>NSJW01000323.1:0-722280 GCA_019955255.1 Castanospermum australe | reverse complement strand
AACATCTAGGGTTTAGAGTAATGAAAATTTTGTCTTTAGTGTACAGATTTATTCAGTTACCTTTTTTCCTTTGTTATTTATTGATTTAGGATTAGTGCTTTGTATCAATTTATCTATTCTAGAAGTCCTGTGACAGGGATCACTTTTCATTTATTATCGAAGATTAGAATTGAAGTTTACTTCCAAGCTAATTAGAAAAGCCTCAACCAATTACAAACTAGATTAGAGTTAAGATGATTGTGGAATAAAGATATCAGATAGAGGATTCTATAGAACAAAAGAAACATAAAATCTTTGAGTTTTTTTTTTTTCTTCTTTTTGTGGGGGAAGAGGGGGAATCTGACTTTCAGTTGTACATGGGATCTTATCTGCTAAATACATATACACAAGAAAGCTGCAAGGATAGTATCAAGAAATGGAGAGAGATTCCAGCTTCAATAAAAACAATTGTCAAACTGAGCCCTTAATAATAGTGAACATACATGTCAAAAGAATAAAAATTTTGGTGAATATAGCAATCAAAAAGCAATATCTATGTAAAATAGAGCAGTTTCTTCAAATGGAACAAAAAAAATTATCAATGTTACCATCATATACTTCCTCAATTCAAATATAAAATTTGCAGTGTATCAATAACATTCAAGATAGAAAATTTTATGTACCATCTGACGGACATAAACTTTAAGCAATAAAATCAACTGACTTCGTTTTAGCTTTATGTATGAGCCTCTCAAGAGTTTTCTGTGAAGTATTCAACAAAATACCTGTAAACAAAAGTCAAATGTGTCTGTATCCCTCAGATTCGTAATCTTGCAGCCTCTATTCCCTAAATAAAAAAGCAAACAGCCATAAGCATTAAGTGTCATTCTTCTGAACTCAGCTGGCATTATAATTTCATTTTGCTGATTACTCCTTCCAGTTGAAGGAATTTTAACAACAGCGTTGAGGAGGGACATTAATGACGTTGTACAGCTTCAACAGGTCATGCACC
Organism: Castanospermum australe; assembly: GCA_019955255.1. Classification (NCBI taxonomy): domain Eukaryota; kingdom Viridiplantae; phylum Streptophyta; class Magnoliopsida; order Fabales; family Fabaceae; genus Castanospermum; species Castanospermum australe. The sequence continues at coordinate 721,289 of NSJW01000323.1, read as the reverse complement.
TGTAGCATTTGATAACAGTGCATCAATTTCACCAAGGCGTGTTTTTATACTATAAACTGATCAACAGTCATTGACTGTCAAAAACTTAAAAAAAGACTTATTAAAAAAATATAATATTACTCTTTAATCAATTTAACTTTTCCCCACTCTGTTGTTCCCCACACCTATCCCAAAATTTTGTCATTAAACAAAATTACAATTTTGCTGGGAAGAAATCAACGGAGACATCACTATCACGTGGAGCACAGCTTGAATGCTACAAAAAATAAAAGGGTTTTGAGGTGATTGAAAAATAATATTTATTATTTTATATTATTTTATTTATTTTTATTTATTATGTAAGAACTTTTTTATTTAATATGATTTATTATTTAAAAATATAAAAATATAAAATTATTTTTTTTGATTTTATCTTTAATTTTAATAAAAAATAATAAAGTAAGTAAAATTTAAAAAAATTAATATAATTTAAAAATAATTTAATTATATTAAATTATATTTTCTATAATTAAAATTATTTATTATTTATTTTAATTTTTATATAAAAGTCTTAAATAATAAATACAAATAAATAGAAAAATATTAAATAACTCCAGTAATTATTAAATATATTTTAAATTTTTAAGAAATTTTATATTTTTATTTTTTATTTAATAATTTTTACTTTTAATTCTATAATAAATCTTTAAAAAAAAAACCATATCCGATATCTCCTCTTTCTATTGCCCTGAAACTTTTGCTACCCTGTCTGTCTCCCTGTCCCATGCCCAAAGCCAAGCTTTCTCTGGTTCTCTTTCTGTACAGCTTGGCGCAAATCTGTGGTCACGGTTTTTTAAGCAATACCTTCCAACAATGACATGGCAATGGCCATTGCCGACAAAGTTGAAATTTGAGAAGACCACCATTTCCTCTGTGCTTCGAAACACACCCGAACCCGGTCCTTCTTCTGCTATTTGATTCAAAGCCCATCGCCATTCCAAACAGAAACAAAATACTAAATAAAATGAAGCAAAAAAACAGACACTGAGTGAGCTCAGAAGCAGTCGTTTGTGGTCGAACAAGACAACACAAGGAGCAGAGGAAGACGATGTTGACACCGACAGGCTTTACCTTATTAAGATATTGACGGCGGTGGCGTGCGTGCCCTTCTCCGTGTAGTAGAATACATAGCTTGGCTCTACTCCTCACTCTTCTCCCTCTTGATTCCCTTCCCACTCTCCAAGTTTATCAATTTCCATTATTATCTGTTCACAAAGCGGCCAAGCAACATCATTTGCATTTACACACATTTGAAGCAAAAAGAGCGAAGTAAAAGATAAAGCTAAGCTTTCTTTTGGCAAAGCAAATCAGGATTGCTTTGTTTGTCTTGACAAAGCAACCCCATTTAATTTTCAGCTGTTTAGCAAACCCATTTCTTGCCATTTGCTTCAAGAAAAAGTGTCTTGGGAACATTTAAATACAAAAGAGTCAAAGCGGAAGGGGGAATCATTCCCTTTTGGGTTTTGGTTCGCGCTCTCTGTTCTGGAAAACCCAAAAGGGGCCATGAGAGCGACGCAGATTCTGTTCGTTTTGCTTTGGTTCCTCGGCATTTATGCCCCCGCGACGTTTTGCGCCAATGTGACGTACGACCACCGGGCATTGGTCGTCGATGGCAAGCGCCGTGTCTTGATCTCCGGTTCTATTCATTACCCTCGTAGTACTCCAGAGGTCTCTCTCTATCTATCTATCTATCTATCTCCTCTGTGCGTTTGTGAGCCTTCACTTTCTGCATCGTCTTTGAAGTTCGAACATGATGGGTAGAATTTCTTGTTGCAGATGTGGCCAGACCTTATTCAGAAATCCAAAGATGGAGGACTGGATGTGATTGAGACCTATGTTTTCTGGAACTCGCACGAACCTGTTCGAGGCCAGGTTCTGTTCTGTTACAAGTTTCATATTCCTCTGGTTTCAGTATTTCTTGCATTGCGTTGCGTTGTGCGATTTGCTGAGCAATCAAGAACAAATGAAATATGTGAAAAAAAAAATTGCAACTTTTCACTAATTAGAAGTAGGAAAAGAAGAATGCTTATGCTACTCTTAGCTGAATTGCTGCTATCCCATCACTTATATTTCAGAGGCAATATGAACATGATAGTGAAAAGCACGGAAATTGAACACTCGTTCACTTTTCTTTGCCCCCTGTATCTCGTTTTTAATCCAAAGACATAGATTAACCTCAGAAAGAAATATTCAAATGAACGATGGATTGTATACTTTGGCAGTATAATTTTGAAGGGAGGAACGATTTGGTCAAATTTGTGAAGGCAGTAGCTGCAGCGGGTCTATACGTGCATCTCCGGATTGGTCCATACGCCTGCGCTGAATGGAACTATGGGTAAAGTTGGGTCCTTTCTATGTATTATTTTCTAGAGTCATTCATATCTAATCACAGGCTTTAACTTCTGAATAGTGGTTTCCCTGTTTGGCTTCACTTCATTCCGGGAATTCAGTTCCGAACTGACAACGAACCATTCAAAGTAATATTTCCTTTCTCTCCAGCCTCATCCTGCTGCTTCCTGTTATTCTGTGTCGTTGAATCGGAGTTCACTCACAAAAAACTTTGTCTTCAGGCAGAAATGAAGCGATTCACTGCCAAGATTGTGGATATGATGAAGCAAGAGAAACTCTACGCCTCACAGGGAGGACCTATTATTTTATCTCAGGTTTTTTTCTATTAAATACTTGGTCTTCTGTTAGATACACGGTCTATTGTTCTTTTTTCTTTTCTTGAGAAATTATTGGCATCCAGATGCAGAAGTATAGTTATATTGTTTTCTAGATAATCTTTACAGCCCTCTTTTTATTTGTTGATATGAGAATACTTAGTACTTTCTAATGCCAGATTGAAAATGAGTATGGAAATGTTGAAGCGCCCTATGGTTCTGCTGGTAAATCCTACATCAAATGGGCTGCAACAATGGCTACATCTCTTGATACGGGGGTTCCCTGGGTCATGTGCCAGCAAGCAGATGCTCCTGATCCAATTGTAAGTTGTCTCCTTTCACCTGTCCACATCAAGTGTTTTTGGTTTATGTGTGACTAGATTGTTTGTCTTCCTGAAATGAGCAATCATTCTATGCTGTCTGCATTCATCTTACATGATTGTTACATTAACTACTCGCAGATTAATACATGCAACGGATTTTACTGCGATCAGTTCACACCAAACTCTAAGACAAAACCAACAATGTGGACTGAGAATTGGAGTGGATGGTTAGTGTCCTTTTTTATATACATCATTTAGTTATTTGAATGAAATATATCCCTTGATATGAACTGATCGGTTGTGTATCTCCTTTCTTATTCAACTCTTTTATTTTTCCTTAAACCTTTGAATTCTTTGGAATGGTAGGTTTCTTTCATTTGGTGGTGCTGTTCCTTACAGACCTGTGGAAGATCTTGCATTTGCTGTGGTACGCTTTTTCCAGCGAGGTGGAACATTTCAAAATTACTATATGGTAATGCAACCTTACATGTGGTTTAAGTTCATTATTATATGATAATTTAAGAAACAGCAGCCCTAACTAAAAGGAAATGAGCTGATACCACAACTTTTTTGGTTGCTGCTCTGAAACAGTACCATGGAGGGACTAACTTTGGCCGAACTTCTGGCGGACCTTTCATTGCTACAAGTTATGATTATGATGCACCTATTGATGAATATGGTAGGCACTATGCAGTCTTCAACCTTCATATTGCATATTTACTGTTGACACTGTAGACATTACAAATGTACCACCAGTTGTCAATCGAATGCAGCCTAGCTCCTTATGCAATCAAGAAGATACATAAACAGTATTTCATGTGTATCTTGTATGCTTATTTTATTTGTAGAAGACACAAATTACAGTGAACAATTTTCTGCATGGTTTTTTAAAATATCTTTACTGTATGCTGCAGGAATTATTAGACAGCCTAAGTGGGGCCACCTTAAAGATGTGCATAAGGCTATAAAGCTTTGTGAAGAAGCATTGATAGCTACTGATCCAACAATTTCATCTCTTGGTCAAAATCTAGAGGTATAAGTGATCTTTATTAAAATTTTGTCTTGTTAAAAATCTTACCCATGCTCCATGTATTAGGATAGAATCTCTGGATAAACTTCTTCAGGGCCTAAAATCCTCATAGTTTATCAAATTTATGTTTCTAATCCTGAAAACTCCCTGTATAAAGTGAAATTTTGGCATAATTACCTATTGGAGCATTGGGCCATTGTTGTGGGTTTCTCCCTCCTCCTTCACAAGTTCCTGAGTGTTGCTTTTCACAGATTGCAGCAAAATGCTGATGCCTGCCTTTCTTTCTGCATTACCACATAGCTTTATGATAGATTAGTCTCTACATAATGTGTGCCTTTTACTATTTAAACCCAGGCTGCAGTTTACAAGACAGGAGCTGTATGTGCTGCATTCCTTGCCAACGTAGGCACCACATCTAAAGCAACAGTGAATTTCAATGGCAATTCATATCACTTGCCTGCATGGTCTGTGAGCATCTTACCAGACTGCAAGAATGTAGCACTTAATACTGCAAAGGTCTGCTTCATCAACTTCATTTTCATGTTTATGTGGCTTCACTAATGGATGGTTCCCTGATTACAAATGTGATGGTGATTGATTTTCCCAATCAAAATAGATAGTTCAATTGACCAGAGATACTTTAAAAACTGCAATTAATACTCATTGTGTGATTGATCTATCCCTACTCTAGATCTTTTCTGTTATTTGCTAGTCCAAGAAGTAAGTAGCATAATAGTACAATAATTTTTTGTTTGACAGATTAATTCTGCATCTATGTTTTCAAGCTTTACAACTGAACCTTTAAAAGAAGACATTGGTTCTTTAGAAGATTCTAGTTCAGGATGGAGCTGGATAAGTGAACCAGTAGGTATATCAAAGTCTAATTCATTCTCAAAAATTGGATTACTGGAGCAGATAAACACAACAGCTGATAGAAGTGACTACTTGTGGTACTCATTAAGGTATATAGGCCTCCAAGGTTGAAAAATCTTTCCTTTGACTATAATTATTAGCTCCTTGATAACATTTTTCTTGTTTTTGTTTTGAAAAGCATTGATCTTAAAGATGATGCTGGTGCTCAAACTATTCTTCACGTTGAATCACTTGGTCATGCCCTTCATGCTTTCATCAACGGGAAGCTTGCAGGTAAATAAAAAATAAAGCAATGACAACTGAGGATATGACTGGATAAGCCCGCGTCTATGATTTATACACGTTCTTCCTAAGTATTTATTTAGGTTTTTCTGTTTACTATATTTTGGATGTCCCTATGTACTATTTTCTTTAATGAGTTTTGAGAGTTATCTCTGGTTGCTGGTCACATAGACCTTGGTACTATTTTTAGGCCCACCGAAAAAAAACGTGTTCTTCCTGCTCCCTTCTTTACACATCTTCTCTGGAAAATGCTTCCAAATGAGGTGAGACTCTCATAGAGGTGTAAAGCAACCCCAGTTTCCCTTTTATTCTAATGAGGCAAATTTTAAGGAGGTGTTTGTGGTGGTATTTGTTGGACAATGAGTAGTTTGCAAAGTGCATGGGTATGTAAAGAGAAGTGTTTTCCAAAGCCCCGCATTAGACAAATATAAGGATTCCATCCCATATGTCAAAGCTTTTAGATGAAAATTGAAATATTTATTAAATAAATTAATATATTAAATAAATTAATATATTAAATAAATTATCTAATATTTATATTTCAAAAGCATTTAGCAGTTCATTTAAGGGGTCATATTTGATTCAGGAGACTTGTTAAAAGTCAAGTTGGTTTGGGAAGCTTATTATAAATAAGTGGTTGACTCAAATTAGAAAAACAATAGTAATTCTTTTTCTTCTTTACGTTTAAGTAATATTTCTCTTCCTTCCGAATTGACATCTCAAGGTTTCCAACTTGGCTTGGATTAATCCTAGGGGTGGATTGCTTGTCACCCCAAGAAAATAGGGGGTGAGATTAACACCTTAAGGACAGAGCATAAGCCCGTTTCAAAGTATGCAATTTCTGACTTACTTTTCTGTAACAGCATTGTGATGTGTAAACAGTATATGCACCCTGAAGCAACTCGGAGATATGGTGGGCAAACACTAAGTTGCCAGAAATGGAATAACAATGGTGTATGGCATCTCTATCTTCCTGATAAGTCTGGCCATAGTTCAGAAACCTGTAAACATTAAAATTCATGGCTGCAGATCAGAATACAAACGTCAATTTTCACCCAGTTATATGACCTTAAACATCTAATGTATATTACCTAGATCAAATCACTCAAATTACACTTAACACATAGTACTCGCCTGTTTTATCTGAAGCAGTTGAAAATATGTTACCAAACCCTAGGTTTATTGAATTTCTAAAAGAGGAAACACTGATTTCTAACATGATTGTGATTTTGGGCATTTCTTGTCATGCAAAATTTGGATTGCTTTAAAGATGTAGGGAAAATAAATCAAGGTTGACTTGAAATAAATAAAGATAAATTGTTCATGGGTGTTCCTTCCTAAAATGTTCAGATAATTCATTATTTCAATTAATTTTTTCTTGAATTATTTAATAATAATTATCTGTGATATTATTCAAAACTTTTCAGGGAGTACAACAGGTAACAGTGGCAAAGCTAAACTCAATGTGGACATACCCATCACACTTGTGGCTGGAAAGAACACAATTGATCTTTTGAGTTTAACTGTGGGACTTCAGGTTCATATTTTCTGATTATAATAATGTATATATGCATTTAGAACAGAGGAAATTATGGTTTATAGTATGCATTGGCTTGTTAGTTTCCAGCCAATATGATTCGGCTTGATCGTCAAGTGATTTCTCATCAGTACATTAGCTAATGTGAAACTTATTAACATCAGAACTATGGAGCTTTTTTTGACACATGGGGTGCGGGGATCACTGGTCCAGTGACATTGAAAGGTTTGAAGAATGGCAGCACTCTTGATCTCTCCTCCCAGCAGTGGACATATCAGGTTAGTCTCAGCTTAGCTTAAAGCCTATTCTTTTCTTTCTCCTTTTCCCATCTTTTATCCTATTTGGATTTTGGAGTGATAAGAAGTTATGAAATTATAGATCAATTCAGTTTATATGCAAGAAAAATCAATTGCAATTATTTATTGCAAGAGCCTGATTTGATGAGATAGAATTGAAGTAAACTGATTCCATTCTTCCTTTTTGGTTGAAGTCATATAATACACTTTATTTTCGTGAGTGCAGGTTGGCCTTAAAGGTGAAGAATTAGGTCTGTCTAGTGGAAGTTCTGGAAAGTGGAATTCACAATCTACCTTGCCTAAGAAGCAACCACTGATTTGGTACAAGGTAATCTTATTTTCATTTTCTTGTTTCACTGGTTGTAAGTTAAGGAATTTAGAATTACATCGTGTAATGTTTTTCTGGCTATAGTCCTCCTCTGGAGAACATAGTGAAATTTGCAACAATTATATCTAAAAGAAAAACCATATTGCAAATATATATTTCTAATTGAGCTTACGTTACTAATTTAGATAAGGACTATATCTTTATAAAAAATATATTGAAATTTGAGAAAATGACCTTCCTATCACTAGGTTAAAAACTGCAGCTTTTTCTGCAATGAGCATTTTGTTGCCAAATGCGTGGCTTGCTCAAAATATACGACCTGAAAGGCTACTTCCTGTATTGCTTCCTCTACACAAAGACTTGTCCTTTATTAGATGCAACCAATAGCATCTATTTAAATTCGCAAGTTTTTTTTTTTATTATCCCCTCATTATTGTGATTTCTTAAACAGACAGTCTCTTTGCACCTATTTGGTTCACTTGGCTTTAGGTTAGACTATGGGCTGTCCAATGTTGTAGCCCAATCTAGTTTGAAAAAAACTGTTATATGTTACTATGTGTGACGCTTTAGTATTTAATTTACAAATGATAGATTAAAGTTGAGGCATTAGTTTAAACACTGATTCTTCGCCTAGAAAGCTAGAATAGACAAGGGAAGAAGAATTCAAGTCTTAGCAAATATTCCACTTATATTTTCCTGCTAATATAAATCTATAATATTGAACCTAGTAGTGTATATGTCTTGTACATGTATATGCTTGGCAGAGAAACATTTTGGACTTTCTGGTACTCAAACAGCTGCATGTGGCTTCAGTTATTACTTATCCTATGGTAACAGACAATTAAATGCTTCACCTCCTCCTGGCTTCTTCTATTTTTGACTCCAATTCTTCTTTATAGTTAACCCAACAATGGTTACAAATTACAACTTGCAATGGCATACTGCAATCAAAATTAAGGGAATGCTACTATAGGACAATCTTTTTTGCTACTAACTAATGGTAATACGTGTTGGATTAGACAAACTTTGTTGCTCCATCCGGCAGTAATCCAGTTGCAATTGACTTCACGGGGATGGGAAAAGGTGAGGCTTGGGTGAATGGACAAAGCATTGGGCGATACTGGCCTACATATGTCTCTTCAAATGGTGGTTGTACAGACTCATGCAATTATAGAGGGTCTTATGGCTCATCCAAATGTCTCAAGAATTGTGGAAAACCATCACAGACATTGTAAGTGTTTGATATTGTAAATGAGAATTTGAAAGTAATCCTGAATTTCTAATCTCATTGAGACACTAATTCCGCAGATACCATGTGCCACGATCATGGTTGCAACCCAATCGCAACACTCTTGTACTGTTTGAGGAAAGTGGAGGCGATCCGACACAAATATCTTTTGCTACAAAACAGATAGGGAGCTTGTGTTCACATGTATCTGAATCTCACCCGCCACCTGTAGACTTGTGGGATTCAGATACAGAATCAGGGGAAAAAGTAGGGCCTGTACTGTCACTCAAGTGCCCTTATCATAATCAGGTCATCTCTTCCATTAAATTTGCAAGCTTTGGAACGCCTCGTGGGACATGTGGGAACTTCAACCATGGACCCTGCAGCAGCAATAGGGCTCTGTCCATAGTGCAGAAGGTGTTATCTAGCTTCGTCTTTAAATCAGAAGTTCATATGCCTTTTTCCTAGTTACTTTGATATTTTTCACTTCCGTTTAGACTGACTCAAAATGAGCTTATAACAGGCCTGCGTTGGATCAAGTGGATGTAGCATTGGAGTCTCAAGTAGTACATTCGGAGATCCTTGCAGAGGAGTTACAAAGAGTTTAGCTGTCGAAGCCACTTGTACATAGAGATGCTGCTTCAAGCCTTCCTACTTCCTAGCTTGGGTTCGGGCTGAAGAGCACTCCCCAAGTCTCTTAGACTCTTGGTTAAAGATGCATCCTGATTAGCCATAGTAAAATGGTATTCTAGCAGTAAACCAGGGAAAAAAAAGACAAAACAGTTTAGTTTTACTTGCAAGAAAAGAAAGAAAAGTCTTTCGCTGATGCAAGATATGTAATAAATGGTATTTCTTGCTCAAAAGGATGATTTCAAACTTACAAGGCAATTCTTTCTCATACATTGAGTGTGGGGAAGCTGGACAATGAACAGTTGGGACTATTCCTCATGAGAGAAGTTGGATTAATGTAATTGAATGGGAAAAATTTTACTCAATTGGAATTGGATGTACGGAGTGTTTGAAATTCATTCACTTTGATAGATAGGAATCAACCCAACACTTGTGAATTCGCGAAGCAACCGGGGGCCGCCGTTTCAATCTTTAATGGGTCCTGCTGTCATCAAGAAATTAAGGGCCTTTTTTTAGATAAATTCAACCTTCCATTATTGAGGAACAACTGTAAGTAATGGAAGATAAAAAAAAATGAATTTTATAATAATGGCTTCTTGCACATTAAAACTTCTGTTAAATTTATAAACTGTCCAAGCTTTTATATAAGTTTTATTCTTCTCAAATTTTATATTTCTTAAATTTTTGTTCAACTATTTTTAAATTAAGTAATTATATATGTACATTTCATTTTTATTTTTTAAGTTGTGAAAACTCTTAAACAGTTCATTTTGTTATTAATTTCCACTAAAATTGGAAATTATAAACAGTTTAAACAGATTTTCTATTTTTGTTGCTCTGCATCTGAATCTGATTCTGTTATCTCCTTTCTTCCCCGCCCCCGGAACTTTGAAATTGCAATGGTGCCCCTCCTTAGCTCCACACTTCCACATTTGGTTTTTTTAACCATCTTTTTCTTCACTTGCGACCCCAACTTCCCATTCTTCTTTCCTCCCAATTGATTTCATCCATATTCTTCTGGATTCGGATTTCTCATTCTCAATTGCAATTACAATTACAATTACAATTACAACTACAATGGGGTTTTCGTTTCCTTCGGTTCGCTTTCGCGTTTGATTTTGGGGTTAGGGTTCTGAGTTTTGCTCCAAAGGCCGTCCCGTTCTCGCTGGAAAATTTTTAGGCTTTTGGAGCTGGGGAGGCAGGGCTCTTCCAGTTTGTCATTCTCGCCCAGAAAAGGAGGTAACTTCCTGAACCTTTATTATAATAGCCATTCCAATACGTCTGTCATTGTCGTTTCCGCTTGATGGCGTCTGAAGGTTCTATTATGTGCAATTTTGTCCTTTTTTTCTTTTTCCCCATATTTAGCAATGTGTTTTTTTATTAATGAGTGACTTTTTTTTCTCTTTTTTTAACTTTTCCCTGTTCTCGTACACAGAAAAGGTCAACGAATTGATCTTGGGGGAGTTGTGGGCTGAGCCTGCAACGATTGTTATAAACTGGAGTTATCGCAATGTTGGGTGTGAATCGTAGTGGGTTTAATATCTCTAGCCGTTTTCTTCACCTAGCTGAATGGCATCCTTTAAATAGCAATGTTAAATAGGGCTTGAAGCCCTTTCCTTCCTCTGAAATCAGGTAAGCATATTCCCATTAAGGAGCAAGTGCAATCTCATTTTGTGCGTAATCCATGCAATTCCTGTAATCCGATTTAGCTTTCACCTATTTGATGGGATTCTTGCTGTGGAAACCATTTACAGGGTCAGCAGAGAACATAGTTATTAGGATATTTGCTTTGGCCGTTTGAGGTGAGCCAGATTGATGTTGAGCTTGAATGGGAATCTGCTAATTTTTTTATTGTTGTTGGCGTAACAAAATGTTCTTTTACAGATTTTCAATCGAAGGTTTTTTTTCTGACTGAGAGATACGTCAACTCCTTTAAGGTGCAAGCTCCAAATGTTCAATAAGACTTTTTCTTTTGCCAAAGTGATGGGCTGCTGTAGTTGCTTCGGCTTCATCAGAAAACCAAAACGTCAAAGGGCTAAGCCTGGCATCAACACTTTTCTCTCCCAGGAGCCATTGTTGGATGGAGGAACTGAAGATGATGAGGGCTCATATAATGGTGAGGTTACTAACACTACTAGTGGAGATGATAGTGAGGTGCAAACTCTACCCAAACGCTCAGAGGAAATTTTGAACTTGAGAGCAGAGAATGGCATGATTTGTAGACAATTTCCTGTTGAGGAGACTCACAAACTTGTTCGCACAGAGGTAATTGTGGGATTAGCTCTTTAGTTTTTTCTGTAACCTGTAAGGGTGCCTTTGATGTATAGTGAAACATCAGGACTAGGTGGGCTAGTGGTATTTGATATGTGAATGATCTTGAGTACAGTACTGGTGAAAACTGAACTCACCGTGTTAAGTACTTTACGGTTTCCAGAACCTTATTCAAAATTCATGAGATTTATTCAGTATAATTACAAAGGAAATCTTGTCAACTTTTAATGGAATGCTACATGTCAATTGTCAAATGAAGGTTGGGTTTTAGATACTATTTTTACCATTTTTGGTGATTTTGACATGAAATTGTGGCTTAACTTTGAAATGTGTTGGGGTTATTGATATCTTCTTCGTTGTTGCTTGTTCCCTCTTTCTTCACTTGTAACCATAAATTTCCCAAGTTTATATCCTGCATATTAGTCTTCGTGTTCAATTGTATGTCATTTAAGTTCATTTGTGCGGTTGTGCCTATACTATTAATAATGCTGTTATGTCTGTGCCTATCTGAATGGTTATTTGTATTCAGTAAAAACTTCTCTATTATTTTGGAGTTCTTCTGTCAGAAGGTTTATTCAAATTTTTTATTGTCCTTTCAGGATGAAAATGGGAACAAGATGATAAATGAGTATGTTCGAGAGTATAAGATTGGTTCTGGTAGCTATGGGAAAGTGGTAAGCGTAGTGTTCATGGAATTATGCTTTCTCTCTTCTCTGTGAATACAGCTTTCCTGAGCCCCTTTCTTACATCCATGACAGGCTCTTTATAGAAGTTGTGTAGATGGAAAGCATTATGCAATTAAGGTAAGGACTCCTTTTTATGTGGGCAGGCAGATTACTGCATGGTAGCAAATCTGGGCATGGTTTTTGTAACAGGGCTGCAATTGGTAGTCACTTTTCCTTATAATGAGGAAATGTGGCATAGGTAGGTAGTTGGACTAGCTAGTGTGACTGAGAAATGACGGACTCTCTTTTATTAGGAGATTGAAATGCAGTAATGTGCCTTGATGGTTCTGTGCTGTTCAAAAATAAAGAAAATATAGAAAAATGATTGTGATACTAGCCACTGGGCACCTATCAAAGACTCACTGCCACACTTGTGTACAATGGTATTAACAAGAGTGGAATTGGTCATTTATTGTGCTCAAATCTTTCGGACTGCAGGCCTTTCATAAGTCTCATTTACTGAAGCTTCGAGTTGCACCCTCAGAGACTGCCATGACTGATGTTCTACGTGAGGTGTTTTTCTTTTTTTATATCTTCGATTATAGTCTATGCTGGAAATGTGATTCAAATGTGAATATATCAAATTTGGTTAAACACATTGCTTATTCCCTAGTGGCTACTGCTTTATGCGGCAGTTTATATCTGTGACATTTTTTGTAAACTACTACTTACTCTACTACTTAATTAGCAGCTCGTAGATGTCCATTACAATTCTTATGGCATCTATGGTTATCTGTGAGTCTTTTTGTAATAACATTTTTTCTTATGCCAATGTTTTACATTCCATTTAACATTTTTTTTTTCTTTTGCCAAGGTTTTACTTCTTATTTTGCTTCCTGATTTGTGCATTATGATGTATTGCATTTGTTAACTCAATTCTTTTAGCTGTTCTATACTGTCCCTGCAGTAGGGTAAAAGTCACAAATACTTTATTTTCAGGTACTTATTATGAAAATGCTGGAACATCCTAATATAGTCAATCTCATTGAGGTGATTGATGACCCAGAGTCGGATCACTTCTACATGGGTACCCATGACTAGTTTCTTCTTCTTGGTTTTGTTAGTTAGTGATCGACTGCTTCTCCTGAAATTTTTATTTGTAGTTGAGCCTCAAGTTTGAATAAGAATCTTTTTGAAGTCCTATGCTTGACTGCTGATCTTTTCTTGTACAGTACTTGAATATGTGGAAGGCAAATGGGTATGTGAGGGTTCAGGTCGCCTTTGTGCTTTGGGTGAAGAGACTGCTAGGAAATACTTGCGTGATATAGTTTCGGGATTAACATATCTTCATGCTCATGTATTATCTCTCAACCAATCTTTTTGTGGTTAATGTTGACTATTCTCTCTCTCTCTCTCTGTGTCACACACACACACACGCCTTCCATCATATGCCTACAGTTTTCATAGTCTGTTATTTTAGTTGTAGCATCTCAAATATTTCTGTTGAGGATAAAATTTATCTGATATGGATGCATGAGTTTTAATTTTTGCTTGTAATGTTATTTGCTCCAATATGTATATTAATATGCATTAAGCTTTTGGTAATAGGAACACTCTTCTTGATTCTACCATCCTTGGGTTGGGGGATGGTAATGCAGTGCACATATGAGCAGAGTTTTTTTTTTTTTTGGTGGATAAAATTGACATAGAAATATTAGCTGGGTTTGAAATTATGTGGTGCTAAATGATGTATGCTTACCAGTCTACAGTTGGTGAGACAAGAATCAAATAACATTATTTTCAACTAAGTGGTGGCTGACAAATTTTGGATAATCATATACAAATAGCTAAATATATATCTGTTGACTACCGGTGACCATACACTTTTCATTTGTTCAGCATCTTGAGAACAATACTATTTGAAAGACTGGTATTGGTATTTTGTGTCGGTTCTTTCATCTATCTACTTTTTCTAGTGTTTCTCTCTCTCTCTCTCTCTCTCTCTCTTTCAAGTTTTTATGAATTGAATAACCAAATTAGACAGTTGACACTATTGTACTGCAGCAATTTCCTAGTTGGATAACATATAGGTTGATGTGTTCAAATTAATTTTGTTTGTTTGTGTGAAGCTGTTGATATTAATGTTAGGCTAAAGATGTCTGCAAGTCTGGTTTTCACTTATCAACAGAAATACATGATATTAGATATTCATGCTAAACATAAATAAAAAGCTTCTCAACTGACGTTATCTATCATAGATGCTCAGATTCATTCATGTTGCATGCTTTGAAATAGTTTGACTATGTTACTATGGTGATTCTTTATTGGTTTTGTTTGAAAAGCAGAATATAGTGCATGGGGATATTAAACCTGATAATCTGTTGGTTACTCGTCATGGTACTGTAAAGATAGGGGATTTCAGTGTCAGCCAGGCTTTTGAGGTAATGTAATTAGTAATTACTATGCTCAAATGTAACTATGATACTTGAAAGATATGAAAAAACCAAAGAGTATACATTTATTTATGTGTGAAAATTGATATGTAAAACATGGGACCCACTTTTAAATTTTTCTTTGTGGAATATTGAAATTAATGTTGTTAAAACCTGACCGAATAGTGAACCGGCAAGACTTTCAGTTCAGGTTTAACCGGTTCAACCGTTTAAACCGTTTGGTCAAACCGAATTACATCATAAAAATAATTCACATGCAACAATATAAAATTCATGAAAAAAAATAATGAAATGTAAAAATAGTAAATTTTTGAAATGAAAAATTGATGAATGGCTGAATTGTCCAGTCTGGTCTAGTTTTGATAACAGTGATTGAAATATAATTACACACCATGTGTGAAAGTTGAAATATGATTGATTGAAGGATATGAAAGCTGATAAATGTACCTTGTCAATACTTTACTTGAAACTCATTTACGTATTAATGACTTAAATTAACAGAAGCCTTTTGTCTCCTCAATTTTGCTTCAATGTGCTAATATCATGCCTGCTCATTTAAAATGCTAACGTGGGACCATATCCTGATTATCCCTTCAAAGATCCAGGGACAGAGGGAAGGCTGCCTGTAAGGTCACCCTGACCACTCAAATCTAGATTATCTTAAGAGAACCCCTTTCCCCTCTTTAATCTTTGCAATTTATTATTCATGTGATTCTGGCTCCACTTTTGCAAAGACCATGACCGTAACACAGTAATTTTGACACTTAATTTTCCTTCTAACAATGATATCAGAAGTTATAATGAAAGCATTTTGCTAATCTGAAGGTGGGGGTCAGGACCTAGGAAGTTGTGATTTTTCATCAAAAGGATTAATCAATCTAGTATATATTTTGGCCTAATTAATTTTTTCTATCTCCCCAAGCACATTCATGCACCCCTTCCTCACTTTTTTGCTGAGATATATTGGTGATATTACATGGGTCCCAGGATATGTCGTAGCAACTAATATGAAACCTATATTTAATTTCATTTTGCAGAATGATAATGATGAGCTTCGTCGATCACCTGGCACTCCTGTTTTCACTGCACCAGAATGTTGTTTAGGTTACAGCTTTCTTTCAAGATTGTCAGACACTTTGCTTTATGGAATCAATGAAAGTACATGTTCTAATGCAGTTTTTGCTGTTGATATTATGTAGGTCTTACCTATCATGGTAAAGCTGCAGACACATGGGCAGTAGGAGTTACTTTGTATTGTATGATATTGGGTGAATACCCATTTCTCGGAGACACACTTCAAGATACATATGACAAAGTAAGATATATTTTCCCTCCGGTATTATACATAGACTTCATGTTACATATTTTCAGCCTATACAATAGAAATCTCAGCATACCGTTTTCTTCCTCATCCAGATAGTCAATAATCCTTTACTACTCCCAGATGATATTAACCCACAGTTGAAGAACTTAATAGAAGGACTACTTTGCAAAGGTATGTGACGTTGAACATTTATGTTATTTCCTGCTTAAGGGTCACCTCATTTTATGGTTCTCAATTGAAATTTGTGTTCTGCAGACCCAAGACGAAGGATGACATTGGGTGGTGTTGCAGAGCATAGCTGGGTTATTGGAGATGATGGGCCAATTCCTGAGTATTTGTGTTGGTGCAAATGCAAGAGCCTGGAGAGGGAAGACTTTGATTGGAGCAATATGCTTGTTTGACCTATACTGACTTGACTAAATTATTTTAGGTTGGATTTCTTTATGTACAGTGGAAAGCCCATCTATATCTTTCCACTTTTGACTCTATGGAGGCATGTTATGATTAGAGAGGTTGTCTTGAAGGAATCCTTGGAATTGAAGAAAATATGGCTGATGTTGGCGATGATAAGTAGCCAAGGGCAGAAAATAATTATTTATTTTTGTACTGTGAAGAATTTGTTGTCTAGGGAGTTGTAGAGATCTTGTATACGTATGCGGCTCTTCACGCACACAATGAGTTTGGTGATCAAGCATAATTTTAGGCGTAGATACTGAATTATGTTCAGTTTACACATCCCATGGAGTTTTTTGTTATACGCTTCAGTTTAAAGAATTTGGTGATCCAGTGATCCACACGATGCTTGAACTTGGGTTTTGATTATCAAATTTACAAAGCTTCTAAGGTGTTTTATCACATTGCACTTTGCCAACCCTCCGAGAACCCAAAGTGCTGCGTCGCCAACTCCTGCATGAGAAGAGAGCACCCCAAAGTGCCAGTGTTTTCAGATTGTCATTTTGTCACAAATTTTCAACGAGCATAAACTGCTTTTTCGATTCTGATTCTGAATTCTGATATGGGCAGGGTAGCTAGCATTGTACTTAACATGCTTTGGCTGAGAAAGGGAGAGACTTTCCAACTCAAAAAGCTAGTGCAACCCATTATCATCATGGTATAAAGTTCTTTTTCGTTGCGTCAGTTTGGTTCTCATTTCCGTAAACGCGTTGCATCCTTGAAAAGCCTTTGATCATTCGCGGAAACAGACAAAGTAGGGGCAGATTTTGGCTGTGTTATCGTCACCACCCTGCGCAGGCTTTTTTTTATTTTATTAATTTCAAGTTCTATAACTATAACTAACTTGTCTAATTCTCCACCTCTCTCTCTCTCTCTCTAGGAAAATTTGCATCATTTGAGGAAGAGAAATTCTAAATTCTCATACTTAATCAATTTTTTTATTATTTAAAATATTAAATATTTTTATTTTTATTTTATCATTTTCTGTTATAGATAATAAAAAATTGTTAGACTAAATTTCTTTTTAAAAAAATTAGCATTACTGGAAGAAAGGCAGAAGGGAAGGTTTCTTCAGCAAATAACAAGAGCTTCCTTTCCTCGCACGAACACTTGTCAACAGAAGTTGCCGTTGGACTTTACTGGAAATTATTAATTAGTATCTATTCATACATATCTTCGATGGCCCCTTTTTATGTTTAGAAAAAAAAAGGTAAGGAATAAAGAAATGATAGAATAGAATTAAATAAAAGCAGTCGGTGATGGTGGAAGAATATGAAAAATCAGAAATAATCTATCTTCTGTAGCTGCTTGTTGTGATAAGATGAAAGTGCAGAAAAGAAGACAAGAAGGCACCACGTTAAGCTGTCACTGTCTGACAGGACCTGTGTCAGCCGAATCAAGATTCCCCGAACATAATTCATAATAATTAAATTATAAATAACGGTTTAAATTAATAGAATGTAAAAATATAAATTATAAATTTATTAATAATTATCAAATCTGAACAAAACCCCACTCGGCCACTTGGATTTTCTGGCTCGCGCACAAAATAAGAGGCACAAGAAAGAAGAACCACCCAAATGTCTCCATGATAAATAGGAGTTATAAATAGCACATTTGAATGTAGACCAATACAATGTAATCAATGACGATTTCTAAATCCAACGTGCTCAATTCCAATTCCAATTGTAATTCCAATTGACTATTTGTCAATCTTCGATCCCAACACGCGAGTGCTGTCCCTTTGCCTTTTGCTTTCTTGAGAAAAACTAACTTATCTTTAAGTAAGAATAAGAGAAGAAACCTTACGATGAATGGACAGTCCAAGCTTTTGTTTCGCCAAAGAGATAAAAAGATTTGAATCCATAAATCACATAGCAAATATTGATCTCATGGTCTAAGCACGTCGACACACTGAGATGGAAGGTTTTATTGTGCTGTTGTTTGATCTTGCTTGTGTTAGCAGTTAATTTGGTGCTCGACTCGAGGTTCTGGAGAGGACATTAGATGGATTGAAAGGGACGGAGATGCACCAAATCTGAGTGTCTAACGAGACAAATGGTGGAATGTGCGCATGGTGGGTCAGAGGTCAGTGGACAATGGTTACCATTGCAACTGCAAGTACGATCTGTAACAGCTGTGACAATGCTGCCTCTCCACCTGGACTGGCGAAGTGACTCCACATTCGGTGCAGCAGAGGAAGAACAGCATGGTTTGGATTTGTTTATTACACAAGAATAAAGTTGTAATATGCTGTGCAGTGATGTTTACATGAAACTCATAACAAAACGGACAGGATATGAAATGTTCTGGTTAGATCAGCATAGGATGTGATAACATTCTTGTTTTTGATTAGTTCAAATGAACAGTAGTATGTATTTGACATTTGATAAATATGGATGATAAACCATAAAATGGATTTTATGATGAGACTTGGAAAACTTCATGGATGTTTATGAGGTGGTAATAATTTTTTCTTTTTTTTTATTTCCTAGGCATCTGCCAGATTGTAAGCTTCTGTTTCTTCCATTTTAGTTCCTTTGATGAATGTAGTTGAGTTTCAACTTTCAAGAAGGAATTAAATATGTTAAGATTGCTGAATTGTAAATGATTGAGCATTGGCCTCTCCCGTTACTAATCCTTGCTTCGGGTATATATTAAAGCTGCTTGCGGTGTTTTATGCAGATACTTTTAATTTATATTAAAAAATATATATTAAAGTTGTTTCTTTTTATAAAATATTTTTAAAAAAAATCTAAATGCTTGATATTACAAATAATTTTAGTCCTACTGAAATTCCAATTTAATTACCACTTGACCACATTTTTGTGATTATTTGTAGCCAATGTTTATTTGTTTGCCTGGTTTGCCCATACCATGTCACTTCTTTTAGCCACGCTCTGAAAACAATCACCTTTTTCTTTGGTGCAAATCAATGAATCATGGAACTCTTGATCGCACAACCCTCTGCTATTTTGGGGGAATTAAATGTTGACCCAAATATGGCAGTTTTACGTGAAATGCACTATCCATTCGCGTACCCATTTATCTATCACTTTCCATTTCATTTCGTATTTGGCTTAACAAGGTGCGTAGGATAAAAGAAATTGAAAATGAAAGTCATTTTTCTTATTTGGTACAATAAAAATTTAGAATGATTGAAAATATAATGCGATTCAATTATATTTTACTTTCTAATAGTTTTGGTCATTTTAATAATATGAAAATGAGTTAAAAGTAATTTTTCACTCTTTCCTAAGTAATAATAAAGAAAAATCAAAGCATGCCATCCTGTTATATTTTCATTTTCCCTTCAATTTTTCACTTCCTCAAGCCAATGCACCTGTAGCCCATCTCTCATATATGTTCATGATTAAAGTGAAACCATTCGATTTATTATAAAATATGATATGAAATCTTACAATTTAGCTCCAAAATAAGCTCTTTATCTTTTGGTCCAATTAATTAATTTACTAAGAATTTTACATCTGTTTATTTATTTGCACATCAAACTTGATAGGTAATGCTACAGTACACATTAGTGCACAGCACCGAACCGATACAGACATGTATTTTTTTAACAAGAAAAAAAAAAGCTACACGATAAAGGGTATAGTGTCTTTTTTTTAATGTAATTTTGTACTTTAAAATTTGTAGTTTTACATTTATAAACAAACTTATATTTATTAACAAAATTTACCCATGCACACCAAATCTTCAATCACTAAACATAGTCATTTTTGAATAAACTCCTTTTTTTATATTTCAAATATATAAGTGTTATTATTTAAATTTTTTTAAAAAAAATTATTATTAATTTAGTCCTTAAATTTAAAAAATAATATCATTTTAATCTTTTAAAGAAATTAATTTTAATTTAATCCCTCAATGATAAAAAAAAATATCATTCAATTTAGTCATTCAAAAAAATAAAATTATCATCAATTTAGCTCTTTAATTATTAAAATTTTATTAATTTAGTTTCTGTCCATACATAAAAAAATAATTTTGATATCACTTTTTAAATTTAAAAATTAAATTAATAAAAAAAATCTTTAAAAGACAAAAATGATAATACTTATATTTATGAATGATAAAAAAAGAATTTACTCTTTTGAAAAAAAAAAATGATCAGTGAGTTGCTGTATCACAAATCACAATCTAAGCTGGAATCAGCTCCTATGTCAGTGAAATGAAATATTAATTTCTTCATTGTTCTTTGCAACTGGGAAAAGGAGAGGGGGCATAAATATTTATACCATTTAAAAGGTGGAGGGTTAGATTTCACCCATATTTTCAGTATCAAACAGTGGCATTACATATATAAAAGCTAGAACCCCTTTGAAGTCGACGAGTGGCACAACGAAGGCTGTTGGCTGCTAGCAATAAACTTGTTTTTTTTTTCTTTTATTGAAAAAAATTCCATTCACATGGTTTCCCATTGGAATAATTAAAGAAAACGCATTAGATTCTCTTCCACCTTCTCTTGTTGCTGTTAGTTTTGCAGATTCCTCCCTTTATTTAGTTTTCTGTGGGGAATTAATTTGTGTTTACTGTAAAATCTGCAGGTCATCCATCTTTGTATCTTTCTGCTGTTTTGTGCATAGGTTATATAACAAACGAAACGTGCTTTTTTGTCAATCGCTTAAAAGGGGGTGAGATTACATCTGATCGACAGTTGGAGTGATTTTGATGAAAGTGAAAGAATATATATTATTCGCTCGAGAAGATGAGAAAGTAAGTGCTTAGTTATAGTGTGAAGGAACCAAACCAAAACTTGGAAGCATCTAACTTTGGGAGGAAAGATAGAGATACAACTACACAAGTGATTCTATAATCAGAAAGTTTCTCAGACATGCTCTGCATAATTATTGGTTTATATGCTCCTGGAGCTCCTTTTTAGTCTTTTTAGGGGTTTCATATTCTAATTGCAAAAGGAACACATCACCGTACAAAAACTTATCTTATATATTTCCCTTTCAAAAAAAAAATGCTGTCGTTGTTTAAAGCTATGCTCTTACTCAAACTCATTTATGGATGAAAATAATAATATAATAATTCACAGAAATAAATTATAAGTATATTCAGGAAATTAATTTTTTTTGTCTTACTAATTAACCAAAATTTTTGAATGCCTATAAATAATAATGATATATAATATACAGATTTATAAATTTTAAAGTTTTTCATAGTCCGAGTTTAAATATTAAAATATCTTCAATTGCAAAGGACTTGAAATAAACATGGATAAAGCTTCGGACTTCAAAGCTCATAATCTGTCTGAATTTGAAGACAAATGCAAGCGGATAATGCTATATATATATATATTATATATATATATATATAACATTATCCGCTTGCATTTGTCTTCAAATCAGCAGATTATGAGCTTTGAAGTCCGAGCTTTATCCATGTTTATATATATATATATATATATATATATATATAATTTAACATTTTTTCTACATTATTCACATTCAATTAATTATTATTATTACTATTATTTTGAGAGGTTACACTGTCGTATCTCTTAATTTATCTTCTTTTTATTTAAAATCATATGATTATTTGTTTTAGTAATTATAAATCAATTAGGTAAAATATGTTTGAAGGCTTTTTTAACTATAAGAGTGTGATTAATGTAAAAGAAAGCAACTTCCTATATGAGTGGGAAGAGTTTGAAGACAATTAAAAATGATTGTTATCAAAAAGGATTTGGCTCTCTCACTTTATAGAGTAAAGTAATGATTTTATAATTATTTGTAAAAAAATTAATAATTAATATTATGATAAAATATATAGATATATATAATAAAATATAATATTATTAAAGTATATTTTTTTATTTTTTTTATTAATGACTAATACTTCTTTATTTACCCTCCAAATTAAAATATTTACTTTAAAGGAATCAAATCCTATTAAAATAATATTTGTGTTTACAAGTTTACCTTTTTTTTCCTATTTATGTTTATTTGATTTACATTTGTTTTTCCGAATAGAAAAATTAAAGATTAAAAGAGAGGATTTCCTTCATAATAACTAGTATCTAGAAAGGTACAATAATGTCTCTCAAGTCACATGTTTTTATTTTTAGTTACAGAATTATTTTATAAATTAATTAATTATAATTTTGTTATAATTATTAATTAATTAACTCAACATAATTTTGTATTAAAACAAAATATATTTAAAAATAATTATAATTGTATATTTGAAATATAATTCTTTATATTTTAAAATAGTTATAATTTTAAAATATAGTTATAAAAAATATTAATATTTATAATTTTATTCTTTTTTATTATTTTTGTGTACAATTAATTATAAATAAATTTTTGAAAAAATAAAAAAAATTAAGGTCAAAGAGAGAAATTTCTTAATGTAATTATTAAAAAAATATTTATATTTATAATTTTATTTTTTATTTATATTTAATAATTTATTAATAATTTTTGAAAAATTAAGAAATTGAGACAAATAAAATTTTTTTATATAATAATATAGATAGATATATAAATTATTTTTGTCTATTAGTTCAATTCAACGTACGTAAAGAATGTGAAATTCTAGAGACGTACGAAATTACAAATATAATTTTTCAGTGGCAAAATGTACATTGAATATGAATAGGACTACCCGGTCCTTCTTTTTAGAAGTGAGTAATGACAAACTCTGTTTGTACTAAGTACTGTAGTGCTAGTACTTGTACTTAATTGAACGTACAAATTTATAAATTATAAATTATTATAAAATTTTTAACCCAAAAGAGAAAAAGTTGACGTTCGCTATTTATAAAAATTAAAGAAATAAAAATAAAATTATGAAATAAAAAAATTAATATAATTTTTATTTATATTCTTAAAACACTCTTTAAACAAAATCTTTAGGTTAACAAGTAAAAAAATAAAATTAATTATGAGTTATTTTCAAAAAAAATTTATATGCTTTTAAACTTAGACATATGAATTTTTGAACTTGTCAAAATATACATTTTAGTATAAATTAAATTTATTGTACTTGTATAGAAAATTTTCTTAATGAATTTAAAGAATTGAATTGTTAAATTTTTAAAACATAAAAATTTTTTTTAAAAATAATCTATAATTAAAATCATTTTTTACATTACAGTTAAGAATGAAAATAGACCACTTAATTTATCAAAAGCTTATGACTTAACTTATTTTTAATTTTAATAAATGTAGATCTATGTAATATATAAGTTAAGTTTAAATTTTTTATAAAAAATTATTTAGTTAAATAAAACAAATTTAAATTATTAAAAATATTTATTTAACTTAATAAGTTAAATTATTTATCTACTATATATACATATATAATTAAAAAATTATAATATTTATATTATTTATTATTATATATTTCTATAATTTATTAATTTTAACATAAATTAAAATTCTAATTAAAAATATACACTATTTCAAATTTTTAAAATATAAATTTATTAATTTAATTTAAAATTTTTATATAATATAAATTTTTAAATAAATTTATAAATTAGTCAAAATTTTTATATTTTTATAAAAAAGTCAAAATAAATTTTTAAAAAAATTTATATTAAATAATAAGTTAAATTCATAATTAATGTTTTATAAAATAAATCAGCCTATTTAAAAAAATTAATTTAATTTAACTTATTTTTATCCCTAATCGTAGCCAAATCCTTATTGATGTACTTTTCTCGGTTCTGTGGGATACATTTTAATATTTTATTTTATCTCTTTCTTTGTCGGTCCCTCGTCATTTTGCTCTTCACTGATTGGCTACAGCTGGCTCATCGTACTAGCTATGAGCCCGCATTAATAAAACACAACCAAACAGTAACTTTCTTTTTTTCTTTTTTTCCGAAAAAACAGTCAACGCCGCCACTTTTGACGTGAGTTTGTCTCCCCGTCATTCGCCGTCAGCTGCGGTCAACTGCTCCGACGCGTAACTAATTTACTTTCCGGCTTTTGTTTTGCTTAAATTTATAATAAACGTGGAAAATGACTGATGATATAAACTTTGCCTTTTCGGGATATTTATTAAAACTTTTTTTTAAAAATGATGTATTTTCTATTATAGAATAAATTGTTAAATCACCAAAAAAAAAATAGAATAAATTGTTATATGCCAATGTTTCCCCTGATTCTATATCATGTCGTTTCAGAATTTTTTAAAAAATGAAAGTTATTGCTTCTATTATGTAACTGAAATATTTCTAGGTAAACTGCAAAGAATAAGAGTAATTTTTTAGTTTAATTTTATTTTTTTAATATAAAATTATTTTATATTATTATCTAATTATATATAATCATTTTATTAAAAGAAATTTTCACAATTGCTGACATAGTTATTATTATGATTAAACTTTTTTTTAATAAAGTTGTAATACATAATGAGAATTGCTACAATACTTATATCTTTTCTAGTTAAATATTTAAATTTAATAACTCATCTAGAATATTAATATTAAAAAAAGAAAATGATTATGACTCGCAACATATGATTATATGAGTGAAAAAAAAATCACTAATAATAAGCTTAATAACTCACAATATCTCATATGTTCATTTGGCCACGAAAATCCTGGTTTTTCTAGGTTACCTTAAAGATATATATATATATATATATATATATATATATATATATTATATATATATATATATATATAAATATTTATGTATTATTACGATAAAGATATTTTAGAAATTCGTGTTAGTTTGTATTGACATTTCAATCACGTATTCAAGGGCGGATGGAAGGGTAACATGTAAGGGATACGACTCTGCAATCCTCAAAACTCTATTTTAAATTTTGTTTAAACTTTTTATGTAATTTTATATTTTTTTTATTTATTTTTATTTATCATATAATTTTTTTATTTAATAATATATGTCATTTGAAAATATTAAAAAATATTAATTATTTTTTTATAATTTTATTTTTATTTTTAAACAAAAAAATAAAGGGTGAAATAAAAAAAATAAAAAAAATAAAAATATTTACTAAAATAAAAAATAATTTAATTATTTTAAATTATATTTTATATAATTAATATTATTTAATAATTTTTTTAATTCTTATATAAAAATGTTAAGCGATAGATAGAAGTGAATTGAATGAATATTTGATTATCTTAAAAACGAAGTTACTTTTTAATCTCTCAAGACAAAATTACTGTCTCTACCCCTTATTCATTGCTCAAGCCATGACTTGTCCAACAAAATATCTTAAGGTTGTGTCTGGTTTGGTGTTTAGCTCGTTTGAAGTATAAAATTGCTTTGAACATATGTTAACATGTTTGTTAAGTCTAAATTTAAAATTACGTTTGCACTTAAAGGTGATTTTAATATTTTAAATGTAAAAGTAATATTTTCTTTTTTGTGACAAAAGAAAATTCTTTTAAATATGTATTAACAAAAATATTCTTATTTTATATCTAACTCAAAAACAACTCATATCTTTTTTAATAACTACATATTTAAAAGTAATTTTATTAAATTATCTAAATAACATCAATATTTTAAAAGTTATTTTTTAAATAAAAATTTATAAACATAAATAATAATCATATAAATTTATTTTTAAATAAAATTAATTAAATTAATATAAAATTAAATTTATAAACTTTGATCTAAATACACACTAAGACATTAGGCTTGCTCTACTAGTATTATTGAACATGTAATATTTTAAAATTATTCAAAAGCAAAGAAAAATCATATATGTAATAAAAAAAATTTTTATCATGTAACCTAGACTAAAAATGTAATAAAATTATGACATGAACTTGTAACAACGGATTTAAATACATATTACATGCTCGCCTCCATTATTAATCAACTCATCATGTTGTTTACTTGAAAGGATAAGGACATCTCTTTGCCAAAGTTCATCTACTTTATTAAGAAAACGTGGGAAATGGGTTCGATATTATGACGGCCTAAACGTTATAGGTTTTCCAATTTTTGAAAAAAGGCAATGCGCGGTTTGGAGAAAGAGTCTTCGGATATGAATTTGGGGTGGCTACGCAATGGAGACTAGATCCATTCTACGAAGAGATAAAGCAAAGTGATAGGTGCCGACTAGTCAAACTTCTGTGCAGATTGGATTGGTTTCTTTATTTTTCATTCCTAATCCTTTTCTTTTCATATGTTTAATACTTTTCTTATTTATCAAAAAGGTTCTTATTTTACATTAATCCCATTTGTTACACATACCCTAGTTTTTCTTTTTTTTTTTGGTACATATATATTAGTTTTTCATTTCAATATTACAAATTATGTTTTGTTTATTTATTTTAGTTGAGAAAATTAAAATCTTCTGACTGGGTGAATCAATTCGTGCATTGTTAAGTCCCTTCATACAAATGTGAATAGTGTTGACAGTGAATATAATAGTATATCATAGGTTAATTAATCAATTTTTTTTAAAATATTTTTTATTTATTAAATAAAAAACTAATTTTTTAAGATATTATTAAATATTATTAAATATTAAAACAATTTTTTTTAAAAAATATTTATTTTATATAAAATTAAAATTTTATTATTAAAATTAATCTTTAAAAAAATTTGAATCTCTTTTCCTCGTATCTACACCCTTGCATTATTAATTAGTCAAACTATTTGATAGATGGCCTGACAATGTCGGGTGACGTAACTGAATGAAACGACGGTAATGTGAGGGAAACCCATCAGTTAATTTAACTTTCGTGTCCACAACAATTGGCCATTTTTAACAAGCTGCAGATGTTCGGAGCCCAACAACTTTCCAAAATTCAAAAGAAAACAAAAATAAAAGAAGGCAAATATATATATATATATAATATATATATATATATATATATATAGACACACGCACGCACACACCACACACACACACACACACACACACACACACACAGCACACACACACACACACACACACACTTCACTCCTTAATTTTATCTTAAGTTTTAATTTTTTCATATTTTTAAAAATTTATAAAATATATCACAATCACTTACCCAACTTTGATATGAACACAAGCGCATAATTAAATTGCATTGTGTCTAACTATAATTTTTTTTCATTTTTTGTAAGTTAATTTGATAAATTTAAAACGAATAAAAAGATTTAAATAATAAGTATTTTTTATACTCTTATAATAAGAATTGTTGGGGCATAAGAATTAAAAAAATATATATAATGCCAAGACACAACATATAACATAAAATCTGAAGTCTGAACCGGGGAAGAAAGGCAGGAAAAATAAAAAGAATGAAGGAGAAGGTTAAAACATGAAAAATACACAAAAAGGTAGGGTCACAACAGCAAACTAAGCACATTTTTATCATTTATTTATTTATTTATAACTCTAAATTCACATTCACATGGTGCTAGTACCTCAGACTCAGTCTTTCCCTGTCCGAGCTTCCAAGTTATCTAAGCCCGCTTTCACCCTCCCTTCCCGTCGCCGTTTTCCGGCGACATGCTTTGACGGCACATGAATTCCGTCGATTCATGCGGCGACCCCATATCCGAGATCCGGCTCCTCTCTCCACTTGCAGGCACGTCCACATTTATATTTCCACTCATCCCCGCTTCTGAAATGAATCTTTTTTTTTATTTATTTGGATCCGAATCTGGTTACTGCTCCTTGAATTGGATCAGAGCAAACCCTTTCACTCAAGTTTTATTCTTTTAGTATATTTTTACCGTTTCAAGCAGAGTTGTTCCTTTTTGTTCCGTTCATCATCTCTTATTCTCATGAATTTGCAGATGATTCTGCCTCGCTAGCTCGAAATCAGACGAGGAAAATTGCTGGGAGTTATCGCTAAATTTCTGGTATTTACTAGAATTTCAAAACTTATCGCTGATTCATTTGATGTTGTGCTCGTTTTTTTCTCCCCCTTTTCATCAGAGATTATGGTTTTGCATGTTAATGTGGAAATTGGGAGAAGTCCCGTAAAGGGATGATTTTTGGGTATAAGGTAACTACAGATTCTTAACTGAAATTCCTAATTGATGAAAAGAATACATAGATAGAGATTGGTGGCATGCCGATGCTGGAATGAATTTACTCTCAGGGTATATGCGGCATATGATGCAATTGTGAAATAATAGTGGTCTTTGCTTCTGCCGTTCAACTTCAAGGTTGCTTTATCATCTGTTATGGTTTTGTCGGGATACACTGAAGCTTTCTTGACATGACAAAGAAAATGCGTTTGGATTGTTCTCCGCATGAGGATGTGAAGAAAGTGAATAACTCTCTGAAAATGAGTACAAGGGAAGGAGTGAATGATGGTTTTTCTAGACTTGAACCAAATGATTCGCTTCTCCCTGGTCTTATTGATGATGTTGCGCTGAATTGTCTAGCTTGGGTTAGTAGATCCGATTATGCTTCACTATCATGTATAAATAAAAGGTACAATATGCTGATTAATAGTGGGTATCTATATGGGTTGAGGAAACAGTTGGGAGCTGTGGAATATTTGGTTTATTTGGTTTGTGATCCAAGAGGATGGGTGGCATTTGACCCCATGATCAATAGATGGATGACATTACCTAAGATACCATGTGATGAGTGTTTCAACCACGCAGACAAGGAGTCCTTGGCTGTGGGCAGTGAGCTGTTGGTTTTTGGTCGGGAATTGATGGATTTTGCCATTTGGAAGTATAGCATGATTTGTCGTGGTTGGGTGAAGTGTCAAGGGATGAACCGACCTCGCTGTTTGTTTGGATCTAGCAGTCTTGGTTCAATTGCTATTGTTGCTGGTGGAAGTGATAAAAAAGGAAAAGTTCTAAAGTCGGCTGAGTTGTATGACTCTTCATCAGGTACATGGGAACTGTTACCAAACATGCACACACCGCGTAGGTTGTGCTCTGGTTTTTTTATGGATGGCAAATTCTACGTGATTGGTGGAATGTCAAGTCCAACTGTCTCGTTGAGTTGTGGGGAGGAGTGTGACCTTAAGACAAGAAATTGGCGGAGAATAGAGGGTATGTATCCATATGTTAATGGGGCTGCTCAGGCACCTCCACTTGTGGCAGTTGTGGATAATCAGTTATATGCAGTTGAGCATCTAACTAACATGGTGAAGAAATATGACAAGGAAAAGAACACCTGGAATGAATTGGGAAGGCTTCCAGTCCGGGCTGATTCTTCTAATGGCTGGGGCCTGGCTTTCAAGGCTTGTGGAGAGCAACTTCTGGTTGTGGGTGGACAAAGGGGTCCAGAAGGTGAAGCTATTGTGCTGAATTCATGGTGTCCTAAGTCAGGGGTCAGGAATGGCACCATAGATTGGCAGGTACTTGGTGTGAAGGAGCATGTTGGGGTGTTCGTGTACAATTGTGCTGTTATGGATTGTTGAGAACTTGAGATACTTTTAGATTGACTCAACAGAAGATGCTGGTATCTACAATCTGACTTTGCCTGGAAGGGTGCTTCCGTGTTCATTCACCTCTTTTACTGAGTTAATTGTTGCTGGGATAGCTTTCCCTAGCTGAGAATTTGGTTTCTTTCTTTTTACATGGTTTATTTGGATATGTTTCTCTCTTTCATGATCGATGATTTTAATTTGCTTTTGAGATTACTGAGTAGGCTTACACAGATATGTTCTATTATCTTTATCTTAGCCAACTATGTAAACCAATAAATCATGGAGTTTTATTGTTTAATGCTTTGATGCTCATTGGTTGCTGCTTTGGTCCTGTAGTGTATAGTTTGTTTGTGAAAAATTATGTCCAGTATTCATGCCTACAGTAATGTTTGTTCTGCGTGTTGGACGGAAGGGGGAGTGGGGTTTAACAAATTGCTCGTCTGACTAGAGTTTCGGAAGTTTCTGTGGGTTGTAGGCTGTAGCCAATGTGCTCAGTGAAGTCAAACAATAGAGATTGCTTCTCACATTAGATCAATAATATTATTTGGCTACCTAATCTACCTTCACACTTGGCTGAAAATTTATATGTTATATTGCAAGCATAGGTGAAAACAAAGTTATCAACTTATTTGAACTCATTTATTTGCTGTTATCTTATGTTTATGGAAACGAGGTCCCCCAAGGTCTATAATGTGTTTGTACACCTTGTCCATGCTTCCAGTTGTACTTCCTCGATTAAGGTCTTGTTTTCGTCCAACTGTTTATGTGCAGTATTCACTTTATCAACAATATGACCTAAAAATGATTTATCTTCTTTAATCAAGAAGACCCTGGCAGATTCCTTTATCCACTGCGTTTATAACCCATTAATCCATTATTTAATGTTTCACTATCCTTATTATATGGTATGCACTTCATCATCAATTTGACTCACAGGTGAATAGAAGGTTTAACCTCTTTACTCTCTTGCCAACAAACGTGTTTGTGAATCATGAAAGAAGGCTCAGTGCAATGCCCACTTTATTTATTGATTAATGATAGTTGCACGTACAGTTCACTCTAAAACTTCCATTTAAGTCATTAGAGACATTTTGAGTTATACAACTTTTTTTTTCATCAATTTTAAGTGAATTCTTCTTTTAATCTTTTGAATATAGAAGTGTCATCAACGAATTTTTATATTAATTTAGTTTTGAATTATAAAAAATAACATTAAAATTATCTTTTTGTATACGAATAAAATTAATATAATTTTGATTATTAAAAAATTAAATTGATATTTATTTTATATTATTAAAGGTTTAAATTAATAATTTTTTTATGAATAAAAAATTAAATTGATATTAATTTTTTTAAAAGACTAAAATAATATCAATTTTTATAATTCAATGACTAAAAAAGAAATTTACACTTGAATTTTTCACTTTCAACAAATGCCACACTCAATACGTGTAATTGTCATTTTCTTTTTTTTATTTGTAGCAAAATGTGATAGCATAGGTCTGATGCTGCATCTTTCTTTTCCCTCCTACTATATGCCAGCAGTGAGTTAGAGCATGCGATTCACTTATATATATATATATATATATATATATATATATAGGAATGGAATCTGACTTTTACTAAAATTTCCATCCACACTAAATTTTTTGACATTGGCTAGTAATGCGCTAGTGAATGCGTTAGTTACTGTTTCCACTTTCCAGTAAATGGTTTGGAATCCTTCTGCCATAAAAATGACTGATGCATCTATTCCCTGCCCGAGAATGATATATACATACCAATAGAGCGAAAGGGGATTCCCCAACAGTCTATCAAATTTTCTAGGATATGCCGCAAAATCTGCAAAACAGAGAGAAAAAGAAACATCTACGCAATATATATTGAAGGAAGTTTATTTATTGTTACTAATTTTATCTAAACTCTTTTAAACTTGGAAAATCTATTCTTTGCATGGTTTTCAACCTGCTTTAAGTCTTTAACATTGCTTAAATCTCTGATTCTTTTCCTCTTGGTTTTGAATCGATGATCAGAAGAAACTAATGCTCGCTTAAGATTGTGATGGGAGTGATAGAGTTCATTGACGCCTACCGTGAAGAAAACTCCCCTTTTTGCAGATTGGTAATAAGATCCTTTCTGCCTGGTCAGAGATAGGGCCACCGAGCTTGGAGAAAAACGTTAAGCCCCAGCCTTTGGTCCAAGACAACAGAATGAGCACAAAACACCAAGAAAAGTTTGTAGTGTAAGTAAGGAGCCACATGCAGAATCCTCTAGAGCGCGGATGAGGCTGAGATCAAGCGACAATTCGATTGTTTTGATAAACTCCGCACTTCACACTCGAGTTGGATCCTCCCAAAATTGACCCTCCCCCAACCAAAAAAAAAAAACTGCTGGAGCCACACACAACCATTTCGGTTTATTGAAAACTTGGTTTCACTCATCACAGAAATTTTCTCTCAAAAAATTCGAGCTTTTTGTTTCTATTTATTTAATACAAAAGAAGAGAGAAGTGATTCAGCTCTAGTTCATTTTTACAGGAAATATAAGATATTTTATGGTATAGCACAGAAGAGCAAGTAAATGGAGGCAACAGTGATTAGCTAACCAAATTCACCTACAAGAGTTCCTCATAAGTCTCGTATCGAGTCCCACCAAGGCACCAAGACTCCAAGAGGACAAATAAAGCATCTGACTTCTAAAAATAACAACACGACTCTTGCTAACACAATCTTAGAGAAAAGCAACAAACTCAAGTCTGTGGGTAAATGATTAGATCATAGGACAAGTAATTCAACCTAGTTACTGTCTCATATGCAGTTAATCCAAAACCAAGAATGTGCTTATGTGAGTTTGAACAATGGAAAATACCACACCAATGAGATATTGGGTGGAATCAATACAAGAAGGGGTTACATTAAGTTGATCGTCAATTGTTTACTCTTACGATAATTTAAAACAAAATTAGCTCACAACAATATAGTATAACAACGGAAAATGACAAACAAGAAACTTAAAATATGAAAAAAAACAAAAACAAAAACAAAAGTTCTCTATTTGGCTGTCAACGAAGAAAGGGACTTTCAAAAAATGGTTGAATAATAAAAAAAACTAAAAATTTTATGCATATTAACTAAAAACTTAAAACACAGTTTAATGAAGGAAACTAGATGGAACATTAAGAAGGAATCATGTGAAAATTATTAAATTACAAGATGGGCAAAACATAGGAGGTTCGAACATCAAGATTCAAACAATTTAGTTGAGTACACACTTAAAATAACATGCAAATTGCAATGAAACACTTGACATGCAACAATGACGCATAATAGTTAAGGAAGAGAAGATTGAACACATCAATGATCAATCTATACTGAATCACTGATTCTGTCATAAACCAGTCAAAACAAGATTACAAGTAATATATAATAATATTTTTCATCCTAATTTCTCCAACGATACCAGAAATTCGGGCCTCCTCATAGGTTTACTGTAGCATAGTATAGTAGTAGACTAGAAAAACAGTATTGGCATTTAGCCTCTCTTTACTTTCCTTCTTCTACAAAGCTTCAAGTTAAGAGGGCAGTAGCTGCAAAGCGCAAAGAATTACGGTAGAGGTAGAGGTTGAGAAGCAAGAAAATGGGGAACATCGGAAGTAGTAGCGGTGGCCGGCGCAGGCACCGGAGGCATCCCCCTCTTCAGCCTCCGCAACCGGCAAACGTGTCCGTTTATGCGGCTGCCGTGCCCCACCCTTATCAATACCCAAACACGGTTCTGCCTCCCTATCCCCAGTACCCGGGATACTACCCACGATCGTCCGTCGTGCCGGGTCGAAATTCGCAGCCTTTTCGCGGTGGCGGAGTCCACCCGGCCCCCGTCGCGGAAAATTTGCCTCATGAGCAGCTCCCATGTGAACCCCTTTCCCCCTCGGTTGCGCCTCATGTTGAGCATCAGAAAGCGGTGACGATTAGGAATGATGTGAATATCAAGAAGGAGACGCTGCGGATAGAGCCTGATCAAGAAAACCCGGGGCATTTTCTTGTAACTTTCACCTTTGATGCCACTGCACCAGGATGGTACTCATTTATGCTTTAATACAATTGTATTGATAATTTTTTTTTTCTTCTCAGAACCAATAACAAAATGGAATGTAAGCATGTTTTGTGTTGCAATATAGCATATGAACTTCATAAATTACAGTTTGACAGTAACTCTCTTGTAACTAAAAGTGTGTTTGGATTAGATTGTGCTAACTTTATTTTGGGTAAATTTGATTTTTTAAACTTGTTTAGTTTGTAGTGAAATAATTTATGATTATAAAAACAAACGAGTTTTTAAGCTTAGAATCATGTTTGAAAAAATGGTGCTAAAGCCAACTAGTATAAGACAAAAAATGGACAAAAATTTGTTTGAGCAACTAAAAACACAATTGGGTGGGGCAAAACCGAACATGCACTAAGTAACTGATAGGAAGTGTGTGTATGCTACTTAATCAAAGTACCTCAGCCATTTCTCAGTTGTTACCAAGGATAGAAATACTAATTAATAGCATATAGGAACCTAAAATCTACAATTTGCAGCTATGGTTTTTTTCTTATTGTGATGAAAGAGAGAAATTGGTTTTAGTTTAACAGTCCTCCTGCTAGAACTCCTGTAGCCCTCCACAAGGTAATCACTTGATTTTCGCTATTCCCATCACCCTCAAAGCCAACATAGCACTACAACTTGATTGCTGAATGAATTTTGCATTAGGCTTTGAGCACAAAGTGCAGTGGATCCCAGAAGACTTCCCATCCGATTTACTCTTTGTTTGGGAGATCACCAGCTACTGAATGTTGTAAACATGGTTTGAAAATTTCCTTATAGAATTGTATGCCTTGACTAGTAATCTATTCATACACTCAGATACCACCTTTTATTACTGCTTTTCATATTGTGTTAGATAGCTGCCTTCATAAAATAAATATAATATTTACATATGATGTTTCTTGTAAATAGCATTTATACTCTGTTCTGTAATATTTGTTACATGTGTCCTTTTTTCTGCAACAGCATTACGGTTATGTTTTTTGCCAAGGAAATTTTAGATGGTAAGCTGATAGCAGTAAAGGAAAGCTTGCTCAAACAAATCTCGATGCCTTTTCAGCAAGGTCTCTGTCAGAAGTTTAGACAACCTTCTGGAACTGGGATTGAGTTCTCAATGTTAGAGGAGACAAGACTAACAAAAGAGGGCGATATAGAAGTTTATCCTCTTGTGCTGAAGGCTGAGGCTCGGCCATTAAACCATTATGAAACTGATAGAAACCCATCTTCTCAAATTACTCTGGCAAGTTTTGAGAAGAGTGAAAAAGGTGGGTACAAGGTCCAAGTAATGAAACAGGTTCTCTGGGTTAATGGGAACAGGTATGAGCTGCAGGAGATATATGGCATTGGGAATGCTAGTGGTGGTGATTTTGATGGTCAAGAGTCTGGAGGAGAATGTGTAATTTGCTTGTCAGAACCACGAGACATAACTGTCCTCCCTTGCCGACACATGGTACTTTCCATTTACTGATTCTCCTTTTATCGTCCACCTTGATTGAAGTTTTATTTTGGTATTTGATTGATGGTTTAGTTGGTAAGGTTAGTTGTTCTACCTACTTATATACTGACGACAGTAGTTTGTACTGGGCTGAAAATTGTTTTAGGCTTGCTTTCAGCAGTTTACTTGACTTCCCTTCCCTAGTTCCTAGGAGTAAAGCTGTTAAACTTTTGAAGTGTATGATTGTGTCCTTACCATCTAAGCCATTGTGTAGATTTCACTTTAAACAGAAACATGCATGCTATCACATTTTGTTTCGACACTTATCATTATTTTTCTGTTAGTGTTTGATTGCTGTCAAAGACTTCTAACTGGATTTGATATGGTGCAAAATATTTTGATCTTCCAAATGTGGATGTTATACAAGTTTGGAGGTTGGAGGTTTAAACTTTGCATGGATATGCTTTATTTGATGGAGATTTCTCTTTCTCCTAATTTGGATAATTTTTTTCTCATGATATTTGGGTGCAGTGCATGTGCAGTGGCTGTGCCAATCTTCTGAAAGCCCATACGGATAACTGCCCCATATGTCGGCATCCAGTTGAGAGGCTTTTGGAAATTAAAGTGAATAATGGATATGGTGATTCATGAAGGACTTCAGTCAACTGGAATGCAAGTTCTTTTTTTCTGGTTTCCTAAATTTCTCAATTAGGAGGTACACCTTCACCACAACTTGTGCCCATCTACCCTTGTTGGCTTCGATGCTGTGTATAGGTGTTGCAACCAAAACATATTGGCCATATACTTATGTAATTTAAGTTTCCTGGATTTTCTTTTGTATGAGTTTTGGACCCCCCCCCCCTAAAAGAAAAAAAAAAAAAACAGTGCATGAGTCTTGTTTGAGGATGAAACTAATGTATGCTGTTTATAAGTCATTTGCTCATTGTGTTCTTGACTGAGTATTTATTTTGGTGGCTACAATGGACATATAATTTCAGAACATATGGGGTAGACACACAAATTATTAAGTTATATACACTATATAGCAGAATATTTTGCTTAGTTTATGCAGACAACTTTTTGGGTTTTGTAGTTTGATGAAGGCAATTTTAAGAAGTTGATACATGTAGCAGTTAGAGGGCACCATAGCATGCGTAATTGCCAAATATTTATTGCTGAGTAGTGTTTTACATTTAAAAGAGATGAACAAACTTCATAAAATAAAAGCTCCTCTAGTTTTTGATAACATTAATGCTCAAGTTTTGCATCTCACCTACGTGGTTTTTTGAGTTGTAAAAGTCTTTGTGCAATTATCTATTTTCTTCAATGTCAAGGTTGTGCATCTATCTGTTTCCTTCATTGACAGATCTCCTCTCATTATGGGGAAAAATACAAATCCTGGAACCGGAACTCACAAGCAAACCACCAAGTGCTTGATCATTTAACATGGAAGTGTATTATTTCAATGGCGTGAAAAGAGGAGGGAGATTTGGATGTTGCATGGTCAATTTTAGCATCATGGACTCAATGAAAAACAAAAATCCAAGAATTATCTTCAAATCAGTATATTTTCTTCTTTTGTCTTTCCCTGCCTCTCCTGGGGAGAGGAAATGACTAGTTTATAATATAATTACCGGAACAAAGTAGATCCTCTTCCTTTATTATTTCATAGAAAAGTTTGTTACTCATCCAATAAGAAACAGTCGATGGCTTAATGCTTGCTGCAAGTTTCACTTTATCTTTGTCTGTAGGGCTTCTTCTCTCCTATTCTCTACCTCTTTTCAATATATAAGCAATATAATTCTTGGAAAGTTGATATTGATCAGAAAGAGAAATACTCTGCCATGTTGGTTGCCCCAACTGTTTGGATAATGTAGCCACTGCTAGTAATACAATGTAAAGCCCAAACAAGATCAGAAGTCTGTGATTAAGAATAACCTGAAGCCAATTTCTCCTGCCTGATCTCAGATTCAGTGAGAGCACGTTTAGTAACAACAGATTAATTTTAAAAAAGATAATTTTTTTCAAAAGCTTTTTTAATATAATTTTGATTATAATTTATTTTAATAATAAAATAAACTAATTCAAACATAATCTTCGCAAGTGGGTGGATCTCATATCAAATAGAAATGTTGGGAAGTACAGAGATTGAACAAAGTATGTAATTTAATGAGTTTAGCAATGTTTATTCTTGATATTGGGTTTGGCATCTAAAATAATATATACTTTATTATGTGACATATTGAAATCTTGTGAAGAACAGAGATTGAACAACGTATGTATTTTAGTGAGGTTTAGAATTTTGCATAATCATAATATTTGCTTTTGATATTGAGCTTTGTTTGTCAATGATATTTCCGAACAAGCAATTGGATATGTGAGAAGGTTTAGTATATGTTTTAATTAATTTATTTTGTATTTTAAAAAAATTAACAAAAATTTATCTTTAAAATACTTTGATTATAATCTTCTAAAGAAAAATAAATTAATCAAAACATACTTAATTTACACAATGAATGAATGTGCATAAGAGGAGCTCCGCTAGTTACGGAGGATGAAGACTTCCGAGAGAGCAGAGAAAAATTTATGTGAATTCATTGACATTTTTTTTTATAATTTTTATCCAAGAAACTTATTTTGGGTTGATTTTTTATTTTTTAAAATTTTATCGTTTGAATAATGATATTATATCTATGTTATAAAGATATATTGTTTCATTATAAGTTTAAACCATGATATTATATCTATGTTATAAAGATATATTGTTTCGTTATAAGACAATGCTTATAGAGCCTAGAGCATCATTTATTCTATTAACGATAATTTTTAATAAAATAAACATAATGTAGCAATTAAGTCGTTAAATTTATAATTAATTTATAATAATTTTTTTAAAAAAATTATGTCAATAATTATTCACATAATTTCGAATCAAAAATGCTATGTAAAACTCTCCAGAAAGTAATGAATAATTTTTTTTAATTTTAAAATATAAGTATTATTATTTTATTTTTTTAAAAAAATTTAATTTTAATTATGAAAAGTAATGTTATTTTAATTTTTTTAAAAAAATAATATCAAATTAATTTTTTAATTATAAAAATTATATTAATTTATTTTTTTAATAATTATTTTTAATAATTAAAAAATTAAATTAATGTAAAAGTTTATTGGGGAGCCAAAATAATCATATTTGTTTCTTTAAAGAACTAGAAAGAATTTATTTCTAAATAAAATTGTTACAAGTAAGATTTATGAGTTTCGATGGCTGAGCCTGTGCTGAGCTTTCAAGCTCTAAAACGCTAAACTCTTTTGATCAAATCAACGTTCACGATTCCACCGCAACTTGTACTTCCGGTGCTCAACCTTCCGACGACGTTGTTCCAGTTCAGAAACGGAGGAGGGAGGACGACGCCGGTGCAGATCCTTCCCTCAATTCATTGTGGAAAACCAGCCGCTGTTCTTACTTCAGGCGCCAAGATGCCTCCTGTAGCCACGGCAGCGCGTGCCGCTACGCGCACGGCGAAGAGGAGCTTCGCCCTCACCTCGATCACACCTGGGACGCGACGTCTGAGAGTACCAAGAAGGCCATGAAATCCGACACCGCCTTGACTGCACTGTTTCTGAGGGTGTTAATGTTATGATGACTGAGGTTGTCGCCGATGATGCTGATGCCTATGACAAATAGGGTTCCAGTCATGCGCTTAGCAAATGCCTGGTTCATTTACCGAGGAAGTGGAGCTCGGAGAATTTGAGGAATTTTTCAATGAGGAGGCAAGCCGGTTCTGAATTTCACCAACATTGTTTTTTGGTATTCTTTTTTTTTTTAAATATTTTTTTAATATATATGCCTCTATTTAAGTTTAGTCCTCTAAATAATATGTCAACGTCACTTTGTTTCTTCATAAAATATCTACATTAATTTAGTCTTTAAATTATAAAAAGTGATATCATTTTGGTCTTTAAAAAAAATTGACATCAATTCTCTCAATTATATAAAATTAACATCAGTTCTTCAATCTTAGAAATTATATTAATTTAGTCTATGTTTGTGTATAAAAGGACGATTTTAATGTCACATTTTATGATTAAAGAACTAAATTAATGTAATATTTTTTTGGAAGACTAAAGCAATGTCGACACAATCTTTGGAGGACCGCAATTTCTGTTTCATTTGTTTTGAAGATGAAGAACAATTGAAGAGTTCATCAAAGGTAGCTATGAACAATTTAGCTACTGCTTCATTGATCTGTAATTAAATTGGCAATTGATGATTTAAATTATAAATGTAATAGTATCTGGAAGGAAAATCAATCGGCAGCAAAAGGTTGAAGATTGCAGATGTCATTCCTCAATAGTTTGAAAAGAAAAGTAACTCAACTGTTGCTCTCCCTCAAGAAACCTCACAAAATGTAGATGACAATGTTCCTTCAAATGGGACATTGGATGCTGAAACAAATGACGACAAATTGGCAGTTGATGGTTCCATGTCAAAAACAAGAAGTTTGCGTGTTGTAGTGACTCCTCTAGCTCATGTGGCCTATGTTGATCAGTTGGAGCATAAAAAAAGCTCTCTCATGCATATTCTGGAAAGACTTGCTAGTTATTATTGTATCTGTTTTGCATTTTATCGTTGTAGTTTTATCTGTTATACTTATTTCTTACTTTTATAAAGAAAGATGTTTTGGCAAACTGAACTATAAAATATTTTTTGGCAGACTAGAAATGCTTGTAAAGCTTGTCCAAGTGGTGTTTCTTTTCCTGATTGGATTCTCAAGTCTAGGGACATGGATAGTATTTATAATTTAATATTCTAGAAAGCTTCTCCAATTCTCCAGGAACAAGTGCCTAAGGAACAAGTTGATGATCCTAATATCTCTGGAAGCAGCAATGATATTTCTGAGGGAAGTGCCTGTTATGAGCCTGAAAATGGTGAAAGGGCATCTCTGTGTTCAGAAAATGACAATCCAGAAGTAGCAAGTGAGGTTCAGAAAGGTAGCAAGTCTGAAAGTAGGAACACTTCCACTCAACAGTTTAAAAATGTTGTTGCTATTGTTGATCCTCCACTTGCTAGACTTCATCCAACTGTAAGAATCATTAATCTATAGTATCTTCCCTACATATTTATAGATGCAACTGACAGTAATATATTACAGTAGCTCTAACAGCACTTGGTCCAAAACATGGCATGGTTTTTTGTTTATCCCATTTTTGAATTCCATAAATTTTTCCTTTTCTTCTTTTGTCTACCCCTTTTCTAAAGACTATATAGAAAGTAATGTTATTCGAGGTCCAAAACAAGGTTATGGAACAAAACCATGCTAAAAAACAAATCAGGTTCATACTTTTGCTTAATATTCGACTATGTAATTTTTGACTTTGTGTGTTATTCCACATGTCTGGTTTTCATTGGGTCCTGTTCCACGATACTACAGAGATCATCATTAGTGACTTTCCTTACATACCATGGTTCTGATATGTATTTTATTGGAGCTTTTTTTTTTTTTTTGGAATATATGAAGAATTTATGGAATAAGAAATGCATAGACAGAGGACAAGAAATCTTCCTAAAACAACTAAAACAGAAAAACAAAGGAAAACAAAAACAGAACATTAGCTCAAAAGAGCCCTCCAATCCCTTTGCAAAATTATAAGAGATCCCGCTAAAGAGACCATTAGCTGACCCCCATAGAAATGCCTAATAACAACTCGATCTCATTAAGAAATGTGATAGATGGTATGTCTGCTGAAAAACGCTAGCATTAAACTCCAACCATGAGCACCACAACCCTGAAAAAAGAGCCCACTTTCAAGGAGGCTGGGCAAATCCACTGCTCCTAAAAATGCTGATTCTAAAGCTGCCATGCAACCTCACAATGTAAGAAAAGGTGACTGTTTGTCTTTTATTGGAATGGTGTTCGCCAATTGGAAATTCTTTTGCTAGGAATTTAATTCAGATGCAGTTTCTCTCCTGGCCAAGAATTAGTTCTAGAAGAATTTTTACAAGGAGTTGCATGCCTCTGGCTTTTGTGGGTATTAGGAATTAGGACGATAGGATCAGGTCAATTAGTCAAATAAGTACTATCCAATTAAATCTTTTATATTGATGAATTTATTCGTCCAATGTTATGATATGTCAACCTTTAGCCTGATATATAATTTAGTTCCAAGTCACAAGGTTATCTATTAAAAAATTATAAATATTTTATTTCACATCATTTAGGTTTGTGTTTTAACTTTTAATTCAAATTTGTTTATTTTTCTTTAATTTTTATCATATTTAAATTCGAGTTCAGTTGCTAAGTATTATTGGATTTGGAGTCTGAAGTTAATGATCCACATATCTGAAAGTGCTTTGGATGCTTTATGGACCCTTCTGCACCAATCCTTGTTCTTAAGTTTTTACTGTGTTCTCCACTTGTTCTATTTGATTGCAGAATACTATTTACAGTCGTCCTCTATGTTGATGAATGGATTAAAACTTTTATGCTTTTGGATTCCAACAATATTTTTATGAACTCGTTACATTTTCTCTGACAATTTGAATTGCTGACATTTAAATTGTGAGATTGCGGGCGATCAAAGCTCTGAGAACTCACTGAGTTCTGCGGAGGCTTGTGTTAGTTCTTGTTCTGAATTATATTATACTCTTATCTAAGCAATATCTATTTCTCCCTGCAATCATTGTGCCTTTAAATGCAGTTACATATCCTGCAATGCTGAAAGTTTGGTGGCAAATGCTATTGAGCTTTGTACATCATCTCTCGTAAAAATTGAGAACGGAAATAAAGACAACAGAGGGTGGAGAAACATGAGCAGTGCTGGTCTAGCACGTCATAGGGCCAAGTCTATGCCTATCTCAGAGGCTTTCCAACCCATAAAAGCTGTGGCTGTTTACCTTTTCCCACATACTCAACAGTGTGAATTGGTTATGCTCCTTGAGAGGTAGGTGGACTAGAGTCTAGGTTGATATTTATGTTATTTAGCACACTCCCAAATTGATTTGGCAGACATTTTATTTTGGTGCCTTCTAATCAGCTGGTGGATGTCATTGCTTATTATATTTTGATCTAGCACGCTGTGAATTAAGTTCAATCATGAACTTAAAGATTCAGCCATAACACGATTTTCTTTTTGCTGCATACATCATGAAGCATTATCTGTATCTTGTCTTTTTCCTGGGGATTATCGAGTTTGATTAGTGTGCTTGAAAGTTACACGGGATTAATCCTAAATTGTTGTCATTCATATTAATTTCTTTATGGAACCTGGTGGCTTTGGTATATTGCGTGGCCGCACAAGCCCTGGCTATCCAGGTGGTACTTGTTCTGTGAACTTTTTGGCTTGCTTTATGATAAAAATCCTGTTTAGGTTTTGGAGTCTATGTAGCAGCCAGTCCACAACTTGTGGTTTGAGTTGGCATTGTAGTGTGGACATGCC
The DNA here is from genome assembly GCA_019955255.1 of Castanospermum australe. Classification (NCBI taxonomy): domain Eukaryota; kingdom Viridiplantae; phylum Streptophyta; class Magnoliopsida; order Fabales; family Fabaceae; genus Castanospermum; species Castanospermum australe. Next base: position 678,573 of record NSJW01000323.1, on the reverse strand, counting down.
CATAAATATCAAAACTGTAATGACTCATTGAGTACTTGTTGGAGATGAGTCCCTCAATACACTGGCCTGTTTGGTATGATGGAAAAGGAAATAATGAAATGGAAATGGGAATAAGATATTCCCATTCCTTTGTCTGATAGAAAAATCAGATAGGAAATACTTATTTTCTAAGGAATGCCATTCTTTTTATTTTTAGAATATTTATTCCATTCTCATTCTCATTCCTATTTTCACTCATGTTCCTATTCTCATTTCCATTCTGTAATTAGTAGACCGACCTCTCTGTTTTCTATCTAAAATAGATGGAGACTTCTCACCGACTCACTTATTTGGATTCTCTAGTTGCTGCATAGGCTTCTGCAGTAGGAAGGAATATCAGAAACGGTTCCTACAACTGTTTGACAAATGGAAGTAGCAATTGTCGAATGGGACAGTGGGATGTTCCTTTCCACGTTGTATACGAGATATTTAGATTCATTAATGGCTGTTGCCTGCTACTTACTTACATTGGAGGTCGGTGGGTAGTGATGTCACTCTCAAACACCTAATCAAATTTATCTTCCTATGTTAACTTGATAAATTTGTGAAGGGGAAACTCTAGAAAGTGGGTCCATGTAAACCTGGTGTCTTTTTTTTTTTTTTTTGTAATTAGATTACACAAAGATATGTAATAAAATAGCTAAATTAAATTTTGTCTTTGTATTTTTGTTTTGTGCTTATTTTGATCTATTTTTTTAATTGATTCATTTTAGTTTCTTAATTTATCAATTACATCTTTTATAGTAATTTTGTTGTTGAAATTTATTTGTTAAATGATAATGGGTCAAGCAGTTAAATTAACGCGACACTTCATTATTTAACAAAAATGATTTGAATGAACGATTATGATAAAGTAATAGTTTTAATGCAATTATAAAATTGAAAGACTAACATGAAGAAATTAAAAATGCAGGGACAAAAATGAACACATTGTAACACTTAATTATGTCATAAAATCATATATAAAATTATATAGCGTATGCATAAATATTTATGATAATTTAATAAACAAGAGAGTAGAGCTCTGTAAAGATTCACCTGTATCAACGCATAAGTTAAGCGAATATTTTCTATTTTTGTTTTAAGGGAAACTTGGAATATAAGAAAGAAAAGGGGTAGGGGACAGGGATTGAGTCCACTACAGTCAAGTTCATCATGAATTCATGATAAAGGCCAGTCTGTCATGTGAGCTATTAGGTCATTACCAAACCAACTCACAGAAAAAAAAAGAAGGGTAATTACTTAACTAACATATTAACTCAGAAGAAATTGATCAATGCCAAGTAATAATAAATTAATTATGTCATTAATTAATTTTTTTAGTGTATAATTTTTGCTGGCTTTTCCAACTAAATTCCTTTTATAAAATAATAACTTGGCCCTACTGCATGTATTCTTTGCTGTTGCTTCAACCCAAGGATCTTCCATGCGGTGCCGTAATAGATCATCCTGATTAAGTTGAAGAAGGAGCAGAGTAAACATTCTATTTCTTTTTTCTTTTTTATTTTTTGGGTTAAAGTATTCTCCCGCACTTTTATTGCTTTTTCTATCTCTATCGGCCTTTTTTTTACTGGTCTGGAACTGGAAGCAATAAAATTGCTAGAAGTGTCAAAAGTCATTCCCACATCACTGGGTTCACGGCAACGTGTAAATTCTGACTTTCTTTTTGGTTACCGAATGAATCATATTTTTACTTTACTTCATTACTGCATCACTATATGACTTCCACCGTTGGTCTTGGTCCTCTGACCCAGCCATGCACTACCTCTACCTTTGAAGAAGTGTAAAAGGCTATTCCTTCTATAATTTTCGATCTTGGGTCGCATTATTTTACTTCCATGTCCATAAAGAACGACTTTATATTCCTTAACTGGTAGTGGTGGGTGGCCAATATCGAAATTTTTTTAAATAAATATTATCTGTTTATTTTATTTAATAATTAACATGTATTTTTAATTTTTTTAAAAAAATAATATATAGTTATAATATAATTTATGAAGTTTTTAATATATTAATTATTAAATAAAATATTTAAAATAAATAATGCTTAATTCGAGAATTTCTCGGCCAAAATCTCTCTCTCTCTTTCTCTCTCTTGAGTCTGTTTCAATTGTGATAATAATGGCAATAAATTACGCGGCATGAGTTTGCGCAGAGAAATCAGGAAGGAAATGAGCTTGTTCCTTGTTTATATGCATTTGGGAATATGACCGAATAATAATAAACAGCATTTATGGCGCCATCACATCTCAACCATCGCAGCTCGCTATTTCCTTGTCATGTAAAATGAATTGAGTGGCCATCACATCTCAACGCTGGCTCTGGCTCATCCCTCGGCTCCACATTGCATGTCCCACCAGGTATTGAAGTGAAGACATGGCAAATTTGGGGACGCTAAAACCAAACTAATTATAAACATAAGCATGCAAAATTAACGTCAGTTTTAATCTTGCTGGACTCGTTTTACTTCATATGTGACCTGTAGAATGTTATGTGTCACTGTCATGTAATCAAAGTGGTTGTTTGCTACTATAACTTGAATCGCTTTTCCAGAAGGGGAAACTTAAGGGTACTCTTGAATTCGTCACATCAAAGCCACTAGTCTGATAGTGATAAGCACCCCGAGTCAAAAACAAAAGCAAATGTTTTGATTAAACTTTATGGGGTTACAATCTCGAAGTTTATTCGTGAATTAAATTACTTTTTTGATTTTTTTTTATTAAATTTGATTTAATTTAAAAATGTTAATTTAACTACTAATAAAAAAAAATCACTTCACGTATATATTACGTAAATATTTAGTTAAAAAATATTTTAAGATAAAATATAATTTATATTTTTAAAATTTATTCTTATATTAAATTATCTTATAAAATTTGTTGGTCTCATTTCTAACTTAAAATTAAAAGTTAACTTTAATTTTATTTAAAAAAATTAATGTTTTTAAATTAAACTAAAATTTAAAAAGTTTAAAGAGATAAAAAAATTTTAAAAATAATTTCATAAATGTAAATTAAATTTCATATTTTATTTTAATAAAAATAAATTATTCTAACCATTCCTCTATCTATTTATTTTTTTATAAATTTTTCTTCATTTTTTAAAATAATATTATAAAAAATATTAATTTTATAAAATAATTTAAATAAATTAAATCTTATGCGATATTTTTAATTCACATTAAAAGAAAAGCCCACGGGTTGGTGCATAGGGCAAAGTAAACCTAGCGGTGCGGTTAAATCGTGCCTAATCAAATGATTCCTAATAAAGAGTAGCTTTTTTTTTTCCTCTTTTTATGATATGTTCTTTCAAGTGGCAGTTGGCACTTGCTTCTTTTGATAGTGCAATGCAACGCAGCGACATTCTCAAAGCAAAAGAACTGGGGGTCTCTTCTCTTGTGCTGTGTGTTAGCCTTGCTGTTATGCTTATCTTTGGTCTTCATTTTTCATATTTGATATTAATTTTCAAATATGAATTTTAAATATTTTTCAATAAATCAGCATAATAATTTTTAATTATTTGTAAAAGAAAATATTAAAATTTTTAAGTTTTTAAAATATTAAATATTATACTTTTTTATTTAATGCTTTATGTTTTAAGTAATTTACAAAATTTTAAGTTGATTCTTTACGAGAATTTAGTGTTATTTTTTTCTAATTTATTCATTTTAGTCCATGATTTTATCAATTATATACAATGTTGTTTTTATTGTATTTTTTTAATCCAAATTATTTTGTTAAATAGTGTCGTGTCATGTTAAAACTCAAAATAGTAATATTAAATGGAAAAGTATTTTAATATGATGCGTTATTATTTAATAGAATAATTATAATTAAAAATCACTATAAGAATAATATTAAATGAATTAATAAGTTGTGAACTGAAATAAATAAATCAAAAAAATGAGTGAAATAGACCTAAAATAAAAATATAAGAAATCATATAAAAAGTATTCCCATCCCTGATAAAACGATGATTGAATTTAATGGAGAAGTTTCCTTATTCATTTTTAATGTAAAATATTAAATGTCAACTTCATTTAAAAAAAAAAGGAAAACACTTTGCCTTTTTTCTATCACCAAACGATACACTATATTTTTTTTTTCCTTTTTACCAATTTGTCTCTGAACAAACTATTTCGCAAATCACAATAATAGCGTGAATCCAAAGGGGTTTGGTAAATAAACCCAAAATCTGAAAAACTGGCACAAAGTATGGCAAAGTGCGTCACTGAGCATCTTTTTTGTTTTCTCTATTCCTCTTTCCTTTTTTTTAGTAGTAATTCCTCATTTCCTCTTTCCTTTTTATTTCGTTCTTGCCGTGAGTGACTGAGATTTTATACGCACATTAGATGTACATAATTGGTTAAACCTTAGGAGGAAAATGTTATAATTTGATAAACTAGTATCAATAAATAAAAAAGAAATAAATTTTTTTAATAATACGATAATATATAATTAGACTGTTGTTTAAAAAATTTATGTTAACTGTATTTTAAAATTAAGTTATCCAAATGAGTTTAATTTTAATTTATTATTAATATAAAAAATATACATTATTATTAAATTATAAATTATTAAATTATTAAAAATATTTAATTAAGATAAAAATTATTTAAAAAATAAAATATTAGATAAAATATAATTAAAGACTAGTGTAAAATAATTTTATACTTATTTGAATTAAAATTAAATCTTATTTAAATTTATAATATTATTATCATAATCTTACTATAAATTTATGAACAGTCTAATTTTTTTTTCTTTTGTTGATATATTATTCTATACTATTATTGTTCATTCTAAGTGTTTATTGAGAACTCGACTTTATTTGAATTAATGATATGAGATGAAAAAAAGTGAAATGAAATGAAATAATAAGATATATTATTATTTAAGTTTTTAAAAATAAAATAAAATAAAATAAAATTAAATAAATTTCATTTCATTCCATTCTACTTTATATTTTTATTTTTATTCCTTCTCAAATTAAAAAAATAAAGAATAAAATCAACTAAAATTTTTTACTATTCTATTTATTTTTATTAATTTTTATTATAATTTTTAAATAATAAAATAAAAATTTTCTTTTATTCTATTATTAAATATATAAATAATAATACAAAAATTTCGTTCTATTTTATCTTATTCCATTTCATTTCATTCATCCTCTGTGAATATTCAAACAAAGTCGAAGTGTTTGGAGTGAGGGGTGGCAACAGGAGAGGCTGAGGCTCCCCACGCTAGCCACCACCACCCTGTCCCTGTGTCATAAATGCGAAAGCTTGGGGTCGTGCTTAGTCATAATCACTTCCTCTTCCTCTTATCTCAATCACCCATTTTAAGCACTTTCCCTCGCAATCACAATCCCATCTCTTTTGTCCCTGTTATTACTCAAGTGATGCATCAAGCAATAACAAAGTGGTATATGGGTATGGTTGGTGGCTGCAAGTACTGAAATCTATTTGCTTTTTTGTTTGCTCTGGGAATTTCAAGTCGTGGGTTTGTTTTGCCACGACAAAATGAGTACTGAGGAAAAGCCTGTGAGTGACGGACATGACGCGGTTTCGTGCAAACGAACGGTTTCTCTTCCAGTTCACAAGGTACTTTGTGCTTTTCACTTGCTCCTGCTGCTGTTGCAGCTTCTTTCTCTGTTTGTCTTGGTTTCAGCCTGTGATTCGGGGCATGGGGGCTGGTTTGTTTGAGGGACTAGTCTGTATTTTCAACTCCGAAGATACTTTTCCATTTTCTTCTTTTCTTCTCAGTCATCTTATCTGCATGTATTTCACTTTCACCTTCTCTAAGTTTTTGTTTTCTTTGGAAGATTATTTTTTAGACGGAGATTTTCAAAATTGATCTCGTTATTCATTTGCTACTGTGGAAATGTTTGGACAAATTCTATCATGGCTGCTTGGCCGAACACTCGAACTAATCGTTATGAATGTCAAAAGTTTTCATTTTTGAATTAGTTGCTTTTGTAGCAAAGATTTTAAATTTTTTATTTGGTGCTTCATCTATCTACAATTTCCACTGTATCTGTGGATATCTTGATATATTATTGATTAGATATTATCTTTCATTATCTGAATTTTTTTCTTTTAATTGCTAGAAAGTAAGTTTGTTCTAATTTCTAATGCATGTACATGAAAACTGAGTGCAGCTAGTGTCTTGCTATTTTTATTTCCTTCATATATACTTTGAATTATGTAGTTGGAAACCCCTTTTCAAGTCGACCATAGCCGTTTTCTTGAAAACCTTTTCAAGAAAATCGGATATAGAGTTAGTCCTTCTGCAAATGATCTAAGTTGTGCCTCCCAAACGACAATTTCTTGTATGGCATATATAAGTAAGCATCCAGACATCCAGCGAACCTAGTTGGTTAGAAACCTAAATGTGCAGGGCAAACCAGGAATTAGTTTTCTCCACAGTATATAGCACTAATAAAACTGCTCAAAATTTCCTTTGCACTTTGATTTCAAAATGGGGTCTCTTTTTATTCAATGGTATTGAATTTCATCGCGGTGGGGATTTTGCCAGAGTAAGAGCTTATAGTTGAATTACATCACTGGTGGACTGTTATGTTGTACTCATCATAAACTTGGGCATACGAATCACTGTTTCTGTGAGAACATTTTGTTAGAGGCCAGTGCGACTTTTTTTGGGGTCAATTTATTTGAAAGCAATTGTCTATTCTTAGGTGGATTTCAAGATTCAATGACTGTATAACTGTTCATCTTTTTGTGAATAGACATTCAATGCATTATATACATCCATACTTCATGCTTCTAAACAACAATCTGCTTCTTAATATTGGTGGTTCAGTCTTTTGGCAATATATTTGATTCTTTCATGTTCTAATTCATTTGCTAAATGTTCCATACATGCTTATCTTTAATCCATGTGAATTCGATTTTTGAATTGTACTTTTTTATTTATTACAAATTTCCATGATAAAAAACTATCACAGTTTTTTTTGGGGGTTTGTTAAGAGAGTGGCTGGAGGCTGGAAGAATCTGTCTATTAAGAAGGCAGATAAATAAAGAAGCCCAGTTTTATTAGTCTAATTGCATTGTAGTTTGGTGGGTTTCAACCTGACACTTTGAGGAAATAAGACTGGGTGACTACTTTGATGACTAGTTGAATTATTTGTACTGCAGTTCAGTTGTCTTTTAGTAGGTATGGCCTACATCACTTATTTATCAATTCCATATCGTATTTATAGGTTGATGATCTAATGGGGGTAACTGAAGAAACCACACATGTTTGTCATTGGAAGCAACAGAATCTTCTCCTGGAAATACCCTCAAGAACATCAGAAGTGTCTGCTCGGGATTTTGTTGCAATAAAGATGCCTCTGACACCAAGTCTAACTCTCACTCCCAAGAGAGTGAATTTTCTTGTGACTTCTCGTTCTGTTGATGCTCCAATTAATAACTCTCCTTGGCCCTCAGCATCAAGAGGCAAATCATCCATAAGAAGCATCTTACCAAAGTTGAGCTTCAGGTATCGGACATCATCAGATACTGAAAAAGCTATTACTGCTGCTCCAGAAGGTTCCTCTTCAGGCCCTCAAGAAAAGCCTTCAATATCAAGATCATTGTCGCTCACTAAGATATTTGCTCCTAGAATTAAGAGAGCGTCATCTTTACCAGTAGAAGAAATTGGACATTTAAACACAGAATCTGCTCACGGTGGAACTCTTGGTGGTTCTCTATATGTAAGATTTCAAGCAGGGTAGTAATAAAATTTTTAAAATAACTCTTTTATATGTATAATTAATGGGCATCTTGGCTTTTCATTAACAAATAATTTGTACATAAGGATTTAAATATTTTCTGGATTTGTTCCACTGAAGTTATTGTTTCATGAAGGTTTAGTAGCATGAGAATTTATTACATTGAAAACTATTACTTTCTACTATACATATGAATATGTATAATATTAGGAAAAAATGTCTAATATATACTGCTTAACTTTGAGATCAATGCTTCCTAAGTTCCCTCTTTCTAGTGTCACCTCTGGTATTGAATTGTTAATGAGTCTTGCATCATAAAAATGTTTACCTTTTGATTTAACCTATTAGTTCCTTTTGCAGGGAAGAGAGGCCCAGGGGACGATAGCTCGCTCTCTGTCAGTGCCTGTCAACGACAAAGAAAAAGGCATACGAACAATGGATTCATGTTTCCGTGTTATTCCTTCTACCCCTCTAGTAAAGGAAGGGAATGAATTGTTGACCATGTCTGCGACAAAGGATACTGGTATCTCATTATTAGCATTTGCATATGCACTCATGAAAATGATATAATTATTTGTCAAATTTCTAACAAGATTCTCTGGATTGAGACAATTGTGAACAGTTAGGCAAAATATTAACACGATATTTGTAAGACTGCTTCCTAAAGGCAGATCAAAACACTAAAAATGTTTTTAATTTTTAACTTTTTCCCCTGACTTTCTTTCAAGGCATCTTAATTTAATTTCTAGTTTTAAAACACATTGTTTCCAATCCTACATGCAGTTAGTAACTTGACTTAAAGCATTTATTGGTTCAGAAAATGACGATGCTGATGGTGAAGATGTAGCTGAAGAAGATGCTGTGTGTAGAATTTGTCTTGTTGATCTATGTGACGGAGGTGAGACACTCAAGATGGAATGCAGCTGCAAAGGTGAACTTGCTCTGGCTCACCAAGAATGTGCTATTAAATGGTTTAGTATCAAGGGTAACAAGACCTGTGATGTATGCAAGGAGGAGGTTCGTAATTTACCTGTCACTCTCTTACGGATCCAAGGTGTTCAAACTTGGAATACTGGAGCAGTGTCTCAGCAGGCAGATGTAAATGGATACAGGCATGTGTGGTTTTTTTGTTTGATAAAGATTTTTCCTCTTATCTGATGAATGGATATACTTCAATTGGGAGCTAAATGAATATCATAGAATCTTATGGCCAACTTGTTTTATAGAATCATACTAAATCCATACTTTAATAATCATGAACCACCATCCTGCCACTCAGTCATTCATTATTTAACTAAATTTTGCATTACTTTTCCCTAGTTGCCACTGCCTCTTCATATATGTGGTAATGGTTATGACACAATCTAGAATATGGGGCCAACATGCATCTAAGTTGAAGTAATAAACTTATATGCTATCTCAGGATTCATCATAGGTTTTGGACATCCAGTTATAAGTTTGTGACATGAACAATCTATGACACTTTCATAACAATCAAGTCTCTGACTTGCTTGTTTTGAGTTGAAGGTTTATTCCTTGCAATCTCAATTTGAAAACTTTATTCTGGCAACTTTCATGCTTCAAGTAGTCTTAGAATATTATTATGCTGTGAATACTTTTCCTTGGAGTTCTTCAGCCATTACAAGTGTATTGCCTTACAAATGGAATAGAGTGTTCTCATTATATCTTTGTTGATAATTTCTTGTACTACAGGTTATTGTTACAGAGTCACACTTTTAATTTGTCTGTTCAATTTAACAGGGTTTGGCAGGAAGTTCCAGTGCTTGTCATAGTCAGCATGCTTGCCTATTTCTGTTTTCTTGAGCAGCTATTGGTAAGAATAACAATCCTCTCAGATCTGTCAAAGTTACAATTTTGTATAGCCTCAGTTATTCGATTCTCTGCAGGTTGGAAAAATGGGAACCAGAGCAATTTCTGTATCTCTTCCATTTTCCTGTGTACTTGGTTTACTCTCCTCCATGACATCATCAACCATGGGTGGGTTTGCAAAAGATCCTTGATAAATATTGTCAATATACTTTTCTGGAGTACTCATCATAGTTTATTAATTTATAATGGTGCATAAGCAAAGTCATTTGGTCATTTTTGCATTAGATTGACACCCTGATAATTGTGATATATCAGTCAATATTATTTATAGAAGTTTGGATAGTCTAAAATGATGTGCCAATTGCTGATAGATTTATGACATGATGATTTGTATTTTATCAGCAAGTAATATTGTAGAGTTCTTATTCACGATACTTCCTTTTTGTTTTGTTGCTAATTTCATTATGCTTGGTTGGGTTACACTAACGTATACAAACCCTAACTTTTTTTAACTTTTGTGTCCAGTGAAGAGCAGGTTCATCTGGATTTATGCATCTGTCCAATATGCTCTGGTGGTTCTCTTCGCGCATATATTTTACTCCTTGGTAATGGATTTTTGTGTCAACTAGATTCTTGTTACCTGTATTTTTCAAATGAATCAAACATGGAACTAAGTTTTTGTCATTAATACAAATTGAGCATGTTTGAGATTTGGTACAGATAAAATTCTGTGCTTTCATATTTTTATAGTAACACAAGAATTTCTTGGGGGATGCAATGGAACTATATATTTTCCATGCATGCTTAATTACCAAAGACAGAGGCTTTGGTGATATATTTAAATGTTTGTGGTCCATGGTTTTTGTTATCTGAATGGCTGTGGCATTTTCCTCAACTTGTGGTAGCATGATTGGTTGGTTATGGACGCATGACAATGTGTACGAAACCCCTACAAGAATCACTGGCATACTAACTTCCTTTCATGCCTTTGTCACCTGCAGGTTCATGAGCAAGCAGTTTTGTCAATCCTTCTGGCAACATTTGCTGGGTTTGGTGTGGTGATGAGTGTGAGTTCGATTCTTGTGGAGTTTTCTAGATGGAGAAGACAACGGCAAGCTTTATCAGAGCAACATCATGGTCCTCAAGTGATGGCACAAGCAAGACAATACCCTCAAACTGTAAATACGCCACATTCAGGCCCTTCCAACCGCAGTCCAACTGTGGTCCAAAATCACCGGAACTCAAATCAGACCTGAATTGATGTCTTTGTGGCTTCTTTCATATTGTCACCAAGCTATGGGGTGCAGCAGGTTGCTTTTTATTCAGGATGCCGCAGAACTAATTGTACAGGTAATTAAGCTCTGGCGGAATTTTACTACTTTACATTCTATATAAGGGACTACATTGTACAGCTTGTATTGTAGCAATAGAATGAATTAGACTACAGCTTCTCTTGCTATGGAATTTATGTGTATTTATTTGTGCCGAGCATTTCAGCACATTAAAACCAGAAGGCTTCCGGCCTTCTTTTTTGTAGTCTTTGGTGAGAGACAAGGATTGAGGAAAACTATTTGTAAAATTATGGTATGTTGATGGGCCAATGCCAAAATCTGAAGTAGTAAACTACAAGGAGCTTTATGCCCTTGTATTCTAGGACCTTTACTAAATCTTCCACATCCACATTGTCCGTTACTGCTTATGACAAGCTTGAATTATAACACATTACACGTAAATGATCCCCATGTAGGACGTCTATTCTTTGTCAGTCAGGCTAAAGCTGCTACACTTTTCTGCAAACCAAATGCCAATCTGCAAAATATTGTCTTCTATGTGAGACAAATCGACACATAATTAGGGAAAGAGGATGGAGGAAATTTGCAAAAGGGATCTCATACTTAGAAGGGTGAAGTTTCTAATCTTATCTTTATGACAAGATCAGTGCCTAATTGTTGTCACACAGAGCTTGCCTTCTTCTATCACCAAGATAGAACAGCTTGCCTTTTTTTCAAGTTTCACTGAATTTTCATCTACTGACCATTCTTTGCCCCTTTGTATTTGGAAAAGCAAAAGATCATGCCAGCAGTTCCACAGTGATAACTTAGTTTCATCTATTTATTTACACTTGGTGCATCATGTGCACCGAAAAAAAAAAACTTTTCTTCTCAATAATTTTAACAGAAAGTTACAAATTGCTTAACTGTTCTTTTAAATAAAATTTTACTTAAGTAATTTCTAAAAAAAATTATAGCTTTCTTACTGCGACATGTGGACTATAAAATTATTCCAAAAGAAACTTACTATTGAAAATAAAATGCATTTATTTTTTACAAATTTAGCACATTTTCAACTTTAGTTTCTCTTCAATTTGGAGCCCTATCAGAATTAAGTAATATTACATGTTACGTATGTACCATCACCTAAAATTTTAATTGGCCACAGCTACATGACTAAAAATAGATACAATTAATTGGCCACAACAACCGAATTAGAAGTGACAACCATAAAAGAATTACTAAATTATATTCGATTAATTATTTTAAAAATTAAAAAATAGATACAATTATTCAAATAAATATAACTTTACATTTTATCATAAAAATTGACAAAAAATATTATTCAGTACCAATACAGTATCTTTCACTTCGGTGTTTTCCCATTTTGTTTGAAGTCGTTATCAAAATTGAACCGGTGAACGGGCTCTACCGGTCCAATCCATGGTTATAACTGGTTTTTTTTTTTTTTTTTTTTTATAGAGCAGGTATAATTCGCTATAACCACATGAACCGCCCGGTTATTATATGACCGGTTTTAAAAAAATGGGGTTTTGTCTGTAAGAAAAGGGGTTTTTCGTCTTCGCCTATAGGGTTCCTCTTCCGCTAAGAATTGCGCCTCTCTCCTCCAATTCGTGATTAATTGAAGACTTCTGGTGTGTATCGCACTTCTATTTTGTGATTAATTCTCAATGACACTAGTTGTTATCATTCTGGATTAATTTGTTAATTGTGCGTGTGAGCAATTTGCTGCAGAGTGTAGTAGGAATGCGTAGTCTCAAATTTTGTTTTTTTAAACTGTGTGACCGGTTTGTTCGTTGCTACAGAATATGGATTAGAGTAGCAAGGAGGCACTCGTTGACGAAGATTTAGCGTAAAATAGGATGAATATTCCGACCAGAATCGCAGCACAAGGACTGCCTCTTCTCAACGCTCGTCTCTCTCTTCCAATCCTCTCCTTCCGAGGTGCCCTTTAGTTACAACCGCTGTCAGTCTCTGCCTCTTTTCCTTCCTTCCTCTGTGTGTGCGTATTTGCTGCTGCTTCTTTTTCACTTCAATAAAACAGTGGGTAAAGAAATTGGCCAAATTTGAGACCCTTCAATGCTTTTTTCTTTATACCCACTCGAGCTTCATGGCTATGATTGCTTCCTTTGCCGGTATTAGCGACAAAATGTTAATTTACTTTCGGTTGTCAAATCTAAGTCGAATTCAGTCCTATACGTTGAAGTTTTTGCCCGGGTCTTGGTTACTTCTTAATGTTCTGGGACGTCTTGAGAGTCACTGACTGAACGAATTGCATTTGTGCTTTAGGAGTCCGCAAGTTGGCGCTTTTACCACATTTGCAACAGAGAAGCAACCTGAGAAGGGGTTTTCCCAAGACTATGGCTAGGAGTTTGGATAATTGTGACTTGGGTGTTGAAAACAAGATAGAGGTAGTTCGTCCAGCAACGGATGCTTATGCTGCAGAGGCAGTTGAAGCTTTGAAAGCTGGGAAAGTTATTGCGGTACCCACTGATACACTCTATGGATTTGCTTGTGACGCTTGGTATGCTATTTGAGTCAGTGCTCTTACATTTTGCGTATAACCTATATGTTTCAAATCCTCCAAGTGTCATTTTTATTTCTGACCTCTTGTTTCTTTGATACTATTTTACATGTCTCATAATTTTTCATTTTTCCTTGTTTTCAGATAAATATAACAAACACGGATTGTGAACTGAAGTTTGAAATTTTCTTTCCTAAACACTGAAATGTACAAGTTACTGCACAGGCAATACATGTCTGACAATAACTCTTATTAGCTTGGATTTCAATTTTACTAGGTTTAAATTTCAAGCTTCACATAATCAAGATAAGAGGCAAATGGGGGAAGAAAATAAGTAGTCAGGACAGTTCTCCTTCTTGTACCTTCTGGAGGAAAATGAAAACGTTACGTTGTAGCATTAATAATGATGTGGCACTAAATTAGTGCAAGTTCAAGGAGTTTCAGTAATTGAATATAAATTTAATGAGTGGTGAGCCTCTTTTGCACAAAGCATCACCTTGCACTTGGCTGTTACCTGTTGGTCTTACTAGGTTCAAATTGGACATTAAAATATTGCCACTATGGCGTAGGGAATATAAAACTCTTACAAGTTGATAACATTGCTGTTGTTTTTGTTTGAGCCTAATATTTACAATATTTTGTGACATATTATCCTACAATGCTTTGTATAAAAAAATAAAATCTGATCCTCACAGACAAATTTTATCACAGTCGTTCATGAAAAGGAAGCGGATGAATAATTGCTTCGTGAAATCAATTTAATACATTTTTCTTAAAATCAGTTTTCTTCAAAGACATTGGATGTAACAAAAGTTGGCTTCGGATGATGCCCATCCTTCTAAATGCCTGTAATACGATTTTGAGTATTCAATCAATATGTTCTTTAAAATTTCACTTTCACTCCACAGTTTCCACATATTTAGGCCAACCTTATTCCTTTCGGTACGATTGGATTATGAATGATTTGTAATAACCTTTTTACCTTTTATTGGGTCATGTTTGCAGCTCCTTGGAAGCAGTTAACAGAATTTACGAGATCAAAGGACGTAAAAATACAAGCCCGCTGGCTATCTGTGTTGGAGATGTATCAGACATAGATCGTTTTGCTGTCACTGACCATTTGCCTCATGGCCTGCTTGATTCCCTCCTTCCTGGGCCTGTTACAGTTGTACTAAGCCGAGGTTTGTAAGTCGTGTCACGGCTGAAAAAGATATATATTGGAAAACGAAAATATGGAAGTGTGCAGAATAGTCTACAACATTTGTCTAAATAGATGATGAGTTCAAAAAATTTTTAAGCAACAGTTTAATCTTATTTCTTCAATCCCTTTGTGCAACATACCTTGTGTGAATCTCAAATTTTATTGTCAAGATCCTATATTATCTGATAGTATACTTGGATATTTTACAGGAGAGTCAAGTGTTCTTGAACGTTCTTTGAACCCAGGATTTGATAGTATAGGAGTTAGAGTGCCTGATTGCGATTTCATCAGGGTCATTGCCCGTGGTTCAGGGACTGCCCTGGCCCTTACCAGCGCAAACCGAACTGGACAGTCAAGTAGTGTTTGTATCCAAGATTTTGAGAATCTATGGGAACATTGTGCTTTTGTTTATGATGGTGGTTTGCTTCCATCAGGTCGTGCAGGTTCAACAGTTGTCGACCTCACTACACCACACAAATACAAGATACTTAGACCTGGAAGGTAGATCCAGTTGAGCTAATTCTTTTGTTGAAAGCATCTGATTATGCATTTTACCATGGTCTGTGCTATATCAGACGCTGATACCAAAGACTATTTCTGTTAGTGTTAGATAATCTTTGTTGTCTAGTATAAGATGGAAAGGGTGGGATTTTTATGTTCTGATATTTCACCATGGGTTTATAAAAATGAATGATACTAGATTCATCTCCAGTTAGGGAGAACTTAATTTTCTCCTCCTCTGGTCAATGGGCTGCAAAATGTATACGGAACACCGTAATCATTTCTGTTTGAAGCCTTCTTACATATTTAAGTAATAAGGAATGCCTCGAAGCTACAGGTTTTGTGGACGAACCAGTTCTTTGGTTAATTTGCCTTTTGCTTTGGGCGTGTATATTTAATAATGTACAAATACGAGTTGATATAGCATTACTGTGTGCATTAACTGTTTTCTTGTTCCCCTGCTATTTGCAGTGCAAATGAAGAGACAATTGCCATCTTGGAAAAGCATTCTTTAGTTGAAGCAATGACCACTTAAATGAGCTGTGATTCACGTGCAGTGTGCCACGTTCTAGGCCTGATGTTTTACTTGCAGAAGACAATTCTTTCGCTTGGACATGTGAAAAACTATCACCAAGCAACTTATTTCCATCAACTATATGCATTTGTCAGGTTGTCTTGACTCTTGAAAGGTACCACAGGGTCTCTCTGATAAATGAGCATACGTTAGGCATCCGTGGAAACAAATATCTCGCATTGGGATGCATTTTATCTAGTTGTACTATGTTTTGCATCACGTGATTTAAAAGCTTATATTTTATTCCATAATTATGTTGTCAGGCATAAAGAACCTACCATGTGGAGATTATCCTAATTAACATCTAATACAAAAGTTGAAAATGCTAGAAACTAGAAAACTATGACAACTTTCTTCCCAGTTCACTCTGCGATTGTTCGAACAGTTGATACATGGTGATCAGGGTGGATTATGAATTGAGAGACTACTGTTCTGTGATAACTGGTCAGAGTCAAAATGTTGATTGAGTTTGAATTCATCTATAAGTATGGTTAGTAAAGTCTGTCTCATTCCCAATCCTTGCTGCAATCTTGCTGCAATTAAAGAGAGAATTGATCAGATTAAGCCGTCGAGAGTGAAGCGTTGTGGTTGTTGGACTCTCAGCGTCTTGAATGTAAATAGCTTCCTTATTTGATGGGAAACTGTCACATAATTAGAGTCGACTTGGATTAGGTGCATGCCTACTTACTTTGTCCTTCGGCTGCTTTGGATCGTGAATCTCGTGCCAACATCAGCATCTAATCCACTGTACCTTTTACATAAGATGAGTAATGTGTCTAACAAATTTATCGTGTTGCACGTGAGAGTTTCCACGCGGACTGAGAGAGAGCATAGTTCCAAACGGAAAGTGGTTCCAGCTCCTCAACCTAGATACGTGCGGCTTTGTTTTTCTTTAAAAAAAATTAATAATAAACATCACGAAGGATTATTTACCAAATATGTTACGAACAAGTCTCAACCATATGATTTTTCACTTCTGCCTGATTTCTGTATCGGGAAATTTGTGCTATTATCTAAAATATTTACTTATTCAAAGCCACGTCATTTGTAGACAATTTTGTAAATTGGTTTTCGTAACCTATAGAACTGCTGTTAAAAAGAAGTTTTGTTAATGTGTGCTTTAAGGACACAAATTAAAGAATTAAAAATAAAAATTCTCAAATAAAAAAAAAGTGTTTAATATTTTTAAAAATAAAAAAATATCTATATTTTTTATAAGTAATTAAGATGATTTAATAAAAAAATTAATATTATTTTTATTCCTTAATGTCTTAAGGGCACACGTTAAAAATATAAAAAAAATGCAATTTATCTTTATCCTTAGTGGACTTCGATTAAATCAGGAAACGGTGGCGGAATATCCCAATATCAGTCGTGGCTAGATTCCTAGCAGTTGGAATCTATTTATTTTTTGTCAAACTAACTAACACCTTCGAATTTCAAATCTAGTACTCTTTTTTTTTTCTCAATTTACAGTCACACCCCCTCTCTCACGTGTTGTTAGGCGTGTGTTTTCTGCACGCTTTGCACTCGAAACCTTTCAAAATACATATTTCTGCTTTCTATCATTTCCATCCATCTATTTTTGAAGTTTGTGTTTTCTCTTTTTGCAAGTTTAGGCTTTCAAAAGATAATCGAGGATACTTTCATCTCCTAAATCACAAAGCACGATTTTTCCCTCAAAAGACAGATACCATAAGTGCACTCTAGTTAAGTGGATAAATGTATTTGCCTATTTCCCTAGTGGCTTGCTGGTTTGGTTTGGTGAAAATTTTCTAACCAGTATGTCTCCTGCTCGAAGCTGGTAATTGAAAGTTGGCTCTCACATCAAGTAGTGAATTGTGTTAAAACTTCTTTCCTTTCACATTATATAAAGAGGTAGAGAATTTGGAGAGATTATTAGGTAGGTATTATTTATTTTAGACACTCTATTTCATAATTGACATGTGTTACTATTTTTTTAAAGAGCAAAGTACATTTATAACATGACTTATTAAGTTTTATACAAATCAATTATTGAATAAAGTATTTAAAGTAGACAATACTTATCTTTAAAGTAGATAATACTTATCTAAAAAATTTTCAAAGAATTTGATACATTTACGTTCAAACTCATAATGTAAATGCCTGACAACTTACTCTCACAAATGTCTAATATTTTAAGATACAGTGTTTTTAAATACTTCCACAACACAATGAGTTAGGATAGTAGTCAAGAAGGCATATTTCTTATCTTAATTATTTTGGTTTATACTTTGAATAAATATGCCTTAGGGGATAAGAAAATTGAGATTTTTTTTTCTGAATTGTTAACACTTAATTAGGGGATAGAAAAAGAAAAAAAAAGATTTAAATCTTTAAAATAGTCTATAGCCCCTTAAGTATCATCTTGCTTACCTATTTTTATAATATATACATAAATTAATAAAATTAATATCTAAAAAATAAAATTAATTAATAATGTATTTTTTAAAAATTAAAAATAAATTTTATTCTAAAAAAATATACTCCATCGTTGGTATGTAGTTATCACCTTCCTTATCCATTTTTATAATATAAAAAATATAAATGGAAAGTATTACAATAATTAATGAAAAAATAATATAAAAATATTAATAAACATATTTCTATGTGGGCAGCTTGCATTAGGGAAATGGAGAATTAATTATGGTTAGGTGTAAAAGAACTAACAAAAATAAATAATTAGGTGGGAAAGAAAATAATGAAACAACGAAGGTCCAGATTCGAAAACGTAAAACAGTGGCCCCACGTCGTCCGCACAAGTGCAATCTTGTATGGTTAGTGGCGAAGGATAATTTTGGTTTAGATGCTGAACAAACAGGTTTTTGTCATGTATCGTCGTGTGTCTTGACCCTCTGCTCCTTTCTAACACAGGTTCTTTTCTCTGTAATTGACAATCAGAGGCAGAGAGCAAGAGAAGCCTCTGAATCATCTTCCACCACCAGTTTTCTCTCTCCAGATCCTTCCCTTTCTCTCTCAATCATCGTTTGAGGCTTGAGGCCCAACACCCTTTTGCTCCACCAGGTAAAGCAGCACAGTTGAACTGAACCCACAGTCACTTCTGACAAGCACTTTTGAATTCAAGACTCTTCCTTTCTCTATCTGCTCTTTTTCAATTCCCAGGATTTTCAGGTAGAATAGAAAAGTTGTTAGCTGATGCTTTCCCACGCTCTTTTTTTAAAAAAAAAATATTTTATGTAGTTGAAATTTATCGAACAAGCACGACAGTTTTGACAATTTTGTTCTGATTAAATTCTGTAATTGAAAAACGGCCAGTTTTCTCTGTGAAGACAACGCATTGCTTTGTATGTTCCTTAGTAAACAGACTCGCGAGTATTTGAACGAACTTTGTGATTGCTGTTGCCAATTATCAATTTTGCTGATTTAATATCCAACCTGTGATTAAGGTGAGGTTATTGTTGCGCTTGAAAAATGGCTGCGGGAGCTGTGCCAGCCTCGTTTTCTACCCTCAAGAGTAGGGATTCAAGTTTGGGGTTTGCAAAAAGTATGGATTTTGTGAGAGTTTCCGATTTGAAGAGAATAAAATCTGGAAGGACGAGGGTCTCAGTTATAAGGAACTCAAATCCTGGCCAGGATATTGCTGAACTTCAACCCGCATCTGAAGGAAGTCCTCTTTTAGGTATACCATCTAATCTATGTTGCTTCTGGCTTGTCCTCCCTTTGTCTAGTAATTTGCATGAACGGAAATGAATGAATATAATTCTGCCCATGCCTCTTGAAATTACCTTGCAGTTTTTCTGGAGATGTGATTACAAAATTCTTAATATTTTGTTATGGATTGCACTAAATAAGGCTCTAAATAATCTACTCAGATGTTGGTGAGTGCTTCCACAGGGTAGATGTGTTTCGAAAAACCTGAAGAGTGACACTTGTAAACTAAATTGTCTATTCCTTACAAAAAGACAAATTATGGAATATGCAATAAAAGCATATTGTTCTCTGGAAATATTAATTGCCTTACATTCAAATCTACTACTAAACTGTCAAGTGGGGTTTTAAGCTTCAATTGCTTTATTTGTCCATCAATTTTCATTCTCAAGGTCATTGAGAAATGGCATCTCTAATTACCATTTAGGTGTTTCTGCTACAGTGGTTATTTACTTATTTTAATTTCACCTGATGCATGGATAATAATTTGAATGTAGTTCCTAGGCAAAAGTACTGTGAATCATTACACAGAACTGTTAGGAGGAAAACAAGGACAGTGATGGTTGGTAACGTGGCTATTGGTAGTGAGCATCCTATAAGAATTCAGACGATGACTACAACTGACACTAAGGATGTTGCTGGAACAGTTGAACAGGTTATACAACTTCTCTTCTGCTTTGCATTAATAGCACAAGCTTCTATCCAATTTACACTGTCATTCCTATCTACCAGTCATTCTTTCTTTTGTATTTTTCTTTTTCTTTTTAAATTTAATTTGATAGATGGATTTAGTAGTTTTGTTTATTTATCTGCTGTCCATTGGTAGGTCATGAAAATAGCAGATAAAGGGGCCGATATTGTACGGATAACAGTTCAAGGGAAGAAAGAAGCTGATGCATGTTTTGAGATTAAAAACACCCTTGTGCAGAAAAAGTAAGTATGAATTATTGTGATCTATATTGGACATGGTTGATGCAGTAAGCTATAAGCCCATATTGTATATGTGTTCAACTGTGTCCTTATTTACCTATGTCCAGCTACAACATACCATTGGTGGCTGATATTCATTTTGCCCCCTCTGTTGCTTTGCGAGTTGCTGAATGCTTTGAAAAGATTCGTGTCAACCCTGGAAATTTTGGTATGCATGTCTTCATTAATTCATCAGTCTTTTTTTGTTTTCTTTTTCTTTTTTTTTTTAAAGCGTTGGCTTGTATTCTGAATCTAAGATGGTGGTCTCCTGCAGCTGATAGACGGGCTCAATTTGAAAAATTAGAGTACACAGAAGAAGACTATGAGAAAGAACTTGAGCATATTGAACAGGTCAAATCACCCATCTGTTGTTTTATATCTCAAATTTTTGTAAAGGGCACACAGCAAGCTAATTAATGAGCACTTCAATTTAGGGTCACTCATCTCTCATACATGCATCTTTACTGAGGATGTGGGATTAATTTATGTATTACATAAATTGTGCTTAAAAAATTATTAAGGAATATTCAAGAAAGGGATGTGGGATGCTGTATCATTCTGTTTACAAGATTCTTTCCTTATCCTTTGCTTGTTTTACAGAAAAACAACTTTAAATATTGTTTTGGCCAAGCTGAACCAATGTCCAAACAAAACATTATATTTGTTTTCCAGAAATGCTTATCATATTTGTCTTTTTCATATGCTTGGAAAGTTAATTTTGTTCTTTTCAATTTCATTTAGAATTAATAATATCACAACTGAAATATGAACTTATTGCCTTATTTTTAGCTTTGTTAAATTCCAGGTTTTCATGCCATTGGTTGAGAAATGCAAGAAATATGGGAGAGCAATGCGCATTGGGACAAACCATGGCAGTCTCTCCGATCGTATAATGAGCTACTATGGAGATTCTCCTAGGGGAATGGTGAGCAATTCTTCCCCCTCATTCTGCAATACATCTTTTGTGCATTTGTGTTTTTCCCTCAGAGAATTGTCCTTCTTACTAAGCAGTGATTGGACAGGTTGAATCTGCTTTTGAATTTGCAAGGATATGCCGAAAGTTGGACTTCCACAATTTTGTTTTTTCTATGAAGGCAAGCAACCCAGTTGTCATGGTTCAGGCATACCGCTTACTTGTAGCTGAAATGTATGTCCAAGGCTGGGATTATCCTTTACACTTGGGAGTTACTGAAGCTGGGGAAGGTGAGGATGGGCGAATGAAGTCTGCAATTGGTATTGGAACTCTTCTTCAGGTATGCATATGAGTGATTGCATACTACATGGAAATATTCATCCAGCTGTTTAACATTCAGTATTGTATGTTGATGATATTTGGTGAATAAATGCATGTGGCCATAACATTATTGTGAACTGCAAAATGTACACACAGCTGAAATAAGGTTTACATCATATTTGGATCCTTCACTTCTATCCATAATTTTTCTTCATAGTTTGACATTCTCTGGAGCATGGAGCGGCATATGGATGAAGCTATAGCTAATTAGCTATGTCATTCACAAACCTTGTCCTATGTGCAGGATGGATTGGGCGATACAATTAGGGTTTCTCTCACAGAACCCCCAGAGGAGGAGATAGATCCTTGCAGGAGATTGGCCAACCTTGGTATGAGAGCAGCTGAACTCCAGAAAGGGGTGGTATGATTCAAGATAATGCTTCCATTTGACATACCTAAGCTGTCCAAAGTCTGACATTCTGAAATGTTAAGAACTTACTTTTAATGGCACTACTTCCATCAGGCACCTTTTGAAGAAAAGCACAGACATTATTTTGACTTCCAGCGCCGATCTGGTCAATTACCAGTGCAAAAAGAGGTTAAATTATAAACTGTGTACACTACTTAATCAGATATATTTAACACGCAATCACACTCTGAATTTGTTTCTACACTTTCCTTCTTATGGCCCATACATTTATGGCAGATTACTCTCCATTGTAATACAGGGTGAAGAGGTGGATTACAGAGGTGCCCTGCACCGGGATGGTTCTGTTATTATGTCAGTCTCCTTGGATCAGTTGAAGGTAACATTTGGGTAGCTCTTCCCTTGTTCTCTCTTCTATATGTCTGGCTGGATGTCTCTTCTGTATGCCATGTGTCAATCTGAAAATTTTTCTCCCCTGATTTTTACAGATGCCAGAGCTCCTCTACAAGTCACTTGCAGCCAAACTCATTGTTGGCATGCCATTTAAGGTTTTTCCTACTTGATTTTGTTGGATGTGTCTTGTGGATTTTAAGTAAGTTATTGACATAGTAGGCTCTATATATTCAGGATCTGGCAACAGTAGATTCAATCTTGTTGCGGGAACTTCCTCCAGTAGATGACGATGATGCTGTAAGAACCTTCACTTAAACAACCAAGTCTAAATAGAAGCATTTACTAGTTCAGCCTTATTATCCGTCAAACTATTTATTGCATTGTCAATTTATTATGACAATTGGAATGATTTCCTTTTCTGTTTTCCCATGTGGGTATTGTAATCAGCGGCTAGCTCTCAAAAGACTGATAGATATAAGTATGGGGGTTATAACTCCTTTGTCAGAGCAGCTAACAAAGCCATTACCCAATGCCATGGTTCTGGTAAACCTCAAGGAACTATCTACTGGAGCTTACAAGCTTTTGCCACAAGGTGCTACTCAGCCTGGGCTTTAAAATTTTTAGATTATAAATAAATTACATGGACCTCCTTTCAGGTTTAATGAAATTGCACATTGTGCTGAAAATTACATAGGCCTCCCTTAATTTGAATTTTAACATAAGCTAAAGGGGAATCTATGTTAGTTAAAATTTAAATTAAGGAAGGTCCATGGAGTTTTGCTAAATGTGGAATTTACTCTAATAACATCTTTTCCTCATCCACTTTAAAGTTCATGTCTGATCTTTTGTTCAATTGATGACCTATTAGGCACACGCTTGGTTGTGTCAGTACGTGGTGATGAGCAATATGAAGAACTGGAGATTCTCAAAGGAGTTGATGCTACTATGCTTCTTCATGACCTACCTTATACAGAAGACAAAGTTAGTAGGGTGCATGCAGCAAGGAGGTGAGAATGTTACTCATGATTAATTACTAGTTGCAACAATCTGGCAACATAAATGCAATCAGTATCTCTTGTTGACCTTGCTTTCTGAACTTCACTGTTAGGCTCTAAATAGTAAAATCATAATTGATAAATGAAAAATTGACACTGATTCAGTCATTTGGATTAAATATGCCCGTTTGTCCCTGATATGGCACTCGGTGGATGAAAATCCATTTCCAATACAAATAAATCAATGTGTTGAAAATAAATAAAGTGTATGTGTCTGGTTATCATGAGATTGCACACAATCAAAATTAATGCCAAATTTTGCTCATTTGTTTAAGGGAATCATGGAGGGTGCATTTTCCTTAAATGATAATTTGAGATATCCTAGAATTGGCTGTTCTAAGTGGCAGTTTCTATATGGAAACTTCATATAGTTCTAGAAGCCTCTTATATGCTAATTCTGCAAAACTAATCTTTATTGGTTCACAGAATTCTTCTAATCCTGATACTATTATATTGGCATCAGGCTATTTGAGTACCTTGCAGACAATTCTCTGGACTTTCCTGTCATTCACCACATTCAATTTCCAAATGGGATTCACAGGTAATTTAAATTTATGGTATTTGTTGGTTAAGATGCAAGAAATATGCAGTCCTTGTGAAACCTAATCCATTCCACTTACAGGGATGACTTAGTGATTGGTGCCGGTACTAATGCTGGAGCCCTTCTGGTTGATGGGCTTGGAGATGGTGTTCTTTTAGAAGCCCCAGACAAAGATTTTGACTTTCTTAGAAATACATCTTTCAATTTGCTGCAAGGCTGCAGAATGAGAAATACAAAGACAGTATGCAATTTAACCATGGACAAGATATAGTTTGAATTGAAAAAAGAAATAGCCATGATCTTATTGTAGCCTTACTTGTGTTGCAGGAGTATGTGTCATGCCCATCCTGCGGCAGAACATTGTTTGATCTTCAAGAAATAAGTGCGCAAATTCGGGAGAAGACATCACACCTGCCTGGTGTTTCGGTAATCACCTAATCCTTTCCTCTGAGAGAACATGCTCCTTGCTCCCAATTTTAACCATGCACTATGCTTTCTAAATTGCATCTGCACAAAATGAGAAATTCCTTTGTGTAATATTCATTTTCTCCTGCATCAGATTGCAATCATGGGTTGCATTGTAAATGGACCGGGGGAGATGGCTGATGCAGACTTCGGTTATGTGGGAGGTGCTCCCGGGAAGATCGACCTTTATGTTGGGAAGGTAACTTGTTCTTTATGCCCAAATTACTAAAGCTTAACAACCTGTAAAAAGAAAAACCAACGTGTTTTCAATTTTCTATGCTGGACTATGTTTGACAGTATGTTGTTCAATCGTATTGTGTCAATTACAGACTGTGGTGAAGCGTGGAATTGCAATGGAGCATGCAACCAATGCCCTGATCGAGCTAATAAAAGAGCATGGACGCTGGGTAGACCCTCCTGCAGAGGAGTAAAGGCGACAGTTCAACGTTCTGATTGGCCAATGAGATCCTGGTCCAACGGCAGTCAAGGATGATAACTGTCGTGTCCTGTTGTCTATGTAGTGTAATAACTGAAATTTTTAGTTTTAAAACACAGTTGCAAGAAGCACAGAGTTCCCAATTGAGCTGGGGGTGGGGCATTCTGAACTGCATTATGTATACAGACCACAACGTATTGCTTTGCTCCCATCAATAATAGTAACATATAGAGGATTTCCTGGAACAATGCCAATTAGATTTTCTCAGTCAAACTCAGTATATATCAACTAAGCTGTATATCTCCATTTAACAGATTTCAGAAGTCGGTGATGATCGTTTGGGTTCTGTTGACATGGCATCATTGGTTCCTTGGTATCGATGGAGGCCCAATTTCTTAATGAAACGTTTCAATCATTCCCACGGTTTAAGTCTTTAAGACAACCAAGAAATCATTCCCATGTTTGCCATTTGGCATGGAAAAATGAGTTGCATCGCATACTTCGATTTCAAATGCTGCTGCTGTTCAATCATTTTAATTTTGAAATTATGCGTGTCTAATTAATCATTTTATTATCAAACAAATTGGGTGACTGTAATTTCAGCAATTGAATAATTGTTATTTTCTCAAATCATTTTCGAACAAAATTATCATTGTCATAAGATGATGTGGAATTTAATTTCTTTAAAATTGATAACTAAAATGGGTTCATGGACCACGTCTAACCAGTTTGACAGATGTTGATGTTGTGGCTCTAGCATCGTCTCACCATGAACACTCGCGTGTATTTACCTGTATGTAGGACGATGATTGAAATAGATGTTTGCCAAATTTTCAAGAATCTTATTTTCTATGATATTGCGTCAATTTATTAGCTATTATTATCATTTACCAAACACGCAAGCCTCAAATAAAGGCACCGGGTTCAAATTTATTATATACAGTACGATCATTAAATTTTATATAACTTCATTATACATGATACATTGAAATCATTAAATCTACTTAAATAAGGTGAACTTAAATCTACTTAAATAAGGTAAACTCAACTTGCAAATATCTCAAATTAAGAACCCATGACCCAAATTAATATTCTTATATAGGCATAATCTCCCTTAACTGTGACTCCTCAAAAGTACAAACTCCCATGAATATAGAATAATGATTACATGTATTTACATTCACATTTTTTTTCACAAACTATTTACAAAAGTCACATTATAATTTTTTTAAAATGATTGAGATTAGGATTGAATTACTTGTTTTAAAAAATTTTAATTCAAATTTTGCTGGAATTTCTCCGGTAACACAATAAGTAACCGAAGTTTTTGCTTAAACTTGTAATATACCTTAACTTTAGAATGAATCTCTCTCCCTAAATTTTTTTCATGCCAAAAAAAAATGATTGAGATTATTTGTAATTATCATTTTCTCTATAGAGATATCATAATTTGCATGTTTGAAATAATGCATAACATTTTTTTTTTGCCGAAGTACATTTTTGTCAAAATTTCTGTAATTATATATTCAGCCCAAACATAATAACCCCAATATTCCAAACTCGAAAGCAAATCAGCAACTGATAATCTGATATCATAGAAATTGAAATTCAAAATTATAAGAAATAAATGCACAATGAAAATAGATATAGCATATCATATCCGATTCGACAGTAAAATATAAAATTTTCACAATCTTTATTACATCTTGCAACGAAAGGGAATCAGCAAAATGACGAAACTTTGAGATTTGAAAACCCTGTTGCAATCATCGGCGATCACCAACAAAAAGAATCTAGAATCAAATTGAATCACTATCCGATACCACAAATGGGATGAAATGATGAATCTGAACATGGAAAAAGCATGAGAAAATAAGCCTAGGGTAACAAGAGGAAGAGTATAACCTCTGGCCAAAGCTAAGAGATACAAAATGTATGTATAGGGCTTTTACAGAATCTCTCTCCTTGCCGCGTATCCGTACTGAGACCGCCGGATATTCTGCTGCCGCTTCTTG
Organism: Castanospermum australe; assembly: GCA_019955255.1. Lineage (NCBI taxonomy): Eukaryota > Viridiplantae > Streptophyta > Magnoliopsida > Fabales > Fabaceae > Castanospermum > Castanospermum australe. The sequence continues at coordinate 651,653 of NSJW01000323.1, read as the reverse complement.
TAGATCACCCCTGCCAATACAACCACACCAGCAGCCACGATCACGCCGAGCGCTATCCCGGCCTTCTTGCCGGCACTCATTCCTCCTCCAGATGCATTATCTGCTTTATCACCTGCATCGTCGACACCGGTGTGGCTGACTGCGGTACTATCTGCCGGCGCCGGAGACGGAGAATTCCCGGGTGAAGGAGCCGGAGACGAAGCGGGACTCGGATTTCCCGGAGAAGGCGCCGGCGGGGATGAATCTACGGGTGAGCTGGCCGGGGCAGGGCTCGGAGCGTGGATTACAGGAGCAAAAGCCATAGGAGAAGGAGAAGGAGAAGGAGAAGGAGATGGCCAGTTGGGGAGTGAATTCGGCGACGGAGAGAGTGGGATCTGCAGCGGGGAATCGGTGGAGACAGCGATTTCCACCGCTAAGAGGGAGAGGAGGGAGAGAAGAAGAAGAAAGGTGAATGTTGCATTTGCCATTGGTTCAAACTCGAAAGAAGAGAACGATGTGGATTGCAAGGTTTCGAGTTTCAACAATGTGGATCTGAAATGGAAGCGACCAACGAAGACAAGTATTTGAACGGAACGGAAAGCTAGTAAATCTCTCTCGCAGTAACCCCGAGTCGCGACAAAATCCGAAGGTCTAGATTCACGGGAACTCCAATGGTAGGGCCAATCCGATCCCGACACGTATACGGCGTAGATAGCGGAAAGAGGGCGCGATTTAGCGGATCCCTAATGCGAACAAAGGAAGCAAGTGCATGTGAAATATGAACGAGTGAATGAATCAAACGAGGGCTTTGGAGTATAAAATAAAATAGCACTGAGAGTGAGAGGTCACGTTGAGTTGATGCTTGAGCTATAATAAATTATGGTATGGTGTGCATATGAAGGGATTATGGTAAAGTGATTTTCATGTATTTGGACAATGGACACACCAGAAAGACTTAAAAAAAAAATTGGAAAAAAAATTTCTTTTCATGCATTTTAAGGAACAACATTATATTTTATATGGGTGTAAGTCTATATTTGTTTCATTGGGTTTATATATATTTTAAATTATTTATTATAGTATTTAATTTTTTTTTAACTTTTATTAAATTATTTTTATACTATATTATTTCATTGAATTGGATTAGTGTTCAATGTATCTTATCTAATAGTGTATATAATTTATTAAATTCAAGTCAATAAAATAATTATCTTACAATTATGAAAGAAAATGTTATTGGATTGGATAATGTATTTTATCTGGCATTTATAATTTACTAGAAAAATTATAAATTACTATAAAAAATTAAATTCATATTTTTTAGATATTTATAAAAAAAATTTAAATTACTATAAACCATTTAAGAATAGCAAGAAAATGAAAATAATTATCTAAATTCTAAAGAATATAAATTTTCATATACTTATCATAATATTTAAATTCAATAAGAATTTTTAAATGAGATAATTAAAATATCATCATCATCAATAGCAGTAAATGCATTCAATATAAATTTTCATATAATTATTTGTTAAGAAAATCATTATCATTAATGACTATACATATAAATTATGTCGGTCTACATTGTTTTATATCTCGTGCATTTTTTTGGTAGAATATCTCGTGTATTTAACCGCATCAATTGTATCGTTAATAAATAAAGAAAAGAAAATAAAACCTCATCAATTCTTATTTCTCAAACGTCAAGTTTGTTCACATAATGGAAACTAAATCAATGGCGATGCATGTGTCATATTCCAGTCACTAAGTGCCATTTATGGGTTTCAATTTCAAATATTTGAAGCTCCTTTCATGGCAATGAATTCATTAATTCATAATTTGTTATGCCCACTAAGGTTAACAAATGAATGTATATGATTATCTAAAGAGTTATTCTGTTTTTTTTTTTACAATTTTATACGCTTGATGTATTCACGTTTTACTATTCAAAGGCTGTATTTATTAAGGGCTTTAATTGGGTTAAACAAAATAAGTAAACCGAAATAAATAAATAGATTGCTCTTAGCGTAAGATATTATGCCACCTCAAATTATTAATAATTAATTTATTTTTGGGTTAATGGCTCCCCACAGAGTTTAAGCTAAAATCTCCACTGCAGAGGCTTCGTAATTATTTATTCATTAATTACGTATTTAAATTAATTTATTTATAATTAAAATAATTTATAATTAAAATTTTTAAAATTAATCTACTATCAAATATGTTCTATGATTATTGTAGAAAAAAAATAAAATTTAAAAATATTAAAATTTGAGTACAAACTGTGATAAAGTACAAACGGTGACTTTGGACTTCCACAGCCGTGAAAAGGCAACCAAGTACAAACTGTTCATGCTCAACTTCCTTGCCCGTTGCCGTCTCCGAATAATGCTGCCTTCTTAGTTTTGATGAACTAAGGATTGATCTTAGTAATTTCAAACCTTCAAAACCGCTATTTTCAACCTATAAATCTCGGACTCAAAACTACAGAGTAAAATCATAAAAACAAATTAACGAAATTCATACATATTTTTTTTTTTGAATTATAGGTAATCACTTGATTTGTACTTATATTTTAGCACACTCGCTTTTTTTTTTTTTTTGGTTGAAAGCATACTAGCTAATTTGTAAAACTTTTTTCGTTGTATTCCTCCATTTCTCTCTTTTTTTCCTATTAAAAAAATCAGCTATGACAATAAATTGTAGTGAAAATACTAAAAGCAATCAAAGCTTCAAATGGAAATTTGACCCAAAATTCATGAAAATAGTAAAGAATTAACTATAACAAGTTTATTGTTAGTCAATTTCAGTTCTCAAGTTAGATCGATATTCAACTAGTTTACTAATCGTATTCAACAAGTTAATTTTCCAGTTTTCAACAATTCATGTCGCTTACAGGACAATTTAGATGGATTCACATGTACACCGGCCCTGCATTACGCGCACTTCTCATTTTGCTTACTTCGAAGATATTATATCAATAAAAGGGAAAAGATAATCAGTGTATTTAAGTATATCAGAAACCAGAACGGTACATGCGAAATTTATTATTGTAAGCGAGGTTAAATAAACTACAATTTAGGGGCATTTTTATATTAAAGTCTCACCCAAAATTCTAAAATACTCAAAAAGATGTAAACATTTAAGCTAATACATATGTTTGCCTCTCATTTGTCCACCTCGTTGACCCCTTTTTCCTAGAGGGGTGAGAAGAGGAGAAATAGATGGTTTTTCTCCCCTAGTCACTCTGTTATCATCTGACTGAAGCATACCTCTTTTATAAATAGAAATATCACTTAAACTCCTCATAATTCATCCTTCACGTCGCTACTGCTACTGCTACTCTGACTCTCCTTGACATCAGAACTCTCGGGTTTAGGAGTTGAGGTTGGTTTCTGGAGCTTGAATGGGATTGATGCATGCTTCTTGAGGAACTTATAAAAAGCTACCACCGTACGATCTGTATCAACAGTAATCTGCAGACACAATGAACCAAGTATATTTTAAGATTGTCTAATGATATAGCATATGCAGATGTAGCTGAATACTAATTAGAGAAAATATGTCTTGTTTAATATTCACATACAGGGTCAAAACTCTTGTTTCCTGCTGGGAAGAAGAGAAGAGTGGGGAATCCATCAGCCTGCAAAGTGAAGATAAATCAATATTGTCAATAAATTCTCAAATCTTATCATTACTCGGCACATATATATTCATGAAAGGCATTATGGTTTCTGATGTGATGCTTGATTGAAAATTCAAAACCTACCAAGGATTCATGGGTTGGACCAAATGCCATTTCAATTTATGTTAGCAACAGGCCAACAGCACATACCATATACTAGCAACATCTAGTTTAAGTTCGGGTTACCTTTGCCCTGGGATGCTCGTTTGTTGTTCCATCCATCTTGGCTATTACAATAGACTCAATGCCACGAAGATGTTTTGCAAGCTTGTTGTATGTTGGTTCCAGTGCTTGACAATGGCCACACCAGGGAGCATAAATCTAATTTTCCAACAAATATTGAATTTAACATGAAGAAGATGAAGATACAAATGTGACTCGAAAACTAGTGACTGAGAATTGTACCTCAAGGAGAACATCCTTTGACTCATCCAAGACAATTTCATCAAAGTTATCCCCAACAACTATTTTAACGTCACCATCATTCTGTCACCAAGTAAGCAAACATGTTAGACATGAAAGGCACGGCCAATAGAAACATAATTGACGGCTGGAAAACTAAATAACTTACACTTTCAGGAGCTGGATCTGACTTGTAGAAAGGTTTTAGCTTGTCTTCAAGGAAATCTTCCCCAAATACCTGAGAAAAAATAAATATTTGAAATTTTGAGACACAATCTTGCTTTCAAGCCTCATTAAATAATAGGAAAAAAGCATTCATGCAAATTCCATAACATGGTAGCAAAATGAACAGAGCCACAGCCCACGGGCAAGAAGAGAGAAAAGAGTACCTTAATTTTGTCAACAGTCACCTCTCCATCAAGCACAAATTTTTTTCCATCATCATTTCCTGTGTATGCGAGTACCTGAATTGGAAATTTCACTGGTTACTTAAATTTTCTTTCAAATGATTTAAAGGATGTAATATGTTATGAGTTTCATGACTCATCCACTTAAATAAATTTAAAAAAAGGGAAGAAGAAACAATTACTTTGGGAGCATTCCCACTGATACCAAAATAATCAGAAACAGGCTTTCCAACGTCTTCATTATCCATTTCCACATGTACAAAGATCAGCTGCAACAGATAATTGCACATAACAAGTAAATTATAGTCCAAAATCTAAAGATTCTTTTGGGGGAAGAACTGGATCAATGAATGATTGGAAACTTAAGCTTATTTTATAAGAGTGTGGAAAGTAAAATTTTTTATGTCTTAAGTTTTAACCGGTATATGGGACTAGTACAGCAAAATGTAGCAAACCCAGAAAGAAAGAACAAATTTCAGATATCAGCACAAGCCAATTGCTCAACTCTGATGATTTCACAAATAGGGGCAGGGTTATTAATTATAGCAAGGAATACAACTATGGGGTATTTGTAAAATTTAAAAACTAGTTCATAACTGTTCAAGTTGTTTTGCAAATCTATACAAATGTCAACAGATTTCAAATTATGCCTAGTTTGTTTAAAAATTGGTGTTTTGAACTAACTTTACACCAAATATTGTTAGCTAAATCTTGGCAAATCCTATTTTAAAATATCAAATAAAGTAGAAAGAAACAGAGAGATATAGATAGAGAAATAAGGAAACAGGAGACTTTTAATTAAGACAAGAAGTGATTAGTTTAAAAACCAATTCTGTCCTGGACTTTCTATTTTGACCTAAAACCTAGACAAATAAGAACTGGTTTTTCAGAGCTTCAATGATTACTAAACACATAAGATTTTAAAATCTATTCCGTTGAACCTATTTGTCCAGTTTTTTGAGTTTGACAAACAACACAATATAAAGCTAAATCCATCATTCATTAACTCAATTCCATTCCTTCTTAACTAAATTTCGTCTACCCCATCCTCCTAATATACTTTCATGACCCACTCAACAGTGACCTGCACCCGTATTCTTCTGAAAAGCAAGGTATTCTATTTTATTTGCACTGTTTCTGAAATAAAAGGCATATACAAATTTGTATAGACTCTAGAGAAAGAATGCCCTAACAGAGAGTATTAGATAATAGCCTGTATTGAAATATACCTTCCCCTTGAAAAATTTTGCTGCTTCTTGAAATAATGGGATGAACTTCTCTGAATCATTTGCAGTCACAAACAGCAACAACTAAAAATGAGTTTCAAAAACATAACAATGTTAGAAGATTGCTATGAAGTCAGTTCCCAGGAATATTTGTTCATAGATCAACAATATGAAAAGTACAGATATACAGACAATTACCTGTTTCTTGATTGAACTTTCAAAGACAGACGGGGCACTTTCTCTTGTAAAAGTTGTAACCAAAGGAAGCTTGTTCGAGAATGCAAAGTCTGCAATAGCAGACTTTACAAATTGGCCATCTGCAGAGACAGGGTGAATATACATTAAGTTTCCAAGAAAAAGCTCCCTTTTTTTGTTCAAAAGAGAGAAGAACGAGAAAGACAACAAACCAAAGTGGTTCAGTTTCTCCTCCTCTTTCTTGAGCAGGACCAAAGCAGGGCGTTTAACATTTGGGTCAATATGGAAAAGCTTTGCCACATCAGGATTCACAGTTTGATAAAAACTGACATCATCCTCAAGTCTTGAAGCAGCAGCTAGCTCCTCACTCTCAGGGCCCTGCATATAAAAATCTCAGGATAAATGAAGCATACAACCAACAATTTCGTATATTTAATTTTACAGCTCAAACCCATCATTTAATCCCCAGAATCAATAATAGCAAATGGCACTTTTATTCCAGTTTTGTCAGTTTCTTCCTAGAGAAAAATTTGTTGATTGATTAGGAAATGAAGCAGTGTGTCTTACTATGACGAAATTATCTTAGTATGATAATGTAACAATGAATTTGAAAAAACATTTTAAAATGGAAATTTTATAAATATATAAACAAATAAAACAAATTCCACTTGCATTTGATAACTGGCCCTAGTAGCACGAATCAGACCGGTGAAGGCGGAGCAAAAATGTAACCAAAACAAAAGATGGGAAACAGATATGACCCCACGCAAGAAATCTGAATACTTACAACTAAAGAGTTGAGGAAGCCCAAAATAACTCTAGTTTCGGAGGTCAGTATGCTTTCAGCATCTTCCAATGTAGTTATGTTGTATACACCAGGTCCTATCTTCTTCTTAATATAGCTCACTATGGCTTCTCTGTATTGCAAATAAAGCAGTCAGATCCAATAAAAGCAAGAGCTTGCAAACTTCAGGACTAAAAATAAATGTCACATCGATTTAAACTAGTTGACATACAAAGTATTTGTAGAAAGAAAGGGGAAATATGTTTCGATTGAAACGCTGAATTTCAAAATTGTCACTTCCCCTTCCAATTCGACAACACCCAACATCCAAACAGAGCAAAACGTAAAAACAAACAGCTATTTAATCCAAGTGGAAGTGAAATGGATGGATGAGACTTACTTGGTCCTGTGGCCAGTGTAAGGCTTGTGAACCCCATCTATGAAAAAGTAGACAGTGGGGAAACCCTGAACATCGTACTCCTGGGCCAATTCATTCTCCTCTGCGGCATCGACCTTGGCCAAAACCACATTGTCTCCCTTCAACTCAGTGGCGGCTGCAGAGTACTCTGGCGCCAAGGCCTGGCAGTGACCACACCAGGGGGCGTAGAATTCGACCATCACGAAGCGGTTGTTTTTGACAAAATCGGTGAAATTGGTCTGCTTCAGGACAAGGACGTCCTTGTCGTCGACCTCGGGCTCTTTGTAAGCGTCGGGATTGGCGTCTGACTCGTCAAAGCCAGAGAAGTCATCGAGATCGGCGTCGCCGTCGAAGTGATCCGTATCTGGGTAGTGGTGGTGGTGTGAAGTGGAGCTGTGATCGGGTTCGTCGAGAAAGCTGAGATCTTCGTCGTCGTCGGCGTCATCCTTGCAGAAAGTGAGAGAGAACGAGGAGAGGAGGAGAAGGGTTGCGAAGGAAAGCGCAACGACGAGTCGTCCACGGCTAAGCATTGTCGTTATGCTCCGTGCCTGCCTGTGAACAGGTCTCTTGGCTTCGCCAGAAACAGAAAAGAGAGATCTATATATGACTGAAAATGACCTTGTCCGCGTTAGACCCAGTTGACTAATGAGGAAGAATCCTCTTCCCTCGTTACGACGCCGTTTGATATAGCAGTTGGTTCAATATTGCCACGCTTAAGTTTCAAGGGTTCAATTTTTCTGATTCATAAAATATTTTTATATTATCATATAAATCATATCATTAAAAAAAAAAACCTTTTATCTCTATGTGTAGTTATTATGCATTCTAAATCTGATGCAGCTTTAACATGTCATATCCTGCTAGAGGAGATGAAAGCAGGTTGCGGTGAGTGTTTAAGCTTTCTGCTAGGTTTTATGGCCAATTAGTCTGGGGACAGTTACTGTTACCCATGCTAATGCTAAGGTATGAGCAATTTTTCCATAACCTTGATACTGCCCACAACTTGAGTGAGTTGTGACAATATTTTGAAGATTCAGATTTTCATATATAATATTATGTTAAAGAGATAGACACAATTTACACTCACATTAATAATTATAAGATTTATTAATTATAATTTAAATATAATTGTATTTTTTTCTCTCTAACAAATCTCAAACTTCTCCCCTAAATATGCAGATCCGTGATTTTATGGAGTTGGATTCAAAGTCACTAGTCAGGCTTAGCACCTTGTGCACCGATTATTAATGAGATTAAAGAGCTTCTTGATCAGATCTGAAACCATGTTCACTGGGATAGTGGGATGCCAACAATTTTGCTGACTTACGTCTGCTGGGTGTGAACCAAGATGCATAGTTCAACCCCCAATTTGAAAGCCGCAATTTTGGTCACTACTCACTACCAAGACTCGTCTACCGCTCCTTTTTATGGGTTCTTGTTTTTCTTTAAACTGCGGCTATTATTGGACATACCTCTCGCCGTGATTGCTGAAGCATTGCAAAGAGGGGCAGAAGATTCTTTCATCTTCTTCACGAGGAATTCTCTTAATTACATATTTGATTTTGTTTAATTTTTATAAAAAAATAATTGTATAACTAAGAATTCTTTGTGCATTAATAATTTTTTAAACTAATCCAAATATGCATTTAATCAAAACAAGTAAAAGAAAGTGGTGCAAACTTGGTAATTTCCTTATAAAAGCACTCAAAATTTTTTTAGTTTGGTACGTTTGATAACATATCAGCTCTACCCAAATCATTATTAAAACTAAAAAGATTCTAAAATGTTCTAAAAACAATAATATTGGCCCCAAAATAAAAAACTTTTCTCTTACTTTTAACAATAATAAAAAAATATGATTAATTCCTTTATTTCAGAAATAAAAATAACAATTATTTCTAAATAGAAGCATGAAAAAATCTTCATTATGAATTTTCCACTTTGTGCGTTCTAGTATTTTAAAGAAAATATTAAGAATCGTTAAAAATTGATCATGAAAGAAGTTAATGTAATAGTAGTCAAGACATACTAAATACTCTTTTGTAGATATCTTAATTTTGAATCTTATAGAAAACAATAGTTCATGTGAAATTATGAAAAAGGAATAAGCTAACTTTTTATAGTTTCAGTAAACTCAAAATAAAGGGTTAAAATAAATTACAAAAAAATAGATAAACAAATATAGGGTTAAAATATGCAACAAAATATTTTTTTGTAAATAATATCCAAAAAATCCAAATAATATTATGAGCAAATAATTATATCAAAAGTCCTTTTACTGATGGTATGTGATAAATTTGAAAATATATCTTTTTTGCACAAATCTATAATATCCAAGTTATCTCTATTTACCACTTCAAAAAAAAAAGTTAACTCTACTTATTTTCAATATTTTATTTACTTTCAAGAATGTAATTACAAATGAATTTCCTACAATAACCACAGTCATAAATCATAATAATAAATTAATAATTGTGCACCCAAAAAAAACGGTTTGCTATGGTGACATCAGTGAGAAGATGAAGTGCGAGGCTTATTGGAAGAGCTCACTCCCAAGAGTCACCACACCAATCTCCTCATTAACCTGGGAACACAAAGGATCAATTTCTCTTTGAATCCGCTCCAGCTCTTGCACAATTTGCCCCATTGATGGTCTTCTAAAAGTCACATCTACACACTGCAACGCCAACTTCATCATCCTTCTAGCAGCATGCTTTTCATGGTCTCCTATCGTTATGTCAACAAACTTGTCCAAGCCATTGCTATTTTTTGCCTTAAAAAACAAAATTAGGATGAGTAAGCTCCCATCAAAGAGACGAGTGAACAGGGGAAGTTCATCAAGTTTGAAAGCACGTATATATGTACCTGAAATACTAGATTTTCCTCGGGGTTTGACTGGTTTCTGTTATGTGCTTCACACCCACTAATCAACTCTAGTAAGAAGACCCCGAAACTGTATACATCACTTTGCTCCGAATAGCTTTGTGAAAAGCTCAACCTTTGGGGAAAAAAAAATGCCCATGTACCTCAAATCAATATGAAAAAAGCCAGAAAGAAAAACAAAGGGCATTTCTTCAAAGAATGAGTGATGGCATACTCTGGGTCAAGAAAAGGGTCTACGTTTGAAGATGAGCCAGCCTGATCAGCTTTAGTTTGCAATTTGCAGAATCCATAACCAGAAACCTTGGCAGTATAATTTTCATCTACAAGAACATTTCTAGTTCTAAAATTTGTGTGAACCAAAGGAGGGGACAAACTGTGAAGATGTTCCAGTCCTGTTGCAAAATAGATGTTGAATTGATTGTTTTGGATGCCAAAAGAAAAAGGGATAGTAAAAATCATAGAGAAGATGGGTTTACCTTTGCAGGCGCCTAAAGCAATGGATAACCTTCGCCGCAAGTCTAACCTTCCAATAGGTAAACCTTCACTGTCTGCATAGCAACTTGCATTAGGCAGAAAGACACAGAGCGAGGTGAAACTTAGCAGAGAGATAGAGTGGCAGAGTACCGTATAGGTGATTTCCTACATTGCCATTGTGGAGATATTCATACACAAGTAACTGTTGATGGCTATCTTCATAATAGCCTATAAGCTTGACAAGATGGATGTGGTGGATGTGAGCTATCTGCTTCACCTGTCACCCGTTGAAAGAGATCAACATGCTTGTCACTTGGTATAAGCTTTTTAAACAAGCAGGTTTTCTGGACGCCAAGACAAGAATTATCTTTCACTATTTTGGGTTTTCTTTATTTTGAATGAATAGGATTCCTGCTGATCTTGGCAGAATGAATTTAGCAACATTGGAGCTGAGGATGCTAGTTGGTTTACATACTAAAGCAAACAAAAGGAAATATTTCATCACGCATTTACCTCACGGATGAAATCCTGAGTCAGAGCATATAGGCGCCTTTTTATAGCCACAATTGATCCATCTTGAAGCAAACCCTTGTAAACAAAACCAAATCCACCTTCACCTATAATGTTACTTTGACTAAAATTTCGTGTAGCTTGTTCTAGTTCCAAAATTGTTAACTGCCTTATGTTATGTGTATCGTGTGGAGGGAAAGCATTAACATACAGCGAATTGTTGCCTCTTCCCATCTCAACTGTCAAAAAAGAAGAAGAAATACCATTATAATCACAACGAAGAAGTGAATCAGAACTCTGAATATTTATATCCACTCAAAGATCTCAACTTAACTTACCAGTCGGAGATGGCATAGAAGAAGCAGTTTCAGAAGTTTGCCTTACAAATCTTTTAAGGCGCATCAAGCAGATATAGACAATCACCACGATGACAATCACAAGTAAGGCAGCAACAACTCCACCAACTATGGCAGCAGCCCTTCTTCCTCCTGGTTTGTTTACCTGAGCTTCTTGCAAAGGTGTAAGTGTTGGAACGTCATTATAACCATCTATCTTTGCTGCTATTCCCCCTGTTTCTCAAGTAGAGAATCTTTTCTTATGATTCTTATAACTGAGCTGGGATTTTTCAAGGAAAACAGTTGAAGTAAACAGTGATAAATTTTTATTATCTAATCTGAAGAGGACAGGGATGTTTAACATTCCAAACCTTAAGTTGCAACAATTGATAAACAAATATCGGTCACAAATTACTCCTATCTCTCTGTCTATCCTTTTTATTTTTTATTTTTATTTTTTGTACAAGTATGGATATACTTAATTTCAATAAATTATCAAGGTCATGGTGAATTAAGTAGTATCCTTGGAAGGAAGGTATGGTATTTAACTAATTTTCTAGAAATTCCAGCATGTTCAATCGATCATAATGATCAATATCCTCAGCAATTAAATTGTAGACCGAACCTCAAAATGTTTTCTGAACAACCGATCACCCAAAAATTTACACGCCTGCAGGCGCGCGCACACAAATTCAGAGAGACTGAGAGAAGGAGCTTACAGAGAAAAAGCACCTGGATCTTTTAGTTGATAGCAGTCAAGGCATGGCCATTGCATTTGACAAGGATATTTCACAATCGTACATCCGAATTGCTGTGGACCGCCAAGCGAACCCTTGAAAGTGAACCAAGCCTCAACTGCAGTTAACAAATTTGTAATTGTAACCAGCTGGCGTAATTGATGATATCTGACTCGGAGAAGAATGTGTACTTCCAGGAGAAAATGGAAAGGTAGATGAAAACTAGATGTTTTTAATTTATCATTTAAAAAAAAAAACAAGATTAAGTAAAGACCTATTGTACTTGATTCTCAAACTAATTGGTCCACTTAAGAGCCCTCTACCCAAGTCGATCTAGGCCATGTCAGGTTAATTCATATTTCATAGCGTGCAAATGGAAATACCAAGCCAGCAGCACTTGGACTTCAATGAATTGAGCACAAGGGGCATGACAGATACTCTGCTTACTGCGGTTTCCAAATATTTTATGTTACAGAAAACTTGTTCAAAAATAGGAAAGTGGAAAAAATTTAACAAAGCTTACCGTATAATTTGCAGGTTGATTTGTTGTGATGTAAAAGTTGAATCAGTATAATCAGGGGCAACCGTAGCCACCACAGCAATCGCATTGTCAACATGCATCACCCCATGAACTTCCTTGTGAGCTCTCAGTTTCAGTATCTGCTTGTTGCTTTTGGAAGTAAAGACATCAAACTAGCCTCTCGAATGGACCTGACCTGCCCCTACACAGTTTCAAAACAGAGAGTTATGAAATATTAAGAAACTCTCATTCTTATCACTCTCTTCAAGAGACAAAGTAAAGTATGCACTTAATCAAGGGGTGACAACAAATCTGAAACGTGAATAAATATCAGTCAAGCTTCACAGAAAAAACAATAAGAACTAGTATATAATAATGGAGACACCACAAGTTAAGATCCCAAAGTAACAATGGAAGTCAATTTGTAAGTCAGAAATAGTACAATGGTCAATATTCATGACAGAACTTACCGTTAGAGAGTAAACTGCTTTATATAATGGTGAAAATTGAGAAGAATCGAACTCACTCTGCATGCTTCTCGAGTAAGTTACATAGTTACCGAGGAGATGGAGATAAAAGTACCTGAAAAGAGAAGGGAAGAGTGAGACTTAAGAATATAGTCTCTAGTCTCTAGCATTAGCATCCCGAAAATCCAAACAGTGGACTTGCTTGACTAAAATTCCAGCTAAGAAAGGCAGCAAGAAAAGCTGGAAAACGCTTTAAACAGGTTGTCTTCATTGAAGTGGACAGGTGAATTGCTGGTTTCTTTTGAACTTTGTTATAACCACAAATTTCCCAGACAGAGAAATCTAATTCCAAATCCCAAAAGATTCCCAAGGAATCTCCAAACCTGGATTTCCAGAGGAAATGCCTGCCAGAATATAGACCAGCTGATACTGAGAACCCTGTGATTCCCAAGCAATGATGAAACAAAAGAAAACCTATTCAACTACCCAAACCCAATTACATGGAAGGAATTGAAAACAGACTCAGCAAAACTCAAAAGTCTAAACCTTTTATTAAAAAATAAGTAAATCAAAATCAAGATTATCATATTACTGCATTGTTGTCCTGCAAGGTGCAAAAAGAGCCAGAACATGATAAGTGGACCACAGTAAAAGCATACAGTGATGATTCTCAGAGAGGTAAATTACAAAAGCCAAAAACATGATCCTTGTCAGGGTTATAGCCCATGGAATTTTAGATCTCTGGAAAGGGTTGAGGACAAAGCAAGTACAATACAACTAGAAAGTGGCGAATTATGATGATATTGCAGGTTGTATTTCGAACTGCTTTGGGAGATATAATCCCAAGGAAAAAAAAAGTCACCCATTTCAGGACTGGAAAGTATATAGATAACTAATCGGCATAATAAAAACAGTAAGAGGAGAGAGTGTGCATGCTGTTCTAATGTTGCAGAAAAGAATCACCGAGACCAAATAGCTTCTTTCGTTTTACTTTCTTTTTTCTTTTCTGCTGACAAGGGAAAAAGCCTCATTTGTTGCTCCGCAGGACCACATTGGCTTCTTTGGGCCTTGGCATTGGAAGAGAATAGGCTTTCGCAGATAGCAGCCACTGCATGTAACGGTGCAAACAATCCCATTCATACTCCAATGTTGAAAAAGGAGATGCTTCTTCTTTCAGCCGAATCATTGTATCCATATTCCATCGTGAGTCGTGACCAGTTGAGAACGAGATGTTTGAATTTCAGCCTCGTTCCACATGTCCTTGGAAAGAGTCGTTCCACGAATGGTCCTTATTACCCCTCCCCACATGATTCTCCCGGGCATGTATGCTATTTGGTTTATTTTTTTTTTAGAGTATTCTCTTACTCATTAAATGATAGATTAATCTTTTAGAATATAGTCAATATTTTTTAATAATGTTTACTTCATGTAAATCAAACTTTTACTATTAGGTCAATCTTTAATGAATTCAAATCTCTCTCACTCGGACAAACACCCGCCGGTGATTTAGTTCTCATTTACTGACAAACAGACCAATCAAATGAAATAAATTGAATCTATTTATGAAAATTTAATTAGATAGTGTCTTTTTTTTTCCTTATTTTTTGTCATTATTTTTCATAATTTTTTTAATTTTGCAATATAATAAAAGACATGTAAATTATTGTTTACTTTATGAATTTATACTCAAATAAATTCATAGATTTTAAATATGATCTTCCAAAACAATAAATAAATGAATAAAAGATCTTAAATACAGTTGATTTTAAATTCAACAGTGGTCCTTGACTAGTAGACTTTCTATCAAGATAAGAAGAAAATATTGGGAGGATCTGAATGTCGTAGTTTACGGAGGACTCCAATAATTGATTCAATATAATATTATGATAAAGAGATAACAAATAAATGAATGAGATTGAGTTTGTTAAATTTAATATATATACCCTGAATAAAAGGAAAGGAAAAAATACCTCCTGGTACATAACTAACAATAAACGTGTCTAATAAATTTTGTGTATGCAAGTGCAGCATACTTAAGGTAGAGTTTTCCTATCGAGTGCGTAGGATCGGGGAAATAGCCCCTCAATGAATACCTATCACTAAAATGTATCAACTTAGAAGCATAATTAGGGAGTAATTTAACTAGTTAAAGTGGGCAGAAATGTAAATAGAAATCACAGATAGAAGAAGATTATAAAGTAAAAAAATACTTAAAAGCGGCGTTGAGTAATCACATATTCAGAGTTTTTTTCCTGCTTTCATTTTCGGTTTGCAAGTTGAGAATCAAGGTTTGATGTCCAAATAACCGTATGGGAATACGTATGAGTGCTGAAAAATTTATTGTTAATGATCTCTCACTGTGTAAAAGGATAAGGATAACTGACATAATTAGAATCAGGATCTTTTTTTGTTAGTAAAATAACAGAAAAATATTATATTAAGAAAATATAAAAAAATTTAAATATAAATAGTAAAATTTATAACTTATTAAAATGAGTCTAATATCTAATATTGTATCTATCTCATGATCTTATCCCAAGAAAAAATTTAAATTTGATTGATCAAAAGCGTGCAAAGGATTTGGACACGAGAGACATAATGCAAATAATTATAAGAAAAAAAAAGGTACATGGGACTTCTGGTTTACATGGAGTGGTGTGTCGCTGCATGGTGCTGACTGAGGCAAAGGACTCAAGGATTCCGTGGGGGGACCATAAGTAAAATTTAGCAGCACAGGGGTGAAGAAAGGTCACATGAGATGGGTGCTGATGTGGTCAATTGGCCATTGGCAGGGAACTCACATGCCAAACCTTTTTTGCCTTAATGCTCAAAAAACGTCCTCCATTTTTGTACATGTGTACCTTTCTGCAAGTTATGTGGCGCGTGCTTCCATTCCATGCCCTCACTTTTTGCATAATTAACTTGCTTTTCAAAATCACGAGTTATGATTTTGTACATTATTTTATTTTTTTTGCTCTGCAAATTATTCGCATTTCGTCTTATTACGAGATTGATATAAATAAAATTTCATGATAAAATATAAAGCATAAAACAGGTAGGAGTGTTGATGGTTTATTTTGATTCAGTTTAGAAAAAAAATTATTTAAATTAAACATATTAGTTTTATTATATTGAAATTCATCGGTTTTGATTAATTAATCTTAATGATTAACAAAAATTTGTCTACTTAAAATGTTTTTAATCGATCTCTTGTTGAACTTTCTCCTATCACTTATGAATAGAGGATGATATTTATATAAATACACACCAATTGGAAATTCTTTGCCCCAACAAATTGGCACTATCCTCACAAGTATTTGGGGTTCAAATTTCGTTTTTATGAGTTCAGACTTCAAACCTTGAATTAAACACGCACTCAATAATTAAACCATATACTTGACTTTTTTTTTTATAACTGAATTCAATTTCTTGTATAATTTTTTTTACTAGATCGAAAATGTAGTATGAAATGTTCGTATATAGTTATTTAAAATATTTTAAATTGACAGATTGACACTCACGTAAGTCGTTAGATGCCAAGACAGATAAAAGAAAAAAAAAAGAAAAAAAAAGGACTGAAAAATTATTTATCCTGTTTGGGCTGAGAGGCGGGCCTGTTTTAGCAAAGTCCAACAATAGGTCCATGGGAAAATTTCCGCAAAAAGGACGTTGTGGGACAATCAAATCAACCCTTTCCTGCAAGGCATTGTTTGATTGGGTTGGGTTGTGGCGCTGCCATCGAAAACCTTCGTCGGCACAAATCATAGTTGTAAGAACTGGATCAGATCAGCAGATCTAATTTATTATCAGTTCAGTTGAGATTTTAAATTATATTTTATATTAATTTAAAAGAATTTATTTGACTCATTCAGTTTGACCGCTTTAATCTGCTCAATCCATCCGATTCAATTGTTCTGATTCACTCAACCTGTCTGACCAGTCACAATATATTTTTTATTATAAAATTTATATTTTTTTAACATTTTTTTTTATTTTAGAATATATTATTTGTTAGTTAAAAATATATTTATTTGTTATATTTAAATATAATATTTAATTTTATACTGTTTAAATATTATAATTAAATTATATTATATTAAAAATATAAAGTATTTTTTTATATAATAATATTTTTAAAATTTTTTTATTCTTTATTCAAATTTTTCGATTCAATTATTTAGTCCGCAATCAGACAACAGACCCAGTGAACTGTCGTGTGACGAGTAAACTTTCAATCTGAGTTATACAACTGCATCACAAAGAGATCTGAGTTATACAACTGTAGCACAAACGAAACCATGATTAGCGTCTTTGCCCAGGTACTTGTCCGAGTTAGGATTCTGCGTTTTTTATTTTGTTTTTCCTGAATTTTGATTTTAGTTTTCAAATTGAATTGGGATAATAGAGGTACACTGGGAGCCACATCTACAGGGCAGATACATAGACCCATCCATTTCCAATACCCAATATCAGTCTCAGCTCAGGTAAATGCACAATGTCTTTCCTTTGCCTTCGTTTTTCATCTCATTTCACTGCCATATTGGACCAAAACGGGCTTTGGTGCTCTACCAGTTTAAACAACCCATTTTTGGGATAAATTTACGTTCACAATTTGTACATATATAAAGACAAAACCGTGGATCACACGTGGATGGTAGAAATGTCATGGGTTTATTATTATTTTTTTTAATTTGAGGCGAGAGCCTCGGGGTCGTCCTTTTAATATTTCAAACGATATCATATTTAGACATGTAATACCTTAATCTTATTTTTACCTTAACATTCTGAATTCTTGAGATATATATATATATATATATATATATGGGAATGATCAATTTATACCAATGTAAGAGTTCTACTCTTACACCATCATCCAACCTTGATTTAGTTTTCATCCAATAGTGGAAGGTTAACTAATTTAATAAAAAAAGAGAATTAAGGAATCTGAAATTAAATGAAGAGGGAATAATGAATATATATTTAATAAAGATATATAATTTGATTTTATTAATTAAATTTATTAATATTATAAAATAATAAAAGTTACATATTTTTAGTTAAAAATTTACATAATATTTTAATATAATTAATAATGAGTATTAATTTAGAATTATCTATTTATTTAATAATTCAAAAATCTATCAAATTTCTAATTATTTATAAAATTTAGTTTGAAAATACAATTTTTTAGAATTTTTAAGTTACGAATCTATATATTATAAACATTTAATGTTAATGTACGTAAAACAATATTATAATATAAATTATTATTTATTATAATCTAATTATTTATTATTATAAATTATAATAAAATAGAATATCATTTTAAAGTTTTAGAATATTATTTGTAATACTGATACTGTTATTCGAATATAAGGTATCTGGAATGCCAAAAAAAAAAGAATATAAGGTATCCGGAATATAAAATATTTCATAATATATTCATAAATTATTAATATTTTATGAAAAGATTCAATAATTTTTATTAAAAAATAATCATTTTTTATCATTTTATAAAAAAATTAAATTTAATGAGTAAATTTAATTTTTATATCGCTATTAAATACAAATATCATTATTTTCTATTTTTATTTAATTTAAGATTTTCTTATTATCTTTTTTAATTAAATTATTTAATTTTTTATCATTGAATGAAAACTAAATCAAGAGTTAGATGATGGTGTAAAGGTGGTGTAAATTGATCTCTCTCCATATGGATTTATTAAATAAAATTATTTTTAAAAAAAATAAACTTTATGAGATCAATGGTCCCTGCAGCACTACTAATTTCTGAACATTAGAACTTACATTCACTGTCTTTATGGCCCCTTCAATATAGCATGTTGCAGGTGCCTGTTGTCAATGAAATGCACTTAATGATTCATGACACACTGATTGGCACTGTCTTATTGTGATATGCCTTTCTTTTCGGGGCTTGGACGGTTGCCTCAAGTTGTAAGAGAATGAAGCCACGTTGAACACTTTATGAATGAAGCAATAGTTTAAATTTGCAGTGAATAGTATATAACATTTTTTTTCTTACGGATAGATAGAATAGACCGCGAAGAAGCAGCCACTTAATTTTGGTTCAGTTGCATCCATCGGAAGTCAAATACGTAACTCCAAAAGAGTAACATGAATGTGTTAGAATTTTCTGCGTCTGGTTATCCACGATTATTTATTTAATTATTTGTTAAAATTAATTAGATAGTATAATATAATAATCTTTAAAGTCTATATTAAAATTTTATAATGTGATTTTATGAATTCTGAAATTACTAATTTATTGAGTTTTGAGCTCAATGCATAAGTGTACTAGTTAAATAGATTATGTGTAGGCTTTGATATCTTAAAGTCCGTGATAAGTGAAAATTAAGGTTACTGGCTATTTTATAAAAGTCAAAATCCTCTCTCTACTCTTAAATTTATTTTATAATTCTCTGCTCCATATGGAAGACAAGGTTATAAGAAATAAAAAAAAAAAATTCTTAAAAATCTGTCAGTTCTTTAAGATATGTAACTCTTTACTATTTAATTTAATATTTTAAATTTTGATATAGATACGTATTATCTATGACTTAAATTCTATAGAATATGCTTTCTTTATTCGTTTATTATTAATTTTTTTCTCTTGGTAGTTCTTCTATTCGTTTCTTTTGTCAGTAGAAAAGAAGATACAGTGGCAACAATTTGTGCAGAAAATTTATGTTCATCTATTGCTAGGTAATTTACTGGACTATACGATGTTGAAGTGGCAAAAGAGACAAGATTGAGTTGTTACGTTTAAAATCACCGACGAGAAGCCACTCAAAGCGTTTGTCGCGGTTTCCTCTGTTTATTGTTTGTCTTTTAGCAGAACTATAAAATATTATCAATGGAAATAGGATATGGTAAAATTTTATAAGTTAAAATGTAAATACTTTTTTAATTATTCATCATTTTTTTAAAAAAATTTTATACTTTAAAATGTAACAACTTGACTTTTTAAAATTAATAAATACAAGAGTATTTTTATATGTATAAGAATTTTAATTTACGTTAATATATACATTTTAATAAATTAAGAGAATCGTATCGATAACTTAAAAATATATTTAAAAATAACTTATAATTAAAATTTTTTTAAATATTTTCGTCAATTTTATAAGATTGACAATTTTATAAGAGAGGTGTGAATTCTTTATATTTCTTTAACCACTTAAATTTTCTTATCACTTGATTCACAAAATATGGTTATAAGATGAATAAATTTAATCTTTATGAAAATTTATCTAAAGAATTATTGTATGTTCACATTGGAAATTTTCTTGTTTTGGGAGGGACCGCCCCCACCGTCTGCCCCTGTACTGGGCAATGGGATGAGGAGGAAAATTGTCCTTCATTCATATTCATATGATCTTTCGATATGATCGACGTTGTCTGGAGAACCTGCTTTCTTCTATCAGCTGTTCTATACGTTGAATTATCTTAATATTTAGTAAGAAATTGGAAACGCATGACCCTGATAATTGTCAGACAACATCCAAATTTGAAATTGATCACTATCATAATTCATAACCATAGATACATTCGCTAGCCGAAGATAAAGACAGGGCACTAGTAGTAAGAAATCAGAAAGTGAGATACGGGGAAAGGATTTATGAGGAATTGGGGTGGAGGGGCAGGGGTTTTGTATGCCCTGTTTTAAACTCAGGTTTCCAAGTAATTATACAACTACAAGGCAGGGCACATCAGGCATTACTATTGGTTTACCCTTACATGGTACACGCCCATAGCTAAAAGCACAGCAAAAGCAACACCAAAGATAACGCTATGCCACCAGCTCCGAATTGTATCCTACCTGTGTGCGATGTCGAGGTTTTGCTTTCATATATTTCAGTAGCTTCCACTTGAGCTGCTAAAGGCAGGGGTGAACATTTGGATGCAGTACATGGGTCTTTGGTCTCGGGCTTTCGTGCCTTGGGGTGAAAGAAGTTGTATGCTGATGGTGGAAGAGCTTCAGGATTCTCGTAAACAATCCCATGGGGGGATCGTTCTTGGGCCATGACGATCGAGAGAAGTGCCAGAGAAAGGAGGAAGAGGAAGGAGAAACCAATGGGTTTCATGTCTGTCTCTTTGATTTTGTGTAAATCGCTTGGAAGCAGAAAAGGTAGTAACTCTTGGGATGAAAACGTAGTGGGTGGGTTGCCCTCGCTTTTATAACGCTGAGGTCTCGAGGAAGTGGTTGTTCCTTGGACTTGAAATTTTTTTTGTTGGTAAAAGGAGGCTAATGAATGGGGAACAGAATTATGGGTTTTGCTTTCAGCAGACCCCAAACCATGCAATGAACTCTCTGTAATTCCCAAACTGCCCAGGCTTAAAGGTTAATTATGTTTATATCTGCAAGTTATTCGAGCACTAGGGCGGGGGCTTTAAAGGGCAGCAGATGAATAAACTTTTTTTCGACCGACGCTTTCAAGCCTTTGATGTGGCCTTCAGTGTATGGTTGGCTTGAAACAACGCACCTGTCGTGTTGGATTTTCACCTGGGCCATAACTGAACTGTCAAATAGGTTATTTCACGACCTCTTGGATTATTACTATTTTGTTTTTGGGCTTGTCTGGACGTAGCTCTAAGAATGATGCTTATACTTGAGCAAGTTAGGGAGGGCCTTTTGAGTGCTTATTTTTCTTATGGTTTATGAACTTGAGTGCTTTACTCAAATGCATACAATAAGAGTAATTAGGGACTAGGGGATAAAATCATTCAATAATTAATTAACCATCCTCGTTCGGTTAAAACATTAATAATCCACTTAAAGAAACGAAAAAAGACCTCTGTATCTATGCGATGCATTTGGATATTCAGATATTGGTATATTACAGACTCCTGTCCTCATGGTCTCATTCAAGTGTAAGTAATCAAATGAAAATTTTTGTGAACCTTTCACCAATTGCTTATGAGGAGGAGGCTTAATCAATGCCTATGCGTATTATATTAGTGACGAGGTTTGTCCTTTGCTTGCTTGCTACGTGGAAAATGGAAACTAATTTAAGTATAAAATTTTTTTTAAGTATGCTTAATATAAGATAATTTTTTTTATATTATATCATTAAATGTATATCACATTAGTTGTATAAGTAATTATTGTCTCTTACTATGATAGATAAAAATGAACATATAATTAATATGACACGTGATAAATGGTATAATATAATAATATTATCTATAATTAAGAATCTCTCTTGAAGCATGGGGATGCCTTGGCTCAGAGAGGCAGCAAAGGCCCTGTTTGGCCTGCTCACTTGCTCAGCTACATTATTGCGAAGGCACAATGCGCATGCAAGAGCTGAATAATAACATACGTGGTTCTGCCCACTCAGCTACCCCACTCCTCTCCGTAACCATATATGTGATGTGATGTTAGAAGCTAACTTGGATTGACTCTGGTTAAAAAAATTCGAATAAGAATCGGTATTTTTCATGCGCGGAGTTTAAATGCTTCTCTCAAATCCGAGACGTGTCTCTTTTAGTATGTGAGGTGAATGGTAATTGTGGCTCTCTATATTGCTTTGCGTTTTCAACAGTACCACGTTGGCCAAGACGATTCTGGGTCTTGGTCATAATGGCCTGTCGAATAACTAGGCATTTTCTGTATGGACCATGGCCCATCTAGAATGAATGGGGGGCCTCACAATAATATTATGTTGTTCCTAGGTAGTTTGTTACGTTAATTCTTGTGTGTGTGTGTGTGTTTTCTTCATGTTATTGTAATGTTTAATTTGGTGTATAGCTGCAACCTAAGCATTATTTTGACAATGGGCTTTTTGTTTTTGGTAAAGACAAAAGACATTTTTTGTTATCTTCACATTCTTACACTAGTCTTGAAAGAGGCTTTCGAGTATTTTAAGGGTTCATTTAAATGAGTTTTAACAAAAAGATCTTTTTTTTTATGAGCTTTTTATAAAAGATTTTTTAAAAAAATAAAAGATATTTTATGTTTGAATATAATATTTGAGAAATACTTTTTTAAAGTTTAAACAACTTTTTTATATTATAAAAAGATCTTTTTTTAAAAGTAAAAAAATCTAACTTTTAAAAAAAGTACAAAATGTTCATCCTTTTAAAAAATATATCTAAATATTCAAAAAAATAAAAAAATGATTTTTTTAAAAAAATATTTTTTTATCAAGAGAAGCACATTAAAATGGGTTTTAAGTATGTCTAAGGGTGGAACTAAGTTGGGGTTAGTTCAAGCTCCGTTCAAATAAAATTTATTCAGTTCACTTGATTCAACCTTAAATTAATATAAAAACATGCTTATAAAAATGTGAGAATAATATTTAATTGAGTAAATTTGATACAATTTTCATGATGAAACAGCATTTTTGTTTATGATTGGAAAAAATTTTAAACATATTACCACTTTTGTACATAAGAGCGTTTATTTCCAAATGATTTAGAGAGGAAAAAGCAAAGAGAAAAAGGAAAGGTAATTTATAGTTAGGTGATGGAAAATTATTGAATGTAATATAAAATTATAAAATTGTTTGCCAATTAGATTTTTGAGCTTAGTGTAGGCTTGACTCAAAATTATATAGGCCTAGAACTTGGGCTTGATTTTTAGTCCATGACACAAAAGTTAGGTCTAGGCTTAAACCCACTAGTGCCAAATAGCCCATAGGATGACCTGACCCGTGAGAAATATAATTATATATAATTTATGAAAATATGTTAATACAATCCAGTAAAAATAAACAATAAATAAATAAAATAATGTAAAAGGTAGTGTAAAAAAAAATGCATATTGAACAAAAAAAACTCTTTTAATCATGCTGTGTTTTTGTTTTTGTCATCGTAAACCCTATAGCACCAAGCTTCTTGTGGGCTAAAAATCGAGAAGTGTTTGTCCATATCTTTAGTTGTTTCCAGAGGCATCCAAAGGAAAACGGGGGCTTAACGTGATTATTACGCTGTATTAAAATATAAAATTCTGTCAATTAATGATGTGTTAGTTTGTTTTTTCTTAGATAATTATGCACCAGATGACCCAAAGAAAAAAAAAGAAGATAATTATGCATTAGTATTTGATAAGACCGAGTTACTAAAAAATCTAAAATGATCCATCACCTTCATAATCCTTAGCCGTGGATATCCGGTTCAGAAGCGAATATGCGGCAAATACTCAACTTTTTATCGTGCTTTCATTTTCTTTCTATTCACGTCCTCCGATTAGTTTTTTCCTGATTTTATTGCATTATTATTGCTAACCCAACATATATATTACAATGATTTTTTTATGTCCTCGCCAAAAATTGAAAACATGATTTTCATGCTTTATTTTTTTTTGCCAGTGATTTTTTATGCTTATAAGATGATGACAAGTTTCATAAATGCCCAATGAAGAAATTAAGGGGATTGCCAATAGAATTATGACAACGAGTCCTCTGTACTGTCCCACACGGTACCCTCCTTCAATAATGCAAAGCCTTATTGTGACCGTAAATTAAATTACTAAAACACACGTAATCGGCTGCATAGAAAACAGCCACAAAATACGAGAACATAAAATACGGTCCAAGATAAGTACATTACGTCACCCATCTATTATATGAAAAGAGGGGCACAAAACCAGGGAATCCCGAGCCATCTACCTAACGTGTTTACTTTTTCTTTCTTTTATATTTCTTTTTCCTTTTTAAAAAAATCCATGGCTTCATGTCACGTCCAAATCCAGTAACCACCACTACAAAAGCGGAGTTAGATAACAATAATAATATAAGTTTGGAGCTTTTAACTACAATTTTAATTTAATTATGATGCCAAGTTCTTCCACTCATACTCTTTGCAGTTGTTTAGTACATTAGGATAAGCAGCCTGACAGAAATATATTATCAATGTTAGAGAACAGCTGCAAGATTACACTCGTAATGGTTGAAGACACTTTGTTGCAGGTATAGACAGGGACTTATGTTTGTTTCTTTGGGAGGTGGTTAATATATAGGTGAATGAATTTGAAGGTTCAAGAAGCTCGTAGTAGTTACATATTTAAAGGTAGCTTAATTAAGGAGCAAAAGCACAACAAGTAATTGTCTATTGCAAAGGACACTTACTTTTGTCCTTAATCCGTTTTCAAGCCTAAGATGGTGATGACACTTACCTAATTCTAAAAGATGAGAGAACACAGAAGGAAAGTTCAAGAATTAAGCCTGTGCTTCTTGGGCATTTAAAAAACTCAATGAAGAGCTATTATTGATAATTAGTTGTGCTTTCACTCTCTTTTTTTTTTTTTGACAAGTGGAGAGATTTCCATTTTTCTACTCTCGTAACCCCACAGTCCCAAGATCAATATCCGAATATATGCTCTGCCATATATATACGTTTCAGTGTTTTAACAATAGAAAACATGCCACTTGAAGAATAATTAAAGAGTAAGACGTCACTTATTAGTTGTTTCATTACTAGAGCAAGCTTAAACTCAATTAATTATGCGTGTAAAATGACCACACACATATATATATTATATATGACAAAGCTTCACTTATTAGTCATTTTCCATATATGTAAGCATACTCAAGTCAAGGTAGATGATAAGGCTTAGAGAACGCAGGCAATTACCAGTAAGTATTATGTGGAAGCAGATTATGATGAATACACCACTTATGAAGAAACAGGTAAAACGAAAAATGACTAAGGATGCACAAGATATAGAAGCGAACACATGAGGAATACTTGGAAATAAAAAAAAGACAAAAGGGATACAAAATACAACCTTGGACATAAGCACGCTTATCTACAATTTCATGTCCCCTTGCTATTTGGATTTTTCCTCTCAAACCCCCCCCCCCTCCCCCCCAGCTGAGCATGAGAGCTGAAAGGAAGAGGCGAAGAACAACAAAGGGACCCGCTCACAGACTAGCACTCCTCAATATGAAACTGTGTTATTCTTTTGGGAGACACCACAGCCTCGTTAGGACAAATCGTAGTTGAGGCGAGGCTGGCTGAGAAGCAAGCTAGCATAATTAAGCGTTGCTCCTGAAGGATCCAAGAGCTTTGATGGCTGCTGCTCTCAGAATGTATTGGTGGTAGAATGCAGCCGCAGCAGCTCCAACAAATGGTCCAACCCAGAAAATCCACTGAAACAAATCAACAAAATTAGTAGCCTCATCTATATATTGTGTTCATTATTATAAACATGAAAACTCGTGTGAATTTTTGGCTTTGGGTTGGTTCTTGGGTTGGGGGGGGGGGGGAGCAATTAAGAAAAAAGAGATTGTATTAGTATGTGGATTTACATGGTCATCCCAGGGTTTATCTTGGTTGTAGATTACAGCTGCTCCGAAACTCCTTGCTGGATTAATGCCGGTACCGGTAACTGGGATTGTAGCCAAGTGAACCATGAACACAGCAAAGCCAATGGGCAGTGGTGCCAGTACCTTTTTATTATTTCAAAGTCCATCAAAGCATATAAACCAAAAAAGTTAATAAGGCAAAGTGAAAGAGGAGGGTATGACATGACTATGAGTGAGTGAGTGAGTGAGTGAGTGAGTGAGTGAATGATTCAAACCCAAACCCAAAAAGAAAAGGTCTGCTTAATGCTTACAGGAACATGGGAGTCCCTAGCGCTCCTCTTGGGATCAGTGGCGGAGAAGACAGTGTATACAAGAACGAAGGTACCAATGATCTCAGCACCCAAAGCGGTACCTTTGTTGTAGCCATGAGCCACAGAGTTGGCACCACCTCCATACCTGTCGTAGAATGATTTTTGGAAGGCCTTGGCCAGTCCAGTGCCGCATATTGCACCCGCGCACTGTGCTACCATGTACAGAAACGCTCTGATCAGCGACACCTTGCGTCCCAGGAACAGCCCGAATGTCACTGCCGGGTTGATGTGTCCTCCTGCAATACCAAATCAAATTAATATACGAATGACACAACCACATATATAGCCAATTCTTCTTCCCACCAACTCTAAGTTCCAGGATGTCACATGTAGTACTACTGAGGTTAATTTTGCGTTGCCCCACCTTGAAAAAATTTGCCTTCTTTAATAGATTCATGTATACTCTTCTTCTAGCTACTCTGTTTTTGCTTTGCTGATATGAATATTCCTAGCTATAAACTGTACGTGTGTGTGTGTGAGTGTGAGGCAGAGGAGGGAGGGGAAGCGTACCAGAGATACCGGCGGTGCAGTAAACAAGGATGAAGATCATGCCACCAAAGGCCCAAGCTATGCCCAAAACGCCAACCCCATCACACTGGGTGCCACCCACGTTCGCATCGGTCTGTCTGTTGTAGCCAATGATGGTCAACACCGTGATGTAAAGGAAGAGCAGGGTCGCTATGAACTCTGCGATGACGGCTCTGTACAAGGACCACTTTCTCACCTCCTCTGGGTCGATCAACGGCGCCGGAGGTGGGTCGTGGTAGTCTTTCGCCGAGTATTCTCCTTGCTCTGCAACTTCAACGTCTTTCGCCATTTTTTTGTTTGGCGCTCCTGGTTTTGTGTATGCAATGCGCTAGCTAGTTGTGTGCTGTTTACTGATTTGTGGACTGAAGGGTTGAGCAGAAAGAGGGGGTATTTAAGGGACGAAGGAAAGAGAGAGAGTGTGCAAATGAATCAAATACTTTATTGGGAATTTTTGTATGTACGTATGAACAATGACATGATTAACATAAATTTTTGCCGCCCTTATTAGCTTGATTTCGCTTGCAAGGCCCCACGCCACGGCTTCCCTTCCAAGTCCATCGGCTCTTATTAGTGCCTTACTTAAAGTTTCTGTGTGTTCTCTCTCCAATTTTCTTTTCAATTTTAAGGTTTATATATATTGTTATATATTGTTTCCATGGCCCAGCATCACCTAAAATGGTTCTTAATTATGATTCAACGGCTACAAAGTGTGGAAATTTCTAATGAATTGCATGTGAAATATATAGAAATTAGATAGGCAAGTTAAGCAGCAACATAACGGTCTATTGCTTTTGTTGCTCTGTTTATCACTTATTTGGGGGAGATTTTTAGCTAGACTTTTTCTAAGATTCTCTATGATAATTTGTACATGAATTTTATTAAATTTCATTATATAAAATTAATCGAAATTATTGACCCTCCACCCACTTCTATTCCAAGTTAATTATTGATCCCAACAAAATTTAATCTCATTTAATTTCATTGCACATAGAAAAAAAATGGAGTCCTTTAGGTTGTGGAGTTACATTTAAGTCACCTGAATTTTGTTGTTTCTATAAAAAAAAAAATGAGTATATGGTAGAGAAGTTAGTGGATAAGGAATATAAGCATAAAAAAAATAGCAGGAGATTAATTAAGATACATTATCCTGGAAAATAAAAGAAAGTTATTGATCAATCATGATCTTCAGTATTGTAATTATTAATGAATTAGAATAAGAGGAAAAGTTGTTGTCATCTTTGTTGGACGACGAAGACTTGCCAGATGAACTTATCTGGACGCACCTCAAAATAAAATACAGAACAAATGGAAGGTTCGAATTTTCCTCACCACAATTATGAGGACACTATTTGTAATAGATTATAAAATTTTGTAATTAATTAACAAAACTATTTTCAACCGCATTTGCGAATCCTGTTCTAAATTTCTAATATTATATTTTCTACACCTATTTGCACTTCGATCCTCCACCAAAGACAAACGTTTAAACAAAAATAATATGCAAAGTTCGTGTAATTTTTATTGTTGTCTTATTTGACAAGCAGTCATAAAAGATTCGAAAAAAAAAGAGAAAAGAAAGGTCTGTTTCTTTATTTTCCCTTTTACTTTTTTTGTTACCTAGATCAAGGTAATAAAAATGATTTTTCATAGAAAATTTACCTAGTTCAAAGTTATTTTTTCGTTGTCATCTAGATTTAGTTTGAAGTGCTTCTAAATTCAATTTTCAATATATCTAAAATAATTTTAAAAATAAAATTTAACATTTCATACACCTTATTTATTTTTACATAGTATTGCATAAATGCAATATAAAAATTATATTTAAAATCACACCAATAGATGCAATAATGAGCAGTGGTTTAAATTTATATATTATGCTCAACATTAATGGGTGATTAGTTGCATTAATTATCTGACTTTATAAAAAAACCATACAATTAGTTGTATTAATAGCGAGTTAATTCATGACATAGTAACAAAACTCTTATTATACAAAAACTAAAGGCTTAAGAATAAACATTTATGACCTAACTTTCACATTTTCAGGATAAACCAAAAGTGTTAAAGATGTTTATATACGAGTTTACTTGACTTGGTATAGAGCCTCATCTCCTAGTCGTTCGTTTAGATTTCCAGAGCATTTGGAGAGGAACTACTGAACTTTTTAACATGCTTGACGCTGGCATATGAACAAACTAATTTGATAAAGTAAAAGGCGAAGGTTTAAACCCTAATAATTTAGAATAACAAATGACAATTATTGGAAGCCTCCACTCCAGTCGACCATGGTTAATTTTATAGTATGCAGGGATAGATGACAGGCTGACTATTCTGTATTCAAACGTACGTCATATTTGTGTAATTTAAGAATGAATGAACTGTTTTGATAGTCCTACGAATTTCGATTTTCAAATACAAAGAATGATGTTATGGCTGAGAAAGCACCACGTGTTGAACACCACGATGTTAATTTGTTTGCCTGTGTTAAGTTGAGAATGACCCTTTCGCTGGTCGGTGGCTCCCTTCAGACTTTTTTTAATTTAGTGCGCAATTTCATTAGCTTATCTTTGCGCTTCACCAGGAACGGCTTGGCTTGTGATGCAAATGTAATATATATTATTGATTGCTCATTCTGACTCGGAGCGGCAAGTTTTTTATCATGGACCAAAGGCAGCTTGATCCTGTCACTGTCCAATAACTCTTTCATTAAAATGAAGTGATTGTGAGAGGATTTTCAAAATAACGACTGGTTAAG
The DNA here is from genome assembly GCA_019955255.1 of Castanospermum australe. Lineage (NCBI taxonomy): Eukaryota > Viridiplantae > Streptophyta > Magnoliopsida > Fabales > Fabaceae > Castanospermum > Castanospermum australe. The sequence continues at coordinate 621,706 of NSJW01000323.1, read as the reverse complement.
TAATGAGTTTCTGTCAGTTAGGTACATACTTTTTAAAAATGTATGTTTATCAAGCTTCTGAAAGCTTAAGCAGTGACTTTTGGGTGCTTAGACGGTAGATTGACAAAGAGTATCACACGCGTGCTTTTTTTTTCTCTTGACACTGAGTGCTTAAGCGGTGGCTTTTGAGAGTTTAAGCAGTGAGGTAGCGCTTAAACGGTAGCTTTTGGGTGCTTAAGCGGTGAGATATAGCTCATAAGCGATAAAGAGTGAGCGTCTGAACAATGACAACGTACTCTTTCCCAGAAAATGAAAAGTAGTGTCTGTTTATGAAAATTCTTAATCATGAAGAGTTGTCCTTGATCATGAAAAATTGTATAGATGTCTATAAAAGACTAGTTCTACTAATAACCAAATTCATTCTATTACATTCCAAATTATTCTTGTTTTCCTTCTATGTGAAGGAAGTAAAACAAGATATTATCATTCTGTTTTATTGTTGTTTGTCATTGGCTTGATTGTGTGCGTGCAAAACATATCAAATGTCTTCATTGTATTTTGAAAGAAATTCGTCAAGACTCATTTCCACCCAATAATTGAGAAAATTGGTGAGGCGAATTAAGCTTAAAGAAAAGTGCATAAGCACGCCTTGAAGAGTTTGTGCTTAAGTTTTTCTATTGTTTCAAAGTTTCTTCACCAAATGTCTTCTCCAATTCTTATTAACAAGCCATCTTCACCAGCAATTGCCACTAACAATCTTTAGGCTTAATTCTCTCTTATTCAACAATGACTTCTTTAAGGGAGATGACATCTTATTTTGTTAAGTTGGAGAGATTTGATGGAGGAAATTTTTTGCGTTGGCAAAGAAAGATACACTTCCTTCTAATAATCTTGAAGGTTGTATACGTACTTAACACTCAAAGGCCAAAGGAGAGAGAAGATGAAACTTTGACAAAAACCAAGGAGAGACAAAAATGGGACAACGATGACTACATCTGCACTAGGCATATTGTCAACGGATTGTCAGATGCACTACTTGATGTTTTGCCAAAACTCAAGCTCTGCAAATGAATTCTGGGACAAATTGAAAGCAAGGTACATGATGAAGGATGCCACAAGTAAGAAATTCCTGGTTAGTAATTTTTATAATTATAAAATGATTGATGGTAGGCCTGTCATGGAACAATTACATGAAATTGAAAAAATTATCAATAATTTTAAGCAACACAACATGCATATGGATGAGACTATTATTGTCTCCTCTATCATTGATAAACTTCCTCCTTCATGGAATAATTTCAAAAGAAATATAAAATATCAAAAAGATGATATTTTTCTTAAACAATTGGGTAATCATCTTCGTCTAGAAAAGGAATATCGTAAGCAAGACGATATTAAGAAATAGTATGCTCATTGAAAAATTCATGTAATAGAGGAAGGGGAGCCCCACAAGTCCTCTAGAAAAGGGATAGAGTTATTGCACAATCCCAAGAAAATGGAAGCAACAGTAATGACAAAAAGAAGAAAAAAAGGAATGGAAGTTGTTTATATTATGGCAAGCCTGGATACTACAAGAATGAGTGTCATTTCTTGAAAAAGAAGAACAAAGGGAAGGATTAATATGTGTGAATTTAAATCTGTATTTAATAAGGACAAGTTTATGCTCTTTGAGAATGACATGTTTGTGGGAATATTATATGTTTGTGTAATTATATTAAATGTTTTAATTAAAAGTACTAATGTCTAGTAATCATAATAATGTTATTCTGTATATATTGTTATTTTCTTTAATTTATGGCACAATTATTTAGTACATGTTTATTTTAGAATATTACATGCAATGATGAGTTTGGATTTAATTCCAAATAAAGTGATCTCCATTGAATTTGGATTCAATGGAACGTTTAAGAGCATTGAATTGAGACATAACTATGTAAATGATTTGATGGAGTGACCTCCATTAACTTTACAAAACTAAATCTTGCAGATCTTTTAACGAAAGGATTAAAAAAGGATTTGGTCTTAAAAACATTAAAGGGGATAGGACTCAAGCTCATAATTTAAATAATCACCAATGATAGAACCTCAACTCACTCTTGAGTAAAATCAAGTCTTGAGTTCAATGAGTAAAGTACATTATTAGAGTAGTTCCAAGTACTTACAAATTCTATTCATCCCAAAGTATAAAGTACTTGGTACCATGATCAAATAAGAGAAGGTTGAGCTTTTGCTCTTAATAGACTTATAGCATGTATATGCTGGAGTGTTTATCATGGGACACTTTTGATAGAGTGTACTTATATGAGTGTGATGTAGGGCTACTTTTTGAAGTTAAAGGACTTGACTCTTAAAGCACTCATGAAAAGGATACAAAACACAAGGCCACATTAAATGTGTCATTGATAAATATGGCATTCAATAATACAAAAATCTTATGTGTAATCTATGCACACTTGTTCATATGGATTAAATTGTTCAAAGCTTGTCTACCATTCAATTCGGATTAGTGGATCCCATGGCTTACTAAGTAAAGGTTCAAATCGCAAGATACCTTTATTTAAAGTATAAGATTTTCATAATGATAAAGATTTTGGTTCATTTTGGAAATGGTGGGGGATTGTGAGAGGATTTCCAAAATAATGACCGCTTAAGCGGTGGGTTCCTGGCGCTTAGGTGCGCACTTTCCAAAAATGTGTGTTTCTCAAGCCTCTAGGCACTTAAGTGGTAGATTTTAGGCGCCTAGACGGTGGATTGACAGAGAGTAGCACGTGCGTGCTTTTTCCTCTCTAAACACTTAGTGCTTAAGCGGTGAGCGAGCGCTTAAGCGGTGGCTTTTGGGAGTTTAAACGGCAAGATAGAACCTAAGCGATGAAAAGTAAGTGTCGAAGTGATGGCGACATACTCTTTCCCAGAAAGAGAAAAGTAGCATCTGTTCATGAAAATCCTTAATCATAAAGAGTTATACTTAATCATAAAGAATTGTACCTGATCATAAAAGGTTGTATAATGTTCCATCAATAAGCAGATTTATTCAAGTCCATTTCAAATCATTCATGTTTTCCTTCCATGCACAGAAAATAAAACAAGATATTATCATTTTGTTTTATTGTTATTTGTCATTGACTTGATTGTGTGCTTGCAAAACACATTAAGTGTCTTCATTGTATCCTGAGTCAAGACCCATTTACACCCAGTGATTGAAAAAATTGGTGAAATAAATTAAGCCTAAAAGAAATGATATAGGCACACCTTGAAGAGTTTGCACTTAAGTTTTTTTGTCATTTCAGAGTTTCTTCACCAAAGATCTTATCCAATTCTGATCAAGAAGCCATCTTCACCAGCTATCACTATCAACAATAATTAAGTACATCAGCAAGAGAAGTGCTCACAAGTGAACTAGAGCATCCTCAATCCAAATACAATCAGTTAATGGAAAAGTTAAAGATGTTAATTCATGAGCAGTCTTATTGACTGTCCCACGAACATGTGTGTGAATTAAAGGGTGTTGATCCATGCTACAAATGATAAAAGTAGTTCACCTCTTAATTATAAGAAGTGAGTCCTTGAATGGAGAACAAAAATGCAAACAATAAATTAATAAAATAGGCAGTCTGTAATCCAACAACCGTTGAGAAACGTTTCCTGTAGTATTTATTGAGTTCGTGTGGCTTTGGCTAGAGTGACGGAGGCACTTCAACAGTTCAACTTCTTCCCCCATTAAATATGAAACGCATTTCTCATTGGAGCAGAGAGCACATCTAAGTACAATCGGTTGTCAACAATGCTCTGAGATGAGAAAAGTACCAATCACGCTTCTCCCTCAATGACTTTCATGTATCTTCATCGGGGAGATGTGCTGCTTTCATTATCATAGGCCTTCCTTTTTGTTTTTTCAGAAATTTTAAGTCTAGGATCAGCCTATAAGTTCACCACAATCTCTTTGAGAGTACCTCCCTATTCACAGATGAGTGTAATTTGCGGGTCGTGGACATATGATAGACGACAATTAGATGAGTTAAAATTGATTACCGAATAAATTAAATAGAATATTACTAAAGATGGAGAACCAATGTACAGTCCACATCTTATCGAGAACGGAGGTGTCAAGTCGCAACTTGTTCTGGTTAAATTCAATGTATTTCCCTAGACATGACTAACTATTTCTTTAATTCCACCCTCTAGCAAGAGATTAAAACGTGCGTTTTCACTTACAAAGCAAGAAAGCAAAAGAAGATACGCAGATAAAAGAGACTTCTTGCAAAGTACCAAGCACACCCAAATTTACGAGTTGCTGGTTAGTATTGTTTCACAGATAATAAGAATACTATGAATACAGTATAGTATATACAAATTCAACTATGTGTGATGCATCATTTCAGTTTCAGAGACGAAAACGCCTGTAAATGGATCGTCTCTGATTATTCCCATCCACCGCTAGAATTGTTTAAAGTGACGTCTCCCTATTCATTTCTAGAATATGGACGCAAGAAATTAATGGCTACTGGGCAGTACTACCCTTTGGCCTTGCCTTGAAACAATCAAAAGTCGGGAATACCATCTTCTTCACCATCAAACTCTTCAGCTCTGTCTTCCAAGATGGTCTCCAGCTTGGGACTATTGGAGGGCTTCCGAGGGAAATCCAGAAGCGGAGGTGCAAACTCGATCCAGGGCATCATCGTGTGCCTGAGCTCCTTGGCCATAGCAATTTAGTTGTGAACAAGTTAACGAATGTTAACGTGAGTCTTGATGGCTAGGACTTGGAAAGGAAACTTGTTATTATGTATATATCGATCTCCCTCTAGGTCCCTGAATGAAACAGAGAGAGAGAAGCAGAAACGGAAAAAGAGACTATTTGAGATGCTGACCTGAAAGATTCTTTGGGAGATATTCAACGAAGAAATTGATCGATTGAACTAGCAAGGAAATAAACAGCTATATATACACACACGTAGTGGTTGGGGTCGGGTTCGAAACCAAAGGGGAAGAGGAAACTGCGCAACAAATCGAGGCAACGGGAGGGCAGTGAGCAAATTACGTGGACCATGAGTTTGGTGGCCAACGATGGATTAGAAAATCGAAAGCAATTAAGCAAGGACCCCCCAAGATGGAACGAACTAACGAACTTTGAAGGGGGAGGGGGGTGGGGGGGGAAACCGAGCAGACGGTAATGAAGCAAACCGCGTGCACAATAAACAATGCCTCCGGGAATGGAACTACGTAACATTCGGGCACTCCTAGTCCAAGCCATTTGGGCCTTGGCTATCTCAAGTTACAGGTACACCTTTGGGGAATTCATTACTGGGTCCCTGAATACCACCCCAAAAGGGAAAAGAGCCATCTGGGTCTATACATCAATATGCAGCTCGTAATTCAAGCACACTCTTCCCAGTCCCCATTCATGCCCAGAGGAAGACCAGGAACTAACCAAAGCAAGTCTCAGTTCTGACGCAACAATTGGGCACTATATATGAATATAAACAGAACGAGAACAATGGACCGGTAAAAAAAGGAAAACAATGTTACAAGATACCAAGGACCTGAAGACAAAAACTGTTCCAACACAAGGCCAATACAATCCGTCTTTGTAGCTAACATAGGAGAGGCAAAAACATAACGGCTGAAGCTGATTGCGGGGTAGCATAACCCGAAATAATCTGAGACATAAGGAAACTGAGAAAGGCAAGCACACAACCTACCAAATGGATGCTATCAACTCCCACTCGACCAATATTGAACCGTCACTATAATCCAAGAAGCTCACAAACCCACAATAGAATCATTTTCATCATTGTAAAATAGGCATTTGTTAACATGTGCCGATAGGGTAAGGCAAGTTACTCCCAAAATATATTCCAGAAGCAGCCTTTGATTAAGGCAAGTTACATCAACCGAAGGTAGAGCACCTCACGGTAGAAGTACGCAGCCATTGGCCTCCACCACATAAGTACCTTGAATAATAATTTAATTACTTGCTCTAAGGAGGCACCGACTGATACACAGAGTACCTTGAGTATCGCCATAGTGTAATTAGTTATGTTAAGCATACCATCATCCATCAACTAATATATTGCCAGCAAAGACCTTGAGTACTATAAGAGAGAAGTTTAGAAAAAAAAAAAAAAACCGATATTTCATGGTTATAAAAGAATTGCAATACAAAGAAAACCAATTGCGATATTTTTCAGACGAAATAAGACATACCAATAACTTCAATCTCTGTAATAACATTAGAGTGTCAAAAACAGCATATTAAATTACATACCAGTAAAAACTTGGTAACCCTATGTCCTGCATACAACAATACAAACTAGAACCTAGCACCCCCAAGTTTATATATCCAATCACAAGAGATTGCACTTATTCAAAAACCCTTAATCCGATAAGATAAATCTACATTGAGCTATAGTCTGGATGCAGGAAAATTAAACATTTTCACAATCCACTTGCCACGGCTTACTTTCTCCTTTATTAATGAGCCTTACCTAGAAATGAACAAGAAATTCTTAAAACCTATCTTACAAGTAGAATTTTAATGCAACAGTCACAAATCCTTAAAAAAATTTGCTACCAAGCAGAGCTCTAAACCAATACCTCATCCTCCAGTTTTGCTCTCTTTTGAAGAGGACATGCCGTTAGGCCCCAAGGCCATTGGCAATGCTTCCAATATCCTTTTAGCCAAATGGTACGGCACCTCCTACAGTAGCAAAAATGAGTGGATAACGGAGTTTCAGGAAATTCCTGCTGAATGTGTGTGAATAATTACCAGGAGAATTATTAAGCACCATGTAGAACTACAAAAGCTAAATGCACAAAATTAAATTGACTGTTCGGAAAATCAACTATTTAACCTATAACCTAGTACTTGTTTTTCTCTACAACAGTGACAAAAATGGAGCACGAATTTGAAATCCGAGCAGAAAATCAGTTAAACATCCAGCTATCTAACACAATCTGATTCACAATTTATCCAAAAGAAAAGGGCATTTAACTAAGAAAAGCAAGAAAAAGCATAATGACTAGAATCCACTGAATAAAGGATTATACTCTCTAAATAAACAAAACTATAAAGAAATATTAATAACATCATCCTTGTAAAGTTGTAGGCAACGTTAACTGGCTGATAAAATCTCAAAATCATCTGAATACCCAAAAAAAGTAAATAAATTTAGCACAACCTTCAATAGTTCCCCAAATTTATATAGGAAAGCGATAATTAAACCCCAAAAAAAATAAAGACTTGCTCAATCCTGAGGGATTTCAACATCTCCGTCAGTAATCTCCTCCTGCAAGTCCTTGGGGTTCTTGCCGTCCACCGTGCAGCCAACAGAGACGCAGGTGCCAAGGATCTCCTTCACAGTCCCGCCAAGGTCCTTGGCCATTGACCTGGGCCTCATAACTCTAGCAATCTCGATGACATCATCGAGGGATATATTGCCACTGTGCTTTATGTTCTTAGTCTTCTTGCGGTCTCGCTCGGGTTCTTTCAAGGCCTTGATAACGAGCGCAGCCGCTGATGGAACCACCGACACCTTGGCCTGACGGTTCTGGACTGTGAGCTTGACGGTGACCCTCAATCCCTTCCAGTCTTTCGCAGTTTCCTTCGCAATATCTTCTCCGATCTTCTTAGGGGAGAGACCGAGTGGACCGATCTTCGGAGCGAGTGAACTCGCCGCACCGACCTCGCCGCCGGTGACTCGGACATAGACATCGACGACCTGAGTGGGATCCAACTTCGGCGGCATTGTTGCACAATCTAACAACTAGGGTTTCAGAGAAAAGGAGACGAGTTTGGAAGAGAAGGGGATACTATATATTGGCATTATTGGGAACTAGGGTTTTGCTGACACCGAAACGAAATGTCTATTTTAACATTAAGCTAATCGGGGATTTAAACAGAATCAGGCGTCTTTGGTGTGAAAGAGGAGGGTGTATTTGTAACACTATTAGTAACAGGGTAGATACGATGCGTCTTTCAATTGTTTGGGTTCTATTGGACTCCATGGGTTGAAAGTCCAATCCATTAAGCATCAGCTGACTGGGCTTTTAAGTTTCTCTAAAATTGCTCCTCTTATTAGGCCCAATTATACAAGAATTTGGAGCTGCTATAATTCAAATGCATGGACAATTGGTATCCATTGGCAAGTCTGAAAAGAACACAAACCACAACCCACCAGGGCCAAACCAGCAAAAAAAAATGCATGGACAATTAGAAAGAAATAGACATAAAAAGAAAAATAAAAGTTTTAAAATAATAAAAATCACTTAATTTGTCTGTCTTTATCTGAAATTCCACCTATAGATTACTGTGTAGAGGATCCTAATCCTTGAAAATGAGAGAGCCTCTTCCTACTTTGATGCTTCTATAAGCAGAAGAGGAATACAACTTAACAAGGACTGTAGCTTTCATTTTTAAAATATCAGCTAGGATTGTTTTAGTGTGTTAGGGTATAATATAATGGAATGAGAAGAAAAAAAGTTAAGTGAATTTTCTTTTTTATTTAAAAGGTTTATATCAAAATGAGAGAAACATGAGGAATATTTATGAGACTTTCATGAACTTCCATTTAATTTTTAATATTTTATTAATTGACTTATGAAGAAGGAATAAGACTTTTTGAGTTTGCGGGATGGTGAAGATTAAGCTCCTTTTCAAAAACATAAAAATATACTTTTTTAAGCATTTTGGCTTTTTTTTAAAAAATTTATCAAAACACACTAAACGTAAAAAAATATATATATTTTCTTATCAAAAACACATCCAAACAATTACTAACAATAAAGCAATTCAATTTTGATTTAGTTGAGAATATATTTTGAGAAAGTTATTTTGATGCTCATCATTTTAAATATGATTATTATGATTTTTTGTCACATATATATATATATATATATATATTATTTTTATATATATGTGTGTAAGATAAAAGTCTAATAAATTATATCAGATAAAATATGTTGAACATTAATTTAATTTAGATAAAATTATTATTATTATTATATTTTTTAAAATTTGTTATAATTTAAAAAATTATTAAATATTAATATAATTTAAATAAATTTATTGATTATTAATTTTATTTTTTAAATTGTAAATAATTATTATAAGAAATAATAAATAATTTAAATTTTTGAGACGAAGTTAAAGAGAGATATAAATTTGTATTTTATATAAAAAATTTAAAAAGGCTGTCTTTTCTGGTAGGCATATACTTTTACGAGTGACAACGTGACTCTCGTGGTATTAATAAAACCCTGTTGAAATAATGGCAAAGCCACGGGCGTACATGCAGAGGATGTGCATGTATCCAATTTTTAATTAATAATATAAAAAAATGGCGAATAAGGATATAAATTGTTGTGGTGTCTATCCGCCCTTGCGATTTATTCACCCTGTCCACACCCGCAAATGCGTACGTGTGACAGTCCACGAATGACGAATCACACTCCGGAGTCTATACTCTAAAGACGGGCCCACACATACCCCCGAACAATAGAAAATGGCATGCCCACGCACGTGCGTGTATCACTGTTATTAAATCTAATAATTTACTTAATAGTTAAGAATGTATATCTTTTATCTTAAGGTATTTGCTATGGTATTTTTAGAAATTAGTGGGTTTTAAAACCCCACTAAGTGAACCTATTAAAAAATGACATTTACTTTGATTTTATTGAGATGGAAGAATGACTAATTAAAGAATGAAAAAATAAATAACTATTTTGTATTTATTCTTATCATTGCTCTTGTGAGTATTTAAAAATATTTGAACAAAAAGTAAATATAGTAGTTATTCTTATAATTACTCCTATTATTATTATTCTTTTCAAATTTTAAAATCCACCCAAATAAAAGGACACGATAGAATCTATCTTATCTTAATTGTTTAGATTTGAATTTTTGATTAATATTTATAAAATTTAATTCTCTTATTCCATCATACTAACGTGAACGTCTTTAATTTAAGATGGCATAAGGGGTGCATTAATCTTTTAATTAATGTAAAATCTAATATCATAATCAATATCCTTATTTTGCAACTAAAAAATATGAATGCTATTAGTTGAGCATAGATATATAAGTACAAAATACATATATTCTAACACTTATTGAAATATCATTTAAAATTTTGATTTTTTAATAATTTTTATTATAAATAAATACTTTTAATGATATCTTAATTTATAATTAAATAACAATGTAAAAATTTTACACGGACAATAAATTAGAATAAAATATTTTTATAACTTAATTTAGCTAATTAAGCCATCTCCACATGAAATTTTTTTTTTTAGTTTAGGAGACAATTTTGATCAAATAAATAAAAAATCTATTTGCAAATTTAGTATAAATAAATTACACTTATTCATATACAAAAATTTGAGTGTACCCTAATATTTGATTACAACAATTTTCTGCTTTTAAAAAAATGAAAGCTTTTCTTAACCACGTATAAAATCTGACATCAACGGTTTCAAATTAACAAGGTTGGATGTTGGATAATAGTGGATGCAAATTTTCAGAGACAATGGATAACACCATACCTTTGTGGGGATGGTGTGATTAATATGTGTGTGGATTGGGATAAGCATCTGGGAAGGGTGGGACTGGGACCATTTCAAGTTTTAATTACTAATACGAAAGTGCCATAGTTTCAAAACACCGGGCTACACCAATCATGCTATTGGTAATGATGCCATCTAATATAATAGAAATGAAAGCAATGAAATGAGATATTCATATTTTTTATTTAATAAAAAAATTAAATAGTAAATATTTTGTTTTTAAAAAATATTATTCTTTTTACATTTAAAATATTTATTTTATTTTATTTTATTTTATTTTTATTCTCATTTAATTTTTTTTATAATACCAACACATGCATAAATGGTTGAGAAGACCTTGCTCAAAGCGCCATGCATCTATCTTCCCAAGTCATTATCTATATTTATATAATACTATTAGACTCTAAAAGACCAGACACGAGAGGCAAAGTGGCCACCAAGCAAGCTAAGTTGATATAGCTACTTTGTAAGGCACATTATATAGCATTAATTACTAGATAACTAGGCAACTTTATTAATCAATCGGATTGCAACTGCATGGCATGAAAAAGAAAGCCCGTGACTGTGAACTACAAGAAGCCCACCCCATATCCAAACACCATTTCATGACCAATAATATCTCTAGCTACTTTTAAAATACCAGTCTTGAAAGGCAAACACACACACACCACACACACACACACAAAGCCCTTTGTATCATTTTCTTCCCAACTTGAATTGAGTAAATCGCATATCTTTTATTTTAATTCATTATTGTTTGGATTAAGTCCTATTCCAAATTCGATACGGGTAAGCTGAGGATGAGTTATCAGCAAATATAAAGCTTATATATTATTATATTTACATATATACAAGAATATTTATACAGTTTGTCAATCAATTTAATTAACGTGACAAATCAAAGTCCTATTCCAAATTCGATACGGGTAGGCTGAGGATGAGTTCTCAGCAAATATAAAGCTTATATATTATTATATTTACATATATACAAGAATATTTATACAGTCTGTCAATCAATTTCATTAACGTGACAAATAAACTATCATATTATATATAAAAGATAACAAAAATTAATAGAGCTTATTAAAATTAGGATCTTGTCACATGTTAATGGATAAAAATAATATTTATTTTCATTTATTAAATCATTATAATTACTTACAAAATATTAAATGTACTTTAAAATTTTAAGATATTAAATGTTTATATTTTTATTTTAATAATTTTTATGTTTAATTCTTTTATTTATATTTTTATGACACTCGTTAACAAAACTTTTAAAATTAGAAGAATCTTCAGCCTACCGCTTGTTATTTCTCTAGAAAGAAAGAATCCATTAGTTTTAACTTTTAAAGTTGACGAAGTCTGTTTTCTAAGATCTAGATTTAGATGAATTGGCTCTTTTAAATATAAAGCTCTTATTCTTGATACTAAAACGTAACCACTAATCGAAGGATGAAATATTGTTGACCTTTTAAGTGTTGATTTTGTAAGTGGCACGCAAATATGCCGCGTCGACCTCGCAAGTGAATTTTAATTAAAATAATAATTAATAACTCCAATTAATAATCAGTTAAATGTGTTTGTTAGGTACGCATTCCACACTAAGGAGGATATATATGGAAATAAATTCTAAACTTCAATCCCTATCTTTAAAGGTACACGAGGGAGAAAAAAAAAGTGAGAGGGATGTATATATTTATATATATAATCAATGGCTAATGGCTGAGTTAATTACATATTCAGAGTAGGATCCCTTACCTTTATATATGCAATTACAGTATAAAAATTTAAACTTATTACCTCAAATAATATAAACCCCACATCACTAATTCAGTAATAGGATCCCTTTTGTTTAACATAGTTAAGTATTGATCCGGGTGACACATTTGAAATAACAAAAGAGGAAAAGATGATATCTTGGTGCAACTTTATCTTTGTGATATATTCTTTTTTTGGGCTAGCCAAGACATTCTTAATGCACTTATACTGACTCAGAATTAAAAGCAAAGTAGTGGATTTTTTTGAAAAACGTTAAGAAAGGGAAATATATACATGTATTCTTATTCATCGTGACTCACAATTTGGTAGTAGGTGCCTCTAAAAGTGGCCCGACACAATAACAAAACAAAAAAAAGTAGCATGAGATACTGTAAAGTGTAATTAATGTATTATATTGTCATATGGTATATGTTAAGTTTATAAATTATCACCCAGAATCAAAATTAGGACAGGGATGACAAGCTGGCCATAATTGAAGTCACATGTTAAAACCCCGTTTAGTTATTTTTTGGAAAAAAATGTCACATGTTAACTTTTTTTTTGTTTAAATTAATTAAAGACGAACTGAAGTTGCCGTTACTAAAACGTCAAACAATTTATATGATACGATCATCTTACATGATTTATAGATGGATTTGGATCTCTCTTCTTTCCAAAGAACATGATAGTATTATTATGATATATATATATATATATATATATATATATATATATAAACTACTTATAGTTGTAATGATGTCTTACTGTATAAAAACACTTCTTTCTTTTTTTTTTCATAACATGATATCGTTATACATTTATTTTTAAAAATTTAAATGAAATGATATAAATCCTTGATATATACCATTGCCATAAAAAAATATATGAATGGTATTAGATTTAGTGTATGTTTGGTAATAAATTAATTTTAAGAATTTTTTTAAATTTTTTAAATTATAAACTATTTTAATCACAAAATAAACAAATTAAAACATACACTTAATTAGCAGAAAATTAATTAAGGATTAATCCATGCTTCCGACACTGCAGGTAACTTATTAAGATTCGATGCTTCTGGGTGGGTACATCCAAATCAAAATAGAGTTTGATATGTATGAGAGAGCGCTATAGTATTATATTCTTGTATGCAAAAAGTTTTTTTTTTCTTTTTGATCATTTTCTTATTACGCAGTAATGAGATTGGATACTTTTAAACGTATATAATCCGTGTTATCTTTAATCTTGGAAAGGACTTATAATTAAGTTTTTTTTTCTGTGTAGTGAAATATAAATACTAATAAAAAATGAAATTATTGGATGCTTTTATCCTGGGTCCAATTGTAAATACTATGCACTGTATTTGAACGGAATAGAGAATATTATGACGAATATTACAAAAACAATGTTCCTCAAATGTCTTTTTTCTTTTATTTTTTTGAGGAAAATGACTACTTAATATTTTGAAGTTGAAACCAACAGTAATCACCATTTATATATTCTTTGTGCAGTCCAGCCAAAACATCCACTTTCTCTCCCATAATAATCCCGGAATCCTGAACTGAGTAGAATTTTTTTTTTAATTTTGGTTAAGGGTTGTTTATGTTAGTTCATATTAATTAGTTTATTTGCAATTGGAATATTTATAATGAAATTAAGACATTTATAAAGAGAATGTTGTGACTTGGTACTTAGATTGAACACAATTTTAATAAACTTCTTGAGTGTTTGTCAAACTAAAAAAACAACTAGGTATAATGGGGTCGGTTTAAAATTTTAAGTGTTTAGTGAATTATAAAATTAAAAAAATTTATTATTTAATATATTTTAAAGCTAAAACTAGTTCACATCAATTTGTTTAATTGTTTTCAATTTTTATTGATGGTTCATATTTTTTTCTCTTAAATTTTTGTTTCTTTTTTAACATTATTTCTTTTTACTTTTTTAAATATTTAAATTAAATGTTTTCTTATCATATTCTGTTTTTCTTTCATATTTAAATTGTAAATTTACTTATGATTTAAATTGGATGTTACAATTGGTTTCAGATAATTTTTAACGAAATTAAGAATAACTTGAAATTAATTACAAAATAACTTGAATTTATATAACTAGTTTATTTTAAATAATTATAAACTAATTTTGAGGATTGTCAAATTATCCTTTAAGTTTCATTAACCTTTTATTATTATTTTATTTTTATAAATAACAGTTTACGTATATAAATATTCAAACATATTTCTATTTTAATATATCCATTTTTTTAATTTATGTAATGTTACATCAAAATATTTATGCAAAAATCTAAAAACAATCCAAGAACTTTATACGGATATGTTGTCTTCTTGTCTCTTTAATAGTTACTCATAAAGTCTAGATTTAATTCACTTTTATTTTAAAATATTTTATATTATCAATAAATAAAGAAATATTACTCATTGATAGTATTAGAATTGTTATTTTGATAAATTATTTTAAACAAATAATATTATGCAATTCATTAACAAAAAAAAAAATTTTACGTTAAAAATTAGTTAAACTAAATTATTATGCATATATCATCATCGTCCACTAAACTAAAATAGAAAAAATAATATTTATGCACATCAGTATTTTTTATTTTAATTAATTTATATTCAAATAAGTTTTTTTTACAGAAAATTTTTTTAAAGATATTTTATTCATAATTTTTTAAAAATAAAATAAATTAGTTCATAATTGGTGTGAATTATAAATGACCACAAAAAAATTTTATTATCTAAGTTTTATAATTCTTTATAATCAACTAATGATAATTCTTTTTATTTTTGAATAATGCTATACACAACCTGAAAAAAATTAAAACTTTTAATAAGTTAAATTTAAAGATGATTATTTTATGAAATAAAGTGATTAGGATTATCAATCTATTTAAGAGTTAATAAATATATTAAAAAATTATGATTATATAATATTTTTTATTTTTTTAGTCTTATTTAAATCATTAATAAGTTATCAATTAATTAATTAAAATATACTTATATATATAGTAAAATTAACTTGATTATAATAAATATTATTTGATAAGATATATTAAATTTAATTTAATATAAATGAAATTAGTTTATTATCTTATTAAAAGAATTAATTTATTAAATATTATTAGATAAGGTATATTTATTTATCTATTTATATATATAATAAAATTAATTTGAATAAAATAAATGTTATTAGATAATTTATATTAAATATTGTGTCAATCGAGATAATTAAGATAAAGTATATTAAATATTAATTTAATAATTATTATTAGATAAAATATATTAAATAAAAATTTAATATAAATAAAATTAAAATTAATTTATTAAATATTATTAAATAAAATATATTAAATATTATTTCATACAAATAAAATTAATATTATTAGATCATGTAAAAAAAAATATATAAGAGTATTTTTGAAAAAATAATCAATTTTTTTTATAAAATTCAAGTAAAATAAAGATAAATTATTAAATAAAATTAAATAATAAAAATTATTCATTAATTTAAAAATAAAAATATATTAAATTATTTTTAAAAAAATTTTGATAAAAGAATTTAATTATAAAATATTTTTTTTATATAAACTCAGCTAATATTGGTATTTATAATAAAATTAATTCGAATACTACTTAACAAAGTACGTTAAGTAATGATTTAATTCAAATAAAACGGTTAGAATGTGTATTAATTAATACAATTACTATAAAAATACGATAATTTAAGAAATCAAACGATAAAATTTTTAAAGAGATTGTGACGTGTCTCATTTGAGAGGACAATCTATCTGATATATCAATCAGAGTGAGGGCCACCTAGCAGGAACGGCTATGCACTAGATCCGACTGAGGGGCCTACTTCACGCGCCACTCACCTCCTTGCCTTCACACGGAACCGTGGAACGCCACGTGCCCTGAGTACAGCTACCTGGACAGGTGTCGTCATTCTTGATCGCCTAAACAGGACCACTTTTGTACTCTTTTTTGGAAGCCGGTCAGGTGAGCGGAACCCCCATCCCCACATCGCGACAAAATTTGGGAACCCTTCATTCAATCCTTCTCGTAACTCGCAAGGGGACAAATTCCTTTCCCCAAACAACCCTCCTCCGCCCTGTCACTCTTTTCACGTTGCCTTTTCAACTTTAAACACCCCGTCACGGCCTGGACACTATTTTACTGCCACGTGTCTTATTTCCAGTCGTTGATTTTCTATAACCGCTTCGGATTTGTAGACTGCGCTGTTAGGAAAAGAGGAAAGCATGGTTTTTTTCAGTTGTAATGGATAAATTAGTTA
Source organism: Castanospermum australe (assembly GCA_019955255.1). Lineage (NCBI taxonomy): Eukaryota > Viridiplantae > Streptophyta > Magnoliopsida > Fabales > Fabaceae > Castanospermum > Castanospermum australe. The sequence goes on along the minus strand of NSJW01000323.1, from coordinate 605,092 downwards.
GTTGTGGATTTTACGTCTGCGTTGAAATTGAATTCAACACAAAACTGCGACTTTTCTAACACTAATTTTTCACGGGGTGTCTTCGTAATTTGGTGGGCGCGAAGTTAGTAGAGAAGAGTGAAGAGGGCCTTATCCATAATCCAAATGCAACCCAGCCTTTTGTTTCTTTATTTATTTATTTATTTTGTCAAAAAGAAAAGCAAGCGAACCTTTATAAAAAGCACATCGAAGGGATGGAGCGTCGAAGAACCAAAACACGGCAAATTCAAAAGTCACGCAGCAGAGAGAGAGAGAGGAAGTGCAGCCGCACCAATCTCTGAATTTAATTAAACACCAAAATCGTGATTGGAATGGCGACCAGTAAGGGCCACATTGCTGGTGCCAGACCAAGCTACTGCTTCCTCCCTGCCAAGGACTCGCTATCCCTAACCATGCCTTCCGATTCCGCCTTTGAGTTCGACGAGTCTGACCTCTATAACTCAGCCCGCGCCAACTCGTCCGAGTTCCGCAAATCCGTTGTTCATGTCTCTTGCGTGGCCAAGAAGTCCTCGTCTTTCTCCAAGCTTGCAGACTCCGGAAGCCGAAGCGGCACTCCGGCGTCGCTGCCGGTCAACATCCCGGACTGGTCGAAGATCCTCGGGGACGAGTACAGACAGAACCAGAGGAGGAACAGAATCGACGACGACGACGACGACGATGAAGCGGAGGGCGATGACGGTTGGGATACTGAGGGAGGTGGAAAGATGCCTCCGCACGAGTTTCTGGCGCGGACGAGGATCGCTTCCTCCTCCGTGCACGAGGGGGTGGGCAGGACTCTCAAAGGACGTGATCTCAGTAGAGTCCGAAATGCTATTTGGGCCAAAACGGGGTTCCAAGACTAGACCTGCACATCCAGAAATGACTGTTGGACGATAACAATTAACGAAACTTTTCTTTTACTTTTATTTTTATTTTTGATTTTTATTGCTGTGGTTTCTTCTTCACAAGATTCTCGTATTAGTAGTTTTTTCTTTGTTTAGATTTTCCATTTAACAGAGTCCTAATTTTGTTTTCGGTGATCACATTTACATATATGAGATGAGAAGATGATCAATTATTAAATCGAAATTTGAGATTCCAGATTTGTATCCTGTCTCAAGGAGGTTCCCTTTTTCAGCCCATTCTATTCTCAGTTTTTGGTTAACTTCCATTTCCGGCGTTCCACTGTGTCTGTGCTATCAAAACCTAAATGGTGAAATGGTGGGACCATTATAGGTGCAGTAGTTCAATGGTTGGTGGGGTTGATGTGGTTGGATTTAGGTTTGGGACCAAATGCAAAGGCTATGATATGATCCTATACGACGAAGACTCCATAGCTAATGCCATGCGCTGGCCAGAACAACATTTTCAGCCACAATTTGCCAAATGTTAATGTAAAAAAATGGCATGTATAGGCAGAACGTAGAAATTGTGATTTGGTCTTTCTGTCTGGGACTCGATTTGTTAAAGTTGGGGACCAACCCTCTTTACTCCATTGCCAGTCCCTCTCTTGTAGGATACCTTCTAATTTAATCATGGAAAATTCTGTAGTATTTTACTATTTTTTGTCCGTGCTATTTTTGCATAATTATTGACATTGACGATTGTCAAATAATTCTTGAATGAATTTCAATACAAAATTTTATAATAATAAATAGTATAAGAGACACTACAGTAAAAAATATATTATAAATGCTCAATTCAATCATATATATATATATATATATATATAATTACACAATAATTAGAAAAAAGAAAAAAGAACTTGGAGGCTTCGAGCCTTTAAAAACATTTTACGTTGAAACGCTTTCACAAGCGCGTTGCACCAAATCTAATCTGATTCCAATTTCAAACTGGGCCAGTTACCAGCCGATTTAAATGACTATTTATCTATCTTTCTATTGAAAAAAAAAAAACGAAATTTAATCATTAGTACCAACAGTCTAAGAAATAGGTGGGGTTTACCAAGTCAAGCAACGCATGGACGTGAGGGTTTGGTGAATTGGGTAATGTCGACATTATCAGGACTTTAATATAATGATCAAGAGAAATTTTTATATATTTTTAAAATAATATTTTTTATTTTATATAAATAAATATATAAAAATAATTTTAAACCTAATATCATATATTTATTTATCTTCTATTTAATTGTACAAAATAAAAAAAAATCGCCTAATCTATGAGTGCAAAAAAAAGTTCTACATCCGGGGACAGACACCTTTAAAGCCAACAGGAAACACCACCATACATTTGTAACTTTGGTTGACTGAAGGTAAGGACAATTTTGTCATTAGGTAACACTTTTGTTTGTTGGTTCTTGTCTATTTTTAATTCCTTTTAAGATGTAAAATGTTTTTTTTTTGGGGTTAAAAATGTGGCATAACATAAGCCAAGCTGAGGAATGGGAAAAAAATTTGGGGCAGACTGAGTCACTTCATAAAGTCATTAATGAACAACGGATAGTAACCATTGATGTGACCGATGAATTATTTTACAATATTTAAATAAATGAAGAATTTAAAATTAATTACTTTATATCAATTAAATACTCATTCTTTTACAGCCACAATCTAACCCCCTATAATTACAAACTTTTCTTTTTTTTTCATTTATTGAGTAATAATTGAATCTCACACTTTATATAAATATCTCAACGAAATCGGAATAAAATGTGACGCGAGCATTCCCAAAATATAGTCTGGTGGATCAAGGATCGTTAGATATGCTCTAGTAGGGGTGTACCAAAGGAGACCATGAAAACAGATCAAATGCACTAGACCCAACAAAATCCACTTTTTTTAAAAATTTTTATTTGTTAAATGGTTTAGTTCTAAAAATTTTGAGTAAAATTTAATTTTTAAATTTTATCAATTTAATTTTTAAAAATTTAAATTTATAATAATTTTATTTTTTAAAAATTAAAATAAATAATTTTTTTTTATAAATAATTTAAAATTTAATAAATTAAATCGATAAACATAAAATATAACAAATAAAATTAATAAATAATATATTTTTTAATTATTAAAAATAAATTTTATTCTAAATATATGTTTGAATTAAAAAAAAAGAAAGTATATTTTAAAATTTTGAAAATTTTTGTATACAATTTAAAAATTTTAAGTTTAGAATGTTTAAATATATCTTTTCCCTTTCTTTCTTTTTCTCTATTTTCCTTAATCCAAAACTTGTTCATACCAATTGGCTTAGGATTCACACCAAATTAAACACAGGCATACATACTATGTAAAATTTAATATTAGGTAGAAAATGTTAAATATATATTAATTTGTATATTATAAATAAGTTGCTTGTTGTCTTATATTAAACATGCGATCAAATACGTGCGTTTTATTTTTAAATTTTTTTAAAAAAATCTTGTCAATAGTTAATTATATTCAATGATTAAGATATGTACACGTTATTTACTAAAGTGGAAAATACATAACAAATAAAATATGTATATATGCAATCACGAGTGAACTCATACACAGTCCCCCTGTTCCTCTCTTAGACCTAGGACGACATGTACTCCTTTTATTACATTTTTTTATTTTCATAAACAAATAAATATATAAAATATCTTCAGAAATTACTTGATGCTGATAAACTCTCACATCCGCTCCGTGCAATAACTTTATGTTTACATAGGGACGATCGTTACTATATACATGTTTTATTGGATCTTAAAAAAATAAACCCACAAAAAATAATAGAACCTATAAAATAAAATATGATGATTGATGTACAGTTGTATAGTAAAAATTTCCTCGTGCCTAAAGAAAATATCACCTTGGTGTCTAGGTAACCAACTTCACAAGCGGGAACAATCGAAGTAAAATAGTAATTTTAATTACGAAAATAAATAATGATTATAAAATTGGCAATTAATAACTGTCATTCCATAAGATGGGCATTAGTCGCTGTTGTTGTCGGGTTTCATCTTACACAAAAAAAAAAACATTTAAATTAGAAAAGTTAGCTAGTGATGGAAAAAGTTAAGAGGCTTTAGAATGAAGAAACTTTGGAGTTCCTCCACTTGTTGATTTATAAGAAGAAGAATTCTCTTATAGGCCCGGGGTAGAACCTTTTTGGTAAGGGAACTTCTCTTATAGACCTGGGGTAGAAGTGAAGTTGCCCGAACGAGGCCCACAGATAATAATTTACTTTTCCAATTGATAAAGATAATATAATAAAGTGCAAATAGAAGCAAATGTGAATGAGTCGCAAGCAAAGTTTACAGAGGAATATAGGGAGTGATAGGGAGTGAAGAGGACGAGCTAGTTTGCTACTTCCAGAATGATGTTAGTTAATAGTAATAGGCCTGCCTGAAAGCCTTCTCATCTGGATCTTAAATTACGGGGGCATAAACGTACGGACACTTCCTAGTAGGGGGGCAGGTAGAGTCTTTTTTTTTTTTTTCGATGGAGTTCTAAAACAATGTACCTCACCAATGTTCATTCTAATTTTCCCAACAAAAATAGAGTTACATAGACATAATTATTCAATTTAATTTGGCCGGAGTACTTTCTTTATCAACAACAAAATAATTATTAAGTGCTTCACCGAAAAATAATTAGTAAGTGGAATGAGATAATTTATTTATAATCTTAGATGCTTTAGATTGAATTTTCTTTAGTTTTTGATTCATGTACTTATGTTAGGATTCTATGTTTGGTAAATCATATAAGGAATATATGTTGTAATTTAATTAATATTATTTATTTTTATATAAATAAAATATTAAATAATTATTAATTAAAATAATTTTATTTAATTTTAATTATATAAAATTATTTAAGATAAAATAATTTAATTTTTATTATACGATTAATATTAAATAAAATTATTTTAATTTAATATTATATTATATAATATTTTATCTAAATATTATATAAAAGCATACAGTATTTATTATATTTTTTAAATATATTTAAAGTATTATCTATTCAAAAAATGAATGATTAATTTTTTAATTTTTAAATAATATTTATTATATTATATTAGTTATTTTTTTATCAGAACTTATATGTATAGAAATTTTTATGTAGGTGATATAATTTTCATAAATTATATAAATTAAATTAATAAAAAACTCACACGTGAATTTCATTTTGTCTTCTTTCAATTTCATTTTCAAAATGAATGGATCTAGAAGAAGTACAATAAAAAATTACTATGCCACAGACTTGGGCCCTTGGAGTGTGCTAACTCGGCCCAGAGAACGCAAACTCAACGCTTGCTGGTGGTCATAGACGCTCTCAGGCTCACTACGCCAAAAGCAAAGCAACAAAACACCAGCTACTGGCACCGGCAGGGGAAGAGAAGGAACCCAATACCCTCCTCATGATTTGATTTGAAATTCTCTCTCTCTCTTCTTCTCTCTTCTCTCTCCAGAATTACAGTGACTGAGATCAGTCCACCGGATATGCCCTCCCAATCCCACTCGAGCTCTTCCACCTCCGGCCACGGCCCTGACCCTCCGCCGCAGCCCGTCCAGCACCAGTTTCCTCCGCTCGCGTTGAGCCTCTTCGATGCCGAACCATCCGCGCATCAGGAAGCCAACGGCGTCGTTCATGGATCTGTAATTCAGAACACTCAACTCTCCGTTGGGGACCATGACGGGTCCTCTTCCGAACCCGGTCCTCTCTGGGGGAGGATAGTTTCGGAGCTCGAAATGGATGCCCCCTCCAGCCCTAGCAGCAGTGTCTATGCCGGCGAAAGGGGCAGCACCAGTGCCACCAGCGGGTCGGCGATTGAAGAGGTCGTTGGGCACGAAATTGAGGAGATGAGGATTGATGATACCGTCGATGGAGTCTCTGATTCCCAGGCGAGCTGGCTTCCTGGGAAACGACATGTCGATGAGGTATATATATTAATTCTCTATTTATTTATTTATTAGTAAATTGCTTGCATGTTCTCGGTAAGGACAAGTTAGTGGCATTCACTCACCATAAACAACAGATTATAGATTCATGGAGAACAGTGTGATCACTGCTATTGTTCTCAGGATAATACAATTACATGTAATGTAATATCATTTTAGTTTGGCCACCCTAAGAAATCCTCTTCCTGATACATACGAAGATATGCCTCATTCTCTTGGCAATAATGGGTGTAGGATTTCTGGAGTTTCATTTTAGTCTTTGGTGTTTATTTTGAGCTTTTGGAAAACTATAAATTTGGAATTGTTCATGCAGCGGCTGATTATTTTGAAGATCTGAATTTAAGCGTTCAACTCTCTGAACTAAGTCTAATGATCTAGATTTTGAACTTACTATATAATTAAAATCTGTAGCGAAAGAGGCAATAGTGTAGAATCACAAGTGCGCTAGAAGCACATCTGACATTACCCTTCAACTTCTTTCTTTTGAGTTGTTGGAATATAGTGTATATTTTTCTTATACAATCTTTTCATGCATGAAGTAGTTTCTCTAGTTAGCTTCCACTTGTAGAGCACCACATGGTGAGGAACTTTTTTCCATTATTAATGCTATGTTCAGCAAAGCTTATAGCATGAAACGTGCAATAAAAATTTTGGGGTTGGATGGAAAGGGAAATATGGAAATAGCTTGGGTGGGTATAAGGGATGAAAGGGCTTGTGTGGGAGATGTTCACCTCCTTGGATAGAAATCTGATGCGATCATATTTTTATCCTAAGTAGAAAAGAAACACCAGAAGATATTTTCTCAACATACTTGCTGAAAATCTGTTGAAATTACATAGTGAAACACTATTTATAGACCCCATATGATTCTAGAATTGACTGGACCTTTAGGTGGATTATTTAATGACTTTTGGACTACCTTTAATCACCTAGACCTCTAAATACAAGATTAGACTTTTCGAGATTTAATTAACTAATCAAATACATTGAACAATAACTCTTGGGTAGCTAAAATATCTGATACTCTTAAATAATAGCTATCTTTCTGCATCACTGCTTGTTAGCCTTAACCAGAATAAATATTTTTTTGGTTTCAAATTGATTCTCAATCAGCAGTGATAGGTAATATGACTGAAATATTCAGCAATGCTGGTTAAGTACTTTAGTTTTGCTGCATTTATTTTCATATTGATGCCTATGAGGCAATACACTCTCTATGAGGATACCTGTAATATCATATTCTGTTTGATTAATGAATAAAGTGCAGGATGATGCTTCCATATCATGGAGGAAAAGGAAGAAACATTTTATTATTTTGAGTCATTCTGGCAAACCAATATATTCTAGGTTAGTGTTTGGCAATTCCTCACATGAGATTCCCTCACTTGTTATTCATATCTCTTTCTAGAATTTCAGCCTTAAACTTCATGTCTCATTCCTCTGTTTTTTGTTTCACACCTTTTATTTACTTCCAGGTATGGAGATGAACACAAGCTTGCAGGGTTTTCAGCAACTTTACAAGCAATTATTTCCTTTGTGGAGAATGGGTATTATGGCTGTCTCTGTTCTGATTAATTATAGCCTGATATTTTGTAATTACAGTAATATTCCTAAACTAATGCTTGATTCCTTATTTGAATATAATTTTAGAGGGACTTTCCCAACATTTTTTTTTTAAATTTCAGGAGCGACCGTGTCAAATTGGTGAGGGCTGGAAAGCATCAGGTCAGATCATATGTTTTTTCTCTCTTGAGGTTTTTGTTCTTGAATATACAGTTTCATTTGACCATTACTTCCTTGAGTGCCAGCACTTAGAGCCCTCATAGTTATTATGTTATGGAATATGATCCTTGTTTAGCTTTAAAGTGTAAATGCAACAAACTGGTTATCTTCTTTTCTCTTTGGTTGGTGTGCTACTCATCTTATTTAAGCAGTGTTTAGGATAAAGAGGCTGTTTATCTGTTATGTCTTGCTGGAGTGATACAATGCTTTGATGTTGTAAAATCTTAGTTTGAAATTGTGATGCAGGTGGTTTTTCTTGTGAAAGGACCAATTTACTTAGTCTGCATCAGCTGCACGGAAGAGCCTTATGAGTCCTTAAGGGGGCAGTTGGAGCTTTTTTATGGTCAGGTATAATGAGTTGTACACTTGTACTCAAAAAAATTTCTGGATTCATCTGCTTGCTTATGCTTCCTGCTTCTGCACTTCTAAAATTATTATCGCATCTTTCTCTTCGGCATTGAAATGGACAAGTTATGTTCTGACAGTTATATGATACGTCCCTGTTGTCGATACATATGCAGATACTTGTTATTTTAACAAAGTCAGTAAACAGATGTTTTGAGAAGAATCCAAAGTTTGATATGACACCCTTGCTTGGTGGAACAGACGTTGTCTTCTCTTCTCTAATGCACTCTTTCAGTTGGTTTGTTTCTCTGCTCAGAACATGCGTGGTCATATTGTATTAAAGGAGAAATAAAAAAATCTATTCTATTTAGGATGGGGTGATTTAGGTTTTTTTTCTGTAGTCTTCTGTATATTTCTTTGGTGGTTTGGGGAGTGGAGGTTGTTTGTTTGTTTGTTTGTTTAGTATTCCTGGTTTCCCAATATCCTATTTTATATTTCTGTGGTAAATATTGTTATTTGTTTGATTATATCAGGAATCCAGCTACATTTCTCCATGCCTATACTTGTCTTCCTCTTGCATATGCAACAAGGCAAGCTGCAGGTGCTATCTTGCAAGACGTTGCTGATTCAGGTGTTCTGTTTGCAATACTGATGTGCAGGCACAAGGTTTGACCCTCTACTTAGTTTGTGTATTTATATGCTGACATAAAATAACACTTTGAAGGTTGAAAGCAGGTAATCAGTCTTGTTGGTGCTCAGAAAGCTTCTCTTCATCCGGATGATATGCTGCTGCTGGCCAACTTTATTATGTCAACAGAATCATTTAGGCAAGTAGAAATGGCGAGATTTTATATTTCAGATAGCATGTCACTGATGGTTTGATGGTATAATTTACTTTTCATTAAATATTTAGTTAAATACTCATTTTGTTAATTGAAATTATAAGCATTTTCTGCTGTTCTCTTTTAGGGGTAATTATTGGGCAAGTTGTGATTTAGGAAATCCTGGTGAAAAAAAATTCCAACTCTAGTGGTTAACAATGTTCAAAGAGTATCTAACATGTTCCATGTTAACCACATATTGATTATTTGATTTATTTAACCACTCGAGTGGGTATTGTTCCTAAATTGGAAGTTTTTGCACTAGGAATTCCTAAATCCTGTTTCTCAGAAATCTATATTTATTGAAAATCCATTTAAATTTACATGTAGAATTCTGCCTCAAGTTCCAGCTGTTAAGAGGTTTTGGATAGTGTTCAATTATATAACGATCAGCTTTTTATGTGGTGTGACAATCTCATTGTGGTTTACAGCTTCATTCTCAGTTAGCTCTAACAGTCTGTAAATATTGCTCAATTCCCATTGTGTTTGAACCTTCAAACAGCAAAACAGCTTAGACCTTGTGCAGTGGCAAAGTATTTTGACTTAGGATTTCTTTGCTTTATCATACTGTTCTGCACTTTCTTACTCTCTTTCTTGGGCTATAATTATGCAGGACATCAGAATCATTTTCTCCTGTTTGCTTGCCAAGATATAATCCTTTGGCATTTTTGTATGCTTATATCCATTATTTTGATGTGAGTCAGATTTCATTACATAGACCATTGGCACATTTGCCATATGTTGTACATTTAGCTCAAATAATGAAGCTTTATTTATATCTGTGGCAGGCTGACACATACTTGATATTGCTGACCACTAGTTCTGACGCATTTTATCATCTGAAGGACTGCAGGTAAATGATGGTTTAATAATCTGACCATTTCAATTGTTGAATACATGATTTTTTCTTTTCAAAAAAAAAAAAGAAGAAAATAATAAAGAGGAAAGAATATAATGGTTCATAGCAAAGAGATTTTAGGTCTCTATGTAGAGATTATCTTTCTTGCATGGTTCAGAACTTTGCTTGCCAATTCATAGGATTTCGTATCGAAATGGTCCTTTTGAAGTCAAATGTCCTTAGTGAAGTTCAGCGATCTTTGCTAGACGGCGGAATGCATGTTGAGGATCTGCCACCCTTACCTCGTTCTGGATCGTCTCCTCATTTGGGTCAGCACAGGCTGCCGTCAGATTCTCAAGAAAGATTGAAGGAACCTAATTCTGGCATTGGTGGTCCTGCTGGGTTGTGGCATTTCATATACCGCAGTATATATCTGGATCAATATGTATCTTCAGATTTCTCATCACCAATTAACACTCCCCAGCAGCAGAAAAGGTAGTAATGTCATTGAATTTTTTCAATTTTTGTGCTGCTGTAGCCTTTTTTTTTTCCTTTTCTTTGCATTGTTGTTCTTGTCAGGAGCATAACCTGCCTTCATTGTTGCAGACTGTATAGAGCTTACCAGAAACTTTTTGCATCCATGCATGATAAAGGAATCGGGCCACACAAAACTCAATTTAGAAGAGATGAAAACTACGGTAATAAATATTATGGTTCATACTTCACAGTTATAGTACATCCAAGATATGCATATATGTTATATTTTGAGTCTGTAGTTATGAGCCTATGCAACTCTTTATTTTCAATTCTATGAACTTTGTTTTTCTTCTTTCCTTGTGTATGGGGAGAGGGGGGTACGTTCATGTTTTTATTTCTGGTATTTGTTTTCAATATTTTAATCCTGAGTCATCTGGAGAGGTTGAGCTTGTTCACTGTGAGGTGCATTTTGAGAATGATGCCAATAAAAGACAAACCAATTTATACATTTTTTTTGTTGTGCTGTGAAAAACCACCTCAGCTAGTGAAAACTGAACATCTAGAATGATCTACCTCCATAGAATTTAACCTTTCAGAAAAGATGAACTTTCTGGTAGATCCAGTAAATATTACACCTGGCAATATAGCTGGCATCACCTTAAAGATATATATTCAAAATTTCAAATGTCAATATAATGCATTATTCTATCATTATGATTTTGCATTTTCCTGTTTTCAGGGAACTAAAATTTATAATCAGGATTACCTCATGGTTGTTTGTTAGCATGTTTCCTTTGTTCCATATATTTGTTTTAGTTGCTTTGAGTTCCATATATTTGTCTTAGTTGCCTTTAGTTCCATATATCTGTCTTAGTTGTTTTGAGTTCCATATATTTGTCTTAGTTGCTTTGAGTTCAATATATTTGTCTTAGTTGCTTTGAGTTCCATATATTTGTTTTAGTTGCTTGTAGTTATGAAGTGCCTTTACATTTACATGCACCAACGAACCCTGATGAAACTTTTAAGATCATTTTTATGTGGCAGTTCTTCTCTGCTGGGTGACACAGGATTTTGAGCTTTATGCTGCCTTTGATCCCCTTGCAGACAAGGTATATTATTTTTGCTTGTCTAATCTTTTATTAAAAAAATGTGAATGCCCTATCGCTGCTATGTTATCTATCAGTATCTAGGTGTAGGTTCATAATTAACTTCCAATGAAGACCTGATATCAAATATTATAACTTTGAAATGTAGCATTTTGTATCTTTTGCATATTACGATGGTGTCTTTCTTACTCCTTAGCCATCTTTTTTATCATTTAGTATTTCTGATAGTAAAAAGGAAAAACTTGGGAAACGGAAAAGTAAAAGGGTTTAAATTTCATCCACTGACAGTGTAAAGGAGTTTTACACTGTCAGCTAATCAAATATTGCCACATCAAATATTGCCACATCATTAAAAATTGCCACATCATTATTTGAAGTAATTAAGGTATTAACTATTTTTTTAAATCAAAACATTAAAAAAAAAAAACAACCGAGAGTTCTTTCTCTTTTTCCTTCACGCCGCAAGTTGCTAATGTCCCATCTTCTTCATGTTTCTTCTTCTTCTTTTCTTCCTTGCCAATAGTCCATGAGACACAGACAGAATGGGAAAGGTGATGGATTCAACAACTATAAATTGGAAACTGGAAACACTCTCTCCTCTACCCCACCTTATGGTTGCAATTCTTCATCTCAAACTGCTCCTTGGGCCTTGGCAATGAATCTGTTTGAATCTGCTCATTTTGATGCTTTTAGATGGCAAAAATTCAAAAGAAGCCAGTCACGTATTTGAAAGCTAAACAGTACTGTTTAGCTTGTTGCTTTCTTTCAACAATTATCTTCTTTAGGCAGCCAAAAATTTACACCCTCCAAATTTATTTCTTGCATCAGTGTCAAAGAGAGACAACAAATGAAGAAAGATGGGGAGATCAGAGTACTGCGGCATGAAGGAAAAAAGAGAAAGAACCCTTGTTTTTTTTTTTAATGTTTTGATTTAATAAAATAATAAATGCCTTAATTACTCAAAATAATGATGTGGCAAGTTTTAATGATGTGTCAGGATTTGATTAGTTGACAATGTAAAACCCCTTTACACTGTGAGTGGATGAAATTTAAACCCAAAGTAAAAAGAGAAGGGGGGAAGGACAGATTAGTGAAATTGGGCTTCTGCTTTCTTGGAAAAACCATTTTCTGTATTATCTATATGTTACATATATATTATACACACAGTTCATATCCTGCCAACAATGCCACATGTCAAATTCCTGTGATCTAATTTCCGCTCGAAAATTTTCATCCTCTTTATGGGAAGCTTCAGACCAAAACACAGTCCATGTGGTTCCATCATATTGCCACGTGTCCCATCTTTAACCACTCTTAATAACTCGTGAATTTTAAGGTATTGTTAACCCATTATTATGAGGAAACCCAAAGACTCAATTTTCTCTCTTCCCCCAAGTAGTATTCTGCTTTTACCGAGGATAAGTATTGCTCTTACTATTGCTGTCCTGATGAATTAACCTTCATTTTATACTTTATTTGTATTATTTTATTTGATAATAAATTTCATCCTGAACCCACATCAACCTGCGGGCAATACACTAGCTTGTGGTTGTAGGTATAAGAGAAAGGGAGAGGGGAGCTATATTGGAGTAGTAATAAATGGTCAAATTTTACATATTGCATCTATTTTTGTGCTACACTGGTTGGATAAATTCTGACCACCCTTTTCACAATGAGCTTATGCAGGCCTTGGCAATAAAGACTTGCAACCGTGTTTGTCAGTGGGTAAAAGATGTGGAAAATGAAATATTTTTGCTAGGAGCTAACCCCTTTTCGTGGTGATTTTCTGGCAAATACTGTAAACATGTACGATAAAGTTTATTTAATAAAATATCTATAGAATTTATTAGTCTATGGTGGTTCAAAGTTCAGATATGGATGGTTGTGTGCAGTTTATGCATTTTAGTGTTGTATTGGTGGCTAAATATCCACCGAAGATTGGTTGAGATTGTAGAAACAGTGGCGTAGTGTTTCTCTCTGCTTCTTAGCCTTGCATGTACGGATGAAAATAGGTCATACAGTCTATTAGAGACTCTTGGGCTAGTTTATTTTTGGTTTTATTAGACATGGGTTTATTTATTATATAAATTAAGTTTAAAATGTTAAAAATATTTATTTAGTTTGATAGATCGATTTATTTATTTATTTTATATATAATTAAAAAAGTATTATATTTTTATTATTTATTATTATTATATATTTATATAATTTATTAATTTTAAAATAATTTATTAATTTTAATTAAAAATATGATTTATTTTTTATTTTTAAAGTATAAATTTATTAACTTAAGTTAAAATTGTTATGTAATATAAGTTTTTAAATAAATTTATAAATTAAGTTAAATTTTTATATTTTTATAAAAAAATTAAGTTGAATTTAAAAAAAAAGTTATATTAAATAATAAGTTAAATTCAGACTCAATATTTTATAAAATATGTCAAATTTATTTATAAAAAGTTTAACTAAATTATTTTCACTCCTACTTGCATCCATATGCTTCTTTGGACCCAAATTTGAGCTGCAGCCAGAATATACAGATGGTTTTTTGGGCCTTGGAAGTTAGAATGAGAAAGTAGCAGTATACTTTGTACAATAAAACTGCGCTGTCCATGAAAAAAAAAGAGTAGGAAACTGAATCTAAAGCTTTTAGATGTACACAGTCAATTAAGTCAGGAGTAAAATTATATCTGCAAAGTAAATGTCAAAAACTTGTAACGGCATGTGATGCTCCATTTAATGCATGGATGTCAATAATTATAAGTTTTGTTCAAAATAGTTGGGTGGAAGAAAAAAATATGGTGGATTCGGTGGCTCCATTTTGTCAAAGGTAGTATTAAACTCGGGGGGCAATTTCGTTATTTAGGGAGTCAAACTTCACCAATTTCGGAGATTAAAAAAGGTTTGCTCCCCACATTAACTCCGCCATGATAATGAGGCCTAGTGCTTTTAATAGGCCCCCAAATGACCATAATAACCCCCCCAGTTGCATTTCATTGCCAAATGTTAATGTGCAGTGTAGTGTGGATGCCACCACACATTCATACTGAAAAGAAAATATAATAAAACACACCGTAACTATCACTCCAATTCATATCACGTGACCTGTTATGGGGTTCTTCAGTGGATCTCGCATTGTTTACGCCATTATGAAAAGTGAAGTCCCTTTGTTACTGTTTTACAATCATGACCTCCCTGCTTCGCTGCCAGTGCTTATGATTGTGTTTTAGATAAATGAGAGACTTACAGATAAAAATTCAAGTGTTAGGTACCTAGATTTAATATATAATCTTGCATATATTAATCTATACATTATATATAAATTAAACAAATAAAAAAATGCTATATCAGGTCAATGAAATTTAAAAAATTTGTTATCTGCAGCCATAAAAGACGAAGAATATAATGATTAGCTATGTAAAGATATTTGAATTGTGATTTTGTGAAAAATTGTGTTCATTTCACATTTATGCCACATTCCAAACTTGGATTGAAGTGCATTGGGACGTGGTAAAATTAAAATAGAAAACATGTGGTCCTACCTCCAAAGGATTAAAACTCCATATAGCCATCGTAGCACGCGAAATTGCCATTAGGTCGGAGAATGATAGGCTTTGGATATTAATGCAAACATAATTAGATTCCACCTGTTTCATTAAAACTATGAAAAGTATTTTCTACAAGAAACTATACTGTAAACATTTATATTAAATACAAATAACAATAAGATACACATTTGTATGACTTTTGGGTGTTTCTGAGCACATTTAAGATCATTTATTAGGGTTAGTCAATAATTTTTTTTATAACAAATATTTTAATTTTTATGTAAATTGCTTTATTTGAATTAAATTGGAAAAGTAAATTAGATAAATTGAGCACAAATTTGTTTAAACACCACTTAATCACAATACCTACTACAATACAAGCATCATTTATAGTATATCAACCTATATTGACTCAAGTGACGAGATATTGTGTGTTTTTTGTTTGCTGAGTACATGTTTACAGGTTGTGTTATGATATACCGTTTCCAAGTTTTTACTTCCTTTCCTTGTATTACTATTATTGTTAAGAAAAATAAAAACAGAATTTTGGTTTGACTTTGAGAGACGTTTAAACTATAGTTTAGATGAAAGTTAGTTTTTGTCCAAATCAAAATTTTGAGATTTTAAAAATTAAATTAAACACACTATAAGACAAGTTGTTCACCATTTTTATTATTTTAAATTTAAATTTGTTACAATTTTAAAAAAGTAAATTGTCATAAATTAATTAAGCTTAAAAAAAAAAGAATTCAAGCTCAGAAACCAGATCAAACAGATTTAGTATAAATAATGTAACTTTAAAAAAAGTACAATTATTATTATTAATTTATTAATTAAATATTTAATTTTTATTATGTATTTAATTTATCTTTTAAAAAAATTTAAATTATAATTTGAATAAAAGCTTGTCTTTTAAATTTTTTTATCTAAATTATAATTTTAAATTTTCAATAATTAAATCAAACATACTATTAGTCATTAAACACTAGTTAATAAGTGGGAGGAGGTGGTTTGTATATAAAATTAGATCAAAAGATATTGTTGAGATGCCTTAATAAAGTGAGAGTTAATCACATTACTAGGAAACAACAAAGTGTTTAAATTAAATACTCGTTCAGATCACAATAAATAAAAAAGTTACATTTTTATATATAGAAAATATAGGAAAAGATCACATCCATGCAAGCCTAACGTTGAGTTGACTCCTAGCAACAAAGCAATAAATAAGTTTCCAATATTATAATTTTAATAATATTTCCCCAAAAAATGAAATTACTCCTCTCTCCTCTTCTACTTCCCTTCCCCTACCCTCCCTTCCCTTTCCCCTTCTCGCTGCTGCACAAACCACAACCTCTCGCTCTCATTTCTGCAGCAACAAACCCTAAAACCCATTCATCTCCGGCTGCACCCAACGGAGGTGGGCCTGGGGTCCGACCCGAAATCAGCTGATCCGATCTGTCTCCGGCTGCCATTTCCCGGAGCAAACCGCTTTCTTGAGGGAGAAGGTGCGGAGCAGAAAATGTACAAAAACCAGCTTCAGGAGCTGGCCCAGCGGAGCTGCTTCAACCTCCCCTCCTACACTTGCATTCGGGAAGGGCCCGATCACGCGCCGAGGTTCAAGGCCACGGTTAACTTCAGCGGCGAGATCTTCGAGAGCCCTCACTACTGCTCCACTCTCCGTCAGGCCGAGCACTCCGCCGCCGAGGTGGCACTCAATTCCCTCTCCCACCGTGGCCCCTCACACTCGCTCGCTGCTAGGATCCTGGTGGGTTTCTTGCTATCAATGGCACCTTTGGTTCCACTAGGTTTTTTTTTTGCCTCTGCTTTCCTCACCCTCATTTTCATTCTTCGGTCTTCTATCTTCAATCACTGTCATTAACTTGATAAGGGGAAAATTAGGGGTAACAAGAAAAAAATGGTTTTTGCTAACATGCGCGTGCTGATTAACCTGGACCTCTGTACGCTGCTTCTCTGGTTTATTAGTTCTAGGGTCTCTGTGAGAGGAAGTTCGTAGTATCCTGCATCGTGTCTCGGCCGTCGGCGCCGGTGGTCTCACGGGTTGGTTTTGCCGACACCAGAACGTAGCACGGGTTGGGTGGGCCGCGGAATGACCGAAATGCCCTTGGACTTCTTTGATTCTGGTGTAAAGGTAGTGGGATTTTCTGACCAGCTGACCGTCATGCCAAGAAGGTAGCAACAGTGTGAACTGGGAACCTTCGGAGGAAGCCTGGAGTGAGACGCCCTCGGTTTTGTTTTGTGCAGTCTGATTGGTTGCCAAGAAAATGAAGGGTAGAAGGATCATCGCGCAGAGGGTTGGGATTCTCTTTACTTAATTAGTAGCGAGTGCAATGGAATCACACCTTGGGGCACCAGAAACAATTCTGACGGGCTCTGTTTCTTTTTTTTTCTTGGTGGAGGAACTTTAGTTTTCAATTTCCGTGTTTTTTTAACTCTAGTCGGTAAGGATGGCACAGAATATAATCATCTCATGGTTAGAATAAGAACTGCTGTTAGTAAGAGTGTAAATATAGCTCCATTGCGTGTTATTTCGTTTAGCATTTATACAATTTAGAACTTAATTCTGACATACACAATGTGGTGGCCTGTAGTTATGTGCAATGCTGTCCTCCTTTTTGAGTGACTAACTGGCTTTTGGTCTAATACAAGTAATGACATGTAGCTTCTTTCTCTTGGATTGCTTATGAAAATGTGCTATGTGAATATCCGAATTGTATATGTCATAGAAGAAAGGTCATAAATATACCGCAGCAGTAGGAATGTCTCCCTGAATCACAATCTGGTTTTATAAGTCCGTGGTCCTTTCAGTTATATTTGAATCCATACTTTGATTAATTATGCATTTTGTATAAAGCCAATTGTTCTATTGATTCATTAAGGGGTGGTGATGCACCTGATTGTCATTGAAGCAAGTTTGGATGATAAATGCTGAGTCAGGGGGATCCTTGCTTTAAATTGTTTCAGTATTTGTATGGTAAAATTGCCAACAATAGTATCCAAGGGAAATAGCAGTAGTTTTTACATGTGCCCATTCTTGTTAATGCTCAATTGCTCATATCCCAAGTTATAAATCTCCGTTGCCTATTGACTGATCCAGATGTCTTCCTTTTTTATTTGATTTTAAAGTTAATGCACGAGCATCGTAGACTTGCAGGTCAGGATAGAATTATGATCCTACCAATCATTGTTGTTTCTACGGGAAAACTGTGGTTTTGAACCTAAGATTATTGGTGAATTTGGCAGTTAATAAAGTTATCATTCCTAAGCCATTCTAGTCTTTGTTAGGAACCTATATGAAAGAGAACATAAAATTTGTTTCCTAAAAAATTATTGAACATTATGCTACTCTGTTGTACAACTTGCAAAAAGTTTGACCATTGTAGACTTCTAGTTCTTTTTTCAATGACAATCTCCCTATGTGAAAGAAAAGGAAAAAAAATTAATTGTAAACATAATTTGTTTGATTCTCCAAATGACCAAGACATTCTCTTCAACTTCTTCTATGTTCTGCTTTTTGTTTGGAAGCCTTTGACCTTCCCCTTGTCTGCAAAAGTGGAATATGTAGGAACCCCCGTACGTAGTGCAGGGTTGAGGGTTCCATGTTTTCTCCTTTGTTTACATTTATCCCTCTTCTTCCCTCCCAATAAATATTCTATGCACATTCTAGGAGCATTTCTGTTCAAAATACTTTCTTCCATTCGGCCTTTGTTATTATTGTTAATATGTTTATATTTCTGCATTGCATGGTATGTCTTCATTGCACCCTTAGTAGTTTTTTGTCCATATGCTTATCTCACTTGATTTTTTAGGATGAAACTGGAGTCTACAAGAACCTCTTACAAGAAATTGCACAAAGAGTAGGGGCTCCATTGCCTCAATATACGACATTCAGGTCAGGCCTAGGACATCTACCTGTTTTTACTGGGATAGTAGAATTGGCTGGAATCACATTTACTGGTGAACCTGCCAAGAATAAGAAGCAGGCAGAGAAAAATGCAGCTATGGCAGCCTGGTCATCTCTAAAACAATGTAAGTGGCTGGCTAGCTTTTGTCCTCTGAATATAACATTGTACATAGACCACAAAATGGAACAGGAACAGCTGCTATTCCCAACCAGGTCTGATTCCCTGATTCTTGTCACTCATAAGATGTGTGGAAAATGAACCAGGCAGAAAAGTTTATCTTATGGCACTGTGTTGGTGCACTAACCGTCAATGCTAAGCATTCTTGTGAACTTACATAATTTATTTGTGATAAGGGCCAATATAATCTTTGGCACATTATTAACAAACCTTCCCAAATGCCTAGTACTTGCCTATTTTTGTGCCAAGTTACTTTCGTTTGAAAGACATGATATTACGTGCCACATAGTTTTTACCTGACAATCTAAACAACATTTTTCATCTCTTTTGTATCCGAGTCAGATTTAAGATCTCTGGCGTAAATGATTAAATATGAAATAACAACAGTTTTCTTTCTCACCAGTGGCAAAAGAAACTGCAAGCACTTCAACTGAACCGGAGAATAATGACGAACTAGAACAGATCACGATAGCACGGGCTTTACTGAACTACCGTCTGAAGGAAAAGATGTCAATGTCAAATCCAAATGCTCAGATTCCATTTCCAAAGAAGTTTCAGATTCAAAATGCCAGGCCAACCAGTCCTCAACCTCCACCTGCCACTACATCAAAGATCCTTCCCTTAATTTGCCAAAAGACAGCACCCCGAAGCAAGCCCTCATTGACAACTGCAAATGAAAATCTTCGCAGCAGGCATCCACTAGCAGCAGCAGCAACCAGTGATAATTCCATGGCGCCATCACATTCTTCTCCACTAGAAAGCCGAGGAACCCGTCCCCTGAAGTTCCCTGCAGCAGGAGCAGCACCTTATGTTCCCATTCGACAAATGAGATCACCCTGCCAGGGGATTGCACCTCCGGTGACTATGAGGACTGTAGTACCTGTATTCTCTGCTCCGCCTCTTCCACAACCAGCCGCATTACCCCATCAGGTAATACGGGCTCCTCCTGTTCGAGTTGCACCTCCTGTCAATATTCGGCAAGCTGTTCCAGTATACGCTGCTCCACCAGTAAGAAAAGATGAACCTGTTCCCATACAAAAAGAAGATCCACCAACTATTAATACCCCTGGCCAGCAAGATAAACTGCCGTCTCAAATTCAGGAGATGGACACCAAGACTGAGAACACCCCACCAGAATCTCAGACAGTGCAGAGCTTGGAGCAGCTGAAAATTTGAAGTTTGTTGCAGTGGGTCCGTATCCGGGGGAATGCTGTCATGGTTTTGTGCTGATCTGAAGTTTGCTTCTCTTCCTATAATGAGTGATGTCATATCATCCCTTCCTTTTTCCTTTCTTACCCCATTTTGTCCTGCTAAATGCGACAGTTGGCGCAGGTTAATTAGCATCAGCAGTCCAATATCTGTGAAATTCAAGAGCGGTTTGGCATATAATTTATTCATGTTTTTGCTTTTATGTATGTCCATCATATTATACCTTGTCAGCAAGTCAGCGAGCTTGATTATTGCTCTCTTTTTTCTTGCGATCAGTATTGTTCCACTCGTTCGAGTGGGATTGCAGCATTACTTCCCACCCTATTTCCCTGGTCATCACTCTTGTTTGAGGTTGAGAGAAGAAATGTGTAGTTTCTCTTGGGACATCATAGCGAAATCCGTCTGAGACATTGATAGAATGTCTGTTGAAATGAAGGGGTGGACGCTTCCCCATGCAAGTTCTGTTAGAATCCTCACCCATTGTCATTGAGTCATTGAGGCTTGCAGGGTACTTGCTGATGAAACGGACCCAAGTTAAGGATATATTGTTCTCTGTCTTGGTATTAACCATTTGATATTGTGTAAAATATATTTTACTTTTTTAAATATAGCCTTCTTTCAATTTACTATCTTAAAAATTATTTCATTTAACTCCTTCAAGTTTGGTTTTAAACGAAAACGTTATTTTTGATAAAATTAAACACAACAGTCATTGAACTTAAAATAAAAATATATGCAAGAGGGTTAACTGATAAAAATTTAAATTTTAAAGACAGTTAGGTGATAAGAATTCAAATTTCAATACAATTAAGTAATAAAAATTCAAACTTTTAAAATGTACTTATATTTCAATACGATATATTATTCACTTGACAAGCATAGTACTGGAGAAGTTACTTTATTTAAAGGTCTTGTTCCATCAACTTGTGTAGTGTTTTAAATTAAAAGCCCAAGACGGTTTGAGGCTGGTTTTGTTCAGATTGAAATTTACCCCTCCCCTTTCAATGTTTTCTGGTATCAAGCCGATGTTGATTTCTCTTTTTATTTATTTATTTATTTTTTTTATGTAAAAGGACAACCACAAAATCTAGATGAAGATATAGCATTGGACGTTAGTTCCATAAAATAGACCTATGGTCTTGAACCACTACGTTTTGTTGAGGAACTTGCACTGTCATCTTCCTTTTTCTCAATCATCTTTGTCAAGTTGTATTCAAAGAGTTGAAACAGGCACTCTTTTTCGAAGCATTTGGTTTGCAGAATATTTTTTCATTTTAGGAAATCCTTACATAGGAATGTTGGATTTTCAAATTTGTTACAAAATTTTATAAGACATTCTTATATAAAAATGATCCCTGTGAATGGTTAACACTGCCATCCTCATGTAAAAATGATTGCTAAGAGTATTTTTTCAAAACTTGAATCAAACACCCCATTATTAGTATAGAGTAGTTCAAATGTGAAGTTACATTAAACCAGATGAAACTCCTCAGACCTGAGAAGTCATTTTCATCCTGTCCATGAATTTCAAGACTTTTCCTGCATAGAGCAGATGAAACACTATTCAAAGGTGAGCAATTTTTCACTTTGTAAACCACCATGACACAAATCTCAGATTGGCCAGGAGAGAAGCCGGGTTAAGACAAGCTTCTATAATTAAACAAGCAGAGCCTCAGACTGATAATCTGGAACCTTAACCTGTCGGAGTCTTAAATGGAACTGCAGAAGGACTCATGGGGAGGTAGTTGGTGTTTGTTTAATGCTTGATTTTAAGCTGACCACGTTTCTTCCCAAGTTAATAAATTATGAGGCAGGTCTCTTTTCTAAAAACACAACGATCAGAAACTGCGAGTATATGCCATAATTGAGTGCAGAGATGCCCAAAACGTATAACTGGTTATTCTCATTCAATTATTGCTATGGAACCATTGTTTTGTCTGTCTGTATTCTGTCACGAGAAATTCTTAAGAAAGGATTGACTATTTTAATAAATTATTACTATAGAACCATTATTTTGTGTGTCTTATTCTGTCACAAGAAATTCTTCAATAAGAATTGATTATTTTAAATATAATTGACATATATTATTAATTTTTTATTAAATAATATACATTTATAATATGACTTATTAAATTTTATACATATTAATTATTGAATAAAGTACCATGTGTCTATTTAAGAATTTTTCTTCCGCACAACACCTCCTATCCAATCTTTGTGCATGCTAATCAATTGCTTGGGCTTATTAATGAAATTAGAACCAAATCGATCATCATAGATTGCTTTCCTTCTTATCCCTGGACTCTCTGAATGGGGTACCTGAAGGGATCAAAGAGACGCAGACGCATCAAAACCAATCCATATGTTCCTTGAGGAACACAATCTTAGTTAACCAAGCTCATTCACTAGTTTTTTTTTTTCGGTTTTGCTACTAACTTCGTTCTTATAATTGACGAATAATAATGCCCATCAAAATTTTAGTCGCTGGCTTCGGAATTTGGATGTAGACAGGGAATTTTTTTTTTCTTTAACTTGATTGGTTTCCATTAAGGCAGAGAAGTTAAGGTTGTTAAGTGACTAGTACGACGTCATCCCACTTTGCATATTTTACCATTTTATAGAAAATGATGGGAAACCGGTACTGGGAAGAAATTGTTTCACTTGCATATGGACCGAAAATCTAAAATAAAATATAAAATCTAGTGAGGCTAATACTGACAGAGTAGTAAAACAATGGAGGTTTATGGTAAAATACCTCAGACGGTTCCACCATGGCAGATGAGGACAAAATAAAGGAAAAACTGGCCATGGATCCCTCCCATATTCCCACGGGCATGTCAGATCACAGGTACGATTCTTTAAACTTATTTAATGCTTGTTTGTTTGTACCTTGATTGGGACCTTTTGTAGGTATGAAATTACTCCATAAAATCACACACTGCACTGCCAGTAACACATTAGAGATAACCCGCATTGTACCCAAAAAAATTAGGGAAGACCCACGAGTTTTCTGATGTTGAGAATGCAGAAAAGATGAAAAGATAAGACAACCTATACGGGGACTTGGGGTGCTGCTGCACTCCTGAGATTTTAATTTCATGCCAAGAATCGGTGATCACATTCACATGAAGTGACTAATGGGTCCGTCTGTGCCTTTCACCTTGGCCTAATTATGCAGATCTTCATGACGTATTAGAGATTTTACATCATGTAGTTATTCAATGTTAATTAATTTGCTTGTCCTGGAGCAGTACTAATAATAAATTGCCATGTCTTGACACGGTCCTCTTCAAAGGGAGAGGTGGGTATAGCCGAGTAGGGGTGTGGTGCCGTCCATTCAAACTAAGTGCACAGTTTTGCTTCGGCAGCACCCTTAACCACCAAGACCCTGCAGTGGCATCTTTATCCATTTGTGGGTTAAAGCTTTGTGGTGAAAAGAACAGAGCATGGGGGTTGAAATGATATGAACCCAAAAAAAAAAAAAAGGTATGACAGTGACAATAATAAGTGTGTCAAACAAGCAAAGGCTACAGTGTGAGGATTGGAGAGATGTGGGAGAGGCGATTCACTGTGAGTAGAAGAGAATTTCTTATGCAAGTGAAAAGGTGTCATAACACAGAATATAAATATGTAATGTCTAATTAAATTTATAATAGATATAAATTATTAAAATTTTTTGTATAAATATTTGTCTTAGACTAAACTAATAAAAAATTGACATATTATTATTTTTTAGATAAAAAAATTAGCATAAAAATTTATTTAATTATTTAATATAAAATGCATTGTCAATTTTTTTATTAATTTAGACTACTCCACTTATATAGACTATATGTCTCTATTTATAGAAAAAAAATTGCTTGAGTGGAGTCAAGTTTCCACTTCAACTATACCATGATCAAAATTTTTTTTAAATAAGCATCACTTATTATAAATATTCAAATTAATTTTTAATATATTTATATTTATGTGAATTATGTTATGAATATATTTTTCTCTTAAAATTATAAATATAAATATATTAATAAGTTAATTTAAGTACTTAAAAATAAAAAATCTCTATCCAAAAATTTCTCTTATGACCAACTCCTCGAATCAAGGCCACCTCAGCATTCTATTGATTTAAGCAACAAACATATTTTTAATAAAAAAAAATTGAATGAAGGATGTGGATGGAGCCGGCCCAGACAAGGCGGGCCCATGTGATTGGACCTGAGATGGGGCCCAAAAAGGTGTTTGAGAGGGAAGCAGTGGCGCTAGTATTTATCTTCCATTCCTATGAGAAAAAGCAGTGGCTGAAGGCAAAAGGAGATGGGAGCCCTCCACCCATTAGGAATTAGGAAGAAGAAGGAGAACATCAATGAAATCATAAAGAAAACACAAAAGATAAAACAATCAGAGAAGGAGGGGGACAAAGTGGAAGAATGTTAATCCCATCATTGTAAAGTTTAGAAAAGAAAATATTCCCATTTGACTTTGTTCTATCTCATCATACACCATTCATTGTACTACATATTTAGGATATATATATATATATACACACACACACACACACAAACACATTTGCATATTCATTCCTAAGTCACCACTACTGTGTTCTTGATGTTTTGTCTCTAGGTTGACCAAAAAAGTTTACCTTGTTTCCCTACCATGCCTTGCCCATCTCTCTAGTATATAAACTTAAATTAAAAAAAATTGTAATTAAGTTTCTTCTTATTATTTTTATTCAGTTATGTGAAAGGAGATAACAGTCTTTTTCTTTCTTTTATTGTGATAGTTATTTTTTTAATAAACTTTTTTTTATTTTTTAAAAATATAAGTTTATTATTTTAATCTTTTAAAAAATTTTGTCATCAATTTAATTCTAAATGTAAAAAATGATGTCAAAATCTTAATTGATGATAAAAAAATTTAAAAGATTAAAGTAATAATAATATTTAAAGAATAAAAAAAATACTCTTTTTTCCTACCAAATCAAGGAGTCAAATAAATTTATCATTTTCAATCTTTGTTATTCTATATACTAAGAAATTATTCATCCTACAAAATAGAATGAAAAACGTGAATAAAATCATTATTCTTGCTGACTAAAATATTCTAGAACCATCTAAACGACATTATCAGCTAAAATCTTTGTGATCAATTTGCATTAATGAAGAATAGATAGAAGAAAATTGAATTGAGAAGTGGTTCTAGTAGGGTGTGGTCTTTTCACTTCTACACCGTAAAAGAAGAGAGAATTGAAGGGAGAGAGGATTGTTGTCTCTGATCTGAACTGATTGCACCCAAATAATGCCGACAGCACCATGGAAGCATGGGAGGCTTTACCCATGTTGGAAGTCAATTTCATTTGCCTTTTGCTTCCTATTTTTCCACATGGATATTTGCTATTGGCATGCTTGGCATGTAATTAACGCAAAGTCGCATATAGCAGATTGGAAAAGTCTTCTCTCTTTCTTCAAACGTCGGTGTTGAATCTAAGTCCTCCATTATCATATCCAAACAAAGATGTTGACAATTTTTTCCCCCTTATATGTTTAAGCGTGTTGATATGCCAAAATTTTCCTGTTTTTGTCATATTTTGTATCTTTTCTAATGGCCTCTTTTGGCATCCATATTTGTTGTTTTGTCTGTGAATCTAAAGCGTTTTGTTGTTTGGTTTCAGTTCATTCACCAACACCAAAATTGTATTGTGTGTTTTATATATATATATATATATATATATATTACAGGATTGTATGAGGATATTCAGTCCACCACCCAAGTTAGCACCTTTTATTTTTTTCATATATATTTAGAAAGAAAAAGGCTTTGACTTTTTAAGAAGAACAAGGATTTGGATTTGGACGATTATTAATTAAGTAGCTATATCAAATGGCCCAAAATTAAAAATCAAGTAGCTGCATCATGTTTAGTTTGTTTTGAAGTCCACTACAGTCTGTTATTGTAGTGTGTTGATATGCATGCATTTTTTGCAATGTAAATTTCGTATACCAAACCTTCTACCACCTTATTTATAAAAAAGAAAAAAGAAAAAAGAAAAAATGTGTTGAAATATGTGTTTTTTTATTTTATTATTAAACAAAAAAATATAAAAATTATGTAATAAAAATAATATGTAAATAATATGATTGCTATAAATATAAAATCATTCAAATTTTTATAAAATATATTGTAAGTGTAAGTTCCACGTAGAACTCCAATTTCATACAAGAAAATAATATAAAAACTAACATAGTAAAATTTATAATAAAAAAAAGAAAGACAGAGCTTTCACAACTCATATGGCCAAACAAGAAACACATAAAAGGAGATAATTAATGGTTAAAGATTGTACTTTTTATCTTAATTATTTGAATTTAAATTTTTAAGTATATTTAAAATAATTAATTTTTTAAAATACATTAAAATAATATAAAATTGTTTAAGAACAAAATTTAATTTTAATTGACTTAAAAAACTAATTTGAATATACTTCATATCATAAAGAAAAAAAAAAAGTAAGACCAAGCAAACCAACAGCTTGACGTCGTGCTAACTGCACAGCACACAGTTCTCGGAAGTAGATCCATATTCACAGGATCGAAGCAATGCGTTTAATGAGACAGTATAAAATATATAATCATTGAATCAAAAAGATTAATTTCGACCTGAAGTGTTAAATTTTTATTGTCTAATGAGGAAAGAAGAAAGGATTAATTAAGTAATGTTAAATTAAGATATTTGTGGGGGCGCGACGTGGGTATTGAATTTATGGGAAAGCACGTCATACTACTTTTGGCATGCGCCAAAAGCAGGCGAAACATGGAAATGACACGTCATAAATCATTTTTCTATTTCCTTTTTATTGTTTTTTTCTTTATTTATTTATTGAATATTGAATTTTGTTTTGAATTTAATTCCCAGAAAAAGTTTGAGAACGTGACACCGAATGCCACCAGAGTGCGCCGGCAGTGCGTCTGCGCCGGAAGAACTATAAATAATAATTAATTTATTAAATTTAAAAAGCTAAAAAATAAAATATTGAGTGGAGAATGAGCATTTTGGTCTGGAACCAAGAAACCGCTTTTGTCCAAAATATATTTATATATTATAAATGATATAAAGTTGGAAGTGGCAGTGAGCAGTATGGTCCCTCAATTATTGGATTTTGAAGTTGTCCTTACTTTACAACGAGAATATCCACACTGCCATTTCTTTTTAAAGTTTTTTAAATAAAAAACAGCATTGATTGAAATTTGAAAACCATATTATTGTTCATGAAATCTTTTTAATTTATAAACTGTTTGATTGAGATGGAATTTTACTTGAGTCATTTTGTTTGATCTTTAATTTATTTTTTTTCACTTTATACAGGTCTTAGACTTTTTTTATAAAAAAAAAGGTGCTTAGATAATATCTTATTATATTTATGAAATGTTATACCTTTTCTACACCATACAGGCTATGTCCATGTGATTGCCCAATTTACCTGTAACAGTATGGATGCTATGTATGGTTTGCAAATTGCTAGTTCTATATATAGTGTAGGATAACAAGGGCATTGGTGGACTCATAAAAAAAAAAAAAAACAAGGGTACTGGTGGAGGGGCTTCAGTTGTTTAATTAGGAAACCCTGCTTTAGGCTTTAGCAGCGGGATTGTGGCTGTGAGTAGAAATTCTTATATTTTTTTAAAATAAGTGTTCTTTTTATTTTATAAAAGTGAATACAAAAGAAATAAATACATAATATTATATTTGCCATCATCGTTATGTATTTATCTAACATCTAATATTATGGAATAAGAAAAAATATTTATTTCCAGAGGACACAGGAATATTTTGGGTGTGAGACTCTGAGATGTTCCCGTCTTGGCAATGTAGCGTTATTTATAGAGTTGCCCTGTTGCCAGCTTTGTCATAACAAAGACAAGCTCGGGGTGCGCATGGATACTATTTACTCCATGATGACATCTTCCATGTGCACCCGCGGGCATATATATTCAGTATTAATCCTTCACATGGAGATTAATTCTTTCTTAGAGCCTTGGTACGTTTAGTTTAGTATCAGTTTAGATTAATTTATTTTATGATTAAAATAGTTTATAATTAAATTTAAAAAAAAAACTTTAAAAAATATATTTTCCTTTAAAAAAATATTCTGTTATAGTGACATTCTTATGCATTTCTCTCTGAAATATGACAATGATTGTCAAGTCCTTAAGGTGAGACCTGATCGATTATATATATGCCATATAATATGGAGAAAGGCATACATATGGCGTTTAGATAGACTGCAATATATAATTAATTTTAGCCATGCTAGCTATTCGTTTCTTAGGGCCATTGAAGCCATTCCCACTCCAATTTTCATGCAATAGAGGTAGAGGAATGTTCTGATAATCATTCCTCTGGCCTTGGGTTTGGGAATTTTGGGTTGTTGTGGCTAGCTCGGCTTCTGAGAGTTGTCATGCGCTGGGTTGGGCGGGTCCTTGAGAAGGTTAGATTGTGACACTAGAACGTTCTTGCATTGGCTGTTGGGCAACATTAATCTTCAGTTCCAGCTGCTGTTCCCGTACTACGTACGTGGTGCTTTCAAAGCTTTCGTATAATGCTCATGTGTGGTTAACGTCTCCATGTATTCATCATGTTCCTCCTCCTTTAATTTCCTCCTCCTTAAACTTTCTAATGTAAGAAGGCATCATCAATCAATTATTCAAAAAAAAATAACTTAAGTTATTATTTGGGAAAATACACTATTGATTTTATATTGTTAATGTTATATTTGAATTGAGGAGAATATAAAAAAATATTTATTTTAAATATTTAAAATTTAAAATTTTAAAATAAAATTTTTCCTTTTTTTTTCCTAACATATCATGAGAGAAGCTAGTTCTCAAAGAAATCCGAAATCTAAAATTCAGAAAGAAAAAAAAAGTTGAAACCATAAATGTCAGTGTATCCAGAAGATAGTGTAGACGACGAGTTGGTTTAATCCGTGACTCTTCTGGAAATTGGATTATTGGGTTACGTGGCTTTATTGACAAAGGACTCCCAAGTGCTATTTGGTATTTTAGTATAAGACCTGTCCTCTGAGGGAATGCATTTTTTCTGATAAGATTATAACAAAGAAAAATTAAATTTAACTATTAATATTTGGTAGATTTTGATAAAATTAGTAATTAAACTATACATAGAATAGTAAAGTAAAATAATATCAACTAATAATCATCATGGAAAATAAGCCTTTTGTCAACAATGAATTATTCAGTCTTACATAAATTGCATGCTATATCAAAAACAGTTAGATAACATACTATGACCGCAAGCCAAAATATTACACATCAGTTTTCAATCCCTAAAACAACTTGTTTGTTCATATAAGAACAGTATTAAGTACAACGAAATAAAAAAGCACAACAACAACAAAAATAAAAAAGCAAACTGAAAGGTAATAACCATAACAATGAAAGAATAATACCCATAAATCATTTAACAAGTGCAAAAATAAGCCCAAGAAAATTAATAGACAAAAAAATACGGACGCCAAAGTGAAAAGCAACAGCCACAACATCAAAAGAATAAAATGAAGAGAACATTGACCAACTACAAAATAACACCAATGAATCACATACAGAACATAAAAAAAAAAAACAAACACTTGAAATTAACTTCACATCATTCCCTTACCGCAAAAGCAAAGAGAACTTCCAAGATTGCTATATTATCAACGATGAAAGCAACACCGAATCAGCACTCCTGCAGAGAATACAATCGGAAATGCTCCAATATAAAAAAATTGCAAACTCTCTCAATAGTCATTACATAAAGAATCCAAACTCTATTCAATAAAGAATACATAACCCATCAAATCACATTAAGCAATGCAGAGAAGCAACTAATATTTTATATTAAAATAACCAAACCCCATAGATAGAGGTAGTATATCGGATCCCATTTTCTAACACTATCTATATTTTTATATATATATTTCTTTCCTTTTAGATATACCAATTCACTCAGTCCTACAAAAGTAGGAGTAATAATCACTATATTTCTTCCATTTACAAAAATAAGTCCTGCTCTTTACAGGGGTTGACATTCTGACCGAAAAAACAAAATCAAACCCCCAAATTGGTAACAAACAATCACTAACAAAATCAAAACCCAGAACAAACCTGAACACGTATATATGAAACCCAGAACAAACCTGAACACGTATATATGAAACCCAGAACAACAAACAATAAATTAAAAATAAATAAAACTTAATATGAAGATATGGAAGTTTCAAATAAAAGCAAAAGCAAATTATCTTTCCTTCCGAACAGCAAAAACAGTAGATCGGTAAAAGCACACGTATACTCCTTTCTACCACACCACAAAGTAGACGGAGATGACTAGAGAGAACCAAAATGCAGAGGCCGCGACAATGGATCTCCAAAACCTGAAAACAAATAGTTGATAATAGCGATTTGATCCCCATTAGCAAGCCAAAGAAAAAATGCGCATGGTTCAGAATAATAGGAACCCATATACATAAATCATAAATTCATCAAAACCGAAACCCCAAGCTTGTACAGGAAGCTGACTTCAATTGTTCAAAAAAAAAAAAAAGATAAATATTGGGTCGGTTGGCCCCGTTCTATCACAAAAAAAAAAGAGATAAATGGGCAGCAAAAGAACACTGATACGTAACCTGTAACCAAAGAAAAATAAATAAATAAAAGACTTGGGCGGCAAAATGAGCACCCAAAGGCTGACATGTGTGGCTGCACCCAACTTGAGATTTTTAGAAAAGATATAGATTATACAATAGCATAAATAATATAATATAATTAATATTATTTTTTAATAATATTTAAATAAAATATTAAATAATATAATATTTAAATAAAATAATTTTATTTAATATTTAATTTTATAATAAATAAAAATAAATTATTTTATCTTATATATTTTAAATTTAATAAAATTGTACAATCTTTATATTTCTTATCTTCATTTTTATCATTTTTGTAATATACTTTATTATTTTGTTTTATTGTATGTATTTTTTGTTAAATTTAAAAATAAAATATATTTTTCATTTTTTTAAAAATATATTATTTATTAAATTTATTTTTTAAAAATTATTTTTATTGATTTAATTTTTTAAATTTTAAATTATTCATAAAATTTATTTTTATTTATTTTATTAATTTAATCTTTTAAATAGATTAAATTATTATAAATTTAAAATTTTTAAAATTAAATTAATAAATTTAATTTTTAAAAAATTAAATTAATAAATAATACATCTTTTAAGAATTAAAAATAAATTTTATTTCTTTCAATACATGCATGCTAAATTGTGTAGCTATTAAATGATTTACTTATTTATTTTTTAAAAAAATAGGCTAATTTACGTCTTTTTTATTTTTTCTTTTGACTTTCCTCTGTATATATTTTGTTCTTAAAATTCTTACATACGTTATTATTATTTTGTATTTTTTAAAATAATTTTTTTAAGATAAAATCAATTTCAAATCTAACAACTTTCTTCTTCTCATTTTAATAAAGCTATTCACAATAATGATCTATATTCAAAGTAATATATCTAATTAGCTATCAAAAAGTAATATATCTTATTAAAATAATTAAGATATTCTTATAACACATGCATTAGGAACTATATATCCACTAAAATCCGTACTATCATCCTGACCAAAACTTTAAAGAATAAATTATGGTTCGATATATTATTAAAGAAAATAATTACAATAACATATGATACGAGAAGATGATAATATTAAAAATTTTATATTAAATTAAAATTTTTAACTAAATGATTATAATTTATTTATGAGTTTTTATTCAGTATGGCAAACCATTGAAGCCACTTATAGATGTGGAGCTTCCTCTCTCTTTTTCCGGTGCACCACCACTACGGGCAACGGCTCCAGTATTCCGATGACCTTCGTCGCCTTGCACGACCAATAAGGCATCAATAGCAATATAGTCAATAATTCCTTTTGAATCTAATATAAATATAATTTTTAAAAATTATATTATTATTTAATTTTTTTAACAATTAAAATTATATAAATAATCATTCACGTAATTTTAAAGTGAAAATGATAAGATGAAACCTTTTAAACCTTCTTAAAACGGCAAATTCACACCACTAATTTTTAATTGCTAAAAAAGATCACTTTGGCTTGTTTCTGTAGTTAATAAACTGTTTAGTAAGTTGATAAGTTTATTCACGTGCATGAGTTAAATGAAACAAACAAAAATAATAAGGAATTAAAATTATAACGTTTGAGTATTTGATATTAAAGTTGTTAATGAATAATATGTTATTGATCAATAAAGACATGCCATATTTAACGATTTCTAAGGATAAGTCTCACAAACTATTAAATTATTTAATTAGTATTTAAGAATGAAGTAATATAAGGTAAATATTTTATTTTAAAGATTGGATTAGTAGACTTTTACTTTGACGAATTAAATTCAAAATAAATTTATTAGCGAATGAAGAAAATAAAGTTCTACGTTAATATGGTTACGTCAAACTACTGGTATTTACTATGGTGACTTGACGAGGAAGGTAAAAGAGAGAGGCAGAGAATGGGAAGTGTGTGGCCGAAACATGTCATTTCAAACAAAAAAGAGGGACAACCACGTAAATGCTCCAAAAATTATAAACAAAAACCTTTCTCTGCTATGTTTTTCGATATGTGTGCTTGTGCCCCTCTCTCTCTTTCTTCCCTCACTTTATTCCCACTGTTCAGCTCAGCTCAGATCACTGTCTGAAACTTGCTCCTTTTGTCTGTGTCTCTCTCTCTCTTTGAATTTTTCCCGGAAATCTGTTTGAGCTCGTAATGAATATGATTAGGGTTTCTTCGCTCTCTCTTCTTCTCGCTTCCTCCATCTCATCCTGATGCATCAAAACTGCTGTCGGTCCAAGATAGGGGACGGGGAGAACATCACTTTCCCCGAGAAAGTTACGTGCTGCGAAACTGCCTGTTCGTTCCTTCTCCCTGAAGCTCCATTGACAAGTCTTGTGTGATTTCTGGCTCCTTCCTTTGTCCCTTTTCCCCCACCTCCACCTTTTCCATTTCTTCTGGAATCTGGTTCAAAAGGGAAAGCTCTTCAGTTCAAGCGAGAGATAAGGTTGGTCGGTTCAAACTTCAAAGGAG
Organism: Castanospermum australe; assembly: GCA_019955255.1. Taxonomy (NCBI): domain Eukaryota; kingdom Viridiplantae; phylum Streptophyta; class Magnoliopsida; order Fabales; family Fabaceae; genus Castanospermum; species Castanospermum australe. The sequence continues at coordinate 571,732 of NSJW01000323.1, read as the reverse complement.
CATATCTGTTTTTATGGATTTCACATTGAGCTTTTTCCCAAAGAAGCTAAAAACCCGTAAATTGAGGCCCAGAGCTTAGAGAACAAGTGGGTTTCCTTTCATTTGTTAGGGGAAGACTAATTCCGGTTTTTGTTGTGGGAAACAAGTCTGTTGCTGCCGGTGGTTTTGTTGGTAGACAAGAAATAAAGTAACCGGGTTTTTTAGCTGGTGAGAGCGAGAATTTTATGTTTTGAGTTTGAAACTATTTGGTGGAATCTGTTCTGAGCTGCGAACTTGAGCAACGGGTAACGCAGGTTTCACAAAAATACAGGCTTTTTTGTCTGTATTATATACCCATTTGCCTTTAACTTTCCCAAAGAAGCTCGAGGTGTCACCCATTCCCAATTAATAATTTTCTTCGGAATTTCCTCTCTGGTTTTGTATGCTAAGGACAGACTTTACTAAGACGAAGAAGAATCTTATTTCCAGCCCGTAGCGCATCCTGCAACTTCTCTTATTCAGCCTCTGTACTGCGTGCCGTGATCGCGATTTAGAGTTTGCGGGTTTGGGAACATGGCTATGGCTGTGGCTCACAGAGAAAGCAGCAGCGGCAGTATTGACAAGCACCTTGATTCCGGGAAATATGTCCGCTACACGGCTGAGCAGGTTGACGCTCTCGAACGGGTTTATGCAGAGTGCCCCAAGCCGAGTTCCATGCGAAGGCAGCAATTAATCCGAGAGTGTCCCATTCTCTCGAACATCGAGCCCAAGCAAATAAAAGTTTGGTTCCAGAATCGCAGGTAAGGAAATCTTTGCGTTGCTCTTAATACTGCGCTTCACCCTCGATTTCTTGAACGTATACTTTTTTTTTTCCTCTTAATTGAGTCACCCAAATAAGAAAGAAAGGAAAAAAAAAACTAGGCGAATGATAAGATCACTCAATCTATGCAAAATGGGTGAAAGGGTATGGGATTCATTGGCAACCTGATATTGTTTGTCGTTCAGGTGTAGAGAGAAGCAGAGAAAAGAGGCTTCCCGGCTTCAGACTGTGAATCGGAAACTGACAGCAATGAACAAGTTATTGATGGAAGAAAATGATCGGTTGCAGAAACAGGTGTCACAGCTAGTATGTGAGAATGGGTATATGCGGCAGCAATTGCATACCGTAAGCGTAGGAACATTGATTTTCATTTACTATATCTTTGTCATGGTTAAGGCATATATTAACAGCGATTCTAGCTTTTATATCTACCCTTGATGAAAATAAATTTGATTGGATTGTTTGAACTAATATTCACGTCAATTGTTAACACTACAGCCATCAGCCGCAACTACCGATGCAAGCTGTGATTCAGCGGTTACTACTCCTCAACATTCTTTGAGAGATGCTAATAACCCTGCTGGGTAATCTTGAAGTTTATGAAGTGAGCTTTCCACAGTTTTTCTTATGAAGCTTTCTCTGGTTCATTTTCTTGTATGATCTTTGCAGATTCCTATCAATTGCAGAGGAGACCTTGGCAGAGTTCCTTTCAAAGGCTACAGGAACTGCTGTCGATTGGGTCCAGATGCCTGGGATGAAGGTTTCTTTCTTTTTTTCCTTACAAGAAAATAAGTAAATAAATCAGTGATCCTGGCTTCTAGGAGAATTTTTTTTTTTTTTACTATTATGATACTGTGCTGATTTGAATGTGAAGGCCAAGTTTCTTCCACTAAAATCACCTTTTCCTTTTTATTAAAAAATTTCTTTTTGCCAGCCTGGTCCGGATTCGGTTGGGATCTTTGCCATTTCACAAAGTTGCAGTGGAGTGGCAGCTCGAGCCTGCGGTCTTGTTAGTTTAGAACCTACGAAGGTAAATAAGAAGGGAAAATGTTATTTGCAATTTTCTGTCATTTCTTGATATTCAAGTTTTTAAGCTGTTTGAATTTTGAATTGCTAAATCCCAAAATTTTCAATAGATTGCAGAGATCCTAAAAGATCGTTCATCTTGGTTTCGGGACTGTCGGAGTCTAGAAGTTTTCACAATGTTCCCCGCCGGAAATGGAGGAACAATTGAACTTGTTTACGCACAGGTGAGCAATCAAATGTGAAATTTAACATCTCTTAGTTATTCTATTCATCCTTGTGATTATTCTATTCATCCTTGTGAGTAAACATCAAATTTGCTACAGACATATGCTCCAACGACACTGGCTCCTGCCCGGGATTTTTGGACTCTGAGATACACTACAAGTTTGGACAATGGCAGTCTTGTGGTGAGTAAGTTTATGTTTTCTATCGCATTACTTTAGTTGCATAGAATTTATATATGAAACTGCAGCACATCTTGGTTTTTCTTTTAATTTTCCTTTTAAAGGAAGATAATTCAATATAAGTTGCACTTATATGTATTCTGGTTCCACTTCTGAAGGTTTGTGAGAGGTCACTGTCTGGCTCTGGCGCTGGCCCTAATGCAGCTGCTGCCTCTCAGTTTGTGAGGGCTGAAATACTTCCTAGTGGCTACTTGATTCGACCATGTGAAGGTGGAGGATCAATCATCCACATTGTAGACCACCTAAACCTTGAGGTTTGACTTCTTGACAGTTAGCTGAAATATTTTTCATTTCTTTTTATATACATTAAATTAGTTAATGTTTTCTTCTAGGCTTGGAGTGTGCCAGAAGTGCTGCGACCACTTTATGAATCATCGAAAGTGGTGGCTCAGAAAATGACAATTGCGGTAAGTTCACTATTGTTAATTCATGAAATCAGTTTCTATTGCAAACTTGGGTTGACTAATGTGATTATTGTAAATGCTAAAGATATAAAATCATTAAAGTGCTTTCACCTAACAGATTAAACTTTTAGGAAAGTTGGGCTCCTTGGTGCCCCCATTCTTTGTGATTAAGTTGAATTTCAGTGCAAAATAAAATGGGTCCGTGCTTTGTACATGTTTCAAGCTCTAATTGTTCTTGCATTAGGGGCGTGTTAAAATATAAAACCATTTAAGTGCTTTTACCTAACAACATAAGCTTTGAGAATTGGTCTTTGACAAAAAAATATTCAATCTGTGAACCACAATCTTTCGTGCAAATCCTGTATTATATCTTCAATATTTGAGTGATTAGCCTCCGGCATATTAAGTCTAGACTGTGCAAGAGATACATCCTCTAGAAGTTGCCATGAATATTGTTGCTTTAAAGTCTTTGGATCAGATATCTCTGTATCTATTTTTTTTCCCCCATCCCTTCTGTTTTCATTCTTCATGTCAACTTCAACAAGTACTTCACTAGTTTTCTGGACCCATCTTCATATGATTCCTGTCTCCCACTCCTTCCTCTAAGGAGACGGGTACTGATTCAATGGCTTTTGTGATAGGCACTTCGCTATATCAGGCAAATAGCTCAGGAAACAAGTGGCGAAGTGGTATATGGCTTGGGTAGGCAGCCTGCTGTTCTGAGAACTTTCAGCCAAAGGTTGAGCAGGTAGCCCATATGAAATAATATTTTTCCTTGAACACTACTTCAACTGCTGTTCAAGAGTGCTGATTTTTACAATATCATCTCTAATCGATTCAATGCACTATCAGAGGCTTCAATGATGCTGTGAATGGATTCAATGATGATGGCTGGTCTGTACTGAACTGTGATGGTGCTGAGGATGTAATTATTGCAGTTAATTCAACCAAGAATTTGAGTGGTACTTCTAATCCATCAAGTTCCCTGACATTCCTTGGAGGAATCCTCTGTGCAAAAGCTTCTATGTTACTCCAAGTGAGCATGAAAACCTGATGGCATGATATATTGAATACTGTTCTACCTGGACTCCTAATTTTTAATGAATAGAAAGACGAGAAGGACATGTTATATTGTTATGTAGAAGACCTTCTTAGCTGTTGCTTTCCTTTCTTGTAAAACACAAACTAGTGTAGGCTTTTGCTATGGGGATGGGAAAGTAAAGTCTAGTCCGCATCTTGTAGCACAAGAGTAGCACCTAAGTTGGTGTTTTTTTTTTTCGTCACGTATCTTTTAACAAGTAAAACTGGTGCTTGATAAGTTTGATGTCCAAAATATCCTTGGGCAAAAGATATTTCTTTGATATATTCATGAATATTGAACTTGGTACTGGTTTGAAATGGATAAATGGCTCTTTAAACGAAAATTTATGAATGGATAACATTTACATCTTTGAAATGTTATTTGACAAGCTTTCATTCTGTTTTACTTGCAGAACGTCCCTCCTGCAGTTTTGGTTCGCTTTCTAAGGGAGTATCGCTCAGAGTGGGCTGATTTTAATGTTGATGCCTATTCTGCTGCATCACTGAAAGCTGGCTCCTATGCATATCCAGGAATGAGGCCTACGAGGTTCACTGGCAGTCAAATGATGATGCCTCTGGGACATACAATTGAACATGAAGAGGTATGTTTGCATTCCCTTACCCAGGGCCCAGGCACAGATTCCAGGTGGAAATTGTCCTCACCCATGTCATGTGTGGCCTTGAGTTCTTTGTCCTTTCTTAGATGGCAGATGCACATTTACATTAGGCTAAGATTTGGTTAACATATCTGTGCATGTTATGCTTCCCGTAGAGTGATGTCAACCATTTGTGGTCAGATCACTTTAAACATTTGAATTTTCAAGCAACATTCCTGCTAAAGTTGTGTTTACATTCCAGATGCTAGAAGTTATTCGGCTTGAAGGCCACTCTCTTGCTCAAGAAGATGCTTTTGTTTCTAGGGACATTCATCTCTTACAGGTGCTGCCTCATTGTCTGTATTCTGTTCATTTTGCATGAGCCGAGTCAAATCAAATGTTGATAACTAGATATATCCATCTCTGGGACAAATTGCTATTTTCATACTAAGGTTGCAATGATTTTTCGTACAAATATCTTGGAAAAGTTCAGATATTCGATAAACAATAGTATATGGAGACATGATGATAATAGAAATTTGTGTCATTCATGATCTTGCTGGACTAGAACTGACATTCTCTAGTTATGAGTTATTTTGGAAACCATCGTTACTATTTCAGCATATTACTACTGTCTACTATATTTTTTTTGGAAGGAAAAATATTGATGGATATAAATGATTGGTGGATGATTTTAGGTACAGAAATACGCCAAGTTTTTCTGCATTCCACCCTCATTGAGAATTTAACATTACAACTTCAGTTTAATTCTAAATTACTATCATGCTAACTTGCTATTATGCCTGTGTCTATCAGGAGGTTTTTGGTTCATTTATGTGGAGTATTATGGTATATACGTAAAAGAATGTGACAAATATAGACAGGTACTAAGGAACCTTTTTTCTGTCTTTTTCCCCCTTTTTGGCAGATATCTAGGGGAATTGATGAGAATGCTGTGGGGGCATGTTCTGAGCTCATATTTGCTCCAATTGATGAAATGTTTCCGGATGATGCTCCATTGGTGCCTTCCGGTTTCCGCATCATCCCATTGGATTCAAAACCAGTTGAGTTTTGTTTCTTTGTATTTTACTTTCTCTAACAAGCTATTTTTCTCAGCATTTTACTCCTTTGCTTAATTTAATCTCCCTGCTATAGTAGGCACTTTTAGTGACTTCAGATTATTAAATTTCACATGCTTCCCCAAAAAGCACAGGTTATTATTTTTTTTGGGTGTTAAGGACTTAAAGCACAAGATATTATATTTAAACACCAACTAAAAATATAGCATTATTTAGAAAAGACCTACTGGTACTGATGTCCGTCCCTGTTATAATGTTACTATGCTTTCGTGTTTCAGGGTGATAAAAAGGATGCAATGACTACAAATCGAACCCTAAATTTGACGTCTGGTCTTGAAGTGGGGCCAACAGCAAATCATGCTGCAGGAGATGCATCATCATGTCATAACACTAGATCAGTGTTGACTATTGCCTTCCAGTTTCCTTTTGACAGCAGTTTGCAGGATAATGTTGCAAGCATGGCACGTCAATATGTCCGCAGTGTGATTTCCTCTGTGCAGAGGGTTGCCATGGCTATATCTCCATCTGGTATAAACCCAGCTGTTGGAGCAAAACTCTCTCCTGGCTCTCCCGAAGCTCATACGCTAGCTCACTGGATCTGCCAGAGTTATAGGCAAGTCTGCATATCTCTGTTTAATATTTGCAACAGTCTAAAAGTTAATACATGCGTGCTACCTTGACTGTCTTAAAGGGGTTGAGAATTATTTGGTTCGCAATGTGATTTTCTTCTATCATGCTGATATTCGTATAAAATGATTTACATTACCATCTATGGGCAAACATTCTAGTGAAATTGATTTTTTAAAAAATGTCTAATATGTATCTCTCTTTATCTCTTTTTCCCTATCTTCTCTAAAAACAGTTACTATTTGGGTACGGAATTGCTGAGGTCTGATTCTCTTGTTGGTGACTCAGTGCTGAAACATTTGTGGCATCATCAGGATGCCATTTTGTGCTGTTCGTTAAAGGTATGACAGTGATTTCATTTCATGGTACAGTTGATCCTTCTGTATGTAATGGAATTTTGTAATAGAATTTGGAAGTGTACTAATGATAGTCCTTTAAAGCTTGTCATGTAAGGTTTATGTGATGTTATTTGTGGTTTTGCAGTCGCCGCCAGCGTTCATCTTTGCAAACCAGGCTAGCCTTGACATGTTAGAAACAACTCTAGTGGCTTTACAAGACGTCACGTTGGATAAAATATTTGATGAGTCTGGACGCAAGGCATTGTGTGTAGACTTTGCCAAGTTAATGCAGCAGGTAATTCCATAAGTTTAACACATTCACATCTTCATTCATAATTCTTATATTACTTGTATTGAGATCACAATTTTTGCTTTAATTTTCTGAGTTACAACCTAGCCCGCATTTCGTAAATGGCTGAATTGTAGTCTGTTCATTTATTCTTCCAACAGGGTTTTGCTTATCTGCCAGCTGGTATCTGCATGTCCACAATGGGGCGACATGTTTCATATGAGCAAGCCATAGCATGGAAGGTGCTTGCTGAAGAAGATAACACTGTTCATTGCTTAGCTTTCTCTTTCATAAACTGGTCATTTGTATGAAAACCCAATTTGAGTATTTAACGCCCTGCTTTTTTCCACGCTGGATATAAGAATGAGGGGTGAAAAGGAAAGGAGAAAATTGGAGAGGAAAAAAGAAATGCGAATTTTTTTGTTCATCTTCATCACAGGATCAGGTTTGCATCTAATATTCGATTTAATTTATTTCTTACTCAGCGAAGAGACCTGATTGAGTTAATGTTGTAAATTTTTTATAGTGCTAGAGTGAAGTGGGCATTGAACCTGATGACAGATACGGAGTACTTGTTTCATTTGTATTTTGTAGTATCCTGACAAGTAAGAACACGGTAGATGGCTATGACTGCAGAGTGCTAACCTTGCAAAGTGGAGAATCACATGCAGTATTATTGACTGTTGACAAGAGTGCATGCTACTGATGTTTTGAGCTACATGCCTTGTATCGCATGCGCAATACAATCATCTGTTGTGACTAGTGACACTTTCTATTTACTCCTCGTAAGTTTTTTATTTGTGGGAAGAGCTGCCTCCCTTTGTCGATCTTCTACATGATTATGCAGCATGACGGTTACGCAGAAGCACAACAATATAAAATTTATAAAAAAAATCATAAAGTATAATAAATTGAGTTTTTTTAAATAAAAAATTAATGAATTAGTTAATTTAATCAGTTTTGATTATTTTGTTTATTTTTAATTGGTTTGAATTGGTCTAAATGTAAATTTAGTAATGAGGTTGAATTAGGATTAGTTGGGTATTTGGTTCATGATTAAATAAGTTGGACCGTCTGTTTGGTCAATTTTAACTATATTGATTTACGAAGTTATATAAAAAGATTATTATTATTATTATTTATAGGTTTTCTTTTGTGGATTGTCGAGCAGTAACCGGCATTGGCTAGTTATTATTATACATGAGATATATATTTTGTTTTAAAGAGAGATTTATTTTTGAAAAAAACAGTATTAATTGATAGTGTGGTTAATTTTAGAATAAACATCTATTTTATTTTTAGAAAGGTATTGGTAATATTAATTTAGTTTTTTTAAAAAAATTAATATTAATTTAATTTTTAAATGATAAAAAATAATATTAATTTAATTATTTTAAAAAAATTAATATTATTTTACTGTGTTTTTATAATTCGTAATATATAAATTATTTTGATATTATTTTTTATAATTATAAAATTAAATTAATGTTTATTTGTTTTAAAAATTAAACTGATGTTAATATTTTTAAAGGATTAAAATGAGTGTTTATGTAATATTCAATTATTATTGATTATCATGCAATAGAATTAATCATATCAACGATGAATTAGTTTTTTTTTTTTTAAGTAAAGCACGGATCGGTCAGTGCTTCTAATTTTCTCTATATTCAATCGTCAAAACAAGAAATTAAAACAAAAAAAGTAGTGGTGAGCATATGCTTTGCCTTTTTTTTTTTTTGGCTTAGTTCTTGCTTCTCACACACGCCAAGTAAAATCCCGAAGATAAAGTGCAATTTTCTCTGTTGAGTTGAAGATCTAAATGTGGCAAAATAAATAAAATTATGAATCCCAGTTTGCGTGGAAAATGGATATAGAGTGGAGTAGCAACAACCTGCACCTTGCTCAAGCTTAGCTTTACATTCAATATTTTAAGTTCAGTTTTGATTTTTTTAACTTGTAATTTGACATCATTTAAGTTATTTTATCCTTTCTTATCATTAAATTAAACCTATTAAAATAAGAAAATAAAAATGTATCTTAAAACATCCTCACTCTCTTTTATATAAGGAAAATTAAAGAAACTTTTAATTGGCATTCAATCACTTAAAATAGAGAGAAGTATCCCATTAGGAGAGGAAGAGTCAAATTAATTGGCAACGTGGTACTGGTGTGGAAGTATAGGGGGTGCCACGGACGAGGAAGAGGAATGTGGCATACTTGGCCAAATCATTCCTAGTATATAACCTTTCAACGTTTCCACATAAAAAAGCCAACCATATACAAATTAATATTGAATCTGCTTCCCTACACAGGGTATACCCTGATCATACGTCCCTGCTACTCACTCCAACATCAAATATCTAACTAAGCATATACCACATTCCAAATCCCAGACCAAATCTATGGTAAGACTAATAATCCCCCAAATCCATTTTCTTATGTGGTAACAAGCCATGCACAGGCAACCATTTGATACCAAGCTTAAAACTGTAACAGGTGCAAAACGTAAGAGGCAAAACATATGATCCCAGCAATAAACTTTACAAGCTGTCCCAAGTTTCTGTCTGTCACTGTTTTTGTTTACCGGGATGCCAAGGACCAGAAGTTCAGGAGGAACGATGGCACTGTGGTAAACCAACATATGAAAGCCATTCCTGTAGCCGTTTCAAATTCCACACAGTGGTTCTGTGAGCAATCTCCAAGATCATTATCAATAAGGACTGTGATGCCTGCTGACGCACAGGCTGCAGCAAATGTAAGTGTCAAAGTGACCTGCATGAAAGATACAGGACTAGTGAAATTACCACTACAGCATTTTAAGAAGGGGAAAAAAATACATTATGAAACTTGGAAGTTACAAAAAATGAATTTTAAAAGATATGATTGATAATGACAAGTATAAGATAAAAACGTTGAAGCGAGCTTTCCAGTATGGTGTGTTGCTATTAATTAGTACCAGAAAACATATCCAGGTGATTTTTGTCTGAAACTGCATGCATAATGCATCATGCATAGCAGGTTGGGATGAGTTGATTTGTAAAAGTTTTGATAAGAAGTGTGCTGCTCATGACGGCCAGATGAAGAAAATAGCATTCTGGAAATTACACAAAACATTTGACAATTATTCTATACTGCAAGTCTCAATTAGTCAGCCTTATTAGAGATCTTACCCCATCACCAATTGTAAACAAGCTGACAACTCGATAATTCTGCAAAGATCGCCTTACTAATAGGGCATACACATCAATAATAGCCAATGAAAAGCTCCACAAACTCTGCAACCCAGCAGCCGCAACAAGGTAACTGAGAGAAGATAAGAAAAGGATTTTATGTAATGCCACAGCATTTCATAAATAGAGGCAGTAAATTAAGAATTAAGCCAAAAAAATTATTGCAATAATGACATATTTTTAGTAGACAGTGAAGACAAATGACAAGGACAGATACAAGTAAGAACTAAGTCATCGTTTATGCAATCACAAACCACAGCAAGGTATACGGAACAGGATACCAGCCCAAAAACAGGTCTAAGATGTCAGAAAAATTCAACAGCAAATAGTGGAAGATAAAGGAATGGCTGAATAATGAAAACACAATAAACGGAAAGAGTGAGGGATTTTTGAATTTTGCGGCACGCAATAAGTACTTTACTCTATTCTCTTTTAAATATACAGCCAATTACTAGAATCTCAGCCAAAAAACCACAATCATATGCCTTTGGGCATGGCATTGCCAAGATCTTCTATTTAATTCTCACACTGTCCATACAACAACTATAATTCCAATGATTAATGCAATTTTTTATAGAAAATTATTAAAGTGATATAAGGGAGAGGGAAATAATTTTTTACGTAAACAAACCCAAACACAGCATCCAATGTTGTCTATCCAGCTAAAAAAGCTATCCTTCTATGTCCTCTCAGCAGGTACGTAGATGTTAACAAAACGTTAAGACTCTTCCAGAAAAAGTGTATGTAAGATATAAAAAGTGATAGACCACAAACGTGGTATCTGTAATCAAATAAGCAAACCACCTTAATAAAAATAATTTTTCAAACAGTGACATATCATATTCAAGAATGATAAAACATCTTAGTCTATAGAAAAGAGATCTATATAGTTGCACAACAAGAGGAGTACTTGCACAGTGGCTTAGTGGAGCCAACCAGAGTCAGCTCAGTCCAATCAACACAATGCCCATAAAATATGTTACATTAGCTTTATCCAGCAACAAAGAGTAACACGTACAGCATTGGTTTGTTGATCATTTATGAAAGTAAGTAACAATTGTTCATCCTTGATTCCACCATCTCTAATTGATCTAAATTCCTATCTACTTCAGGGCATTCCAGTATTTCCAACCCCATTGTTGAGAAATAATCCTCTAAAAAACATCCCTGATAGTACTGAAATTGATACACCTAGCATATTTTAAGCATGCAGCTCTATCAGATTCATTGCCAACAAACAAAATTTGGCAAGAGGTGTACTCTCCACGGCCTGACAAAAATTGACAAACTCAAATGCCGCAGATGTAATTTCTGGTGTGTAGTGCAGTAATTGACAAACAAGCGAGAGCTTTATGTTTCCTATGACAAAGTTATTTTAGCTGGAAAAAAGTATATCGCCCATGTCATGACACCTTGTTCTCTTCACAAATATAATTCACAAGAGGCTTGTCTTGATTTGCAAGCACTATTTCTTGTTAATCATGCACCATCATTACAATTGCTGAATTAGCTATCTACGAAAAACAAGATATGAACAATGATCCACCAATGGATTGATCTTCATAACACAATACACTCCGACCCTTCAAGAACAATTTTAAATTCATACCCATGTGTCAGCACACACAGTACTTGGGGATGCAGTCTATTACATAATCACTGATTGGAGTGATGGAGTCTCTTTGATCCAAAATTTGAGAAAGAGTTCCAGATATGAAGTCTGAGTTGATAAGTCAATTTGACCAAATCCTTACTCACCCTTGGTAGGTTTCTAACAATAGCAATCATAAACAAAGCAACATAATCTATAAAATAGGAAATTTATATTCATAATAGCAAAATAAGATTACCAGAAGGCAGTGACCGAAGGAAAATCACTGGTGGAAGCCATGATAGAGAGAGCAGCAGCAGCGAAAACAAACTGGGAGACACGCAAGGAAAGACCCCCAGGGGTGCCGGGCATGCCTTGGATCTCCTTCATCCTCACCCTCGGAGCGTTAGCGTTACCACCTTCAGTCGTTGGAGCGTCTTCAACAGGGTGAACCGAAGCATGGCTCACATTCATTTCTTCTCCGAACACTTCAATTCATAATCACACCCCTCTGCCTACTCCCAACCAGAAATTCAAATCTCCCAATTCTTTTCTTTTCTACCGAATCCGTTCACACTCATAAAAACTCATCAATAACCCAATTTATTGCCCACGATCTAAGCACCTCTCGCTGGAGGTAAATTTATGCGGAAAGAAATTAAAAATAAAAATGGTGAAAATGTTGACTTTCTCGGATAGAGTGATGGAAAGCCCTTTAATTTCGTGATTCAGATTAAAAAAAAAACGAAAAAAAGATTCATACCAAGGACAATAATCGCAGCGAAGTGTATTTGCCAGCAATCCACAAGCAGGATCCGTTGTTAGAACCAAGGAAAAAGAAATGAAATCAGATTCAGGAACGGCATTAGTCGCTGGGCGCTGCAGTTGATGAATGTTGCCGTATGCGTCGGCTGGAGCAGTGCAGGAAGCATTTACTGTGAATAAAGTTTGGCACTTTACAATTACAGGCGCTCAACTCTGGGTGGGTTTTCACTTTCCTTGGAAAAAATTTTAATCTCTACATGCTCGTCATACTTTTGTTACAATGCACTAACTAATACACACTAGTAATACTTTGAATAGTAGCTTGTGGGTGATTCAAAATAAGCCGCATCGCACGGTCTATTATTCCACGATCACTTCTGCTGGGTACTGACATGAAAAAACGTACATCAGAACAGCGCTCCTGTCTCCGTTCAAGCTCAACCCGAAGACGCCTATTTGCTTAGAACAAATTTTGCTATTTACGAAAAAAAAAATCATATCATTTTCACAGCTGAAGTCATTTCGGCATTTTTCTTTCTTTCAGTTGGTCATGGCATATGTTAAACTCTCCTTTTTCACTCATTCATTTAATTACCTTTTTACATATGATTAATCATTTACATTACACTTATAACACTTGTCATTTTCAAAATTTTTAAAAATTATTTAATTATTTTTTATACTAAATTAATTTTTTTTTACACATTATTAATTACTTAACATGCACATTCAATTTTTGACATTTTTAAATCTCTTTGAAATTATTTAATTATTTTTTATATTAAATAAATTATTTTTTTATACATTATTAATAGCTTAACATGTACCTTTAACACTTGGCATATTTAAATCTCTTGAAAGTTATTTAACTACTTTTTATACTAAATTAATTATTTTTTTTACACTTTATAGCCACTTAAAATGCACCTTTTGACACTTAGCATTTTCAAATCTCGTGAAAGTTATTTAACTACTTTTTTTACACATTGTTAATCACTTAAATCTACATCTTCAATACTTAACATTTCTAAACCTCCTTAATGTTATTTAACTACTTTTTATACTAAATTAATTATTTTTTTATATATTATTAATCACTTGTGATATATCTTCAAAATTTCACTTTCGTTCGCCAAATTTTAAAGATAAAATTATTTAACTAATTGTCATACTAAATTAATTACATATTTATACATTATTAATTACTTATATTGTACTTTTAAAATTTCGCTTCCGTAGCACTTTTATATTGGCAACATGGCCTATTGGGGTGTAAAAACGATAGAACCTTTTTGTTGTGTAAGAAACATTATTCCTTCTTAGAAATTTTTATCTATATTTTAGAGGAATACAAGTTATGTACCATTTAGATTTAATTTTAATTTTATTATTTAAAATTAGGAATAATCTTGCTAATCTCAATATTTATTACACTTGATATTTTTTTTATTTAAAAAATTATACTTACATTCTTTACGTTATATATTATTCTTATATCTATACCTTTATTTCTTTAAAAAATATATGTCTACCTTTTTTATTTTGCTTACAATTATTACATTATTATCCTTTATAAATAATAAAATAAAAGAATTAAGTGTAATTTCATAATAATAAGAATGTCAATGAAATAAACGTTAACATCAGAGGAAGTCCCTTAAAATTATAAATTTAATTAATGGATGCTTAGTAATGATTATTTTTAGGAAAATAATTACTTTTTTTAAACTTTTTTAATAAAATTTTAATTATTATTCAACGTTATATGTCTTGTATTTGTTAAATAAATACATTATTAGAAAAATACACAAAATTTCTCCTTCTTCCTCAAGTCTAAATATTCCCCGGCGGTGACGGCCATTTATGGGAATAAAAGCATAACACAATCCACAATCTGCTCCGTTTTTGTAGTTTTGTTAACATCTTAACGCTCCCAGTGAAAAGCAAGCATCTTTCGAAACAACTCGATAATATTTTAAGTAAATTTGAACGTGGCAGCGATTAAATTTAAAAGAAAACAGTATCTAGGCGACAGAAAACGTCGAGTGAGAGTGACCTGAAAATTTTAAAAAAGAAATCATTTCGTAAATTAGAGGGAAAAAAAATAGAGAGAAGAGCATACTGATATATTAAATTTTGAGTTATTTATAAATAAATTTTTAAATTATTTATATTAGTATTTAAATTATAATAATTATATAAATTAATTATTTTATTATTTTTTATTTACTTTAAATCTGTTTTTATTAAATTTAAAATAGATAAAATATGAATAAAATAATTAATTTCTGTAATTATTATATTTTAAGTACTAATTAAGATAATTTTAAAATTTAAAAGTCTATTTAAAAATAATTCAAAATTTAGAGAGTCTAAATTTTTTTTTTTAAAATCATAAAATATAGTATCCATGAAAGAGACTTACATCAGTATTTATTTTTATTTTGTTAAATAATAAATTGTAGGCATCAGTGATAACAGATGAGGACTGTAGCTATATTTGACAAAATAGCGATGGTTGATTGTGAACCTTGTGCCTTGTGTCTTTGGATGATCAGCCAGACCCAGTTCTCTATTCTTTTTGAGAATTCAGACTGTTTTGTTAGAAAAGCAATGCTAGAACACTACACTCGGGTGAAGTATTTTGTAAGACAACTGTTTTTCCTTTTCCTTTTTTTTTTTTTATCATTTGAGCATTTGGCAGAAAGTAGTTAGTAACGTGGTTCTTTCTCGTGACTTGAATTTGAAGTCTAAATTTTTCTGATGATAAACAATTTGTAATTTCATTGGAAATTTTCGTTATTCTACACAAATACAACTAAAAAAAAGATTTAATACAGGTTGAGGTGTGCTTGAAGGAGGTTTCTTCATTTCGAATTTTTCTGTTTCTTTATAATCTTTGTTTCTTTGATAGAATGAATACCTATCCGGTTATCCCGTTCCCTCTTCCCTTCCTCAATTTTCATTTCTTCTAGAAAAGTGGAAAGCAGGCACGAGATTAGACCGCAAAAAGTCCAGACACATTGTTCTTTCTAGTCAGAAATCTTTGTGGCCCAACAATTCTAAAGTTTTCAAGATATGTTGAAAAAAATTATTACTGAAGATAATGTAAAAATTATATGCTTATATGTATTTTTTACCAATTATATTTAGTGATACATGCATCGTAATACTTATTTAATAAGGTAAAAAAAAATTATTAGATGACTGAAAATAAATAGGATTGAACAATTTTATTTTCACTCAATATTTTTGTTAAAAGATAAAAATTTATTTTCAATGCAGTTTCATATTACATAAAATTGTCAAATTTTATAGAGTGAAGTGCAACTAAGTTACACTTTACTTCTAAACTATTTTACATTTTTATTGTAACTGTCCAGGCTTAAAGTAATTTTGTTCTAAATTTTTCAGCTTCTCATGTTTCACCTCCTCAGACAAATACACCCGTAGATTAATCAATTTAAACTTCAACATATGTGTAGCTCATTCATATTTTTTTAGCTCATTTTTACTTTATATGGGAAATCTTTGCTTAGACAATAAGAGAATTTTTAATCAATATTAAATTTTTTAAAATAATTTTAAAAGTGTACTTCCACATTAATCTATTATATTTAAATGAATTAATTATTTTAGATGTTATTTCAATATTTAAACGTTAGCACACACCTAGACCAATCTCATTAACTTATATATTGAATTGGTCTAAGATTGCTTATGACAATATATATGAAATATATCAAATAAAAGTATTGTCTTGATATGAAAGTGAGATAAATAAATCTTTATTATTTTCAGAATACAAATATAAAATTATATAACTTTTTTTAAATAATGATATGACCTTTATATAATCTATAATTCTATCCAATTATTTTAATATGCCATTTGGCATTTGCTCATATGGCTATTGCTCACTGATAATATGCCATATTCCACCTGCTTAATGATATTTTCTTCCTCGTGTTTTATGTTTATATCACCAAAAAATCAAATGTACAATAAATCATGTTCTTTTAATCTATATTAATCAAGTATAATTATATGTACTCTCAAGTCAGTAATTAGAATAATTAATTTTTATAAATATATCAAATCAATGTAGAAATTAACGCACTCTTGAAATTATTTAACTTGAGATTAATTTAATATGAATTGACGTGAAAGATTAATCCCATACTGCCCTTATCAACGAATAGGAAAAAACAATTATCAACACAGCACCACGTGAATAAATGTTTAACTAATATAAAAGGAATATGAAGATAGTGATACAACCTCTTTATAGTTAAAGAGGCAAGAGTACATAAATTTGAGCACGTGTTATAATTATGCGTAAAATACAATTTCATGAATTTGCCAAACATCACCGTCTTTTTGCGGTCTTGAATAGAAGAAAACAAAGCTTTAGAATAGCAGAAAGGGAGATTAGGCAAATTTAACCGAATGATAACTGACCCTCAACTTTGTCTCATTCAATCAAATAAAGCTTTTCTTTTCTTGTTTGTTTGAATGCTCTCTAATCTCAATTACTGATCCAGCCGACACCCTTTTCTTTCGATTCAAAAAGTAGGTAGTGAGGAAAACACGTGCGCTTCCAACTCCTTTTGTGCTTTTCTTTTGTGAGATTATATTTTTTTTTCTCTCTCGTTTGAATTAAACTAAAAATATTATATTTTATAATTAAATTACATAGAGATATATGTAAAACCACACTTTAGGGAGTTATATAAAAATTTAAATTTCATAAGGATTAAGTGATAAAAATCTATATTTCAAGAGTTATGTGATAAAAAAATTTATTTTTTGTAAAGATAAAATCATATGATGTATGCACCTCATATGTTCCATTTTAATTAATGATTAAAGTAACATTTTTAATTTCAGTCCAAACATTAAAAGGTTAAGTGATACAAAATAAATTTTAAAGAGTAAGTTGAGAGACTCCGATACTTTGAGAGATTAATATATATTTTATTAACTATTTTAAAGTGTGTTTGTATGAAATATTATGGAGACGAAGGAAGAAAATTTTGTTATTTTAAGTAAACATTATCTTATTTTATTTTATTTTAAAATGAGAATAATAGAATGATATTTATAATATAACAATTATCATGTTACATCAAGAAATTAGTGTAAAATAAAAAAAATAAAGAACAAAAATACATTTTAACTTTTAATAAAATTATAATAATTAAAAGGAAAACAAATTTAAGTAATAAATGACATAAACAATACTTTATTTGTATTTTTTCTTTCATACAGAGTGTAAAGTTCAAAGAATCATTTATTGATTTATACATTTTCATACTCTAATTTTTAATTTATACATGAACTAAAATTAAAGCAGGTAAGCGATAGTTTACTCTTTATTTTATAGTAAGCATTTGAAATATAATAATATAATAATTGCATTATATTTTTGGAGGACAATTTCGGCAACAAAATGTAGTTTTAAGACAGGACGAAACATGAATGCATCATGCAAGACCATCAAAACGATGAGGTTTAGTTAAGCAACACGCACGTGACTGTCACACCGGCGTAGAAAAAAGGTCCCCCGGCGCATCATTTCATTTGACCCGTGTCCCCAAAGGGTGTTACAAAACACGTATTTTTTTTAAAGGTCAAAATTTAGGAAAAGGTATATCCTAATTTAATGTTATGGTATACTTTCACGTATTAAGTCATGAAAAAATATAAATAAAAAATTGATTAAGTGAACTAATATTTTCTGACAACACATTACATGTATATATGTTGGAGATTGTAACAAAAAAGGTTTGGAGAGGCGTACATGCATTTCTTTTGTTTCCGATAGTTAGATGAAGCAACTCTAATTGTATTTAAATTGAGATCAGATACAACTATATCACAGTTTATATATAATTTATGCAAATAAGACTGTTGTTTATGTATAAGACATGTTGTTTATGTATAAGACATGAAACAAGAAAGTGAATGATAGCTGGGTTAAAATATAGGTAAAATGGCTTATAAAATTTGATCACACAATAAATAAAGTCGTTAAAAAAATTTGGTAACACTTAATTAGATACTACTATTTTACCTATATAGTAGGTTGGAGAACAATAATTAAGGGTACAAATAAGTTAAGCTTAATCGTAAATAAATTAGACATATTATGTAAATATTAACATTAACATAACTTGTTACTTAGCATAAGTTTTTAGTTTTTTTTTTTGAACTCAACTTGATTTTTTTATTTATGTGAAAACATAAATGCCTAATATAGTAAGACAGCCTATTTAAAAATTTATATTACATAAAATTTTTTAAATAAATTTAAAAAGTCAAACTTTATGAGTTTTTAATATATTTAAATATTTAACAAAAATTATTATATATATTATGCATAAAAAAATAAAAATATTTAATTAATAGATAACGTAATTATTATAATTTTTTAGTTATATACAATAAATAACATAAGTCATGTGTTAAATAAGTCTTTTTATATATTTAAAGTTGACTTTTTTAATTAAATAAATTATTTTAAAAGCGTTAATTTAACTTATATAATAAATTAGATTAAAAGCACGTCGCGTCATAATTTTTTCACAAATCGCAATGCCTATTTTGACACTGAACTTTTTTTTTTGGGTTTTTTACTAGAAAAGGCCTAGTGGAGACCGCAAGCCTACGTGTATTCGTCATCTTCATTATTAATATGGTTTGAATCTTGTTTTTATTAAACAAGTTGAGATTCTTTTAATTAAGTATTTAGTCGTTAGTATTGTTTGAATTAGGATTGTATATTGAGTCAATTAATTAAAGCAAGCAAGATTGGGATGTAACGACCTAAGCAATCAAGTGCAATTTGTAGATTATTTATGTCATCCTTAAAATATCAAGTAACATATATATACACATTTTAAATGTTACTTATTAGCAATTAGTAGTAATTAAGAAGTTTCAATTTACATGAGTCAAGTTTGTTATAAAAAAAAAATACCTTTTAACATTTAAGATTTTTTTAAAAAATGTTTTACAATATTTCAAGCCAATTTATATATGGATAAAGGTATAGTTTGATTGAATTGTAATCTTGAATTTACATTATGTTTGATATATAAAAATAATAATTTTATTCTATATTCATTTTATGAAATGGAGCATTTATGTGTTTGTTTATAAAAAATAATTATGGAATAATAATTTTATTTCATACTCCATTCCATAAAACTAATAATGAAACATGGAATTCATTTCTTCTTATAAAGGTGAAATTGTGATATCATACTTCATGAAATGAGATTAAAATTATTTATTTTTAATATACTATTAAAAATTTTATAAAATTGTACCTATTATCATTCTTATATTTTTTGGATAATAAAATATTACCTTTCTTATATTTCAATTTATGGTATAATTTTTTTATGATCAAATTTTATGTATTTGGTTACTTATTAACTTTCATGATATTTTAATTTATCAATATAATTTTTAGTTTTGATGTAGATGGTTTGTATTTGATTTGAAAACTTATTTATATATAAAAATAAATGTGAAGTATTTAATTGACGTAATAACATTATTCTTCTAATGAGTGATAACATTTATTCTAATCAAATTATAAAAAAAATTAAACTTAAACATTCTCATTAACATTTAAAAGATTTTTTTTATAAGGAGTATTATATTATTTACGTTAATTTTAATTACATTTTATAATAATTTTATATACTAAATAATAAAATAATTTAAAAAAATTTTTAATTTTAAAAGTTATTAAATTATAAATTAAAAATAATTATTTTATTTTATTTTATTCATATTTTATTTTAATTTAATAAAATTATAATTTCATATACTAAATATTACGTATGCACTTTTGTTTTGATGCATCCCTATCATAAATGACGAACGATCACTAGATTATGCAATACGCTGTTAACATTTTATTGAAGTAAATTTAATGTGCATATATAATACTCATAATTGACTTACACATAAAAAAAACTCACTATTGAGTTTGCATCTTTTTGTTTATTTATATATTTGTTTATTTATGTATTATCATAAAAAGATTCTCTTATTTGGCATCTAACTTTTCATTCATAAAAAGTTTTTACTAACTAATTAAATATAAATAGAATATAAATAAAAATGTAAAAACAATTTTTTTAATAATCATACTGTACAATTACATTACTTTTAAATAAGTTAAATTATAAGAAATAACTTTTAATTATTTATGCAGAAAGCATTCATATATTTTAAAATTTATCAATACAACTCTTTCAATTTATTAAAACGTATATACTAATATATATTAATCTTTCTATTCATATACAAAAAACTCTCCTATAAGGTGTATGCATAATTTAGTAAGCTTAAGGAGTATTGTTGGTGCATTTTAAAGTACAGAATAATTTTTTATACATAACTCATGGTTGGAGAGTATTTATTATAATTTAGCTTTTTAAATACTCTTCACTTCTATAGCAATTATTTTCTTTTTACATTAACGGCCTTGAAACATAATTTACCTTTTATAAATTTATTTTTATTAAAATAATTAATTTATAATTATAATAAATTTGTAATTAAAATTATTTTTATTTAACTAATTAATTCATAATTATAGTAAATTAATTATTAAATAATTATATAAAACTGAAATAAAAAATACAAATTAACAGTACCTATCAAAATACTAATACATCAACCAAAAAAAATTAAATAATCTCATAACTTTTGCCTAAATATATATTTACTTCACTCAATTGTTGGAGTTAAGCTCCGAAGATAAAATATTTTTTATTTAATATTAGATAACATAATTATCTAAACATACATTGAATTATCAAAACTCATAATCTTTTTATTTAAGTTTAAAATAAAATCCCAATAAAGATCAAGTAGCAGTTATGCTAGTCAGTTTTTACTGAATCAATAAATTTTATAACACTTTGATAAATAGTGTTGGTTTTAAATAACACTATGAATAAAAACTATCAAATCTTTAGAAAAGAAAAACTATTTTTATAGAAAGGATTTTGGAAGGAACCTGTAGACTTCATCGTGTAGAAGTCACAACTAATCAATAGTGTGTGAAAAGAAGAAAAAATGAATTAAAATCTTAAAAAGATGAAGTACATGGCATGACATGTACATGGCAGCATGACATGTACATCCATCCATACATTCCATAATAAAAAGAGCACATCCATCTCCATTATGTAGCGGGGGATGGTTCTGTGGCAATTCCGGAGTACATCGTTTGTACTTTAGCGTCTGCGATTAGTAGCTACCATTATTTTGGGGCTCTCTCTCTCTCTCTCTCTCTCTATCGATCTTCACGGCCTGGCATCTTTTCGATCTCCCTCCCCTCGAAATTAGGGTTTACAGCCTTGGCAGCACCTGCACAAGCTTCCTCTCTTCCTTCCTTTCTCGAGCTCTCCGATTTTATGTTCCCCCGACTTGACCTAGATTTTCCGCCGGAATTTCGAGGGTTTGCTGATCCGGGGACCTTCTGCTTCCACCTCCGCTGAATCCGCGTCTCTTTCTTTCCCTTCCTTCTTCTTCTCCGACATGTTTTGGAAGCTCGCGTCCCTGTCTGCCACCTCTCCTGTGAGTTTTTTTTTTTCTCTTCTCTATTTCAGCTCCGTCACCGTGCTAATTCACTTTAATTCCGCCAATTACGCTGCATTTAAACTGCAGTTCAATTCTTGTTATATTTTCTTTCTTCTCAATGATTTGAGCACCAGTTAATTTCCCCATTTAAATGTCATTTATTCAGCAGTAGTTTTTTTTTTTTTTTACCATTAATTAATCGTTATTCCACTATGCTAACCGCCTCGTGTTATCTTAATTTCAATTGGCCGGATCAACCTTAGCTGTCGTGGGATTTCCATGCTTATTTTAAATTGTTGTAAATTATAATTACAGTAACTTACAGACGCATCACGCACCCTTCTTTTCAATCTACTTTTTTGATGAATATGCTTTAGTGGCCTACTATATTAGGAGGATCTCAATTAAACAATTGTTGCATTTTAGCAAAGTGTTTAATATTTATCTGTAATTTACATCTTTTTACTCCCTTCTCAGCAAAGGCTACTTTGAAGGTCCTCTGTTACAGGATGCTATTGTGGGCATACTGAGCAATGAAAAACCCTTGAGCTTTACTTAAAGCAAAACACACTTAATTTTCGATAGATTTGAATTTGAAGGCAGTTTGTGACAACTTGCTTTACTTTCAAGATTATAATATTTCTTTTACATTTCTCTGTAATGATACATGTTTAGAGTGGAATTTTATGATTGAAGGCCTTGTAATTGATGGCCAAAAGTTTTAAGTGGGTGACTTAATTGACAATCAAAGTCTCAAGTAGCTTAAAGTTTGCGTAGCTTATTTTCTTGCTTCATCTATGTTCTCTTTTTGTAACCCTAGTTGAAGTGCATTTTACATTGCTGGTTCTGCACAGGTGGAGGCAATATTAGACAAGGAGAATTTCACTTTGGAAGAGCTTTTGGATGAAGAGGAAATAATCCAAGAATGCAAGGCCTTAAACAGTCGTCTCATCAACTTGTATGTTTCTGATTAAATCAAATCAATTGAGTTTTTCCTTCAAACAAATTTCATAGTTTTGTGCATATTTTCTGTATCTGTCCCAATTTTATGTTGCTTTTTTTTTTTTGCTTTCAGTCTTAGAGATCAAGCCCAGGTTGAGCAGTTGTTACACTACATTATTGAAGAACCACCAGAAGATGCTGAAAGCAAACGGGCCTTCAAGTATGCAGTTGTAACAGAAAATATGTTGCCAAAGAACTTTATATTTTGTTTCAACTTTCTTGTTTCCCCCATTTTACAATTTGATCATTTGTCTGTAATTTAGGTTTCCATTCATAGCTTGCGAGATTTTTACATGTGAAATTGATGTCATTTTGAAGACCTTGGTGGATGAAGAAGAGGTTTATAGTTCATTTGATTCTTGACACAATTTATTTTGAGTTTGAAGTCGTATGGTAATACTTGTATTGATTTCCACTTCCCATTCTTATAATTTCAGCTGATGAACTTGTTATTCTCCTTCCTGGAGCCCAATCGTTCTCATAGTACCTTGCTGGCTGGCTACTTTAGCAAGGTATATGTTTGATGATGTTGGAACTTTAGTTTGTGTGACATTTTGTCAACATAGCTTATCTGATTATATTAAAACCACTTACTTGATGCTGATCTCTATGCCATTTTGCAGGTTGTTGTTTGCCTAATGATTCGAAAGACAGTGCCACTTATGAATTATGTTCAAGTAAGTAAAATGTGCTTTTGTAGTAGAATTTGCTAATTTAATTTGATATTTACAATTTTATGGCAACAACAAAGCACTACTGGTTATAAATCTACTTTCTTTTGTTCTTGGCACTTTTATGTGAATCAGTTTTTAGTCTATACAATACAACAATTAAGGTGTATGGTATGTGGTCTCCTTGTGAAATCATCTTTCATTCATGCTTCAGCATACTTTCTGCAGGCTCATCAGAATGTTTTTCGCCAATTGGTTGATTTGATAGGAATTACATCCATTATGGAGGTACATCTATCTACTTCAGTAGTAATTATATCATTGCTGAGATCTTGTTGATGTGTTGGAATGAATTCTGAGTTAAGTTCTTCGCACAGGTTTTGATTCGATTAGTAGGCGCTGATGACCATGTGTATCCCAATTTTATAGATGTGATGCAATGGTTGGCTGAGAGCAACCTGCTTGAGATGATTGTTGATAAATTGAGTCCATCTGTAAGTGAAGCATCTATCGGGGTATATGTTCCTTTAGCTAGCTTTTGCTCGTTAGTTGTATCGTGGGTATGCACTTAGGTGTGACCAAATATCATAATGTTCACCATGTTTAGTAGGAGACAAGTTTATTCATGTATTGGTAGATGATCCATGGGATATTCTTTTAACCTACCGTGCCAAGCCGTTCTGCAGTTGCCCATTATTAAGTGATTCAAGGCTTGTTCAATGAGCTTACATGAAGCCACACTCTTTAATTTTGGGCTGTTCAACATGCTTGATGTTGGCCAGATTAAGAAGTTTGTCTACTTGACAATGCATTTCATTGGGGATGCTGTTACAACTAATGCTGGCTAGTATGTTTTGAGTTTGTCCTCAAAGGCTCACATAAAATAAATATTGAAGCAAAAAAGGAAAAAGATAGAAAGAAAATAAATCATTCTGGGAAGTAGAAAGAGTTGTTAGTGAAAAGATTCCAATTACTTGACACTTTTTATATTTAATTGTTTGAATTTTATAGGCTCTTCACTGCATTGCTGTCTTTTGTTTTAAATTATCTGACAACTTGTTTTCTATTTAAACCAGAGTGTTCCTGAAGTTCATGCCAATGCGGCCGAAACATTATGTACAATAACTCGAAATGCAACATCTGCTCTGGCAATTAAACTTTCAAGCCCAAGGTTTGTATTGCAAGGCCTTTTTTTTTTTTTTTAAATATATACCTGTGAAGTAATTGTTATATATATTTTAATATGCAGTTTTGTTGCAAAAATTCTGGGTCATGCATTGGAAGATTCACAATCAAAGTCTAGCCTTGTGAATTCGCTTTCAGTGTGTATTTCTTTATTGGATCCGAAAAGATCAGCTATTTCATCTCCCCTTTTTCATTCATTTCGAAATCAACACATGTATGAGCCACCAATTCCTGTAAACCCAGATACTATTGGTGCAATGCTCCCTAAACTTGGTAAGTATAAATTCAGGCTGCTTGTGTTAGCCCCATGTTGTCAAGATTTTATATGCTCAATATGAGGGTTTTCAATTTAATTATATTACATGTTTAGAATGATATGGAACACCATAAGACTTGAGGAAATTATAGTTAGAAAAGTTTATAGGTTTTTTAATTTAGCTATCACATATATAATTTTTCTGATTATTAATAAAATTTAATAAAAACACTAAGAGGATGACCCCAAGCATACAGGAGGTCTGCAGAGGAGCCCCTCGAGAAAGGGGAATGATATATTTATTACTGGAGTTTAATATCATTGCTGTAATGCCGAGGGTTTCATAGGTGTCTTTTTCGGTTTCAGACTTAATTTGATTTTCCTTTGTTGTAGTAAATTATAATTATTGTTTAGCTTTTCTTTGTCCTGGTAAAATTAAGACCATTGGAAGTTATGCTTTTTAACAGTATTAGGGTCACCTGGAGTTGGCCTATTGAAAGGGGATCAGTACTTCTCCTAGAAGTAATATTCCTGGAGGTATACCAATAAAATGGGTTGTAATGTGCTTTAAGTTCTAACTTTTGATGAATAAGTAAATTATTGAGACTTTATCGATCTGTTTATTATTGCTGTCCCTTTTCTGTCTAGACTTTCTTCCTGCGTCTCTCTCTTCCCAATTTTTCTAGTCATCAATAAATATCAAAGTACTCTTGGTTAAGATGCTGTGCACTTTAGGCCTGTCAGGGATTTTTAGGGGGGTGGTGGTGGTGGTGACTAGTTATGCGCCATGTTGTGTGTCTTGTGATTATACCAGAATTGAAGGTTTGAAGAATGATATGGCCACATTTTCTCGTTTGGTACAAAATCTGTCAAATTTTGTTCAAGGAGCCTTATCACATCTTCAGTAAGATTGCATATCTTGTCTGCAGGTGAATTGCTTAAGCTTTTGAATGTGTCATCTGATGAAAAGGTATTGCCTACAACATACGGAGAATTGAGACCTCCACTTGGGAAGCATCGATTAAAGGTTGGTTGTTATGTTTTTATCTTAAATTTGATATGCATGGCTGCCCCCATCAGAACTAGGTTGCAGTTTGGCCTGTTGAGGTTGAATTCTTGTTCCAAAGATCACCTTCACTGTGTACTTCAAAACTTTTTTAATACAATTATTTATATTCTTACGCAAGGATAGCATTAATGTGATATTTAAATATTTTTTTTTCCTTACCTATCTGCAATTTGTTTCAGATTGTCGAGTTTATTGCCGTACTTTTAAAAACTGGAAATGAAGTGGCAGAAAAAGAAATGGTCAACTCAGGAACCATTCGACGAGTCATTGATCTTTTCTTTGAGTAAGCAACTATAAATTTTTTTGATTTGTTGGAGTTGTAGATGTCTAGAGAACCTTGATATCTTCTGCGTAGATATTGCTTATCTTTACTGATGACACTTTTTTTAACTGGTCTATGTGTGTGCTCTACTAATACAGGTATCCCTACAATAACTCATTGCATCATCATGTAGAAAGTATCATATTATCATGTTCGGATAGCAAAACTGATGCCATTGTTGATCATCTTCTTCGAGAGTGTGATTTAATTGGAAAATTTCTCCAAGCAGATAAACATTGTATTCTTTCTGCTGACAGAAATCAGGTAAATGGATGCTTCAAACTGATCGATGGGAGGTCATGTCTTGGTCATTAATTTGTTCAGTTGTATATATTGTCAAGTCACAATCATGAGACTCTTCCACTATGGATTAGAGTATATGATCAATTATCTTGATTTTTGTTATGTTTTATTGAATTAAAAGGGAAAAGAAAACATACATAAGCTGAAGTTGTAGCTCCTATATGCAGTGCATAATACTTTATTTCCATACCACCACTGAACTTGTGTGATTTTGCAGCCAACAGTACCTGCTGCTGGAAAACAGGCGCCGCGGGCAGGAAACATTGGACATATCACCCGAATTGTTAACAAACTTATTCAGTTGGCACATAACCAAAGTCACATACTGGCACGTCTTCAGGTTAGTTGTGTATAACATATTTCTAGGTACATCCGTACAGGAAAGGCTCATGGTTTTTCATAGTAAGTGGCATATGAAACTTTTACTATTTGTATAAATCTCTGAAGACCTGTGAAATATGCCTTAAATTGGTATCCTTGACAAATCTGCTTAAAGACTCTTCTGGCAGAAGCTGTGTGTGTCTCTTATTAACATTCTTCCATTACACCCCATCTTGTTTTGCATCAGGATTTGTGAGTCCTTGATGTACCTAGTTTACTTTAATAATTGTTTGAATAACAATGACATCAACAGTGTTCAGACTTTAGACCCCGGAAGAAGTGTCTTTTCTTCTAAAGCACTGCCAATGTTTTGTATGCAGTCTTCAATGGGAAAAGTAAATCTTGTCATCTTTGGCCTGTTCTCCATGGACATCCTTGCCCTCTCTGATGAATAGTTCTTCTCTGCTGTTTCTTTCGTCAATCTCTCTTAATTTTCTTTCATATATGAAATCTTGGACAGGCTAGCAGATGATTGAAAAAAAAAAAAGAAGCCATTATTCTTGCATCTAAAATTATGAGGTTGAACTTACATGTTCAATTTATGTTGGGATAGACTTCTCTTCTTAAATACTTCAAGTTTATTTGTTTAACATCTGCAGGAAAATAGCGAGTGGAATGAGTGGCAAGCTACAGTTCTTCAGGAGCGTAATGTGGTTGAGAATGTTCACCGTTGGGCTTGTGGGTAAGCTCTGATTTCAATTATCTGGCTTTGAATTCTTAGAAAAATGTTACTAGGAGGATCAAGATGTTTTGTTTGCCATAATGTCTTTGTCTTGGCATTGTTAATGTTAGATGCATTAATATAATTGTAAGCAAGCAAGTCCATGCCCTTAAATAGTAGTCTTGTGACCAGAAGTGAGGTTATCTTGACCAATAAGGGTTGGATTGGGTGGGCTTGATTTTCAGTGAGTGACATTAAAAAAAATAGGGGGGAATGAATGTAATGTTATAATTTACAATTCTGACTGTGGCAAGTTTGTTATAATTAAAATGGAGCCATATAGTAATGATGAGTATATACCATGTTTTGGTAAACATATTTTATGATAAGGCTGTAATAAACTTTTTTTCTTCATTTTAATAACTAAAGCACAGTTATGATCTCTGATTGTGCTTTTTACTTCTGTGTTATGTTGTGGATCCTTTCTCTTTTTGATTTATTTATTTTTCCTTGTTATGTGCAGACGTCCAACTGCTTTACAAGATAGGATGAGGGATAGTGATGATGATGACCTTCATGACAGGGACTATGATGTTGCAGCTTTAGCGAATAATTTGAGCCAGGCTTTTAGATATAAAATTTATGGAAATGAGGATAATGAAGAGGTTTGTAGTTGTTGGCCACCTCTTCCCCTCTGCATGCATGTGTCCATTTGGGTGTGTGTGTATATCTGCATTTTTTAATCCTTTCCCTTTTGTTTTATTGGTTTCCCAGATTTTCCTTTTAGGTTAGGCACTGCAACCTAATGCTGGACTAATGCTTTGATTGTCTTGGTTGCAGGAACACGGTGGTCTTGATCGAGATGATGAGGTATTAGTTTTGTTTATTCTTGGTCACTAAAGCAGTTTTATTTGGTTTGTATAAATAGTCTATTTTGTATATATAGCCTTTCTCTCTCTACATGTTTGATTTTGGGGATTAGAGAACCAGTCTGGCTCTTTATAATGTGTCTCATTTGGAAATTGGGTGACTGTCTCTTGCTCATTATGGTCCTGCCATTCATACAGATGTGGAGCATGATTGATATGTGCTTGTAATTTTACTATTTGAGCATTAATTGCCCTGCTTTTGAGTGAGCACCTGTCAGTCTGTCACGAAGTGATATGGTCAATTTGTTGTATATATAAACCAAAACATCTAGTAACCTTTTACTCTGTTAACTAATTTGATAGCTTTTTATTGAAAAAAAAACTGATAGCAAGTTCATCTGTTGTACAAAATGCAGGATGTCTACTTTGATGATGATTCTGCTCAAGTAGTCATATCGTCCCTAAGACTTGGTGACGATCAAGGGAGGTGAGTTTATTTATTTTGTCACATAACTGGTAATTATGTTAGAAGGAATCTGATCTTGTGGATTAATCAAGCAGTGCAATAATATTTTTAAGCAAAGTAATATGTGTGTGTGATAAGTAAAGTAATATATTGTCCTACTAGTCTACTGTGCTCAGCATATTTCTTTCCAGGTTTTCCTGTATGCTTCATCTTCCACGTGGAATCCATTATTTCCTTTATTTTTTATGTGCTTTCCAAGACGATGACATGTAGTGTAGGATCTAGTAACAGACTAGAGAAAGAGATATCCTTCAAATGCAACAATGGAAGAATGAAATATGAGTTAGATATAGAAAAACTAACATACTCTATCAGGTTTCTTTGCTTCGTGAAGTGCTTATAGATCCTCTAGTAGGGGATATATTCCTTTCCACTAAATCCTCATCCCGTTTTTTGGCTGTTGTAACAGCAGTAATTGATTACAAATGTTTGCATCATGTGATAGAAATAGAATTTACTCTTTCATTTACTTAACCCCTGAAGATATATCAGTTTAAGTTTCAGTTTTCTGCTTCATGGTGCAACTTTTGTCATTGTCTCCCTATGCTATTCTCCCCTATCATATACAGAAATTAGTACAATGGGAGGCTAAGTGATAAAGTGGATAGCATAAGGAGGCTAAGTAACATTTCAGAGTTTGAAACACGGTCAGGAAGTTGCTGCAGCATAGTTAACTTGAATCTTATGCTTAGATATGCATTTTGAATTTGGTAGATATACACAATTTAAAATCATTGTTGATAAAGTTTGATGAAGGAAACACAACTGATGATTAACCTGAAATGATAATCATATAGCTGTTCTTATAGTTTTACATGCAAATCTGAAATCTCCACAAGGTCATGTTTTATTTTTGTTTTTGCTTTCACATTGTACATAGAAAATTAGAAATTTATTCAAAAGCTTCCTTTATTCAGCTGCTTCTGTTTTAAGTCTACATGTTGCTGGAATTACATGGTTAAAGTTCTACATTTTTTTTTTTTTGGCTTTGTGGTGTATAGCCATGTACTTGCAGTTACTGGCTCTTCAATCACTGGCAAGACACTGGTTAAGGTCTATTGCTTTATGATTATTTCCCCCTCCATTTTGGTGGATACTAAAACTAAATTGGCAGCCAAGTTTTGGATGTCTGTTAGCATTTATTTAATTCATCATTTTAATATGGATGTAAGAAAGTATAATTTCTTTTATGCAGTAGTCTGTTTACAAACTCCAACTGGTTTGCATTCCAAGATGACAGAATTGCTGATGCACCTGGGGGCACATCATCCTCTGAGATGATGGATGAGATAAATTTGAATGGAGCTGCAAATGGTGGTAACAACAGTAGTGATGATGAGGTAGTGGTTGGAGAGGATGAAGACTTGGATGAAAGCAAAAATACTGTAAATGGTACATCTAGCTCAAGCACAAACTTCTTCAGTGGATTAACTGGTAGCGATTCAATGAATGGAAGCGCTTTGAACTTTGAAAGCGAGAAGGCAAGCGCTTCAAACGATTTGGGATTCTTCAGGTTTGAGGCATCGGACAACGAGTTGTTTGGGGATAGGCCTTTACCAGATTGGGTGGGATGGGGTGAACCATCAGATATGCAAGTTACTGGCTCAAGCACGAATCCTTTTGTGGATCATGATGAGTCTGGTAGCAATCTTTCTATTAAAGCTCAATTAGGCAGCTCTAATCCTAGTTCTCCTTCAAATGGGGAATCTGTTCCTTCAAATGGGTCGCCAACAACTAAAGATTTGATGGAGGTGGGTGGTGACCTGAGTCAAAGATCGGTAGCAGTACCCTCGCTATTTGAAGAGGATGTTGAATTTGTAGGTGTAGAATTAGAAGGTACTGAGAAGGCTATGGAACAAGCTCTCAAAGAAGGGATAGTTGGGGAAGCAGGACCATTGAAAAGAAACGTAGTCCCAAAAGTGCCAGAAAAGGAAAATTCCGAAGAAGGTGGTCCTGGAAGGAAGGAATTTAATGACGCAAATTACTGGCGGGTTGATCAAGAGGTTGCTGTTCTGGAGTGATGGACATGGTGGTAAATCTTGCTTCTCGTCGTTTGTATGAAAAGTTGGACCAAGACAGTGGACCCCATTCTCGGTTCGCAAGGGCCTATGCAGCCAATTAATGTACAGTATATTTTTGTTTCAATTATGTTCTGTTTCTGTTGTTCCCGCTCTTATTAGATATTAAGCTTGTTTATTATTTGAAGTTTTGCCTCTTCCTATAAGTGATTTATGGGGTTTCCCACATTTATCGAATTTATTTAGTCTGGTCTTCATTCTGGGTTCATTTCCACGTCCACCTTTTTTGGCACTCATTATGTATGCTTTTAACATTTCGTGTTACTTAATCTGTGTATCGTACACTTAACGGGTAAAGTCTCTGTTTCGGTATTGATCTGAGCACTCGTGTAACTACTAATAAAGCTCGAGGGACCTTTCTTTCTGAGTTAGTAAAGTGAAAATGCGTCAGTAGTAACATAAACATTGTTAGGTCTATTTATTGGCATGGCAAGACTTGTAATTTATCTGGCAATAGCCGTGAAGAAGAAGCTGCATTCTATCCGAGTGATATGAAGAAATTCGCGAAATTTAATTCTGTTCCACAAGGTTTTGTCTTTTGACAAGTAATAGATTTGAATTTTTTAAAATGAGAGATTAACTTTAAAGAGAAAAGTGATGAGAATTAATTATTGATAAAAAATTTAAAAAATAAATTATAATAATTTTATAATTTGTTATATATATTTATGGATTATATTATAATCTTATTTTGTTTTTTAAAGTAAATTTTTTATTTTAAAAGAATTAAATTTGTTACTCTTACTCGGTTGTAAAAATACTATTTAGTAGATATTTAATTTTTAAATTTTACTGGATATTTATTTAAAAAAGTATTAAGTATTTTTATTTTTATTTTAATTTCTTGGTCAAGTGCATTCATGACACTTGTTAACAAATGTAAAGCAATATTAAGCAATCTAATATGAGACACTAATCACTTGTTTCTGCTCTGGACGGTGAACCTCTTGAGAAAAACACAATGTACAAGCTAACAACTTGCTTACGTAAGTTTGAATTCGCCTAGGTTTTAACTAGATTTACTTCGTGACTACATTAATTTGTTATTCACGCATCAATTTTTTGTTTTTACAGGTCAGATGGTTCATCAACGATAGTACACGTACAAATATAGAAAGGTGATAGAACAAACAGAAAATAAAAGATACTAGACACCTTAAACTAACAGTCAGGGACAAAAACCTACATTCCTCTTTTCTTCTTTGTGAATAAGATTATGTGTATTTCTACACCTTTTGACATAATGAATTGGCCAAGTCTATGTGCAAACGTTGATTTAGTTCCACCGGTATAATTGTTAATGTGGTAGTTTACGAATAAATGGATTTAATGAGTTTGACAAAAAAAATATACGTTTTTGGCAGATTCTAATGATTCATTAATTACCAACTACCCATTTTTATGATGCAGCGTCATAAATCGTAGATATTTTTATTACTATTGAAGAGCCATTATCACCACTAACTGTTATCTAAATTCTTGATTTCTTACCCATCCTAAACACACGAATTAAATTGAGGTAGCGCAAAAATAATTCTTGACAGAATTTCACGGACTGAGTGTTTTCTGGTACCATGGAATGTGACATCAAAGTCACAGTAGAGAATATAAAATGGACTAAATTCTAGTTTCTTCTCTAGAGATCTGTTTAAAACTTTAAATTACACTTTTACGTTTTTCCCTTGACAACTAAAATAACTTGAATAACTATTCCGAATAACTATTTATTCTCTCATGGTAATTATACATCCAAAAAATGAATTATTCTTTGACATAAAATGAGTTTTCTGTCATTGACTCACTGTCAATCAACGTAGTAATATTAAGTTTTAAACAAAATAGTAGCTCCACCTCTATAATACAATTTTACTACACAAAAATCGTGCATGTTATGTGATTTATAGATGCAAAACAATTTGTATTATTAAAACACAAATGTAAGTGTTTTTCTATTTATTATGCCTTTGTTATAATTCTTAGGAATAAGTTTAAGGAGTGATATATGAATAACACTATATGTAAATATTTTTCATTTGAATATACAAAATATTCTGTTCAAATTCACATTTGATCTTATATTTATTTAATATTTATTAAAATATATTAAATATTAGTCAATCAGAGAAGTTGAGAACAGAACTGGAAGGTTCTACTCAAGGCCCAGGATCAGCCAATCAGAGAAGAGAACAGAAGGGAGAGGACTAGAAGGTTCCACTTTAGGCCCACCCACGATTAGCCAATCAGAGAAGAGAACTAGAAGGTTCGGTAGACAAAAAAAAAAAAAAAAAAAACTATAAGGTTCCCTCCACAAAAAAAGTGAAGTGGCGAAGGATCAAATGGCGCGAGCGTGAGGGAGGGGAAGGAGGAGAATTGCAGTGCGGTTTTCGTGTGTTGTATTGAGTTTCAGGTGCAGGAAGTGGAAGAGAAGAAGGAGAGGGAGAGGATGATAGAAGTGGTGCTTAACGATCGGTTGGGGAAGAAGGTGAGGGTGAAGTGCAACGAGGACGACACCATTGGTGACCTGAAGAAGCTGGTGGCTGCTCAGACGGGTACCAGACCTGACAAGATTCGCATTCAGAAGTGGTACACTATCTACAAGGATCACATCACCCTCAAAGACTACGAGATTCACGATGGCATGGGCCTCGAGCTCTACTACAACTGATCTCATTCGTTTCAAAACTGGTACTCTCTACCTCACAGCAATTGCTCTTTTTTTTTTTTTCCAATTAATCTGCATCAGGTTTTTGAACCGTTGGATTATTGGAATGAAATTTCGTTACTTGATAATATTCCGCTGGGAATGCTTGTGATTTCTATTGCATGATTAGTATAAGGTGTGATTAATTGTTAATATTGGTTAACAGCTTCGAGCCTTTAATGCTGTACTGAAAATGCCAAAGACACATAACATAATATATATGAAGTAATTCTAAAATCTTGCTCATCGGGAATACCATAAAAAATTCAATTGTAAATAAAAATTGTATAACTAAAGCTTTACCCATTTTAGTGTGCTAACACCAACAAATAACAAACCACTGAGATTGTATTTGGAACCTTACAATTCAAGAATTCAAATCATTTATGTGTTTAAGTTGTGTCGGTAAGGGATTCCTGTACATGTAATGGAGTTGTTTGTACATGATTATATATATGAATGCCCTTGTTTATATATATATATTTTTTGAAAAGCCCCTTGTTTATATTTAGCTGTACCCTATTTTGAATTTTTATTAGTTGTATGAAGACTCAAATTTTGATGTGTATACTTGGTCCAATTCCCAATTTAACATTGGGATTATCAATGTTCAGAAGATAGGAGCCTCTATAATTGTCTGAAATGATTTTTTTATGATCCATTTCGATTCAGCATGTTGTGCTTGTGTCATGTGATTTTGCTCAGGAGATGCAAAAATGACAGTATACTTAACATACAAACCAGGTTAGCTGGTCGCTTCTGTGTATCCTCTTGTTCAGGGGCAAAAATAGAAAAAGAATTTTGGGTACAAAGTAAAAATTTTAAGGAGGCTAAAGCTATATTTCATAAATATAAGGGTAAGTTTTCTAATTTAAAAATTTTGGGGTCATGGCGCCCCCAACGCATAATGCAGTTCCGCGCCTGCTCTTGTTGTAGAGTGGACATAAAGCAGTAAAGCACAGTGAATGCTACTCTGTCTTGATCGGAAAAAGGAACACAATCATGTTGCTAATATTGTGGTTGGCATGTTGTTTATAAATATACTGTCTAATTATTCTGGTTGCCTTCGTGCCTTCTGGACAGTTTTATCTATGATATTTCGATTGGTTTCAATAAACTTAACCATGTCTTACTATGAGTACAATGCCACGTTATGTTATCTGAGGTTAAAAAATAAGACAGGTTTCTGAATAAACTATTTGATATTTGTGCACAACCTTCTTCTTTGCCATATTCATTAGTGGAAGCTGAAATCCTTAGTTCACCCAAAGATTTATCCTTCTATAAGTGGATAGAGATTCCCCCTGATCGAATCCCGTGACGTCTTCCTTTTCATCCTTGTCCGAATCTTTTCTTTTTGTACTATCTGCTTCAAGTTAATTAACGTTAGCTAATTAGATGAAGATTGAAGAATGAACTCAAGTTTATATGCATGTATCTTCCGATTGTACCCCTGATTATCATACTTCATGATTTTCAAGTTTATTCAGATCATTATGTTTGATTGATTTTTCCATCCATTGGTTTCGTCTAGTTGATTTCTTATTCTTTTGCGTTATGTGTTCACAGGAACAGGTTGTATGCCTTCTGGATGGGCATTGGACACAGAGGGTATGATTGTACTTGTGCTTCCACTAGCGAGAGATTGGTGCGTTTCTTTGTTGGCTTAGCCGGTAATGTTTGTCTTCAATGTACTATGTCTAAGGCACTTATAATACTTCTAAGCTAGATACATCAATATTGTCGCTCATGGAATGAGCATATACTACATGAACTAAGCAAGCACCATTTTCCAATCTCGGTTGTATCTGGAACTTTGGATCTTGTCATGATATATGGCAATGCATTCTGGATGTTGTTGATTAGAAGTTGTGTCCTTGTGTTTCAGTTTTGCTATTCATGTCTCATCTCATGATTCATTCTGGCCATGAGCTATAGAGCTATTTGATAAATGCCTGGTTTTCATTCAGAACGAAGTGTTCTATTAAGAAGTCCTTTGAGATATGATGCATTAACAGGGTTGAAAAACACAATATCTTATTTTGGCCGAGTGTTTTTGGAAATAAAAATCTGTGCTTATTTGAATTACTTTGAAGAGGATGACGCAAGTAATTTATTTTATACTGTACCATCCACTCATCCAGCTAAACTATGAAGCACCACCCTTCTCACCACCTTGATTTGTCTGCAGCAAAGTATCAAATTATCAGCTTTACTGTACATCTGGGGTCGCTCTAATCGACATGATTATTTGTCTGGAGAGTAGATTATTCTATGCTGGTGTCAGTGAAGTCACAAAATTACTTCCTTCGATTTACTTCCGTACATGTCTCGTTTAAAGTAATTATATAATAATTAAAAAATTTACTATATAATTTTAATTATAAAAAATATAAATTAATATAATTAAATAATTTTTTCATTTTATTAATATATTTTAAAATAATTTTGCTTACTTTATTAATTTTTTATTAAAAAATTAGGATAAAATTTTTTAAAAATAAAAATAAAGTTAAAAAGTTAATTAATATTTTAAATAATAAACATTTTAAAATAACTTTTTTTTTAAAATGACTGATAAAATAAATAGAGAAAATCATTATCTTGCTTTGAGCATTTGAAAAGGTAAAAGTAGTGTTAGGGGGAATAGTTGAATAAAAGTCACTTTTTATTAGCTTTGAAGAAATGGGCGTTAGCGTTGGCCTAATGTTCAAACAAACAGCCAAGTGTTGACTATATAAATCATAATAGTTCAAAAACCTTTTTTTTTTTTTGTGTTTTAGTGGGGTATTAGTATCTCAAATTAAATCTTAAGTGATTTAAATTTTTAATAAAAATTTATAGGGACAATTCTAACAATATGATTTATATAGTCAACGTTGATACAAATATTATATATATATATATATATATATATATATATATATATATATTTTAATACTGTAACAATAAATATAATTTGTCATAATTTTAGAAAAAAAAAGATGAGGCATGCAAAAAAAAAAAGGAGAATATAAAATGCTTAGCCTTACTCTTTCTCTAGATTCAGATGAGCTTAATTAATTTTTAGAAAAAAATTACTTTTTTTTTATAAAAGAGGTTCACCTTATAAGATTTTAATTATAAATTATTTTGAATATAAAATAAATTAATTAAATACATATTAATTAACATTTTTTAAAACTTTCAAAATTGCAGTTCATTATGTCTGTTATTAAAAGATAGAACTTTTTTTGTTACAATAATAATACAGAAAATTTAACTTATAATTTTTTACAAATTATAAAAATTCCTCTCTGTTAACCCAATCTTGGTAGCGTAAAACTTTTTCACTTCATCGTATGACTAATTTTTTGCTGTCAAATTGTTTAAATACTTTGTATGTGTAAAAAGTGCTACTTCACAGTGGACAGAAAGTCAATAGAAATTTAAATTTTTATTATTTTTTTTCTTTTCTACTTTATTACTGCAACGAGTATAGGACTGTGATAACAGAATTGAGCCCAAATTTTTCTGGGTTTTATAAATAAAACATCGTTATCAATTATAAGTTCGTAATTAATTCCTCACCACGAGGCAGAGCTCTATCCAATTCCACAACCATTCGTATAAGTTTTTGAAAATTTGAGTTGCATTATTAATTATGTCTAGCTTTGACGGTTTGGAGTGTCCCTGACATACAATTTCATGCGGCTCATAACACCACATTTGACTAACACAACTTCCGTCATTTCTCTGTTGGTAGATGGGATCACTGCATGCACTTGTTACATCTTTGTCAGCAATATGTTGTGCACTTTAACTCATTCTTCTCATATAATTTAGGTTTTTTCTTCTTGCAATCCATTATTGGTAAGAATTAGTTTCTCTCTAATGTTCAATCACTAATTCTTTTTTTAACTGGTTGCTTAGACGGCCAACGTAGAGAGTTGCAATTTGCGAGGCTATGGCGTCCAGATTCGATCCCATTCCACGTTGAGGTTCTCCACGTTTAATCCAAACTTAAAGGTGTGAGCAAGTCAGAGTTTTAATGTAATAAGTTTTTTTTTCTTTTTTTATAATGTTAGGTTACATTCGACTTGAAAATATTTTGTGAGAAGAAATAATTTTATTATCTCAAACAATGATTAGTCTCACACTTAAAATTATGAGAATAATGAGTGAGAAAAATCCAATATACAACATCCATTAAACATTTGTCATTAAAAATAACTATGAAAGTAATGATCATGGTGATAAATCATAATGGCTTTATAGTTTATAGTATCAAAAGTAGGAGATGATAATTGCAACAAAAAAAAGGATAATTATAGTATTATTATATGTAAATTATTTTTATAATATTGTATAATTTGATTAAACAATTTAAATAGTTAAACTTTAGTTAAAAATGTTGTCGGTTCACTATCTGATTTAATTTTAATAATATTAGTTAAATTATCCAATAACATTGCTTGAATTTTTTTCTGTTTTTTTAAATTTGTAGTTTATATTTAATATAAATTAAAAATATTTTTATATAATTTAATTTATTTAAATTATCTTATAAGTATAATTTTTTAGAATCAAAAGTTTGCTTGCTATTTACAATTGAGATAAAATATAATATATTTTTTTTACCATATCAGTATTTTACATAGAACATCTATCAATGTTGATCCACTATAGAAATAAACTAATCTAATCTCGTCCTTGAATTGAATTGATCATAACTCAGTCACAACTAGCAATACCACATTTCCACGTAACAGGACTCACTGTAGTTAGTGCACGCCTGTATTCAATTCTCACTCTATTTCTTTGTAATTTTTTTATTGACTAAAATAATAAAAAATTGAAAAGGAAAGAAAACCCATGGGGTTCACCGCGCGGGGTTGGTGGGGCATGCAAGCCAATCTCAGCATATCTCTGTCGCTTGTGTGCTGAAGCCACATATTCTTTCTCTCAATTATTATCACAAGACTTCACCTACCCTCCAATTCCATTGCCACTGGCACTGGGTCATCATACTAACTACATTTGCCAACTAATTAGCACTGTGAGACACTAAATTGCACCACCAACAAAAAATATATACTTGAGACACAATCAAATATAATTTTTAATGATTATTTATATTTAAATTTAACTTCTTATTATTATTGTTATTTATGCTATTAAATAATTAGAAAAGGATTATATGATTGATAAATAATTTTTTTTTACTTTGTTAATAAATCAAAAACTGAATTCTTATTTATATACAAGATGTCTGATAGCTGAAAATAGTTACACAATAAGAAATGATAATATATAATCTTAAATAAAAAGCTTACTTCATTTTATTATCAATTTTATGCAACAATAAGAAGTAGTATAAACATCATATAAAAAAAGAATAATGTGTATGTAAATATCAGTAGCCTTGCAATAAAATCATATCCAGTTACTAATCATAAATAAAACTAATAAATGGAAATTAATTAGTACGTGGCAAAGCCAACATTTGCAATGCAATGGCGCGAAAAGGGCACAAAAGAGTGTATTATTATTATTATTATTATTAATGTGGCATAATGAACTAGGAAGATGCCTTCCCATCCCAATGCAAAGAAAACAAGCTCCAGAAACTACGGCTTTGAAACTGAAAACAAAGGGAATTCAACTCCTTGGAACGAGTTTTCCTTGTCTTTGCACTTTGTGAATTGGCATGCCCCATGTATAATTTTCTTCTTATTTTGGCACAAACTTCCAATGCCATGCCCTTTTGACCACTTCACTTGCAATGTTGACCCAATTTTTCATCCATAACTTTAACTTTGATCATGGTCAAGCTTGATAGATAGTTTTGCAAATTGATAGTGATCCCCTGGAAGAAGTGAAGTTACAGTATAATTGTAGGTGCCCATAAGTCTGTGTATTCTCAGTTTTGGTTCAAAATCACCCCTGAATTTTGAGCTTGAGCCTTGAAGGAATGGGAGGGGATGGGTGGTTTCAAATCCCAAAAGGCCCAGCCATCAAAACGGCGACACAGCTGGGGGAGCTGCACGTGAAACTGTCTGTCAAATTTAAGAGTTGTGGTATTCAGCTCCTCCTCAATCCTCGTCTGCTTTGGTTTTTGTCTGGTCCCACTCCCACGTGTGGCTATGGCTTAGGACTCAACAAAACACTGATATTAAGGTGGTTTTGTAGGGATTGGGATGGACCTGTCTGTCCTTAAATTAGTCTTCAACGTTTCACGTAAAAATAGAGTTCAGTTTGTGCAAGTTACTGGCGCCATTTGGATAGCACAATGCAGGAGACCAAACCCAGTTTGCCCGTGAAATTGCTGGAACAATCACTTCAAAACAAAAAATTATATATCATGTTTTGTGGCCTTTTCAGATCCCAACCTCTGAACTGAACTGAAAATATAATTGAGTACTTCTCATCCAATCAATTACTATTTCACTAAAAAACCAAACAAGTTTCTAATCTGCAAGATTAATTAGACCTCTTGATTCAGCAATTTGGCACCACCAAGTCACCAACACAGTACATACTATTGGCATAGACTAGGTTCAGTGATAACGTCATATTTTACTTTTGAAATTTGCAAGATTATTATAAAATTGACAGTGAATCAGTGAAAGGGACGGGACTAACCTACCATTATAATGTCATGCTGCTTAAACCAAACCATACAAAAAAAAAATTTATATGCATATATATACAATTAAGGTGATTCTAGGAATGTTCTTTATTAATATTTGCTGTGCAAAGGTGAGAAGAAACTGTTGGCACGGGAGATGGGACCTACATGCAGAACATTCGAGGTTTATAATTGCAGCAGAAGAACTATTAAAACACAAAAGGGTGCTTCCAGTTTCTAGGCTTTGGTTGAATTTGAAAATTTACGAGGCACAAGTCAAAGAGTTCAATATCGGGTTTTCGTGGATGGTGCACATATTCCACCCAATGTGAGTAGCTTGCGGCTTGTGCTAACTCCCAAATGCCAAAACAAACTCGCATAATGCAAACCTAGTTTGAGAACAGACAAAGCCTTCCTTTTACCTTTTTAGTTTGTCTTTTAATAATCAAAGTCATTATCTTAAGAAGCCAGCGAAGGCAAATTTTCATATTACCCTCAAACAGGAAACCATGAAAGTAGCGAGGTAGGTATATATCTCATCCGAAAAAATTGAAACACGGACCAGCAGCAAAAGCCAGAGGCCTAGCGCTAAGAAAGTCAAAATCTAGAACTAGAAGCCAATTTCTTAAACCAGAATTCTGAATCCTTACAATCAACTGGATCCCACTGCAGATTTATTCTAACGTTATTAGCAAATGACAGGGCTTGGATAAGACGTTTTATTTGGTCCTTCAGTCCTTCTATCTAATATTTAACACCATCTCTCTTTTTTTTTAAAAAAAAAAGAAAATTATTGTAAAAAGAAAATATAAATCTTACTGTTTGATGTGATGTGATATTTTTAAAATTATATTATTATTTTTAATATAATGACTATAACGAAAGAGTAGTTACTTTTATTAGAAATATAAAACGTTAAACACATTTCATTATAAAGTTGTTAAATGTAAAATTATGAAAACATGATTGCTTTGCTTGACATATGAAATTCGCTCTTAAACATGCTTGAAATAC
Organism: Castanospermum australe; assembly: GCA_019955255.1. Taxonomy (NCBI): domain Eukaryota; kingdom Viridiplantae; phylum Streptophyta; class Magnoliopsida; order Fabales; family Fabaceae; genus Castanospermum; species Castanospermum australe. Next base: position 530,187 of record NSJW01000323.1, on the reverse strand, counting down.
AGTTTTAAAATTGATTTCGTCAAAAATTTAAAAACAATGGGAGAATTGTTGTTCATTCAGAACCAGAACACTATAGGCGTTCCAATGACACGGTTCCATCTTCAAATTACAAAGAAGAGAACATCATTCCGTGGCATCGCATGGATCAAATAAGACACTTTTAGTAATTACTAATTGGAAGCTACACGTTATGGTCAATTTTCCCAGAACTAAGTGACGTGGAGACACGCAGCAGCTGAGCAAAATGGATAAAAGTTAACTAGCTAAATGGGAACCCAATCTTGGCTAACATTAGAATAACACTTATCCATGACACACAAATCATTATTTGTACACTTATAAAACAAAGACGCCAACATTGATAAAAGATTCAGTTCATATTCAGCCTCTCTAAAAGAGTGAAAAATATGCCCTTCAACTTCTCAGATCCCAAAACAATATCTCAGATGCCACACCATATCAAGCAAATATGCTCATAGGGCCTGTCTTATTTGATGCATCCAATCCATGTTCACCATTCCTATTTCCTGTAATCCAGGTCCTGCAAAAACACACTTTAAAGTCACATAGAGGAATAGTTAAACATACAAAAATATTTTTACTTCCCTCTTCTGCTTGGTCACACCTAAGTAGACCATCCTATGCATATTTCATTTTCTCTCGCACCTTCTAATATCTTTGCTGCTTGAATCCGTCAGAATTGTCAATCTTTTTGCGGTCTTCATGAAGTCGCTGCAATGTGATGGCAGAAAAACAAAACCCCAATAAAAAATAGGACCAAGATAAAAACATGCATCTGAAAATATACAAGCTAGAACTTCACGGCAGTGCCAGATTGAAGTACCTTTAATGAAAATAAAATGATTATTGACACTAAGATTGAAAAGGGAAAAAGCAATCAAGAATGATGATACCTGAAGGGTTCTTCTCCAGTTTGCTTAAGAGCACCTGTTGCATCACGGTAGAGCACATGACTGAACATCTCAGATCTTTCAATTCCAAACATGTTGGCCAATCTCCTGTACAGCTCTTCATAAGAACTGAGACGTGACAGGTCTAGGGTCCGTCCCACATCTTCTGACTCCATGAAAACCTTGCAATGACCAGTATCCAAGCCAAGTTGCCAAGGAAACTCAGCAGGAGAAGATTTTCCTGGTGAAAACTGCTGTGAAAGTGCAGATTGGGAGTCACCAAGAGAGCACTTTTCTTTGTCCTTGTTCCCATCCGGTGAATTTTTCCCAGTACAATTCTGAGACAACACATCACTAGAACAGCTTCTAGAAATTTGTTGCTCAGTGAGTATCGGTTGACCAAAAAGCAAAAACTGGTGTCTCTTCACATTATCAGGTTTCTCCAAATTCTTGTGAGAATTTCCCATGGTCAGCAAGCATGATAAGTTTTCTTTGCTCTTATCATGGCTGGTCATGTTGCCATTAGAAATCCCAGTGTGCAAATCAAGCTGCTGGACGTTAGTTGGAAGCAGCCCCAACTGCAGTTTATTGTTAAGGTGGAGATCTGACAGAGATATTCCAATTTGAGCATGCCTGGCTCCCTGTATGCCTGCAGGAGCATTATCAGATAGACAACACAAGGGGCTGCTGGGCCCAAGGGGGTTGCCTGTAAACGTTGGTATTGGAAATTGAACATCAAGGGGTAAGTCTGGGTGTTGTGGAAACCGCAGCTTCTTCCTTGGTGGAGAGAAGGGTGTGAGATGGATGAATGGCACGTTTGATACCAATTCAACCAACCATGGGCTTACGCGCTTCACATTTTGTAGCAAATCTGGCTCATCCCAAGTAACCTGTGGTGATAACAGCAAAGTCAATCAAGATTGCACGATAAACTTCTCTAGAAGATTAAATTGATTTGAACTATGATGTGAATAGAATCAAGTATACAAAACAAACACCACCACGATCAACAATTGGCATTTCAGCCTCTGGTATAGGAGTATTTACTTGGAAACTGCAGAGATAACCAAAAGATTCATGGGCTAAGAACTGCATGTGAATTATTGTAGAACTCAGAGGCAAAAAGGCTGGGGGAGAGGGCAGTTACAGGATTAAACCCTTCAACTAGATCCACTTCGTTCAAGAATTCTGTTCCATATATATTTACAGAACCAGACTCTTCAGAGACCTTAATAAAAAGTGAACATTAACAAAGCACGAATATATCCCCAAAGAGGCATCGGAATTGAGCCCCTTATGCCTCATATCAACAGACAGTTTAGGAGCCAGATTGTTGAAAACATGTTCACCATAAAAGAAAAAACGTAAGAAAGAGCGTCAAATTTTGTAGTCATAAATCTTAATAACAGAGAGTGAGAGAGTACCTGAAGAAGTCGCCAGGGGGAATTGGGCCAGCGGATGGGATCAACAACCTGAACAGAAGCTATGGTCCCCATGAACCAGCTGATCCTGGAAGAATCCTCGGTTTCAAAGGCCATCTTAAACCTCATCCCAGAGCACCATTGAATTCTCATAGCCGCCCTCACAGCTGAAGCCTTAATGCAAAACTCAGGGGTGCTTGCTCTTGGATAATAAACAACTTCAAATGGCTGATTGCTGGCAGCCAGTTTCATAGCATCCCTGACAGTTTCAGGCGCCACCCTTGCTCTTCCAGTCAAATTACGGGTAATGCTAGGACTTGAATTCCCACAACCATTTCGCAATAGTTTGCTCTCCTCTCTCAAGAAAACAGAGAATGCTCCATAAGGTCCAAGACCACAATTTCCGGGGCCAGAGCTCCACCCAGATGAGGCCTCCGATCCACCACCGATTCCCCGCTTGGCTCGACGAATTCCAACGCAGAGATCCCCATTTTCGGCCCTCAGAAACACGATGGAATCCCCTGCAACGAGTTTCTTCTGGTTCACGAAAGTGCTCCATCCGGTTGTAAGCAAGTGGCGACGAGGGGTGCCTCTATATATATGCCTAAACTTCCAAATCTCGCCATGAACGTCCTTGGCAATCACGGTCTGAACCGGTGGTTCGGCCGAGTAATCCAGCCGTGGAAAGATGGTTTCTGCACAGTACCTTGGAACCGAGAAGCCACCGCCATTGTTGGCGTCAGATTGGGTTAACGTCTTGGCAAAGGATGCGGGCTTCTCTGAACTCTCGGACGCATTACCGTCCCCAACACCATCGTCGTCGTAATCCATCTCCAAATTTCTCAGAGGAACCAACTTTATCCTGGCGAAAACTTCATCGGTTTCTGGGTCCGCCAAGAATTTCACTGCTGCAACTCGGCAAGGAATGAACGGTGGAATCCTCAAGGAGGCCGCAAAATCAACGTTGGCCTGGGCGTGCTCGGCATGCCCTTGAGGAAAGTAGAAGACTTTAGTGTTCACCGGAGGCATCTGAACCATACCTCCGGCGCATGCGTGCCATAGCTGCGGATCCAAGCTCTTCTCACCTTCCTTCATTTACTGATGATTTTGGCGCTGATAAGGAGAAAGCAAGTGATCAAACAGTGGCGACAGATTTATTTTGCTGCTGGTGGCTCTCTGGTTCTCGCTTAGTGAATGCTGCGAGCGAACAACGAAATCAAAAGAGATCCAAAATGCGTTGAACAACCAGAAGCCAAGTCACTTCAATAATTTAATTTCCAGAAAACCATTTATTGGAACAAAGAGGGCTCGTTAAGTGAAAAATGTTTTACCTTTCTTATGCGCCGAGAAGCAGGGGAGTGAAAATGTGCCGAAGAATCCTGGATTGCTTGCTTCCACGGTTCGAATCTTCCCACCCCACCAAAGAAAGAGAGAAACTTTAACGCCCCTCTTCTACAGACCAGAGAAATTACACATCCAGTTTCACAATTCCATCACGTTCCTCCCATGCACACCATTGACAGCGAATCGCAAAAGAAAAGCTGAACGGCCCTCCTTAAAAGCCTCGAGAGGAAGAAACCATACTGAGGCTTTTAACGCACTCAGGGTAAGGAGCAGCAAAAAACAGTGTTGAGGAATGGATAAACTAAAGCCAATTTCAGACTATCACGCTCGAATCTGCTCCCCTCGCGCGTCTTTCTGAACTTTCCCAATTGGTTTTCTTCTCGTATACTCAATCACAACAAAGCCTTGATTTGAAGAATCTGAAATACGAGACAATGAGTTTTCATCAATCCGAGAATCAGAATCATCTCTCCTCCTACAGGGTAACAAGCTCCATCACACAAAGACCTCTCCTTTCACACCTGATTTCTTTTTCCCTTCTTTTCTTTTGGTTTCTTTCAAATCTCAGAGAAAGAAAGAGATACACAAACACTCTCCGGAGCCTATGAACAAAACGAACAACCAAATCAATTCCTGGGACAGCCAAACATTTTATGCATTGAATATGAATAATAAATAAACTAATGGGAAAGAGGAATCGAATTTTTTTTTTTGGCCGATAATTATGATGATGAGGTGATAAAGATAGTGGTAATTTCCAAAAAGAAAAAGAGATGGCAGTAATTACATTATGTCACGGTATTATGTCAGGAAATATGGCGAGTGTTCATTAAACTTTAGGAACTCGGAAAAGGAAAAGGAAGCAGAGCAGTAGTGAGGTAAAGTTAGTATTACCTGGAATGGTGGCAACGGTAATTGATTCATTATGGCACTGCTCACTGTCACTGAACTGAACATCCCCGCTACCTCTGCCTGTGCCTGCATTAAGTCATAAGCTGACAAAGTAACGCATTTCGACATTTATTTATTTAATCAATGACAACAGCAAATGAAGGAAACCTGTTTCTGTTGTTTGTTCTCACAATCTCAATTCTCCCTCCCAACAAATAATCACGGCTCTGCCAAGTGCCAAAAACAGAGAGAGAAAAAGCACCAAGACTCTGCCCAGCGCCAGTAACGCGTATGAAACACGCGTGATAAGGTCGTGGGAATGACTGAGGACCCGCGATTTTTTGGTCGGATGAGGCTCATGGGAAAGCCAAGGCGGTCCTCTGTGGAAAATGGTTGGCCTTAGGTGGACACACCCCTCGTCACACTCGCCACACTTCTATCTATACCTAATCTTAATCTAAAGAACCACAAAACAAAAACCCTAAGAATACACAATATGCTTGCACGCAACAGCAAATAAGGAGAAAATTAAATAAATGAAAGATAAAGTTAAAAATATGGGTCTGTTGCCTTGGGGCATGGGCTGGTTCTCTCGCTTGTATATATACTGTCAGCCATGAAACTGATTCATAGTCAAATCCTAAACATGAATGACGTTGGCATTTTTTTTCACCTTCATCCATTTGAATTTTTTGGTGCACCCTTGTAATTGTAGTACAATTAGAGGGATGGAAGTTCGCAGAGTTTGGGTTTTCTTTCTCTCCTGCTATACCATATTCATTAGTGTTACAGTGATGTTGTTTTTTGTGTTATACTTTTGGGAGATCAAATGGCGAAGAACATGTCACTTTTGGAAGGAGACTGACAGCAGCAAGCAAGATGGGGATGTCCACATGGTGGAGTAAGCTTTTGTCTAATTGGTGATTGTGCTAAAAAAACGGCATCCTCATGCCAAGATTTGGCTTGCGAAAACCTCGTCTGGGCATGACAAAGGAGGGGGTCACGCAAAGTTTATCTTGTTCTTTTCTTGCAGAATGCAAGCCACCTAATTTCTTTAGGGCCTAATGATGACCACGTACCCCAGGAGAAATTATTCAAAGAAATAGTACTAAGAACTAATTAATTAAGAAGCCTACCAATTCTTCCATTTATGCGTATAGAAAATGCTTTGTTTTTCATCAGACTACAGACTGCATCACCATGTCCCATATACAGATACCCTCCCTTTGTGTTGTAACTTGGAAGTTACTTAAGTGATACTATTCTTTTCAATATGTGAATTGTAATTCAAAGTATGTTGCTCATCCCAGAATAAAAAGTAGTAGTAGTAGTTGTACTGTATATTGTCAACCAATGCTAATATTTGATTTTGATAACATAACAGAAACAGATCAATAAAGCTTCTATGCAAAGCAAAAAAATTCGGTTATAAATTGGCACAAGCTGACAAAAGCAATAGGTACGAAGGGAAACCACCGCCAAGTACGATATATGGCCGATTTTTAGCATGTATTATATATATATATATAAACCAAGGTAGAAAGTAGACACAGCTTAGGCCGTCCCGTCAGCATCTGGTAAAAGTTAAAAGGAATAACTTTCATGACGTGCTGGGGCAGAAGCTTAGGAGAATCAATCAGAATTGTCCTTAGTTACTACATACATGTTGTTTAGGTAAAACGACAACGTCGCTACTGCCAGCTCGTATGTAACATCAATCTATTCTCTATTCTATTTTATTCTATCAGGTCTATTATTACAAATAAAAACAAATATCATTTAAACAAGTTTAGTGTATGCTTTTGTATGCATATTAAGAAAGAAAACACAACATAAACAAAAAAGAAATTAGTTGATAAATCAGCTAAAAAAATGTGGTTTGGAAAAGAATAGGATTGGTTGGTTGAGAATCAACATTGATACCGACACACAAGGTCGAGACAAAGAAGGCGCGAAGATGAAATAATAGACACATGGAGGAAACAATCAATGTACGAATATTGGGATAATAAATTAAGAATTGAATTGCATAGCCACCTCCCTCCCCCTGGACCTGACCCTGAACCAGTCTTATTCTTATCTTGTGCTCAAAGGCCATAACTTTAACAAATGTCCCATTTTGCCGTCCCACAATCACTTCCCTTTGTAGTCTGTACTGAAGAACCTCATTCATTCATCCATGCTTATATAGTAATAGTAATATTGCCTTTCTTTTTCGCTATCGGGTGGGAACTGCTGGCTTGTCTTTAGTCTTGCACCATTTTATTATGTGGTCCCTTCACGAATTGACCCTGTTTTCTGGATTAATAATCTCTCTGATTCTGCTTCAAGCAGAAGCAGAACCAGTCTCCTCCTAGAAATTAAACCCCTTTTCTTTTTATTTTTATTTTAGGAGGTTAAGTTAAGCCTGAGGCAAGGAGTGAGGATGTAAGGTGCTCCACCAGAATTCAGATGCATCCCAAAGGGCAGAAGAATCCATTTTCGTTAACGAAAATTGCCAATAAATGTTGCTATTCCAAGACAGAATCGGACCCACCCACCAGGGCAGAAATTGGGTCCCGAGAAATTGAAAATTGAAAAGAAAGGAAACCAAACCAAAGCCAAAAGAAAACGAAAAAAGGGGTCGCTTTCCTCTCCTCCTGCTCTGGTCTGAGCCTGACACCGATAATTGATGATAAAGCTACAGCTTCGAGTGCATCCATGCCCAATGTCAACTCCTCATTATTTACGATGGACCAGTGCCGAGGCCCCAGTCCCACTCCCACCACTTTCTTTCAAATTTGATTTCTTTGTTGTTTGAAGTGAGTGGCGCAGGGTGAGAGTAAGATTTTAGTTGAGAGTTGAGATAGACCGCGAGTGTGATGAAGAGCATGGTACAGTATGACAGCTAGAGACAACCCCCAGGAGAAGGAGAAGAAGGGGGAAGGGGGTGGGTCAGGATGATGGTGGTGGTGATGGTTGACCTGGCATTGGTTGAGGTTGGACGCGTGTCAGCATCAGAGAGGGCTTATCTTGGCTGTTCCTCGTTGGCATTGACAATTGACATTGACGAAGTGACGTAACGTAACGCAACGCAACGCAACGCGAGGCCCCCACCGGCATGCTCAACTTTGATGGGGACAAACTCTCTCTCTCGGGAATCTCTGTCTTTGTGTTACTTCTCTCTGTCACGGGAGAGACAGAGACGACACCATCCATCATCACTATTCACAGTTCACACTTCACCCTTCACAGCCTGCCTCTGACTCCCTCCCATTTTCACAGCACAGCACAGAGGGAAAGGGATAGGGGGTAGCTTGTAACTTTGCACGAGTCAAGACAAAGACTGCACGCTCACACCCTCACAGTGACGAAGACAAGTATCTTAAGGTTAAAGTAAACGGGGTTTTGCGTTTCCATTTATTTATTTATATTGTCTGTTTCTGTTATATCAATATATGTATCAGTGATGATGTGAGGTTTTGTATAAACTCGGCCGGTGGCTGGTGGATTTGATATGAGTGAAGGAAGAAAGTGCCACGTGTCGTGGGAAATGAGCGAAAATAAGCATCGTGATCATCTCCTCTCGTCTCATATCTCATCTCATCATGCGGGCGATGCGAGACGGCATCAAACTGGAATTCCTTTCTTTCTTTCTTGGCCAGAAAGGACACTCCCCCAATACATTCCAAAACCAAACTGTGCGTTATGGAATCAACGTGTGTAGCGTGCCACTGATGTATCCCATTCCGACAGTGCCGTTTGGCCCATCGCACTACCACTTGGTACGTGTCGTTTCATGCGACAGAGATAGACCATGTCTTTCTCCTTTCCTTTCATCCTCACCAGAGTTAGAATGTCGGATCAGGGTCTTACCTACTTGGTACTTGGTTTAATTGGTTAGCCATTGGGCATAGTAAAACCTATATACCTAACATAACTCGATGCTCATCTTTTATTTGGGGAAAATGTTGTATGCAATAAGCTAAGAGCAAAACGTACGTTTTTGATTCCTTGTATCACTCATCTTCACATGCTTTCTTTCTTGTATTTTCCCTTCTTCGATTTCACAGCTTAGCCGTGTTCATGCTTCATCCTCGGCATCTTAAAAAAGAAGAAGAAGAATGGAGTAATCTTCTTTCTTGGTCTCTTTTCTTGCACTCAACCGAACAAGAAAACGACATTCCATATATAACATTATAATAATATGAACAGGAAATGAATTGAATTTAATTGCCACCAAAAAAAGTCTGACACGAAATAACCAATTGACTCTTACCAACATGCACAGAAATAGGAAAAGTAAATGATTTCGATCCCTTGCTCCGTGACTGCCCCCATAAATGGGGTAGGCTATGCATGTGGAAAAGGAATTGGGGGAATGTTGCTGTCTCAAAAACACAAGAGTTATGGCATGGACTATGGAGGATGGAGGACACCGATGCACGTGCGTTGGATTAATGCATGTACTTTCATTGCATTCAGATCCACTGATATGTATATTCAGTTAAACCTTTGGCGCTGGGGAATATTTAGTCTCTTTAGACTTTAGAGGTTAGATTTGTACGTGGTTGATAATTGTTAATTGGCATTAGGAGGTGGGGATGCATGGGAGAGGGGGCAAAGGCCAACACAAAATGAGGTCCTTAATTAAGATTACGTATATAGGACCATTCCATTAAAATGGGGCATGTACCCACAAGGCAGCATCCATCAAAGCATCAAAAGGAGCATCAATTAACCTCCAATTGTTTAGCCCTTTTTCATTTAATGCAAGCATTGAGCACAGCCTGTCTCTGACAATTATAATATTAATACATAATAATGTGAGATAATAACAAGCTACTGCAGTGAACAGTAACACCAATATCAATCCCTCAATTTAAAACTGAGCAGGCAGGGAAGACCTCGTAGCAATTTGTGAAAAAAGAAAATCATTATAAACTTGGTTTAACTAATTAAAAATGAATTTCAAATGCATGATAACTATTCATCCGTGTATGAGTTTTACATTCTGTTGGAAAATCCTTGTGTTTTTTTGGATGAATACGGCTTGAATTTACTATGAAACCATTTCTGCTTTTATTTTTTGGGAACAACTTATGGCCCAGAAAGGTAAAAGAGCAATGTTATTTGTTTTACAGCGGATTTGTGCTTTAGTTTAGTGGTTAAGGTTTAATATATTGATACAGCCCTACTATGGAATGACGGACGATCCCACCCCTCTTCCCATCCCTCGGAAACAAAAAAAAAAAAAAAAAAAGAAGCTGGTTTCACAGCCAACAAATACCGACAGCAACAATTTTTGGGTTTGGTGGAGTGTCATGGGGTGAGGATTGAGGAAGTAAACATGTGTGACTATAGGCTGCCTCTAAAATGTCCATGGCTTTGAATACATGACTTACAGATCACTGAGAGAATTAGGGTCAGCTTTTCCTTTTGGGCTAATAAGTCACTTGCATTGAGATCGAGCCGGTCAGTGTTTGTAGTCACTTCACATTGCAAAATCAATCCGAATATGGGTTCTCCCACAAACTGAGGTTTCAAGATATGATGATGCATTATTCTTCATTCAGATGAAAAATTAATATATTATTAACCTAAAAAGAAAGAAGTGATGTTAAAATGGAGAAGGAAACGTGCCAATTGAGTGATAGATTAACTGAAATCACATCTAACTGGTAATGAAAAAGTCTAGCTTCCACCGGGAATAAGTGTTTTCAACGACCTACATTCCTTCTTGTTTTCACTTTCCAAACGTTCGCAGCGGAAATCAGATTAGTTCCAAGAACCTTTGTCAAACGGAATCGAAAGACTCAAGTTACTATTTTAAAAAATTCCAATAATTATAAAATTTTTATGATTAATTATAATATTTTATACATATGTTAGATAAAACAACTACAACTTGCATATTACAAATCATTATTAAAATGTAAAATATAAAACATATAACAAACTTCAAAATATATAATTTTAATATTTTTAATTCTCTAAAATTTTGCAGGTAAAAAGTCACTTATTAACGGGCCACCTAGAAACAAATCTAACCTGGGGAGATCTGGTGGGCTGAAGGGAAAGCATCATTATCAGGCTGGTGGAAGGATCGATTCCCTGCTGGGCCCCCCCAAAACAAAATGACAAAAAAAAAAGTTCGCAGGAATTTGAATCTTCGTAATTCAATTGAATGTTTAGTTAAAGAAAGATAAACACAAACAAATCATCAAATAAATGGTTGACCAAAAAACAAAAATAAATAAATTTTAAAATTTAAAATCATTAAACCTACCCGATTTCTGTTTTTGTCTAAAATTAATAAACAAACTACACTGTAAAGGGTCTGATGCAGTTTGCAGGTAACCCAACATACCCATGCATCATGCATGTGCTTTCACTATAATAGTATAATTTTGTGCTATGTTACAACCAGGCATGAGATATCATTATCCTTGCCAGAATTTGGTCCTTGACTTCATGTCTTCGCAGCACATTCAGCAAGCAAGCAAAGATTCTTGTTCATTTATCCCATGTTGCCTCACTGCTTCATCTATGCATGGGCTCCGGTTAGAGAGTTGCTGGCTGGCTGGCTGCCTGCTTCATCAGCCACTGCGATGAGACTATATTTTAACACCTATGTACCATTCTCAACCCCTCAATTTTTCAGCTCCATGTTTCCTGAATGCCTAGCCAGCAGTAATCAGTGATCTTGCGCTACTACCTTTTTATTTAACCAATCAATTTACATAAAACAAATGATGCTAAGCAATATAACATTAGACAAAAATGAGAATAATAAACAAGGAGGATCCTGTTTGGGATTACCATTTCTTCCTTAATAAAATCTAGCACAATATTATCCTAAAGAATTTCCAGGAAGGTTTGACGAAGGGAGCTTAGAACCCCTAACAGCCTCCTGGAGGCCTCTGTTTCTCATCTCTATGACCTTCTTGTGACAGTTCGAGTGCAATGATGCTACAAAAGTGGGGCTAGCTGCAGGTCGGTACTCAGGAAAGAGGCGGCCAGACCTGTATCGAACCCCACAAGCATTGCACAGGGTTTTTGGACCCATAGGTCCCTCTCTCCATTGTGGGGTTTTTGTCACCTCACAATGCATGCATTTTCTGGGAGCAACTGACTTCTGTGATGAGGATGTCTTCATCTCAATATGACTGGAAAGCAGGGAGAGGTCCTTTTTCCTCTGCTTCTTTTTTACCCTGTTTAATAATTTCCCGGCAAGGTGCGTTTCTAAATCTGATTCAGAGGCAGCTATCCTTTGATGATTTTGCAAAGCTGGTAAAGTAGGGATGAAAGGAATCGAGAATAGCAGGCTGAAGCTTGAGAGACGCCGGCGTTTGCCTCGAGCATGCTTAACTGGGATGACAGGTAGATCAAAGTTGGAATTCTCAACTGAGGAAGAGCTACTGCTTTCAATAACAGAAACTGGGCTGTAGGTTCGGTATTGATGCAAATCTTTTCCACTGAAAGAGACAATCTGGCTGGGAATGGTTTTGCCACATGTAGGTCCAGCATTCTTTGCCGACTGTTTTATTGGGGAAACCCCATTACACTGCAATACCAAATGATGAAACCCACAAAAAGGAAAAAAACAAATCAGATGAAACATTAAAGGATATGCTTATTTATCTGGAACAGTGAAGCAAGTGTCTATAGTATATATAATATTTGAATTAATAAGCGAAAGAGGAACCTAGGTAATTTCTTCCAACATTTACATTTATACTGCACAGACAATCACAAGAAAGGAATGCTACTCTTGTAAAACATAGTATACTTTGCAATTATCAGATGCTCTAAAGTCAAATCATCATATCACGGGCCAAAGAGCTAGTCACTCAAATTACTTGCTTCCTTTTGCAATGGAAAATGCTGGATAGCCAGAATTAATTTCACGGAATAGGAGCCACAATGAGTTGGCATTGTTATTGACTCTTGGATGAATGAGTATTCCGTACCACTTTGTCTTATAAAACAACTATCCTTGAATCTAGGTATATTCTGTCAAAGTTTTTTTATTTGTGTGGCACTACTGTTCTGCATATTCAGTTTGTGATTCTGCATAGCATAGTCTTGCCTCTTCATCAAGTGTGACTACACAAACTGTGCGATCCAACTTAATCATTTTATGTTTCCTTGCCATTATACAGTTTCCACCAAAGAGAACCCTAGATCTGTGATCGGCCTCAGCCTAATTGTACCTGCCACCTTACCAGAGGCAAGAAGTTTCCTGAATTTAAATCCATGCAGAGGCAGAAATGGCTTTGGGCAAGGGGAGGGTTATTCATTCCCGTGTTACCCAGCCATTTGCCATGTACAAGCACTTTATTGTTACCAGAACTGGGATATTCATTAATGGGTTATTCTTTCTATGTCTGTATGCCATTTATTTATCATTCAAAATAACTAAACACTTCCAACTTGCAAACATTGTCCAAACATTGTTACCAGAACTTTCTCACTTTCTGAGAGCAACACCAGTTAAGAAAAAGGCCTGAGTACCAAGGTGTTGTTGAGACTTAAAAATTTTAATGGTGTCAGCTATTATATTTTAAAACTATCAACATAACTGCAAATTAATTATATAGATGTTCATGTTATTAGACCTCTTCTGACCATTTTATGCACTCCTAGAACTGAATAAAATTAACGAGTAATATATATAAAAACAGAAATAATAGTAACAAAAACAAATTTGAATAACCAGATACCTCATTTCCCAACCTATTTATTTCTTTTATCATTTTTGGTTTATGTTTCTCTTTAGTTTACTAAACCTTCTAATGCCATCCAAAGTGTATACCAAGAGAAGAAGTTTCTGCAACAGGAATGGAAGAGGAAAGAGATTACCACCAGCTTCTCACCTTCCTCCTCCTTTTTGTCATGCAACCCCTGAAAAGTTCCAACTTTAGGTGCATAAAGGCTGAGCACAGAAGACAGAATAATAACAACATCTCCAGGACATTTTGGGTCAGTTGCAGGTGAAATGAAGCAACTTTTTCATAAATTGTGCTATAATATTATATTTTACTATGATTTCCTATTACTTCCAAGTATGAGTAAACAACATCAGCAGCACACTCTCAAGGAAATTCAGAGTACAGCTGCAAAGTCAGCATTACTGCTTCTCGTACTCTTTACTTGAGGAAACATCTAACACTGCTGGAAACAGCTCAGTAGGTAGACATTAAAACATGGGATATGCAATTACAATTGCCCAATAATCCCACCTATTAAGTAATTGTATGAAAATCGAATCTCTTAACATTTGAATCTTCCACATTTATTCTCCTAAACTAGACCAAAGTCATTCTACAAATCTCTTATCCATGAAGTAGTTTGATAACACATCTATGTCTGACAGCTATCTATAGGACACTTAAACAAAGAGTTGAGTCATAGGATGTTAAAAACAGTAACATCATCTCCCCTTTCACTCATCATCACTAACTGATCTTTAAGGCTTGAATTACCAATATTTCTTTTGTCAATACAAAGTTCCTAAACAACATCATTCTAGTTTTCCTTAGAAGTCACAGTTCTTGCAAAATTTCAACTACAAAAACTCATAGTTGTCTAAGTAACTATGTTAACATTTCCTATCAAAGGTCTATGATGAAAGTTCTGGAAAAACATTCATTCAGAAAGTATAGATCCTATGATACCAAATGGCCACTGCCAGTAACTGAAATTGAAAAACAGAACCTAAATCATCAAAATGTGTCCTTCAACGTTGATACATTCATGTTGTTTCAGTTTCACATAACGAAAGCATGTACATAATTAATTCATAAAATATAAGTGCACTGCATTGAAGTAAAGTTGTGACTTTCCCTGTACATAACTACTAGGCAAGTGGCAATATGCCAGAAAAGAAATTAAACAGATAAAAGACATCAAAGTCTGCATTTCATATTCCAAAATTGTGGGCAGAATACTCACAGAAGCAGAGAAACTCCTCCCAAGATTTGGATTTTCATTTTGAGTTCTACAACACAGCCCAGATGATGATACTGAAAAAACATCAAAAGATGACTCTTCAAGGCGTTTGAATTGTGCATCCCAGTCTTCTTCCGCAACATTAGTTTCCACATCTTCCAGTGGGAAATCAAAAAAATTGATGACATCATCAAACATTTCATCTGACAGACCATTAAAATTCTTGTCGAAAAACCAAGAGTCCTTCATATTAGTCATATCCTGTTTCAAAATATTATAGTGCAGAAAAGACATCAAAGATAGATAGATGTTGTCACTCGTTGCTCGCATACAGTAGAAGATACTTCAGAAAGAAACACGACAAACCATTAATTATTGGTTCTAAATAACCTAGAATATATGCTATATTCAGAATAAAGAGTGATAGAAACTTAAGAAAAGGTTATCTTGTCCAGCCCAATTCGGATCATCATGCAATTACCTTGTCACAAATCACAAAGAGATTATGTGCATTGTACAAAATTTATTTTTACAAAGCAATAAAATCCAGATACACTGTTTATCTGATGCATGTACATGTTACTCAGCGGTGTAAATTTACCCAAAAGACGATTCTCATTTCTCAACAATTAAGTACCCTACAATGACTAAGTTTTCCTAGTGATATGGAAACAAGAAACAAGCAAGGTTCATGTACACCACTCTAAAGCAAACATCTTTTCAAGGGTTCTGATAATCAGCTAAGGAACCCTTCCAAACGAAAATAGACTTTTTAATAGTAAATGACACATCTCCAACGGGCCATTTGGTAGCTGAGGAAATGCAGCAGAGCTGCTCAGAGCCCATATGCAGATTATTACATTATTTACCATCAGATTTTAGAACTTGAAAAGCATAATATTGTTTTCTAAGTTCTTAATTCTTCTATGCTTCAATTAGAGCCAAACACTAGCGGGAAATAACATTCAAAAATCAGCCCCCAATGTCCCTCCTTTTCCTCCATTTCGCAAGAAAAAAAAAACCCAGATAGAGAGGGAAAAATGCATGCAGCTGAAGAGCAAGGCAAAGCAGAAAAAGTTGGACTGCAGCAGCAGAAGAATAAAGGTAGTGCCAGAAATGAAATGAAACACAAAAAAAAAAAAAGAACAAGAACAAGAAAAAGGGAAGAGCTTTGAATGGGTGTAGCAGTAGGACCTCGGACTCAGACACGATTATGGTCTTCAATGACACATTGGCAGTGGCCGGCGAACACTGTCAGAAAACGATTTGCAAATGGAGACACAGCTGAGTCTGATTCTGAGGATTAATTTGCCCCTACAAATGAGATTCCTTTGAATCTCTCTGTCCGATTTGGTAAATTAGGTTTTATTTTTGTGCGGCAGTGGCGCTACTACCGTAAGGAAGCCCTTATCTTGCCCTTCCTGTGTATATCTCTGTAATAAATCTTACTCTTTTTTTTTTTTTGCGAACTAATAAATCTTGCTATTAAATTTTAATTATATTTCTTTTTGTTAAAAGGGTTTCAGTATGTTAGATAATATAATTCCGGTTTTATATACTTAAAAAAAAGTTTATTTAACACTTTTCTTCAATCATTGGAGAAAATTTATAAAATTTCAGCATTTGTTTATAGGTACTCCTCACTTGGAAAAGTGTGATGGTATATCTTAATAAACTTCTGTTTTTTTATGGGTATGGAAACTTCTTTTTTTTTATAATTATGTTATAATCCAAATAAAGAATGATATGAATTTAAATAAAAATTGAGATTTTCTTTTGGGGTACAATCTTCATTTTTGTTAAACCACTCTGAATCATGGGCAAGTATTAGAGAAAAAAATGAAAGAGGAAACAGAAAAAAGAAATGAAGGCGATTGGTTAAAAGAAGGGGGTAACGTTGAAGGGGCGTGAGACATGGATCTAAAGAAATTATTTAAAGCAAAAATAGGTGGGATCTGAAGGAAATTAATATTTATTTGAATGATTGCATCTCACACAGATTTGATTGAGAGATTTGTACCAAAAAACAAAAATTGATTGAGCGATCACCGACGCTGGACGCGGGACGAATCAGAATAATTACACAGCTACAGCCTATTCCTATCTTCTTTTCTTGTTTTTTGGTGAGGAAATGAGTGTGGGGTCCTCCCACTTAATAATTCACGTGGGACCACGCGTGCTGGTACACATAACACCCAGATGTATTGCAATTCACGTCTTTAAGTCCCAAAAAAAAAAAAACAATGTGCAAATTACTAATGTAGTTATTATAATTAAGTTTGGAGTTTAAGTTTGATACATAAAATTTCTAATAGTTTAATTTTCATCCTTTGTTAATATAAAAAATTTTATATTATTATTTAATTATATGTTATTAATTTATTTAATAAATTTAATTATAATATTAGTTACTTAAAAAATTAAATATTTTTAATGATTCAGTAATATTTAATTGAGTAATAATATTAAAAGAATTTATATTAATAATATACCAAAATTAAATTTAATTTCAAATAATGTCATTAAAAATTAAATACAATCATGTCAAAACTATGAGTTAGCCTATTCATTTAAAAAAGTGTGTTCTCTGTCTCCATTACTTGAGATTAAACTTTGAGTCTGCACCGAAGAAATAGAAAAATATACTTTTAAGATTATTTGAAGAAAAATTTAATATCTATTGAGACAAAAATTAATCTAAAAATATAATTATTGTACAATAAAAATATAAAAATACGTCACTCATTTTATTCATTATTCAAAAAATTATTGCCTGCATACTAAATGGAATTATTCAACCATAAGAGTTGGACGACTTGGGCCTATTACAATTATTTTATAAAGTGAAATTTCATTTAATTAAAAAATTCAGCGACACAAACATATATGAGTAAAGAAAATAAATATTCAACTTTTAGTGAAAAGCAAAATTACTGAGAAGAAAACAAACCACCACGAGGAAGATAACATCAACCACACAGGGGAAGATAACAACATCTACAAAAGGAAAGACCAAGATAAGATTTGCCACGAAAGATGACAGATCTGAAATAAAGAAAAAACTTCTCAGATCTACCATGGATGAAGGTAGATCGAAAGAAATTATTAAAAATAACTATAAAAAAGATGTAAAGAATCAAAAGCGATTTTCTTGACTACCAGACTGGTATATTTGCTGCTATATTTTCCAATTTGTTTCATTGGACAGATACCAAGAGAAATTAATTACAAGAGACTCTTATATACACTTAGTGTAAAATAATATTATTAAATTATACCATTTATCATGTGCCATATAAACTCATTCTTGTCTCTCAATGGTGACTCACACAAGTACATAATTAATATAACACACATTTAATAGTAATAAAATATTTATCTTATACTAGATGTATTTAAAAAATTTTCGCCACAAAACCACACAATTAATTGCAAGCAAGGGTTACAAACTACAGTTTAATCTTCGTATTAGTCACTCATGAGTTGTAGAACATGGAAGTACTCAATCTGATCTCAAACTCTTACAATCAGTGTTTGTATGTGTATATGTTGATTGTCACAAATAACTTGGAAAGGAAGAATTTTTCAACAAAAATAAAAAAGAAACACCTAACATACCTCACAAATTCGAATTTTTTCCATATTAATCCTTAACATGAAATGAGTTTAAATAATTTAAGAAAAAAATCATACAATTAATTTAGATAAAAAAAACTAAATTACAAGTGAGAGATAATTTTAGAAACTAATATGTTATTTTATTTCAGAAAAACAAAAACACGAAGACTTAGAAAAAAAAAAGTTGTAATGAACAAATGCAATTTTTACACTATCTATCCATCCATCCTAACAATGCTCACAGCACCATAAACTACTGCAAGATTCAAATTGATTGACTAAAATAGTCGCTTCCGGAAGCAAGTTTACGAAGACAAGAATCTAGAGAATTTCAGTTATCTGCATCTGCAACTTAGTTATCAGTTATCACCGAGTCTCATTGAAAATCACGGCTTCAGACAAACTGATTTGGAAGCATCCAGATGGTTAAGGCGGCATGTTCCAAGAAGAAACTCGGAGTTCTTCACGTGTGTTTCCCTGAACAAGATTTATTGCCATTGAGACACTAGCATAAAATAACAAATTAGGTAAAAAAGCCAATGACATTGCCATTATAGAAGGAGACTACTAGTATTTATTTATCTCTATTGTTTAGCATGTCTAAAGCTTAGGGGTTGCAAATGGATGAATTGTAGGGATTTTGAATTAGATCATTAATGGATATATAAAAATACATCAATAATTTATTTAGGATCTATTAAATAATTGTTAAAATCATCCAATCTATCTATGACCTAGTTTAATAGATGAATATCTAATCTATTAATTAATACATTTTAATGGCATCCATCCTAAATGAGATACATATAAACTCCTCCAATTTCTAAATACATTATATTCTTCAAACTTTATAAATATCCATTGAATCTAATAAATATTTTAGTTAGTCTATTAACCATCCATTAACTAAAACTAATTCAATCCATCCAAATCCATTACATCTATTATTATAATTGGATAGATTAGATTGGATTTTGATATGGAGGGATTTGATGGATTATGGGTCAATGGATACAATTGTCACCCTTACTAAAGCTTTGTCTGAAATTAGTGATTTTGCAATGATACGTAATTTCAACAATTTTTAGCCCAAAAATTAATTAAAAGAGAAGAAATAACAATATCATTTTACCTGTATTAAAAATGCCATCTCAATAACCAGATGGTTGAGGTACCCAAGGACAAGACTCACAACACCTCTTGCAACAGTTGATGATCCAATATCAATCCCGAGCTGAAACGGATGCCATGATTTCAAGACAAGCATTAAATGTAAGATGATTGAGAGTTAAATGTTTATGCATATCCCTGGAGCCCTATTCTTTCTTAAATTCCGTGACTCATTCTCCTTTGTTTTCTAATTTTTTCTGCCGACAACACCAAGGCAGACAAAAACATTCACAGTTTCACATACATTAACTCGAAATAGCACCTAATGAGTTGCTATTCCACTGATAATCTCAATTAATTATTCATGCAAAATTTACCTCCAAATAGTTCTTTCCCAGAAAATAATTGATTTCCAGTGCTTGACCAACTAGGCACGCCTTCTTTCCTACACTCTGCTTTACTATCCATGAACCCTGAAACAGGATTGTCAAGACTAGCAATCCATGAGAAGAATAGAGATTTTGCCTTCTAACATGGACCATAGATGAAAATTATTTGGGATCGTTGATCCTAATATAGATAGAGCAAAACTTAGAATTGAGTAATTAAGTGAAATCAAGCCAACCACTGAACCTAGGAAGAAAATAAAGGATTTTCCATAAAAAAATGTTTCTATAAAACCTAAATGAGGTCAAGGAATTGATTAGGGGTAAACGCAAGGAAAGGAGAGAGGATTCTAATCGACCACATAATTTGAGATTTAATCTTTATGGATTTTTTAACTGAGATATATCATTCGCTTGTTTTGTGTATTTTATAACATAGCGGACCATTGAAAGAACCCAAAGTGGGAAAGCACAATTTCTCTGCCACAATATATACAAGAGCTATTAGGCTGCAACTAGAGTAGATTGCACCAGTCATTACTTTACTAACCTTAGATATGTATGGTATAAGTTTAAATCTTGAATTTCTAAAGGCATCATCACCCTTGATAAAGCTCTCCAGCAAAGGGGCATCTTCCATGGGGGTATTCATCATATAGTATAGTGCTAGGCTATATGCGGTAGAACCTGGAACCTGGTTCATAGAAACACCTAAATTAGTGTTATTATGCAAAACTTCATGTAAGAACTACGTAAACACAAGACACTAACTAACCTGAATGTTTACAATAAAGAAGAACTCAGGCCCACCCTGTGCTGCATATTTCTGCAAGTAAAAGCTTCATCAAATTGATTTTTTTAATATATTAACCATAAGTTGCTACTGCAATGGCTGAATATAGTCAAAGTCAAGAACCAAAAAGGCATAGGCAAAGATCAACCTGCACAATGCTCCCAGGACGGCCGCCAAGATCATCTTCCCTTTTGTCTGATCTCAGCCAATCTGCAGCAACCATTTGCATCAAGGTTCCTTTTGCCTTAACCTAGTAATTAATACACCCACAAAATGAATAAACGTGTCAAATAAGAAATAGCACTTCAGACGGTAATTTCAACATTAATTAGAAAGATTGTGTATGTTAGAGAAGATTAATGATTAAGTCAGCGGCAAAACTAAATAAGAATACAAAGTAACTGCATATAATGAGGTTACATCCAAATCTGCTGTAAGGGAAGTATCTGAACTGTGTAAATATAGAAGGCAAAGACAAACTCTAGCACTTGTCAGCCCAAGAAAGAGTACAGAAGTAACAAAGAATGGAAGAAGAAGAAGCAACAAATGCAAGTACAAGTGGACTCCTTATGAATCAAACAACCAAAATAGTTTTTCCTTTATGTTTACTAATAATATTGTTACATAAGTGATAATAAATTGTTGCTGCTTATACCTTCTGTAGGTCTTCGAGATAATTTTCTCCACGAATCAGGAAAGTAGAAGGATCTGCCTGTGTCCAACTGCAAGGTAATGTACAAGTAGGATCTTCTGGAAGAGTGTATCCATAAGAGCCTGGGACACTTTCTTCCCTGACCATCTCTTGTAAGCCCACATAACCCCTCTTCTGAACTGAAAGTATTGTCCCTAGGCATTGTTAATCAAAGAAAAATAAAATAAAGGATAATCCCAATATTCTGTCAGAGATTATACTAATCACCTGCAAGATCATGCAATCTTTTCACAAAACTAGCAGCAGTTGATAACTTTGAATGACGAATGTCCTGAAATTTTCAAATTCACAGGAAGAAAAGGAGACATCAAATGAAGCAAAATCAAAGTCAATATTTTCAAATGCAAACTGATAAAAACACAAAGAAGAATATAAGAGGGCAGTCCAGTATCATAAAAATGCTGATAAGTGAACTATGTGCATTACTAGGTATGCAGTTAAAATATGCCCAGATGCTGCCTTGCCTTCGAATGCACCTGTTGGAATGTCATGCACAACAGTGAACATGCTCGCAGTGAACACCCAATGAGTCTTGACAAGATTTAACGCTAAATTTCTAGGCTATATGAAAAATGCATACAATTATGTATAAACCATCTAAGCACACACATACAAAACTGGTAGCATACAGTGAGAGGGAAGTTAGAGCACAGTTAAACAACCTCAAAAAGTAAGCATTCGATTGGAAGTTCTTCTAATGTGAATAACTTTTTAGCAAATGAATAAACACTAAAGATCCACTATCCAGAGGATCATGAATTCATGATTATCTCTAATTGTTTAAACTTGTAAATTTACATCAAATAAGATTTCCAAATAACACTTATAGTGTGTCTAGTATAGTTGTTTATACCTTCAGCATGATCTACAAAATAATCTAGAGAAACATGATGGCTGCCTTAGAGATGTTGTCAATGCCAAAGGTCTTCTGCTTCTTAATCCTAGAAGTTAAGATTCACGAGTATTTTAGTAAGTATACATTATTTTAGGCACCGAAATTAGACGGGTAGATGAACTAGAGACGAATATTAAAGAAGATGCATCTGTGGAAGAGTCCACCTCCTATAAGACTTGCATTGTTGCCCCTACATTTGAAGATTTCTAGAGTCATACCAGAGGCCAACCCATAAACAAATAGTTGAGTGACTTGAGTTTTAAGTTTAGATTCTGGAGTAAACAACTCCTTGACTGTTATACAAATTTAGGGCTTGGAAAAGATTCAGAGCAAGAACTACTAACGACATTTGACAGTCCATTGGTGGCATAAGCATTTATTAACGGTTAGGAAAAGCAAAGCAGTGCTTTTTTTACTTAACAAACAGATATACAGAACTGAGAACAATTAATGAGATTTGACAACCCAGATGTGGCACTGATTAACCATTACCAAATGTATATTGAAAGAAATATCTAAGAACAATGCCTCAATATTAATTTTGAAGATACAACTACATTACAACCTTCAATTATTCATTCTTTTTTTCTGTGCAACAAGCAACTATTCAAACATCTTTTTACCTGAGACTTCTTGTGATTACAATCAGTCATCCATCCATTTTCAGACTCCTCACAGTCTGATGGTTCTAGAACATCATAAAACTCATCATCAGCATCATTTAGACTAACAAGGCTTGCATGCTCTGATTGTGTTTGATCTGCTTCTCCAATTGCATTATCATTCTCATCTCCTTCCTGAAGTTGGATATCAGAGTTGATATCTCGTTCCTTCAGATGAAGCCTGCTGTTTCTTGTCAACTCTCCAGATGAATAATCAGATGAAGAACAATTCCCTAGTCTAGCTCTAAATAACTCCCGTAATGCTGCAAATGCAAGAGTAATTAATAAGTAAAATATAAACTAGAATCTATACCTTCCAATTTAATACATTAATATCCAGTGATATAAAATAAATGTAGGCATATATCAATCATGTCCAATAATATAAATTTATCAACAAAAGAAGACTACCAGCAACTCTTCCAAGCATTTGAATGGTTATGGAATGTGCAGATGAAGATTTAAGATAAGTACTCCAGAATTTCCAATCAATAGCAAGCATATGCTTTACAACTGATTGCTTCCCTTTGTTCACTGGTGATATAACATAACCTCCACCTACAAAAGAATGCAAGTTGTCATCCTTCAACTACTCTCATTGATGACTTTTCCTCTGAACTGTCTATCTAGCAACTTTCAAAGGCACTAGAAGATCTAAAAGAACAAGATATGATGATGACAACAGAGATGAAGTCATGGAAAAGGATTAAAAAATCAGTGAACTATTTCAGTTCAGCATAAACATGATTGAAAGCAAAGAATGTTGTGATTCCAAATTACCAACGTTAGGTGATATGGCATCCGATTTTTTGAGGTAAAGTAGAACTGTAGAAGACAATTAAATAGTATGGACTAGAAATGTTTACTAAATTCTATAGTTTAAGCATACATTACTTTTAAGGCAGGCACGGACATAGCCTTTCCGGGGGGGACACTTCTTGTGAAACACAGACTGGTAAAGAATAACTGTGACAAGGAAAACCAAAGAAGTTACTTTCATTCAGAATATAGATGTTCATATATATAATATATACAGAGAGAGAGAGAGAGAGAGAGAGGAAAAATCAATTGACACTGATGTAAGTCAAATTCAATCTTACACCATTGAATAACTTTTTATTAGATAATTCTTTTATACTCCAATGATATGTCTAAAGATCAACATAATATATACTTTTCAAATATATGAAAATATGAACTATTTGATTATATTCTTATTAATGTTCAATATTTTTCGAAATTTTACAAGAATGATCAAATGATATATAGTCATAATTTGACGATTGGATTGATAAAAATTACATTATATAAAAAGTAATTAGGTGGTGTAAGAGATGAGTGTCAATTGATTTCATATCCATGTATGTATATGTACATATATATATATATAATGATCAAATGATATATAGTTATAATTCGACGATTGGATTGATAAAAATTACATTATATAAAAAGTTATTAGGTGGTGTAAGAGATGGGTGTCAATTGATTTCAGACCCATTTATATGTATATATATATATATATTGCCAGTTTCTTCCATAAATCACTACTACCATAGGTTCCATCATCTTCTCTCCTCCAATAACGCCGCAACAAGAGATCTCTTCGTTTCATTCCCCTGTAAAGCAAAATATGCAAAGAATAAAACGATCACTGGGAAAAGACAGGTTGGATACTGCCTCAGAACAAGTAGTGGTACATGATCAGCACTTAAGGCCTGGGTCTTACCAAGGCAACCAATCGCTATATAGCTGCTTGTAAATAATGTCAGTGTGACCATCCAGGTGCTCAACCACATTCCCCTTGTAGAAACAGAAATCCCATCTGCAAGTCAATATATAATGATAATAGTAATGACCTCAATAATATAATGATGCAAAAGATACTTGACAACCATGGTATACAATATTGCACCACAATTGTACAGCTTACCTACCACCTAGCTATAACCTATCATATTTATGATTAAACTTTTTATTTGCAGATTGCAGTTAATTGAATTTTTAGATTTAATGCTATATGGCCCAGATTCTTACACCCTATCTTTTTTCAAACAAAGCACTCTCTTTCGTTCTTGCCTATGGGCATGATTCTTGACCAGAAAACTAAATGATCTGTGTTCAATGTCCAGTTAAGAACTCCTAAAATTTGTTCTTGTTATAGGATTTGGGGAATGATGGATTTGTCATGAGAGTTTGGAGCCCTTTGGCAGTGTGCAATGTTGCTGTTATTTGGTGCCTATGGTTGGGCAGGAATGCCATAATTTTGATGAATTTTTTTTCATAAAGTGGTCTTCTAAGCCTCATTATGGTGATAAGCTAATGGCTATTCTAGAAGTCTACACGAAGAGAGACTGGTAATCTTTGTTTAGTTGGTTTGCTTTTCTTCTTTGGTATGGTTTTTGTTTTGTTCTGCTGTTGTATTTCTTTCATTCTCTCCTACAATAATATTTCATCTTTTATCCAAAAAAAAAAAAAAATATAGTAAAACTGAGCAGAATATGCTGCGGTTGTGCAATGCAATGCTACTCAACACAATTAAAAACCTAAGCTAATAAGCAAAAAAATGAAATTACCCTAAGATAAGATGTGTGTATACCATTCAAAGTTGCATCCATAACACAAAATCCTAACATAAAATAAGAAGATATGTCCTTGTTAAAGAAAAAGAGGAAGAATATAGCAATTCCACTGCAGGAAGATCACATGCACTTAATGGACTTACTCTGATCTTGAAGGACCAAGTGACATAAGAGTCTGGAAAATGGCTTCTGAAGTTCCATCAACCACACCAACAGCCATTATTGCAGGGTGATCATCCCACTTCTGGAGATAGGACCATATTCAAGAATTCAAATTTCTATTATAAATATAAACAAATAATTACCGAAAAGAAATCCTACCAACCTTCCTACGTGAATCCCTTTCTTTTGCTTCCTTGAATAGTCGTAAACCTGCATAAACCCATAAAAAAGTATGTACAGTTTTTAGCTAGCTCTTGTACTTATCTCTTTCTCTTTTCTAATTATAAAACAATGTTCAGCAACTCAAACAATCCACACTGAAATAAACTTCTACCATTTTGGCAACCAAAGATTGTCCAAGGTGAAGGGGCAAGAACATCAGAAGAACAAAGAGTCCAGTCTACAGAATTTAAGCAAATTCTACTGGTAGATCCTCTTAATCTGTAAGCAGGGCAGCATTAAAAGAATTAAGGATAATGCAATCAATATATCAAGAAAACAGTGGAAATAGTTATTAATTCAGACGACTTGCAAGTTTTTGTTGCAGTACAAATTGTTTGTACATCAGATGAAAATTTTAAGATTACCTAAATGACTTCCATCTCCTCTTAGAACACGCTACAGCGTCATCTCCTAAGTCAGGGGCACCCTGCACACACATTCATAGCAATAGTTTCTTTCTTCAGCAAAACAGAACTAGGCTGGTGGTAAAGGATTTAAAAAAAAAATATCTTCAAAATATTTTTAAAACGATCAATTGACTATAAAACTTATTTTTAAGTGTAAAATAATTAAAATCAAATATGCACTAATATTCTATTTATGCCCTCTCGATTCTAATTATAAATATTGGTAAAAGAAGTTGCTTTTCATTTTTTTAATAAATTACATACCATATCAACTTACAAGGTTTAAAATGTCTTTTATAAGCAAAAATATTTACTTATCATGAAAAGACTAAGTTCATATTTATTACAGTAAAAAAATTACTTTTGAACTTCAAATTTCAGTTTGGCCTTCAAACGGAGCTTATTTTCTTTTTTGATCAATTTAATTTCTCTGAATTAATTGTTAAAGAAGCCTAACCTTAGTCCTTAGCCCAATTCAGAAACCGCTATTTTATTTTTATTTTTGGTATTGAATTCAGAAACCGCTATTTGTTGAAAAGGTTGAAGGCTTTGTCTGGTGGCGGAGGTCAATTACCCAGTATAGAAATTAAAACAAATAAAAACAAATATTTAGGTAATATATAATGTGAAGTCTTTTTTTGTTTTTGGTTGAGGTCAAATTATGTGATAAACAATTTCTGTTTTATTGGTAGACAAAAAGGTCGGTTTATAACTGTACTCTTTATCAAAAGCGAGAAACTAGATTTAAATTTTTCACTAACAATTACTAATTTCCTAAAGATAAAAAAGGTTAGTTTGTAGGTTTTAAAAAATTTATTAACTTATCACACAACATATATAAAAGGAATCAATTGACGGTGACATAAGTTAAAATTAATCTTACATAATTAAATAATTTTTTTAGATAATTTTTTTTTACAAAATCTACCATTAAATTAAAAGTTTTTTTCATATAAATTATGTTTATAAAATTTCACATTAATTTTAAAGCTATTGAGGGAGCAACCAACCGGTGGAGTTGATTTTTAAAGTGGAAATCATGGCTGGCAAAAGTAGAGCAACAGTCGTTTTATCAATCTATAAAGATGGTCTTCAAATATAAATCTGATTTATGAGTGGCAGACTACTTATTCTAAGTCATGAAAAAAATTATATTATTGAATAACTTTGTATAAACACTAAATTTTATTAATCTAATTATAAGAATGAAAGTTCTCATAAGATAAATCAAGTTTATACAATTTTATAAAATTCTATGATGAATTAACATTCTATCAATTATTTTATTTTGATGTATAATATGTTTTTTAAAATATAGATAATTGTTGAGTATTATATTATATACCTATAGATGTTTGATTTATTTGAAATTTGATATATATGATTATTATAATAATATTATATGATTCAATAGTTTGATTAATAAAATTCAAATTTTACCAAAAGTTATTAAACGATGTAAGTTTTCTAAAACTTATTCTTAAAAATTTATTGATAACTAAATTCACCCATTTGTGTTTGTTCATAATTTTTAAAGTATTAAAGGAATGAGTAATAATACACATCTAAAAAAAATAGTTAAATTTTTTTTACATAATTCAACTAAATTTGTTAGTGATTATTAGATGAAATAAAGTAATAATAATTATTCACTTATCTAAAAATTAATAAATATGTCAAATCACTCATTAAAAATTTTTTACAAAAATATTATGACTATATAACATTTTTCTATTATCAAATAAGAATTAGAGGGAATTAATCTATCTTAAACGAACAAGGCAAGAATATTCACTTGCGTAGTCATCAATCATCAATCCATTTATTCTCTGCCCGTGACCTAATCCATGAACGAATTCAATTCAAGCACCCATTTATTATCCGCAATCTTGAAAAATAAATTAAATGAAGTTGAAAAGTGATGAAGTGCTCCACCCTTCAACACAAGAAGGGGGATGAAACTCAAAATGAATGAATGTGTTTTGCCCTTTTAATCAATACAAATTTTATAAGAGAAAACTAGAAGAAACAGAAGAGAGTTTTAAGTATTATATAACATGATGGGCCAAAAACCCTTAATGGATTAAAATTAAACCTAAAAAAGAAATAGAAGATAACCTACAAAACAAGAGGAGGGAAAAAAAGAAGAAGAAAAGAACAACACAATGATGAAAATGACGAAAAATAAAAGTTAATGACAATTC
Source organism: Castanospermum australe (assembly GCA_019955255.1). Classification (NCBI taxonomy): domain Eukaryota; kingdom Viridiplantae; phylum Streptophyta; class Magnoliopsida; order Fabales; family Fabaceae; genus Castanospermum; species Castanospermum australe. The sequence goes on along the minus strand of NSJW01000323.1, from coordinate 501,934 downwards.
TTAGAGTACTTGAAATTCATACCGGCTAAAAAAATTGCAAGCCACAGTACCAAACGACTTCACTATAACTAAACTCTTTTTTTTCTAGTTTTTTTAGATGTTACTCTCTTTTGTTGTCTGAAGCAATGGGGATCACCCGCCTCCTAGCACTGTAGCTGGTAGGAATGCAATTCCTGTATATATATATGTTTGAATTAACTTATTTTGTAGTTAAAATAGTTTATGATCAAAATTTTATTAAAATTTTTTAAAAAATAAGCGATTTTTTTTTTAAAAATAATTTCTACCAAACATGAACTGTGATTGGTTTTTTAGAACAATACAGTGATGAATCACAAATAATTGACGTGGTCTACCCTTCCATTGACACCGAAAGAGGATTACAATTTCATGAAAGCTATACTTCCTGTAGTATGACATATATGGTTGGTGAAGGAAATGCACTGACTAACAATTACAGAAAACTTATTAAACAAAATTTGATTTACACTCCTTAACAGTTCTCTACAAATTGAAAGAACCCCAAAATACAAGAAATCTTATAAATGACATAGAGCCTGTTCTTTTAAAGAACAGAGTCCTTGCTTGGTTTCTTAGGCTCATGAATTTCATCTTCTTGATGACCCATGTTTTTCCCAGCCAAAACTGGCGAGTTATCTTTATCTTTAACCTGTGAAGAATCAACAATGAACAACTAAATTCTAATAAACATCTAGATAAACATTATGAAGAGCAGATAGAGCAGAGAAAATTCCAGAAACAAAGGAAGAAAGATGAAGCTTGAAGAAGATAAGTACCTGAGAGGCCAGTGGGAGATCGCCAGACTGTTTCTTTTTGTTCTCCTCGGTGCAGAAATAAGAGTACAATCCCATCCCAAAAACGGCAATCAGTATCCCAATAATGTTCCTCCCGGTGAAGGGGTCATGGAGTAATGTGTAGCCAAATGCCAGAACAAGGCAAGTCTTGAGGTGGCCTAGCACTTGATAAGTTACAGGAGATGTTTTGCCTATAACTAGAAAAGTGCTGAAGTTCACAGAAACAGCTATCAAGCAGGACAGGATGATGAATGCCTGATTATTTTTTTCAAAAAAAAAAAAGCACTTGAGAATATCAGTCATATTCCATATGGTAATTTTAGCAAATAGCATATGCATCTCATATAGCACATAGTGAGGATTTAATATTACCAAGACAATAGGAGAATATTTGTGGGCAAAGACATTTTGCTTGGTGAGCATCTGATCCACTAGAGGGCCTGAAACAAAAAGAATTGCTGCTTGGAATGGTGCAGACTGGGTAGAGCAGCTGTGTGGAAGAGACGCTCAGCTTCTTTTGTATTGTGTTTGTCAGCTAAATTAAGCGCAAAGTTAAGAATCACCTCCTCCTCAGCTTTAATTTAGGTGAGTCTAGGGTTACCAATTGAATCCTTTAATTCATGATCCATCCAATTAATCTATATCTAAATCCATTCTAATCCATCTAGTTATAATAATAAATTTAATGAATTGGATGAATTGGATTAATTTTAGTTAATGAATGATTAATGAATCAATTAAAATATTTATTAGATATTTATATGATTTGAAGAATAAAATGTATTTAGACATAAGAAAAATTTAAATGCATCTAGTTAAAAATGGATGAATTCATACATTAAAATGAATTAATTGATGGATGGATTCATCCATTAAAATAGGTTATGAATTGACTAGATAGTTTTAATAATTTTTTAATAGATTCAAAATAGATTATTAATTTATTTTTTATTCATCTATTAATTATCCAATCTAAAATTCATCCATTTGCCGTCCAAGGTGAGTCTAAGACATCAGAATTAATTTATAACAATAATTACAAGTTAGAACAGGAAGAGAGAGAAGAATTAAAGGATACAATTTGGCCAACACATGTCGTTATGATAGCTAGAAGGGAAAGAATAGTTCCGACAAAATTGAGTTGGAGGTCAGTGATAGAGGCAATGCCAACTCCAACAAGCAAGAGGAAGAGAGAGAACTTTATTTTCTGGCTGCACGTATTAGCAAAAGGGTTTACAGTAAGTAAACATGATTGATCATTGTCTAATTTGAATATTACTAGTACTGAGTCTTTTCGTTCACTTGTTACCTGAACTGCTTCTTTAGGAAGACAGTTTCTAGCAATACGGTGAATGGTATGACTGCAAGTTTTGTCATCTGCAAAATAATCATTCCAAAAGGGAAAATCAATACGTGCAGCATGGTTCAATAGACAACATATATATATCTCTATCGTGAAGAGGATCAACTGAACTCTGACATTATCATATTTAGTGTTCTGAATTTTACTTAATAATTGGACTATGGCAGTAAAATATTGAGGGTAAACCTGGTAGAATCCAATGGAATTGAAGCCAAGGCTTAAGTTGAGAAATCCAATGGAGACGCCATTTAGAATGCCAAAAAGCATGACAGTCTTCATGTCAATGGACTTGTTTACGAACAGATTAAAGCGTTGAGCAGCATGAAGGGTGCAAAATGTGACCATCAAATGCCAACTGGTAAGCGTTGTGGCTGGCCCAAAATGAAAAAAACGAAAAAAGTTAGCAGATACTAATAAATTGACTTTTGATCACCCAGAGATATAATATGTAAAGAGGGGACAAGATGATAATCACCGAAAGGGAAGCCAAGATTGCTCATCAAGGCTTTGTTGCAGATGACAATGGAGACAGAGGAAGCCACAGACAGAAACAGCGCACCAATAACACCCAATTGGAAGCTTGACATCTCTCCCATCTTTGCTGCTAATATATTTTCCAGGACTCTTCTCAATGCAGGACTAAAAATAGCCATACACACACACACACACACACATATATATATATGGTCGGTACCAAAAATTCATCAATACGTACGTACCTTAGTTAATTTTACTAATGAGGAATAAATGATCTATCTGCTGAGAGACAAAAAAAAAAAAAAGGATCGACCTTGGAGGTAGTGAGTGGGTGGCAGGAGCCCTGAAAGTGATGAAACAAGAGAAGGAGGGAAAACAATTTCAACTTGTGGCTCTGAACAGAAAATGAAAATGGCCATACCCATTCAGAAATGAGTTGTTCTCATTCACATACCTTGATTTGGGAATGGAGAAATGGGTTTGCACTTTGCAAGGTGTAAGGGCTCTTGCAACTCCAAAAAAAGATCACCTAAGTTCTCAGGAGGAGTTGACCGGTTAAACGGCAGCGTTTATTAGCACACAGAGATCTATAGAAGTCTAAGCTACGCGAAAGAAAAGGAGAAGAGAGAGACGGAGAGAGAGTGTGGAGAGTAAGCTTGGATGGGAATGCAGCTTTTGTGGCCTTCTTATTTTTGATGGTTTGGTTGGTGCCTAATTAACGCCGTTAACTTCTGGGGAAGGCGGGAGTTAACGGCCATTTGAAGCAAGAAGAGCAACCAAGGGTCCAACACACTTGAAGACAGTCAACAGTTACAGATAAGATCACCGTCAAACATAAAGACATGGTCAGTCAGTCAGTCAGCTTCTTCGTCGATTGAATTACTAAAAGGCCCCTGTCTTCTGCACAAGGTTGTTCCTTTGTGCAGTAAATATAAATTTGATATTCACAGGTAATACAAAAAAATTTATATTATTATTTAATTATATATTAATTATTATTAAAAGATTTTAATTTTTTAAATAATTATTATCATCATTAAATAATTTAATCATGATACAACAATATACAAAATAAATCAAAATTAAATTCATATAAATTCCGGGCGAAATTACACAATTCCTATTGAATGAGCAAAGCAGCAAACAGCAAAAAGCAAGACAGGTGAGAGGTTAAAATCAGGAGGGTGTTTTAGTCAAATTGGATGTTGCATAATCTACAGAAAACTTCATTACCAAACACATTTGTCCCACGTGGCTTTCATAAATCATAGATTGTATAAACTAAACGAGTCTTGGCTCGCAAGCCTGGAAGGTGAGGGAAAACAACATTTTCTTTTTAGGCCGGGAGGTATCTGCCATTTCAAGCGACACTCTCTCCAACCCGATTCAGCAGACTTCAACTTCACTCCTAATTCCTAAACCAGTCTTTCATTTTTATTTTGTTTAAAAGAAAACTTGGGTTTCCTTTTCTAGCTCCTCCTACAAATATTGTTGAATGGATGATATGTTCTGAAAGGAAAAAACATAGCAAGTGCACCAATTTTGAGGTATTTTCTTAAAATTTCTATAGCAGAAATCCAGATTCTGCACACACACTTCTTCTAATTTATACATGTGAGGACCAAAATGGTCACTTATGGCTCCTTTTCGACAGATTTTGTCTTGTATGGGCTTCAAGCTTCACTGTTGCCTATCAAGGTTCACTGCAGGTTCAATTACCCTGATGTGTTAGGCAGACCCTCCATTTCATTGCAGATAGTCTGTTCTAAAACCATGTTTATTAATACCGACATTAATTTTTTTATGTGTTTTCTTAATAATGGATTAATGACCTTTTACTTTTTGCTATAGCCATTGATAGAATTTAATTGCCATATTAACAAATTGTTAGATATCGACAATCGGACACCCTAATGATTGAGTATCGAATACCCTCTCTCTCAGAAGTCTTAAATTAATTGATAGCAACTGCTATCTCCCTTAAAAAAAAAAAAATCTAAACTGCATGAGATAGGATTTATAAAAAGGGAACAGCTATTTCTTTTATTAAAATATATTATTTAATTTTGCATATCATATCACATGTTTGAAAAATGGTTAATTTTTTATTAAAATTAAAAAATATTAAATGCTACCGTGATATAACACTTTAATCTACTAATTGTATAAAATTTTTAAATTGACGACAAAATAAATTTAAACTCTAAAATATATAACTCATAGTAGCATTAATTGATGATATAATATTTGTTTATTAAAGTAAAAATTAAATCACTTGTGTAAAGTTAATTTTGATTGTTAGTGTTTTGACTCTTGAATAATTTTCATCGAACGCTCTCCTACTGAATTGCTCATATGAGCTCCTAATCTTATTAGTCTAATAAACTCTTTTGCTGCTAAGAAGAGAGAGTTTCACTGTCTGTCAGCTATTCTTTCAAAGGCTTAAACAAAAATTAACAGAAAATGTAAACCATTCATTCGTTCATTCTGACAATTAAAATTTCACAACATAATATATAATAGAGTACGCTGATTGCTGTAACTGTACCACTATGATTCATATTGAGAAGGCCACCATAATACGCTTCACCGCTTCTGCTTCTGCTCTATAGCTACAGGAATCTCTCCCAGTTGGGGTGGCCTAGCGCACCGTAGAGCATGGTTTGGACATTTGGACGCTCTTGCCCAGAGCTTCAGGCTTCACACGAGTGCAGTTCAGTAGATGTGCCCATCATGAACACAAATTTCCAAACAAGAATATTTTTTGAATTGATATTTCGCGTAACACTGAATAAAACTAATAAATATTGCTCTCACCAATTAATTAATATGCTCATGACTTTATAATAAAATAGAATGGGAAAAATTGAAGCAAAAGAAAAAAGATATTTTAAACACACATTGTTTCAACTGATTGAAAGAATCCATACAAAACTTGTATTCTCATGTGTAAAGGTTCAAATTTCTCCTTCTTGCTTGGTGATCGTACCTCTTTGAATCAGAGACATGTCAGTTTGGAGCAATATATGCTTCCCTAAGGAATTGCAAGTGCTTTTTTAGATACAACAACGTCCAAACCTAAGACTTAATGCAGATTATCCGAAATCTTCACTATGCATAGCCTACAACTAGCGGCTTATGTATTAGTAGTGCCGATCGCAAAGTGAGTACAGAACACGGACAGCATAGAGGAGGCAATAAGCCTGAGTCTTGCATAAGGCGCGATTTTCTTTTTCCCTTCATAACTACACACGTATGTAGACTGTAAATATATTATATTTAGAAAATATGGCTCAGAAAGTAAAACCTGGCACCTCAGGGAAGAAACTAATGCACAACAAACACCCTCGAGCTTGGGTAAAACATGTACAATAGAGAGGAGGGGGTGCATAGATCAACCCTTCCCAATATGTTTGAGTCCTTCAAGATACACCTTATCAGCATTGGTGAGGCGAGCTTGGAACTGGGCCCATTCACTTCTGCATCTCGTTCTGACCTGAAGGAATCACCAGACAAAAGTATAAAATTCTTGTTATAAAAACTGTTCGTTAGTTCGGCACACCACAAAAGGAGACATGCGAGGCACTGATTGCAGGAAACCATACAAATTCAGAGAAAAGAAAAAAGAAAGTGCTATGTTAAAGTGATGTGTCAGAGAGTAATACTACTAATACAACCGACGCTTTCACCGCTCTACGCTGTGCAGTAGTGAATGCAAAGAATTGTGTATGTAGCATTATTCCAGATAAAATATACATACCGCATCCCATGGATCTTTTCCATCATCAGCCTCTCCCTGCAAATTATATGTATATCTCAGAAAAATTATATTTGAAAATTAATAAAAAAAATTTCTTGCAACAGAAGCAAAAGAATTAAACACCCCCTTCTCAATTGACACAATAATGTACTGTTATGGTGACTTAAGTTAAAGCTACTATTCCCTTGTCTTGTTCCGCAGGATGATAAGCTTTTAACTTGGGTGTCAAGCTTGTAGGTTAGCATTCATCTTGGTAAATTCTATTACCAATTAACTTTACAAACAAAAAACTTGCAAAAGGAACCGTTTGACGGATGCATTCAGGTTCCATGGACACTAATTTGGTGCTTGAAAGTATTTATGCATAAACTGTTTTTAAAGGTGAACTCATAGCGACACTTTTAATCCTGAAGACATATCTCCACTTATCCTAGCACTATAACCAACATTGCAAAGTGTAAAAAGCAAACAATTTTTGCAATAAATTATAGTGGCTGTCGGATTCAGAAAGAATGACGGTATGAATTTCTCCTTATTGAACCCTCGTCCAGAATCAACTTCTACAATTCACAGTTCACACCGTACAGCTATGCATGGTTGAGTAAGCGGAAAATGAAAATGTACTTGGAATAATGAAGTCTAAATATCTATCCAGACTTTGTTATGTCAGAACACATTTTTATTTTCCAACAAGCACAGGCATTTATGGAAAGCAATTGTAGAAAGCACACTCAATATAGAATGTTATTGTCAAAGGAAATACGTGGTCCCAGATATCTTGTAAGCTAGTGATGACTAACCTGGCTCCCAAGAGAAGGAATTACTTGATGAACAATCCATTGTGAATCAACTACACCAATTTTTTCATGTGCTGGCTGTCAAAACCATACAAAAAGGATACAGATTAAAGCACTTAAAATAGTTTTCTTTTCTGAGAAGATTTTATCAAAGTGATGAGAAAATAACCATATTTAGCACAGAATATAAAGGTTTCACACAAAACATGCCCTTGGAAGATTCATAAACGTAAAAAGAAAAAAGGTTTTTCTATTGAAAAGCATAAGACTGAAAGCCTTCTTGACTGATTCAAGCCTAAATAAAACCATAGAACTAATTTCAAGAATTACTATTGGCCATAATCCTGATAATCTATATAGTAATTTTAAGAAATAACACAAGCCAAAATTCATTAATATGAGCAGAGACACATACATAATATGCATGCTCATGAAACCAGGAAATCAAGCCATAGAACCATTCAAGTAAAAGATAAGTTCAAAAAGAAAAAAGAAAAAAAAAGTTATGCTTGAATTTAAATAATAAGATTGTATTCATATGGCTTCTTATGAGCTTGCAATCTCCACATAAATGCAACTCCGCTTGGTCTACCTTGATGTAGCCAAAAGCCTCAAAAACAGAGGAAAAGAGAAAGTATCCCTTAAAAAAGTCCCAGAAGGGGTGAAAAGAAATAGATAATAGAATCTGCTGACCTCTACACATCTTCTCAGAGCAAAATCCAATCCCCATCCATGCACTAAATCATTCTACAAGCATGTTTGGAAATGGAAAGTCCATCAGGGTAATCAAATTATCAAAGAGTTTGTAAATGTCATGCAAAATAGAAAATCAGCTATTCATTTAATTATGTTATGATAACCAACATATGTGATGTGAAAAATAAAATATACCTGAATCATATGCCACACACAACGCCATGCTTCCCTAGAAAAGACGGGAGCCATAATTTCCACAAATCTAAAGAACACAAGAAATAATAATGTTAACTATGTAGACAAAACAAAGAAAAGAAAGTCTGCATAAATGATATTGCTATCAGTAGTAACAATTTAACTTTGCATCAAGGTGGAAGAGAGAGCATACGCAGCACAAGGAGGCATATGCGGATCACTACACCAGCCTGGTTTTTCATCTGTAAACCTATTCATCAATCCATACATAAATATGTGTGAAGAACACATTTAAAGGCATGATAAAAAGCACCATGTTATGGCAATGATGAAAGTTAGAAAGACAGGAAGGCCAAAGGAATACTTGTGAACTTCTCTGTCACCCCTCCTCTTTGTCATCTCCCATGTCAATCCGTTATTGGGCTCAAGACCAGGTTGAGAGATCTCCAAACCATGTTTTTTGATTAACTTAATATACCTGGTGAAAAAAATCCAGTCAATAAAACTAAAAGTTGCATATAATGGCATTGAGAAGAGACTAGAAAGATTAAAATAATACTCGTCTCCATTGAAGTGTTCTACTCCAAGATCTTCGTCCCAAATAAAAATATATTCATAAGCTGATACAATATCAGGATGCAAAAACCTTTTAGCATACCACCTACATAACATCAAGTAAGAAGCAAATTGTAAAAACTCAAGGAGTGCAGCAATAAGATCACCACTCCAAATGATGATAAGCTATTTTATGAATTCTTAAGTTAAATGAAAATATAAATAATTGGCTTCCTGCTGCCTAATAATTTGCTAATGAATTCCTTAAGTTAAATGAAAAGAAGGATAAGAAATAATTATACCATTTTGTTTGTTTCCTTGCGCTAACATGGATTGCATTCTTTGACCACTCAAATTGATCCCATTCAGTAGTCCGACCATCATAATGAAAGAGCAAAATTGCAAAATCATCAGAAAAACTACAGAACAATATGATAGTCAGTACTTTTGAAGAAAATATGAAAGGGTAAATGAATTAATAAATTCACATATTAAACATAGTCCATCTCTATAACCTTTTTTACTGCAGCATCAATATTATGCCTCTGATCATAACCAACAGTGAATGTTACCAAATACTTTGCCTTTTTCTTCAGATCCTGTAAAATTCAGGTCATTTTAAGACTTGTGAAAAAGATACCTAAGAAATAGGTTTTGTGACATGTCAGCACCATGCATATCAGCACGTCAGCGTATCAACATGCATACCTCCTGACACATTCACATGCAACGGTCTCATGCATGCATAAGAGTTGCATTCAAGACACAATTGAGATAAGTGAACATCTCTAGGCATGCACCAGAGGGGCAAAGTTTTGATTTGTCTCCCATATCATGTGCAACTTAGATTGAAGAATGAAAGGAATATAGCTAGACATGGCTTTTTGTTTTCCCAAGACATCCCCACCTTCCCAACCCATAGATTAACACATGCAAAATGAGAGAGAGGGCATGCACCTGGGGGAGGGGGGAGGTTGGTTTCAATTTCTGATTGGTCAAGTTCTGAGTTGTATTTATAGTACTATAATATGAGAGTTAATAAGCCAGAGACAATTTCTTGCATAGTATCTGTTACACATCATACCTCACTAGGTTCACCCCATAGTCTGCGCAAATAAAAGTCAGATTCTGATACAACAATTTCTGGGGGCAGTGATTCTGCTCCACGAGGATTTGCTGGAACATATATCTGCAAAACTAGCAGTTTTGAATCAGACTTGATTTGCTTGATAAATAATACTGCTGCAAATCTAAAGCAAGAATAAATTGTATAACGACGACAAGCTAAATGAAATTGAAATCTATAGCTTAAATGCAGAAAGAACCACATCGGACAGAAAATTACTGGAAACAACTAGAAGATTATATTAGTTCAAATAATAACCTTTCTTCAGCAAATCACATAAAATTGCTTATTATTCTGATAATTTTGTGAGTTGATAACCTCATGAACACCAGTACCCAAATCATTGTTTTACAAACAACATATAAGCTTATATTAGTTTAAAAGCTTACTTTCCACAAATGTTATCTACAAACAAGCAGATTTTTACTTCCTGTAATTAAACTTTGTGATAATTTTTCTGTCTGTTAAGTTTCAAATCATATCTAAGTATAAACTATTCTGGAACAAGATTATAAAACATTAAAACCACAAAAATAAATTTTAGAAATAATTAAAAGATTAAGAAATATTATTAAATTACATATAAAACAATTCAATTAGTGCACCACAAAATCTTATTAGGATAGGATTTAAAAGAAGGTGTAGTGTTCATACTTTTTCACCCCAACAATTAGTAGTGCTAAAAGCTTAATAGCACAAAATATTCCAAAATATCTGGATATAAGATAACATGATGTCCAGGAAATGGTAATAGTACACATTCAGAAAAGAATGAAACAGATTAAACACAGCCTTTCTAATGAACAATTTCACCTTATACATGTGGTAACAACCAAAGCATGTTCTAGTGGGGGATAGTTATTGACCTAAAACTGCAGCTTTACATTTCTGAGAATATAAGTGTATGCATGCTCACCCATCTAAAGAATAAGCATGGGAATTACCTTTGGTAATCTAATTGACCCTAGGACTTCAAGACGTTTAGTTTCAGAAGATCTGTCAATAACAGCTGGAGATCTGTCTACATCAGCTGAATATCTGTCTATTTCAGCTACAGGTACATCAAAAGAATGTCCTATGCTTGAAGGTAAGCTAATCTGCAAAATATAGGAAAAGAAAAAAGGAGGAAAAAAATTGATACGATGTAAATGCCTGATACAACACTGAAAAGAATTGTGGTTGCAAATATTACCTTAGTCAAATGCATGGATGGAATTGAAATACCAATAAAAAATCCAAAAGCAATTCCCAGCATTGCTGTGATGATAAACCTGGTACTATCATTTGATCTTTTAAGCGCACTGCAGAAGAAATAGTAAGCTAAATTCAGGCACTTTGGTTGAATGGACACCAAAAACTAGTGCTAGAAAAATAAAATAAAATGCTTCATGTTAAGCTACAAAACAAAGAAGGGTATTACTACTCTGTTAAGCTACAGAACAAATTTATTCTTACCTGCGATGCATTATTCCCATCTGATTGGAATCTCCCACAATCAAGTCCAGAGATTTATCATCCGGAAAATGTTCAAATCCTTATGCCAACTCTGAAGCAAATATGTCATCCTTCAACAACAAAAAAGTGTGACCAAGGATAAGACACAACACAAGTAGGCCGAGTGTGCGTTTATGTGTGCAGCTATATGTATGTATCTATCTGTCTTGCGATCTAAGTGAAGGCAGTCATGGATGCATGCATATTATGTGCATATACACAGAAACCATGCTACTCGTTGTCTGGTAAAGCGTGACTAAGTGCGTGCATTGGTGAGTGGGTGTGTAGAGAGAGAGGATTGTGAGAGGAGAAAGATGCAACAAAAATTGTAGTTCATCAGTAACATAACATGTTAGAGACATTGAGACCATTTACTCCCAAAGTGAAAACCGTAATGCAGTTTTAAGAATAAACAGAAACCTGGCGCTGTTTTTAGCTTTAATACTTGAGTATAATTGGCAGGCTCTTCATGTGCTGATGCTCTACGAACATGAGAAATTACACGAAATCATAACTCATCGCAGTGCATTGTACCTCAAAAAGAAGAGAAAAATTCACTAAACCAACCAAATGAAGCTGAAATTACATGAAATTACCACTGAAGAAGACAACTGCGCAATTTCACTGCCACATTGCACTCCTGATCAGCGTTACAGAATGTCAGAATCTAACGAAACAAAAACGACGAACAAATGTTCCTTCACACGGCACACTATTATCCTGGTAAAACGATAGTCAGAACACAGAACCGAATTTAAGAGCTTCCAGTAAACGCGAGGACAATGGACGCAGAATATAGGTTTACACTTTACAGCTCATTCAAGAAGAGGAAAGAAGTTCATCCGAGGCACGAATGAAGATCATTGCAACAAAAGAACACGAAAATAAACTCACAGAATCGATTGGAGAAACGCTAGGGTTCAGGCTCGGCTCCTTCGTCGATCAAGCTACGCACGGCACAGATTCGAAAGAGAGAGCGAGCGTTTATAATCACAGAGCAAAGGACACGCATGGGGGGACTGAAACTGAAAAAACTCGCTCTCGTAATTTATATGGCGAAACTGCCCCCGCCTTCGTTTTTCAATTTTCCTCTACGCTTTACCTTCCCAACGGCCTATCAGAGCGTGCCACTGCCCAAGTAACCAATTCTCGTGGACACGTGTAAAAGCCACTCACGAGTTTGATTCTGACTGGTCATCTCACACCGTTGGATTGGAAAAAAAAATCGGTGCCATCGGATAGTCCAGTAAATTCGGCAGCGGCTTTACGGTTAGCAGCACTCTATTTAAAACTTGGTGAGAATATAAAACCTCGCCGAGTAGGATAAATTTTAAAGAGGAATTAAATTCCCTTGGAAGAGAAAATAAAGAAGGTAAAATAAGAACTTTCTCTTTGTCTTTGAAATCATTAAGAAATAAAATTAAATTATGTAATTTTAAAATTAATTATCATATTTAAATTTATTCGTAAATCAGTTGAAATTTTTAATGAATTATAATTTGGAAGTAAATATATTAGCAATATAGAAAGGTAATGAGTTATGTCTGATTTCGAAGTGAGTGATGCAAGGCCCTTCCCTGCATCAAATAGATATAAACTCTTAACCTTTTTATTGCTAGATCACTATTTATAACACTAAAAAAAAGGTAAAATATCTCATTAGTGATTGGGAGTGTAATTTCTAACCTTTTTTTTTGGTGTTGTGAGAGCATTTAATTTGATATCATATTATCATGTCATTTTTGCCATTCCTTCATGCAATTTTTATGCCCTTCCTACCAACCCATCGCTTTGTCAGCAACTGTCGTGTAGAAGCATTAGCGGCATTGCCAATAAGGTAAGTCCGTTTAATACACTGTCTATCTACTTTTATATGTTATTTAAATTTTTTATATAATAATTAAAAAAATTATTAAATAATTTTAATTATAAAAAATATAATTTAAAATAATTAAATTATTATTTTTTTATTCCATTAATATATATTTTTTAATTTCACTTATTTCACTAATTTTTTATTAAAAAATAAAAATAAATTTTAAAAAATTAATTAATATTTTTTTAATATTCTCTTTTTTAAATAAAAAAAATTTCTTACACGACATATAAATTGAACAAAATAAGTATTTAATAAAATAAATATTAAATAAAAAAAATAAAGTATTTAATATTTTAAAAATATAAAAAGCATTTAATACTTTATCTATTCACTTTTATTTATCGTGTAAGATATGTTTTATCAAAAAATATTTATCATTTGAAAATATTAAGAAAGTATTAATTAATTTTTTTAATTTTATCTTTAGCAAATGAAATTAAAAAAGAAAGATATTAATAAAGTGAGAGAAATAATAATTTACCTATATTAAATTATATTTTTCTATAATTATGACTATTTAATAATTTTTTTAATATTTATGTAAAAATCTTAAATGACAGATAAAAATGAATAGATAGAATACTTATTTTATTTAATAATTAAAAAATTATTAAAAAGATGAATTAAAAATATATAAAATTATTTTTAATTTGTAAGCATATAAATGATTCGCTCATTTCAATTTTCCTTGTGGCAATTTTCTCTTAACAAGCTATTTGTAAATATTATTTTTCTTAGTAAAATTTGTAACATGTCTGCATTAAAAAAAAAAAATTTAACGTGTCTTTACATTTAAAATGAGCTAACTTTTCCTCCCCTTTCAATTTTTATCTTACCAAAAAAAGTAGCCTCGGGGTTTTGGCATCAATTGCTGAACAGTGACTAGTAAGTCGCATGTCTAATGTATTTGGCAATCAGTCACATTTGAACAAAGGTTCAAGCACAAAGGTAGCAACCAGTTAAACTTGCCAATCAAACCGAGTTCGTGATTTAGTATTTGTAGTATATCATCATACATTATATATAACCATAAGTCCTGTCATTTATTATTGTTAATACTAAAATTATTACTAATATTTTTTAGGCTCAACCAAATGAATAATACTTGGCTGTTCCAATAGCCATGTCCATTGCTTGCTTGGGCTTTGTCCCATTTTTGTGAGAAAATAATAATAATAATAATGTTATACAGTAAAAGAAAAGCAGCATCTTTTTTACAAAATTTAGATAAAATAAAAAATAATTATTAGATAAAATTAAGTAGTAAAAACTACTCACTAAGAGTTAAAAAATATGTCAAATTATTCTGTTAAAAATTTTTAACAAAAAAATTTTAATTATGTAGTATTTAAAAAAAATTATTTCAGTAGTCTTCTATTTAAGAAATAGAAATTGTCCTATCTTGTTTGGATTCCAACTAGCCACTTTAGTTTCGCCTTCAATTGAAAAATCAACAATTTAATTACAGTAGATAATGGTCTGTATTTCATCGTCACCTTGTCTTCTTCTTGTCTTGTCCCTTTGCGAAATATGAGTGCACTTCCTTGCTATTCCCTTGACAATAAAACCGCTGACCCAATTTAACTTGAAAGTAAAACTGAATAAAATCTTTACTTAGGGTGTGTTTTAAATAATAAAAATTAAAATTGAATTGAATTGAATTGAGTTGAGTTTAATTAAATTAAATTAAATTAAGAATAAATTTTTATGTTTAGAATTCATTTTAAAAATTATAATTTAAATTGATTAAGAAATTAATTTTTATATTTGGAATGTTCTAAAAAAAATTGAATTAATTTTATTTTAAAAAATTTATATTTTTACACTTATAATTGTATAATTATTATATCTTTATTAAAAATATAATAGTAAATTTATATAAAATTCACCCAATTAAGAAGATTTCTAAACTAATATAATTAAAATTTACTAAATTTTCATAAATTTTAAAAGCATATTAATTTTTATTTTATAATTTTTCAAACAAAAAATTTGATTTACAAATGAAATCAAATTATAAAATTTATTATTTCAAACACATGGATAAAAATAAAAAGAATAATTAATTAATCAGAACAATGAAAATTTTCAGAATTTGTAGCAGCGGTGTGGAAGACCCGTATCTTGATCCACAACTACTATCTCAGTAGCGTTGTCACATTTAAGCACATCCTGGCCCAACTTAGCTCCAGCAGCCTTGAGGCCCCGGAGAGAAACTGGCTGATTGAAGAGGTTCAGAGATGGCAGCCTTGAGGCCTGAGGCAATTTCATCCCCGGCAAAAAATTTCTGAAGTCTTCCTTCAGCAATGGCACCTCAAAGTCCTGTTTGTCGTGCCTCAACGCATTATCTTTTGCACTAATATGTGCCCCTGGTTCCATGTGGTTGGTTGAAAAGCTTGCCTGGTTTGGGAAATTTGGATAGAGACTGACGTAGCCTCTAAGGTACATCATGTCTATGAGGAACTTCTTCCATGAGGCTTGCCACCCGTTTGTTCTGGACATTGGAATCTGAACCGGGTTTGCCTTGGCATCCTCAGTGAACCTCATGTTCATATACACGTAGAACTCTCTCCAGTGCTTGGGGAGGAACACTGCTCCCCAGCTGCAAGGTAATTGGTGAAGGTAAGGTGTGTTGGGGTGGATGCGCTTGAAGAATTCTGTGGCATTCCATTTGGGCCTTTCTTTGACGACTTCAACCAGCCTTGGGGTGTAGAGGGAGATGGAGGAGAGCTCAGGGAGAGAGGCCTGGGGGTCATAGTGGTAAGACAGGAGTGCATACTTGATCCACAGGTAATAGTAAGGAGAAACTTCGATATCATCTTCAAGTAGGAGGCCAAAGTCATCATCAGAAGATGGATACCAACTCTCACTTACAGCTCGGATGAGACCTCCTTGGATAATTCTCCTCCTCAGGGTTTTGGGTCCATGAGGCCACTCAAATGAACTTACAAGTCTTATAGTTGCCTCGTCTACCTTGTTGTCCATATTGAAGGTAATGGGAACTTCATCTCCAAGATAGTAGGCGTCGCTGATAGATTTGAGAAGCCTTGTTAGTGAATTGGCTCGGTTTTGGGTGATGATGTTGATAGAGATCCGCATCCGGTTCCAATCTGCGCATGAAAATTCTGTTAGATAACTGCAGATTATTATTATCCTATTAAACAAAAATATGTATGATACTGTCCCAACGACACACCTTAATCAATGCTGCATAATAGGAATTAAATTTTATTTAAGTTGGGTACAATGGGTTTGTCATTTTTGAACTGATGACATGTGGGATATGATAAGATGTGAAAAATTATTCTTACTTGGCAATGCTGTTGAACTCAGATCAGCCATCCAGAGAACTTGTGACACCGAAGCCCTTGGTAGAAGAACCAGAGTGGTACCAATTGAATAACTCTCTGATGCCATCTTCAGAGCTTTCTTCACATTAGGGTCAATGTCAGCTACAGTGATTACCACAGTGGGATTGTGAATTTTGATCAAACCCTTCATGCTGGAGTACACTGCATGTATTACTGGCACCTCCGAGTTTGATATCCCAGAAAGTGCTCCAATTGCCAAATCAAAAATCTTAAAACGACGCTCTTTGCAGACCAAAGCAGGCCAATTCAGGGCTGTTGCAGCATCTTCACAGGGGCAGAAATTGCTTCCAGAGACAACAATGTAGGCGTTCTTGCCAGCCGTGGACCTGAACTTTTCAAGAAGAGGTGCAAGCGCTTTCACTTCATCAATAGAGTGAGCATAAAAGAGTGCATCAACTATTTGAGGGTACATTGCTGCCCACTGAGTTACATAACCAGAAGACAGTGCTCTCCACCATTGATCATCTCTGACTTGAACTATGTCCTTGAAAATTACAGTGGTTTCGGACACGTACGCAAGCCTGTGTTCACTATCACCCCAAGTTTCGTTGTCATTAGGATCAACCGGAAGAACAAACGAGCCAGCATTTCGGTACTTCTGAAGCTGATAGCTGCAATCATAAAAATTCAAAAGAATAATGAACGTGAAAACCTGAGCAAATCAGCGATTAGACTAGAGTAATGTAAAAGTGGTCCCTAGGCAAGGCTAGCAACTGATGGATGGTTTGTTGAAATTAGTTCACAGGATCAGAACGTTAAATAAAAATAATAATAATAATGTTAAACAATTTTCTTCTCTCCGGAAATAAAAGATTAACTTGATTAGATTATCAATGAAAGAATGATATAAGAAGATTCCTTCATATGAAAATCCAATACATGCTTGAAAACAGGTTTTGTACCATACTTGTACTTCGGATGCTTTCTATTTCCATATATCTGGGATTTCAACTTAATTTACACATAAAATTTAGCTGCCTTCTCTTTTTTCTATTAGACAATATTGCAATATAAGAACACATTCTTAACCAAGATCGTAAAAAGTTGTCTCAAAATCAAATTCAAAAGACTTGTTTTTTTGGTATAAAAGAAACAGACAATTTTTTACTTGTATTGTTTTGTGAATAATCCAGCCTGTCTCAAATATTAAGCAAATGATCAATTATGGTCATATTGTAATAAGATATTACAGAGTTCTTATGGTAGACGCTAGAAAAGAAAAAGTCCATTTCTAATTCTTAATTCAAATACTAATATATGTCTAGCGCAACTTGTACTACATATTAGTGTTTGTGAACCTAATGGCATCTAATTGCAGATAATCACATGCCCTTTGTTATGGTCAAATTGATGACTATTTGACTTGTGTCGTCAAAGTTGAAATAAGCTATCACAACTAAGTTGTTCTGTTTTCAGTAACAACTAAAAATATATCTTCATAAAATGGTAAAAATAATGTCAATATGATGTAAAAATGTAGAATTTGACGACATGTCCTTACCTGAGGTGCAGATCTTCACCAGTTGCGAAGGTGAAAGGAGTCTCAATGAAGAGCGTTTTCACAAGCTCAGCAGATAAAAACCACGAGCTGGATAGGAAATCCACCTGCACAATTTTATCGACTGTGATATCATAAGCAGGATCTGGCAAATACAGCCCTGCTTCTTTGGACCGAAATTTTCTGTAACTCGGAAATGTGAAATCCTTCTGTCTGAAAGGTAATATCCTTCCTATACTTCCCAGAACAGAATTCTTGTACTTGTCTGTCCCAGCCACGTGCGCCAATATCTGCAACATCTTCCTACCGGGAATCATGTCATCGTCAAGAATGTACACCAGATCAGCTTCGGTCTGCAGAGCCATTTGGAACCTTCCATAGTACTTGAAATCGTAACTCGAGCTTATAAAGCTGATTCTTGAATCGTTATAGCTATCTACAATTCTCTTCAGTAAGAGCTCATTCGGGCTCCCGAATGAAAGCACCCAAACATGATGGAATGGGAGGGTCTGTTGGAGCAAAGAATCAAGCTGAGCACAGAGTGTCTTTCTTTTGAAATGGTTTAGCAAGACTGTGATCTTTGGTCTGTTTGGACCTCGCAAATCCCATCTGGATTTCATTGCCATCAGCTCAGGAAGTGTCTCTGTACCAATGGTCATGCTCTGGAAGTTCAATACCTGGTCGTAAATCTCTCTCTTCAACTTAATCATCTGGGTATCACTGGACTTCTTTTGCATGAAATCTATCTTCTCATTCTCACAGACTTCAGATGGAGTGATGGCTGGAATTTCCTCTCGGATGAGAGAAGAAGCTTCTTGGTGGCGACCCACGACGTGGGGTCTGATCATAAGCTGCTTCCATTGTTGTGCAATATGGGCAGCCCATGAAAAATCTGGCTTGGTTCGTAAATCTACAGAATGACTGATGTAGTACAATAGGAGTGTTGCATAAACTGCAAAGAAAAATTGAAGACATATGAGGGCTGCCGCAAGCTTAGAGGAGCCAGATTTTTGAGCCTTCAATTTGGCCTTTCCTCCAACATAGTCATTAAGCATACCTTCCAGGTAATCCCCACTTCTCACGGTCGAATTTCGACCAAAACTCATTTTACAAATCGAAGTAGATTTAATCTCCCACCTGCAGAACAACACATACAAAGTAAGTCCCTACAAGCGGGCCATAATGCAACCCAAAATTTGCAAATATGCAAAGGAAGCTCGAGTTGAGACAAACCAAATCTTTCAATCCAGCGACTTAGATCACTATTATATGATTTGAAATTGAAACCCACCATCAACCACACCGAAGGCCGGGGAAGCGTACCAAGTTTGGGATGGAGAGAAAAGAAAAACCAAAGGAGAGGTTCTGAAAGTTGGTGATGGAGACAGTAATGAAGTTGGAAGGGCAAAGGCTTTCCGTGCCTGTTGTTATATATTAGTGGAAAAGCAAAAGCTATATATATATATGAATCACACCACAATCAATGGCTGATTTGCCGTCAATCTGAGGACTTCTGGACTTGTTTGGTTACCGTGGTAAATAATGTAGGCGTTGGCTAGAAACAGGGGAAGATTGAGTATAGAAGAGATCAATTGGCCAGCTAGAAACATTATATATTAGGTCTATTTGACTTTTTGCAGGAAGATAGGTAAATGAAATTAGCAGCAAGCTCTCTTTATGGCTAATCGCCGAACTTAGGCGGGTCGGATGCAAAAAACGCGTGGCTTGGTTTGCTTACAGAAGAGAGAATCCAAATGAATATTAGTTGCTTGGGCCAAAAAAAAAAGAAAGTATTGGAAATAAGAAAAATGGGAACGAAATATTTTCTATCAGTTGGTCCAATTTCATTTATATACACTTTCCTCTTTTTTTCTGGTGATTTTCCATGGAGTTGCAGAAGGAGAGAGATAGAGGGTGTGGTCAATTAGGGTAAGGCCTGTGAAGTTTAGAGCTCAGAATAAAAACTAGTTACACTACGTACGTAGATTAAGCGAGAAGTAAACTGTTACATTGAAGAGGTGAATTCAAATCAATTTCATGTTTCTCTTCTCTATTTGATTCGTGTGCAATTAATCTTTATAGGGACAAACTGAGCAAAATCTGCTACTCTACTCGAAATATAAATTATTCATGCAGGTAAATGCGTAAACTAACGTACTCATTAGTCATTTAGGTTGACATTAATATATAAATTGAGGGATGCACTGCTTCACGTACGGGACACATACAGGCTAGATTCTGATGTTTTTGAAGGTAGACTTGGGTCCCAAACCAAAAAAACTATTTTTAACTGTTTAAAGGACTTCATCTCTATAGTCGCTGCTCAGATTCGTCGCTTCGGTCTTAACCAACTGTTCCTGGATTCAGAAACGGTAAATAAAATCTTTCTGACTTTTTAAGTAAAACTTCAGTCAAAACTCAAAAGCCCCAGTAAGAAAATTCATTAAATAAAACAGCACGAGGGTATATCTGTGTGTAAAGTACAAATATAAATATATGTGTAGATATTATATATTTTTTTTATAAAAATATACATTTTTTGGCTACACATAAATAAATATATACACATTATAGTTATGTGCGGACGAACACATACTATATATTATTAATGTATATAGTAATTTTTAGAATGTAATACTTTATGCATATGCATGGACATTTCGTATTAATCATAATGCGTATCCAGCATTTTTCTTGAATGACTAATAAATGTGTAAAATTGTAATTTGATATCATATTGTAATTGAGGAAAGAAAAATGTTAAGGATAGCCGATTTTAGCTAATTTTAGTTGAGGTGAGCAGAGGAATGGATTCAAATTTCTGTCATCTATTTATCTTTAATCCTATTCCTCAATAAAATTACGTCAATTAAGAAAAAAAAAATATTACTGAGAGACCAAGAAAAAAGCTCATGTTATTACCGTTAGCCGATTACCTTTCATTGCGGAAGACAGCGACGGGCCGTAAACTTTAAATTTTTCATTTAAATTTTTTAAATTATTATTTTTATAACCTTAAAAATATTAAAATTAATCTTTTAGTTTCTTTAAAATGAAATCCCTAACTCGGCCTGTAGCCGACTATTATGTATCATTTTACAAAGATTTCATGTCAAAATTAAACAATGGCAAAGGAGTTTAAGATCGAAGAGTCAAAATCCTCTTTGAACACTTGATGAAAGTCAACGTTGGCAATCTCCTTCTAACATTGAATTGGTTATCAATAGCATATGGATTGGAGGGGGTTTGACTAGGCACGAGGAAGGATGTAGTGGAAACCACATTGGCAAGTTGTTAGGACTCACCTAACCCATATACGTAGTAGTACCAAATCTTCAAAGATGGATCCACCGAGCCAAGTTAGAGAACTATTTTATAAGTAACTTAATTTTAGTATGATAATTAATTAAGTTCTCCTTTAAAAATTATTAATTGAGGAATTAAACTTAATAACATAATATTTCAGTAATAGATATTGATAAAAAAATTTAGGTCATATATAGTCTAGTACTTTGTTCATGTTCTAAATTAAGTTAAAATAAATAATTAATTCTTATAATTTTATCCGATTTAAAATTTGATCCTTATAATTTTTTTTAGATATCAATCTTTATAATTTTATTTATTTAAATTTTAATTTTTGATAGACTAATACTTTAATAATTAAAAATTATAAAGACTAATATATTAATAAATAAAAATTATAAGGATTAAAACCTAAAAAAGTAAAAACTATAAAGATTAATACCTTAACGGCATAAATCAAAATCTAAATGAGTGAAATTATAAATATTAATATAATATAAAAAAATTATAAAGATAAAAATTTAAATTGAATAAAATTATAAAAACTAATTATTTATTTTAACCAATAAATTATTTTGATATGCAAAGTTAGATATTTTTATTTTTTTTAATATTTTTAAATTTCAAAAAAATTAATAAAATTGAGTCCCTTAGTTGATTTATCATATAATACCTCACTCGTCATGTTATTTACGTGCAACACATGTGCATGTATTATATATATAAGTAACGCGAACGCCGTGGGTTTGAGCTTGAGGATGGATTTCTGGTCTTAAATGAAGAGCAATCTATTATATATATATATAAATTCTGAAGCAGCAACTGTAAAGCTGCCACGTCATCCATGTAAATCCCTCTCTGCTCATCACATCAGGTTGTGAAATTCAGCCATGTCAGCAAATCTGATTATTCTCGGCTTTTCCTTCACTGACTTTTCAAATTCTTTTAACACCCGTCACTCACTTCCTTTTTCTCTCAATTCTTTAATGTGTTTTGTGTAACTGATTATGAGAAATTTTTACATTAATTCAAATTAACTGTGATAATCATTTATCATAATAATACCTCCAGATTTGTCATCCTCATCTGTTCATTTGTTGCAAAGGAGGAAAGCTCATTGTCATTCTCAGAGATGATTGCTTAACCAGTTCTTTGGTTCAAATTGGTGAGCATCATTTTGATATTTCCCTTGATTCGTTTTGAAATATCCATGATGGGATTTCTGAGGGTCACAACTATTGAAAAAATAAAAGTGAAAACTTCTTTTGAGAAAGATGTCGTGAGCCTCTCTTGGTTGAATGTTGCGGAGCAAACTCCCCACAAGCCTATGTCGATTGGGCACGTGATCGATAAGGGTGCTCAGATGATACAGTCCCAGAAACCCATCAAACAGATGAACCAGCATGTCTGCACCTTTGTCATTTGTCTCACCATATTGAGACCCACCAGGACTGCGTTCGCCTCGACTAGGATTCTCTCCAGTGCGCCGTCTATGATTCCGATGACTCCGATAGCCGTCTCCTTGGTTAAATGCCCTCTCAACTCTCTTCCTCTATTCTTCTCTTTGTTTTCATTCCAAGTTTCAGAAAATAATTTTTTTTTTGTTCTACTAGAAACACTAATGTTCATAAGCATTCTATTCTCCTCCTCCACCAAGAAGAAACCTTACCGTAGTTAAGAAGAGCCCTTTTGCTGTTACTTGTATATTTTAATTACTTTCTGTTGTTTCATAATAATACTTGCGACTTCCTTTTGTTATCCGTTTCAGTTTCGCTAGATTTTTTAATGTGTGTGCTTGCTCGTAAAATATTTGTTTAATTTTACGAAAATTTTGCCTTGTGTAGTGATGGCAGATTTGGCTCTGGAAGGAACACCACTTTGATGCCCGGCAATATGATTCTAAGATGAAAGAATTGTAAGTTGCTGTAATTTATATTCTTCACCCTATGTAATGCTCCAATTCTTTATTCGTGTACTTTCCTATAATTTTGATGTCTTGCAAATTAACTACAAGCTTTCCACTGATGGACAAGAATTCTTCACCTCATATGATGAAGTCTGATAGTTTTGATGCAATGGGATTACAAGAAAATCTACTGAAAGGCATATATGCTTATGATACGCCAGCAGATTTCTTGTTACTTAGATTAAGTTCTTATTTATATCAGTGTGATAGCCTTTGATTACAAGTATAGATTAGCTCCCTCCTTTCCAATGAGACAAAGAATAGCATATAAGTTATGGTCTGTGAGTTGTGGGCTGCTAAAAGAATTTTCTTTCTTTTGGGGTCATTCTGTTTTTTAAAATGTAAAAAAGAGATGTTCCAACCCTCTTCATTCCCTTTGCTTATAGCCATGCTGCGTGTAGGAAGTTTGTCTCCTTTACGAGCAATAGCCATATGTATTGGAATGAGGATAGGCGTTAACTTTGGATCTTTATGAAGTTTGGAATCTTTGAGTTGATGATTAGGTAATCACTGCATATTCCCCCACCCAAAAAAGAATTCAAAAACCCCTTAGTAGGTCTTACTACTTTTTTAAAATGTGTGAATAAGAAACAGTACATTTTCTGTCAGCAGTAGACGTTTTGCATCGCTGTGAGATTATCGCGTGAAACAAAGGCATGATATAATAAACTAGATAAAGCAAGGTAGCATAGCATCTTCACAATACATTAAAAAAGATTTACAATACTTCACAAAAAAAAAAAGATTTACAGCTTTTTTGGTCATATTTATATTATCATATACAATATAATAGAAAAAATTCATGTCGTAAACTTTATAATATAGAATATATTTAAATTAAAAGTCACATTTAATTAAAAGAAAAAAAAACTTAGACTAAATGCGCAGGTTTACGTCTAGTTCTTTTTATTTTGAAGAAAAAGTGGACTTTTACCTAAACATATCTTGTACAACCATTTCGCTTGCTTCGCGGGCTTCTTAGTTCTCACAGGATTACAGATCTCTTGCAGTGGCTCTTGAGATAAATTATGGAATTATGCGACTTATTCAGAGCTTATTACAGCTCATTGCGTTGTTCTTACTTTCATGATTAATTAGGAAAGCGTAAGTGTTGTTTGCACGATGCTTTTTTGGTTAATTGGAGTCATTAGCAATTTCGTGCTAATTAATTAGTTTCCTTGGACAAACATAGCAAAATTTATCACTGGTGGAGTTGTGTTGGGAATGTTGACCCTTCTTCTATACCCGTGGTTTATGTTGCCCGCGACCATAGTGTGAGGGTGGCAAATAGATTAATTAATTCATGATCCATATAATTCATCTATTCTTAAATTTAATTTAATTAATCTAATTGTAATAATAGATTAATGGATTTAGATAGATTGAATTAGTTTTTAGTTAATGAATAAATCAAAATATATATTGAATCGAATGGATACTTATTTGGTTTGAAAAATACAATGTATTTGTATATAAGAGAAGTTTAGATTCATTTAATTAAGAATTGATAGATTGAATATCTATACATTAAAATAAATTAATAAATAGATTAAATATGTATTTATTAAAATAGATCATGAATAGATTGAATAATTTTAATAATTTTTTTGAACTCATTTATTTGCCACCCCTTCCCTTCCATGGGGAGATGTATTTCCAAGCCAAATCAGTATCTGCTTTTTTATCTGATTCCAGGAAATGTAGAATTTCATTTTGTAACTTTGTCGTTCTCCAGTCTGCACCCAATATTTATATTCGAGGGCACAGATTTGAAGATAAGAGAATAATTCATTACCCACACTTGATAGATGATAGTTAAGTTATCTACACAACCTTTAATTTAATACCAAACTGAAGTGCAAATGTAAAGATATATGCAACTCGGTATTGATTTGTGATTCTCAATACTTAACTAACAGTCTAGCTTTGAGTTTGATCAACCAAAATGTGAAAATGCTCAACATGTCCTCAACTTTTTTGTAACAATTGCCAACAAAATTTAGGACCTATATTTATTTAAATCTCCACCCTCATCCAAGTGCGTGTCTTTCTCTGTCACCCCAAAACAGGTTCTCTGGCTTGGATTTTTTTTGTCAATTTAGTTTTGACTGTTGGCATTGTTGTGAAGTTTGAGGTGCGGTCAGAAATGAAGTTCTAAAATCGTGACATACTATCAATATTCGGCTTCGTTACCAGAGCTGGTCTTGGCTTTGTCTTGCTCTTGACATGAAATTTGGTAGTGTGAGACTCTGGATTTTAATACGATCTTTGAATCTTTCTGTTCTGGTTGGAACGTGCCCTTTAGATCACTCATCACTCCCAATTACACTATTTACTAACACAAGCACTATAAAATAGTGCATACACCTAACCAGTTTTATGTTTCAGCTTTAATCCAACAATGGCCTGGCGCAAATGGGGTCAGAAATGCAAAAAGGGAAGAAATAAAAGACAGAAGTCTGACAATCCTCGTCCTACACAATTCTCTAAGCTCTGCTCAATTCCTCTGTTTTTGGCAAACAAATTGAGTCATAAAAAAAAAAAAAAGAGAATTCACATTGAGCATATTAGTTAAGCTTCGTTGCTACATTGCAGTCAATTCTGTAGTTTACACTAACAAGGAAATGAAAGAGCACAAAAGAATCCCGTCTTCAGGAAATTGTGGTCATCTACGATAATAGTCTCTTTTTAACTGATACACTAACAACTGTCTACACCCCAAACTTTCATCATCATCATCTAATCACCTTCAGATTTCTCAATTTGAGGACTAATCTAGCTGTTCATTTTCCCAGCTTAGCTTTGAGGCAACTCTTTCGTGTTGTGGGAAATATTCCTATACAGGTAGAAAAAAAAAAAAAAAGAAAACTCATCAGTTGCAGTTGCAGCGAATGAATGTGAAGGCTTCTTAAAGAAATCTGAAAGAAACAGAACAAAGAAGAGGTGGCAATTACCTCCATCTTTTTGACAAGCTCTTTTGATGTTGGGGCGGATACAATTATATGGCGAGCTGTTGGGCTAACGAAGCCTTCCTCCACAGCTTTGTCAATGAAAGACAAAAAGGAATTGTAGTATCCATCAACATTCAGCAATCCCACCTTCCAAAACCAAAACTTGATTTAGGCATTTTTATCCAATAAAAAGGATAAGAGACAGCAATTTTCCATAATCATAATTATTCTGGAAGTCAATGGAAGTTTAGCTTTTCTCTGAATCTTTGAAGCATGAGGAGGGACTTTACCGGTTTATCATGGATGCCAAGTTGAGCCCAGGTTATCACCTCAAGGAGCTCCTCAAGTGTCCCATAGCCACCTTCATCCACATAGAGGATATACATCATCATACTCTGTTCCTCATGGACTAGATAGAGCACTAGCTCCTTACAGGCTTAAAAAGATGTTTATTTTTAAGTACGAAAAATCGCAATAGAAACCGAAAAATGGGTTTCAAAATTACGAAAGCATAATTTGGTTTCTATAAACGCTTGGTCGAACCTGGGTTAAACATGCTATTGAAGTTCTTTACTTTTTGCTCTGTTTTTCGTTGTTAATTGCAGACAGCGATGATTGTTAAAAATGGGCCCCTTTTTCGGTTTGAGTCATAAAAATGGAAAGAAGCGTTTGCAATTGAAAGCTGCTGTCTAGTCATGGGCCCGTGGCTTTCTTGGGCCCGTGAAGGTAAGCATCCGCAATAAAAAACCGGGTTATAGTAATTTATAAAATTCGCTTCTGAATTTGTCAATATTACAGTTTTGGGCATGCCATAAAACTAGTGCCCTGGTGAATTGGGGATGACTCATAAGAGAGTATGTTAGTACAGAATCGGGTCTACAATGGATTCGACTACTATATGTTTATTTATTTTAGATAATTTAAAATTTATTAATATATACATATTATTAATATATTGTTACTTATCGGTATCTTTGATTTTATGTGAATCAAAACAAAAATTTTTTAAAAATTTTGGTGGGTAAGGGATGGAGATGAAGAGGGAACACTGCACTACTTATCACTGTTGGTCCTACTTTATAATTTACTAAATTTAGATGCTTTCGAAAGGACCACAACCTTTTCCGTACAAAAGAGAAATATATATTTTTTATACATTGTGGTATGGAAATTTGAAAGAGCAATAATTTTTAAACATTAGGTGGTGAGAATAAAATTTGAACCATAAAATTAAAATTTAGGTGAGTCAAATTAAAATTTCAATAAATCTATTGTAGGTTTAATTAAATTTAAATACTATCATATCTCATATGTGCAAAATTTGTGACATGTAACACCATCAAGGAAGGAGTGCTTCTGATACAAAACCTAAATTCATGATCATAACTGAATAATGTTTAAGTTGAGTACAATTTGTCTCATTTATTCATTTTTAATGCAATTGTAGCTAATCATAAATATATGTATTGTGTAAGTAGCACAATTCATTCTTGCCAAGGAGGGGGCATTCTTGTGTTCCATGGTCATAGATTTACATATATTGAAACAATTAATCAAATTAGAATGCAGCACACTAAGAATGGTTTTTCTTTTTCCTTTCCAAAATTCATCATCATTTAAATCAGCTAGTACTTTTTTATATGCCAAGTTTATGTGAATTAAGTAGTGCATAATCTTGAATGTGATGTTAATTCATGTATCTCTGTCAGAAGAAATATTGGTGGAACCAGCTTGTACCAACCGGGTAAGGCAATAAAGGCATCAGAATGCCTAGCCATCTCCGCTTTCCTTTGATGCATGTCTGCTACTGCCTTCACTTCCCCCACTGTTTCTCCAGTAATCTGCAAAACGGCAGTGACCCGAGTCAGTCCAAATTATCAATGAAACAAATAGTAAATTAGAAAGAGCTTTTGCGCGTGAGAGAGAGAGAGTCTTGCAAGAATGCATGGATTGTTAGGAATGAGGGAGGAGTAACAATGATGGTGTTGCAGTCTTGCAGAAGTGGGCTCAATTGGAAATCATATAACTCTCGGCATTTCTCCTTGGGAGAAGAAACAAATAAGAGACAGAAGAAAGAAAATCAAGAAAGTTACTTCCTCCATGATAAGAAAATTGGGGGATAAAACAAGACATGCCATAAGAATCTAAAGTGGGTATATGAAACTTGGGAGAGAGGGACAAAATGGTTCAGAGGGAAAGACCCCAGATTGCCAGGTGTATTGATGGATAAGTTTATAAAGAGACCCAAATGTGAAATCAGGACAATGTAAGAAGCAAGCACCAAGTCCCACTTGGAACCTACTCGAATCACAAAAAAAGACGGTGTAAAAATTCAGACACTCGGATAACTAAAGTGAGGTGGAAATTCACTTAAAGAGGCCACCACAGCATTGGAAAAAGGGTGGAAGCAGAGCATATTGTGGTAGAAAGGGAAAAGACACGGATAATTCTCTGTGTCTCTCGTTCTCTGTGTCCCCCTGCGTAGCTGTTTGGTCATTTTCTTTTTATTTGCAATGATGATTGATGAAATGCTTCTAAAACATCTTCAGATTACCTCTCTTGGCATGAGTGTCTTGGGAATAACTCTGCTGACAATAACATGAAAAAAATTAGTTGAGATGAACAACATATAGCATCAATACATATCGTGACTAAGAAGATGCTCACCCAATTACGTGGCGACCACCATCATAAACAGCCTGAGAAATCAAGCCCATCAAACCAATGCTGCCTCCTCCATAAACCAGATCAATATTTCTGGACACCTTTCAAGATACCAAAGAATAGCACCCAAAGCAGAAAATTAAGGCTATGATAATGGTAAGCTTTCAGTCTCTTTCAACAAAAATTCTAGTTCTGTGAAACTGTGAAAGATAGATGCTGCATAGACACAAGTACAAAAATCCATGAAAAAGCAGAGAAACTGAAATGAATTCATCCTTTTACGGAGTAATCGTAAGATGAACTAAAAAAGGTTGTAGTCTAGAGAAATGGCATATTTTCCCACTTTCCTTAAGGAGTTTGCAGTTGAAATGTGGATGAAGGAAACGATGGGGGTATCAGGAAACAGAACAAGGAACACCAAACAGAGGACCCAAGTTGACTATGCCAGGATTGTAAATCCTAGCAGAGCAGTGCAAAGGTATAATTATAAACTCGGAAAAATTGAAGAATCAAAGCTAACGTTAGAAACCAAAGTAAGTCAAGGATTTAATCAAAGCAACCATAAACATAAAATAAGAAAAAAAAATTAAAACAGTACATGAGACATTCAATGTCAACGAAGAAAGCTTGGTTGACAATGGAAAACAATGTTTCAGAAGAAGCAGAAATTTGTTTGAACAAACAAGAGAGAGAGAGAGAGAGAGAGAGAGGGAGGCATTACCAATTCTCTTCCAAGCTCAATAGCAGCATCCTTGTAACTGCTCTTGTTCCCTGGGCTACTGCCACAGAAGACACAAATGCTCTTGAATTTGGATTGCTTCATCTCTGTTTCTCTCTCCATCTCTGTTTTCTCTGGCTTGACAATTTGGTATGAGCGGTTGATGGAGGGTGTGTGCGCGCGCGCGCCTATATATAAAGGCAGCAGAGGCATACGCTTGCACACGTAACTCTGCATTCTATTGTAGAGCCCTTACCACCACATCACGGACGATGACGCTGACCCGCCCAAGTTGTACCTTGGGAGGGAGACTTGATCCGCTGATGTGTTTGTTTCTACTTTGCCATGGTCCCTGTGCCACAAAAGATTAGAACACAATCCGTGGTCCTATCACATTAGCGTATATCAAAGAATTATAAAAAAGTGAGATTTGAAACTAAATTTTGAGCGAACTGAATAACCGATCTGTTGGGTGAATCAACTCCTTGGGAGTCAATGAAAGTTATTTAGGTATCTTCAATTTTAATTCTGCATCTAAATTTTCATCTGACCTTCAGTGACTAATAACCCCACCAACCGGCTAGGGTTACCAACTTTTAACCAAGGATATCCTAGAACTTTCCATTACCGGTTTTTAAGTGAACTCACAAAATATTTCATGTGTGTTTGCATTAAGAGTTTGCAAACTTATGTACTAAATCAGAAAAAAAAAAAAGAGTTTATAAACTTAATTTTGAATAAATTTTGATTTTATAAAATTTAATTTTAGTTAAAAGTGAATTTGATTAAAATAATTTATGTTTGAAAAAGTAAAAAATAATTGATGTAAACGAAACAGAACTTGCCAAAATCATGTTTTAAAGATAATGCAAATGTCAAAATAAACCCACAAAAATTGAGCAAAATCTGTTTAAACTTTCTAAAACTCATCTAAGTAAGATAAACATCCATCCAAATACACTTAACTAAAGCAGAGGAAGTTGACCTAGGCAATGGGTAATTTCAAATTTTGTCGATGAATCTCGTATATTCTTTTAATTCTTAACGCAGAGTTTGGCACGGACTGTTTGAGATGGGCTCGTGAAACACTTTCCCGCGCCACCTTTCGTGCTGGACATTGTCAATTTTATGGTGACTAGCTAAACCATAGGTATCTTCATCAGGGCTGACTTGTGATCGAGTAGTTTCACCACATTTGCTTCATTTTGGCATCCAACTAATCGTGTCCACCCACTAACTCCTATAATCTAGCTCTCTGACTCTGTTCACCGCAACAACCATGAAGGTAACTATAAGGCATCCAAGTCCAGCACAGACAGAGAGAGTAGTGCACATCATGTGATACCATAGATTATAAAACAAGTTTAATGTTGTGCGTAGACAGGGTTTACAATTAAGCTCATATGCACATGGTGACCCATCCATCACCCATTTGTAATGTGTGTACCCTCAACCAACTTCCTTTACTAGACAAACTTGATGCGTGCCTAGGAAACATTCATTATTTTTCATCAATCATATTTAGCTTAGATAGAAAAGAAGTCACTTCCTTTCCTATCATACGTAGACCAGACCTTGCCGTCCCTGTTCTTTAGGACTCGACACTGCCTTTTCCATGCTTTGCTGCCTGCAATTAATTGTGAATGTATATACACGTAAACCATATGGAAGCAATTTAAATTATTATGTGAATTAACACTAAATTATTAGTGATTCTGAAAGATCATTTTGTTTTGTTTGTTAAGAATTTTATACATATTCCAAACCCCTCTGTTAGCATCCACATAAAAGTTTCTAAGATGGTTTTTGATTAATCCACTTGGTCTATAAGACGGATTAATTCCAAGTTTGGATTACCAGCTTCCACGTCAAAAAAAAAAAAAAGATGGATTAATTAAAATCCCAACTTTGGATGGTTTTGGTGAATTCCTCCGTGCAATAATGGATGTTCGTCAGAGCTTAAAGAGAGAACAATGAGTGAATGGGGTACAACACTGACACAAACACTGCTTTGCTCTGTTGAAAGGAGGGGTAGGAACCAGTATGTGCCATTCACTCCCAGCCATTCTTTGCGGAGAAAATTATGGGCTGTGGTCACACGGTCCTATACTCCTCTATTGGAAAGAACCATCTCCAAGGCCAATAAGAACTCGACGCCTACGAAACCCATGATCGAATTGGTTTCACCAAATTTAGAAACGTTTTTATCTGTCACAGACTCGAGTATCACATTACCCTTTCTGTCCCCTTCATATATAACAACCAGCCAAATCTTTTGACCATGTTAATCAATTAGCAACGAGTTATGAGGATTGTGCTTGTTCCCATCTCTCATCAGATAAGATGCTTGGGATGATCTTGGGCAAACAATTGCAATTAACCTTTACTTTCTTTGTCCTTTGTTGGGGAAAGCACTGCACTAGTTGTTTGTCAAAGAAATATGTTCCATGTGTTAAGAGTATCATGTCACTTGTCTTAATTTTTGGGACGTGATTTGTATACCTCTTAATTAACTCTAGTTAATACTAATTAATTTTGAATTAAAATTTAATATGATATCGTGAAAGAAAAAGGGGTTGTCATCAAATTAAATATGGTGCTGAGTTTGTTAAATAGACTTTTCATCAAATTAAAATAAGCGAATAAAACAAGAACTACTCAAGCTTTTTAGTAGAGAAATCATTAGTCAAATCTGGATTGCTGAATTATATTATATTTATCTATGCCTGAGTTTTCTTTGGTGGAGGGAAGAAGTGTTAGCATTTCTCTTTGCCCCTTTTGTTGGAGTTGCCAAAGGAACACTGTCATCATCTTGTGCTTTTGCAGATAAATTAATGAATGATTGAGTTCCGCAACTAAACGGTGGGAATCCTACTCAGATAATCATCCATTTAATTATAAGTTAATAACCCATATATCCCCTTTCCATTCTCTTTTTTTGTATCTTTAATTTTCTTGATGTCCTTTAGATTTGTCCGTATGGATTTTAAAAAATTGTGTTTCTTAAAAGTGCATCAGTATGCAATTTCCATGGTGTGTCGAAGTAAGTTCATTTAAAAGAACAGATAGCTTAATTGGTTTATGGGTTTGGCCCTTAAATAAAAAGAAAAAGAGTAATATTATATTTTTTTAAAATTTCTGTCTGTTAGTATTTTTTTTAATACTTAATAAAGTAAGTATCAAATAAAAAAATAAAATATTTAATATTTTAAAAATATAAAAATATTTAATATTTATTTTATTTAATAATTAAAAAATTATTGGAAGAATAAATTAAGATAATATAAAATTATTAAAGGAGAAATTCTTGTTTCTTGACAAAGGATTAAACAGAGAAGTAATGCTAGGCAAATATGAATGCCGAAGCAAAGTCAAGTTCTTGTTCAGTCACTATTCACAAGAGATTAAAATACTTGTCCAAGGGTTGCCTTTTCGGATAAGGCACACATCTCTTTCACCATTTTGATCACAAAATGTAATAGCCAATCCATGCACACCACTAACCCTGTTCGGAGCACTTGGTTAGAAAATGGGGTCACTTCCCTTGGACTTTAGTCAATTTTAAAAAAAGTATTTGGACTTTGATGCAAAAGTATAAGGAAAAATAAATAAAATATAAACGATGACATTAGCTAATACGCAATCGAAAACATTTTGCTTTTGTAAGAGACTTCAAACTTTCGCTTTGTTCTTCTTTTTTTTTTTTCCCTCGTTGATTATGATCAGCTAGCAAACATGGTGTGAAACTCGGAAATGAATTGAATATAATATTGGTGATATTCCTACCTCCCTACGACACTGATGTATACGAGTCATCCTTGGTGTGTGCTTTCATTAATATTTTTTTTCGACAAAAAAGAAGCATCCCCTTTTCTTTTCCACCACCATCTCCAAAGTGTTGGAATCTCATTGCGTTCTTGACTTCACCTAGCTTCCAATAAATTTTCAGGCATCATTCTGAGAGGGGTTCTAGTGTGGTCACTTATCATTCCCATTCATCCATAAAAGTGTGCAACTTTCAATTTTTAAAAATAAAATTACTCCATGATACATACGCATGGGGATGAACAAGTGGCCAAAGCGTAACCTTGACCATGAACGTTGATTAGTTCATTAAACTATTACCCATAACACCATGTTAATCATTGTTTAATTTACTCAAATGAAATAAAACATTCACTTCAATTGGCGGTTATGTTTGTTTAACATAAATTTTGTAGTTAATTAATTAGCCATTCGTCAGGGAATATGCACGGCCATTGACAGTCCACTCAAAGTTTGTGGATCACTTTTTTGTCTGCCAATTCCACAAACGTCAGCGAAGATGTTTTCTTATATTTCTATTGGCCAAAAGTTTGAAGATGACGGCTTTATGATTCTTTTCTTTTGCGTCGTAAAAACAACTAAAGGGTGTTCATACGATATTTAGTTTTTTTAAGGTTGATTTGCCAATAATTTATTAAATTTTATTTTTCACAATACATATTTAAAGTAAAAAAATAAAATTAACAATTAATAATTATTTAATAAATTAGTTCAGATACCTGTATCCAAGAAAAAAAAATGATACCAGATATGTTGCGATGGTATTTTAGTTTTTTTTTCAAAGTTATTAATACTTAAAATGATTTGTTAATAATTTATTAGTTGTTATTTTTTTATAATAAATACTTGAAGTCTAAAAAATAAAACTTACAACAAATAAATATTTGATAAATCAATTTAGATGTGAGTGAAGTATCATTTGAGAATCTAAGTTTTTTATGATAAACCAATTAAAGAACTAAACTTTTATTATTACCAATTAAAGTACTCAACTTTATTGAAGAATCTTTTTTTGATCAAAAAATATTAAAAAGATAAAAATATTCAACTTTACATTTAAAATAATTTGAGACACTAGCAAAACAGAGGATTATATATGACTTAAAAAAAATTTCTTGATTGATATTTATTGTTGAAATATTTTTTTGTTGACTTTCATCCCTCAATTAGTAAGTTTTAAAAAGTTGAAGTTCTTAATTGGTTATCACACTAAAGTTAAGATTCTTGTAAAATACTTTTCTCACTTGGGTACCAATATTCAGGGAAAAGGATGGATATTGAAGTAATCCCCATATATATGTTAATTTTTTTTTTACACAAATTCATATGTAATGAATACTCTTTTTTTTTAAACAAATAATGAATATTCTTTTTATCTCTTTTATAATTGTTTGTATAAATAACCTTTCACTTAATTTGAGTAACCAATTTTTATAATAGAATAACTATAAGAGAGTGTGATTGTTCAGTTTAACCTTGTATTTTTCTCCTTCCATCACTTTAAAAACGGCAAGAGAAATGAACAGAGATAGATGACCTGAACCGAGTATTTTGAACAAAATTAGGAATGGAAAACATCATATATAACACTTTTGGAACTATACGGTCTACGAGCGGATGATGCATAATTTGTTTTGTTTTTAAATAACAAAACCCCACATCAAGTAATGATAAAACTAGGCCAAGGTTCTAGCTATATCTACTTTCATCAATGATCATAATTTAATTAATTAATGTCTAAACTTGTAAAGAAGGATCAAATATAGAAATTATTATAGGCTTTTTGAGCGTCATATAAGATTGTATGATATTTATTTATATTTTAACATATCAATGTTTAATGATTAAAAAATATATTTTTTAAAATAAAATTAATTATTTTTTTTGATAATTTTTTTTAAAAAATATTATTAATCATTAAATATTAAAACATAAATAAATAAAATATAATATTAGGAATCATCGCAAAAATATACAATAATTTGTAAATAAAATGTGGCTCAAAAGAGGAGTAGCGTCATTGATGAGGGAGGGCGGTGGTTGTCAACTTCTTGCAATTAAACAAGTAGTAATCTTGAGCCACCGACTTTCACATCTGTCCTTTGAGGAATGTGTATCACATAATTTTCTTGGCGGGTCACTGTCTTCTCTTTCAACATCAAAGCAAAGCTTCCAGCATCAAACATCGTCCTTCTCATTCATTGGTGAATACCGAATAGTGGGATAAGCAAAGTTGTATTGGTATACGCAATTAAGGGTCTTGCAACTTTTTTTCTTGTTGGGTCGTAGAAATTCCTTTTGCTTGCCCCTCTCTGCATGTATACATTCTTTCCAAATTAAGTAAAGTTTCCTCTTCCTATCCGATAATGCCACCAAAGACTGAATTATCTGTTAACCCAAAAGTTGGCGAACTATGAAGTAAAATACTGAAACATAATCTCAAGCAGTTAATCTAATTATTATAGAAGTGTTTGTAGTTAAGTATATTAATATAATTAAGTTTAAATCATTTTTATTGTTATTTTTTTAAATCAGACTATAATAATAAAAAAAATTTATGAATCACTTTTTTATGAAACATGTGGCGATCATTATGGAGTTGAGAAATGGAACATCTGCAGTCTGCGGAATACGAGACATTCTTTTGCAGTTCTATAAAGAACTGTCTGCCCACTCGATCGGTGTATGCCACAGTGATTAAGTGCATGTTTGCAGGCAGCAGCCATTAATATTTGGCACCTTTCTTTGCCTTCTGTCACTTTAAATAAAACCAACAAGCAGTATCATTGCCATTATTGGATAGTTTATCCGTTTATCGTTCTCTCTTAATAATTAATGTTGTTCCTCATTGATGTGAGAATGAGAAAACAATCACATGCATATTGATGCTTCTCTCACATGGGTCAGCATGCAGGTTGCAAATTTTAAGCATTTTTTTTTTCACTTGAATTTTTAGAAACATTGCTTAATTAGGCCAGTAACTCAATTAATTTGCTGCAGAATTTGATTCAGTCTTCCCCAACCAAAAGAATGCCTCACCGAGATATGAAACCCGGATCAAAACGCAGAAAGAGTCTCTACTGTTGAAGGTTAAATTGTAGAAATGTAAACAGTGATAACAGTGATGGCAAAAGAAAGATAACTAACAGGCAACATTATTCCAGTTTCTAATTTTTTTCTTTAGTCTCTCTCTCATTTTTATAATTAGTAATATTTTTTTATACATAAAAAAATGATTATCATAACTTAACTTTATGACTTTCGGTTCTACTCAAATTTCCATCTATTTCAATCTAATGACAGAAAGAAATAGCAACATTAATCCAATCACCAATGCATTATCTTACCTATTCTCTTTGTAAAATTTAGGTTAAAATAAACAAGTATTTCTTTTAATTTCACTTGATTTAGATTTTGGTTCCTGTAATATTTTTTTAAAAAATTAATCTTTATAATTTTACTCATTTAAATTTTAATTTTTCATAAACTTATATCTTAATAATTAAAAATTATAGAAACTAATATTTAATGTAAAATAAAAACTAATACTTTAATAAATAGTAACTATAAATATTAAAATTTAAATAAATAAAAAATATAAAGACAGATATTTTAATGATAAAAATTAAAATTTAAATAAGTAAAGTTATAAATATTAATATATATATATATATAAAAACTAAAATTTAAATTAATTAAAATTATATGAATTAATTATTTATTTTAATTTAAAATATAAAGCATAAAAGTCAAACATATATAGTAGTTACATAAATGATTACGACCTACCTTGACATAATCCGTCACAATTAATGCATCAATAATCAATATCCACTAAAATAGATTAATTAATTTAATTACTCACATGATCCCCTCATCAGGTTGTAATCTGTGTTTTCTTTTTGGCTAGGCTTTAACAGAGGAGGCTAGGATTCAGGAGGGCGACGGGAAATAGATGCCAGATAACCTTTAAATAAACCTTTTGCTTTGACAATTCAAAAGCAAATTAAACCCTTTTGACTATTATTAATGTCATTCAAATCCCCCAAGCCTAATCATAGCCCTGCATCGTGCATGCACTTATTTACTTGGAAATTAATCCTAATCCAATGCATGCACTGTTAAGTCAACTAACTAAGTTTAGATTAATTCTTTTGGCACCAAGTCATTTCTTGGGACGATTTAAAATAGAATTTTATCTAGGTCATTTTGTCTTCACTCTACATTTTTTATTCTCACATCAAGTTTTAGACCTCCTTCATAAATAATAATAATAATAATAATAATAATAATAAACCAAGTCCAAATTTCTTCTAAGAACCAATTACCAAGGGGGCTAAATTTCCCTTTCTCTTTGAACCAAAGAATTAAATGCCCTAAAGTCTACGATGAAAAGTGACAAATCACCACATCGTTATTGGGATGCATAGTCCGTGTTGTACTGCTCACATGCTGGTGTGGGGACTTGAGGCACTAAGTACTTGAGAAGAACAGATATATTTTCAATTATTTTGACATTTCTTATGTAATTTTTTTTATAAATTACCAAATAATATTTTAAATATCTTGTTACAATTTTTTTTCTTGACAATTACAATGTAACACATATATATTTTATTATTTCACATGATATGTGTAATTATTATTTTTCTCAAAAAAATGAAAAGTAGTTGTTATGTTTTAGTTATGTCATAGAAAGTAATAATAACGTACGGGTCTATTTGACAGTTGTTTCCGGGTCCAACTGTGTGGTGTTGCATTCCATTGGAAAGACACTAACATTGCACCGATGACTGCTAATTATGATGAAAAATCCTTTTTTGTCAATTGGGTTTCCTCAAGAGTCATGGA
This sequence comes from Castanospermum australe, assembly GCA_019955255.1. Lineage (NCBI taxonomy): Eukaryota > Viridiplantae > Streptophyta > Magnoliopsida > Fabales > Fabaceae > Castanospermum > Castanospermum australe. Next base: position 463,627 of record NSJW01000323.1, on the reverse strand, counting down.
ATTGCATTCTTTCTGTCTAAGCTTGGAGAAAGTGTACTTTTTGACCGACGGGACCATATATGCCCCAAATTGAAAATGGTTAATTCAAGTGCAAACATGTGCAATCCAATAGGCAGCAAGGCATCGCTGAGTGTTGAGTGGTGAAAGTTGAGACTGATGATAGCATTCACCTTAGTCAGCTTCCGTTCAGGCCAAAATGGTTTGCCACTCTGAGGTAGTTGTTGCCTGCCATCATTGTTCCTTTTCTTGGTGGTCTCTGGGTTTTATTGCTACTATGATGGTTTTTGAATTTTGACAGCTATGGCTGCATGTGTTGTTGCATTTTAAGACTTGGACAAAAGCAAATATTATCACGTTAACTACTCTCACGTGATGATTACTCACAGCACTGTTTAACATACTATAATCCTAAGAGTACGATAAAGTTTAAATTTTAATTAGAATCATCATTTGAAAGAGAATTTTAATCATTACACACTTAATTTAAAAAAACTTATTTTTACTTTTTTGAAAATGTTACCCAAAAAAAAAATATTATCATGTTAACTAACACGCATTCTCACAGAGCAAAGAAGAAACATTTGAAATTTGCAAATATTATATCGTGTTTATTGAAAGGAAATGCATAGGGAATGTATCTTTTGTAATTGAACTTTTCAAGCGGGAATATAAAACAATGTAGGTCCAATGGTGAAATTAAATATTTGAAACCGTTTAGCCGACAGAAAAAACCAAATTTACTCAAACTAACTAATTCCACAATATGACAGAATCTTTTCTTCATTTTTGGTGAGGAATGGAAATGGAAGGGCACCTGGAATCATTAATTGGCGAGCTTTAAGGATGATGATCTCTTGTATCAGGTTAGTGTTTAGGTTAACAACCCTTGTTTTTTTCTTTCACGTTCCGTGTTCTTCCTTTCCCTGCCCTGCAGGTTAAGTCATTGCTTGTGGTCAATGATACGTATTCACATGCATTGTGTTACAATGAATGTGGCTTTAAATAAAATTAAATAATTATAGTACTATTATATATAAAGTTAATTAACTTCCCTATTTATCTGTATTTAAAATTAAATAATAATATTTTTTTAAAAAAATATGACCCCTTATCCATTTTATAATAGTATGAAATTTGAATATTTTTAATAAATTATAAATTTAACTTTTACGTCATCGTTATACTAAAAAAATATTTATATAAATTCACAAATTCACAAGAATGAGTGGTTTCCAGTGTTTTTGTTTTAATATTTTCTTGTTTAATCAATTGTCTTGAATTATTCTTTTACTTTTTCTTTCTTTTAAAACAACAGATTTTTATCTTGAAAAAACATTAAAAAGTAAAACAGACGCCTCTATGTTATTATGCAAAACTATATTAGGTAAGCTCTATATGATTATTTAAGATGCTTAATGCTAATACCGCGCAAAAGTTCTCATGGAAGGTAGGTAGATTAAAGCCCTAAAGTTTCGATTGAAACCAAGCCAGGCCAATAGTCAAAGTGGGTCCATAACTAATCACATTGCAGAGGAAAAGTTATGTGCTTAGCATTTTGTCGAGAGCATTGAGAGGACAAACAATGGCCCATTGAAACGTCCGTCAAAAGAAATATTTTTAAGTATTCTTATAATATTATATTCAGTTCATTAAAATTATAATACATAAATAATATAATTATATATATTATTAATTAAATTTTAAATGAATTAAATAAAATTAAATAATTATAGTACTATTATATATAAGTTAATTTTCTATTTATCTGTATTTAAAATTAAATAATAATATTTTTTTAAAAAAATATGACCCCTTATCCATTTTATAATAGTATGAAATTTGAATATTTTTAATAAATTATAAATTTAACTTTTACGTCATCGTTATACTAAAAAAATATTTATATAAATTCACAAATTCACAAGAATGAGTGGTTTCCAGTGTTTTTGTTTTAATATTTTCTTGTTTAATCAATTGTCTTGAATTATTCTTTTACTTTTTCTTCTTTTTAAAACAACAGATTTTTATCTTGAAAAAACATTAAAAAGTAAAACAGACGCCTCTATGTTATTATGCAAAACTATATTAGGTAAGCTCTATATGATTATTTAAGATGCTTAATGCTAATACCGCGCAAAAGTTCTCATGGAAGGTAGGTAGATTAAAGCCCTAAAGTTTCGATTGAAACCAAGCCAGGCCAATAGTCAAAGTGGGTCCATAACTAATCACATTGCAGAGGAAAAGTTATGTGCTTAGCATTTTGTCGAGAGCATTGAGAGGACAAACAATGGCCCATTGAAACGTCCGTCAAAAGAAATATTTTTAAGTATTCTTATAATATTATATTCAGTTCATTAAAATTATAATACATAAATAATATAATTATATATATTATTAAATTAAATTTAAAATAATATAAATAACATTTAAATCAAACTTTAATTGTTAGGTGTAATACTTTAAAAATACTTTAAAATTTAATTTTTTTTTCCTTACAAGACAGCTGAAGATTGTTATGGGAATCGCTTTAATTAATAGAACCTTGGCGTCCAAATCTATTTTCCTTTCCCTTTTCCTGCTGTTGTTCCTCTTTTGGATGTTTATTTTATGTTTCAACTATTAATTTGTCTACCTCCCTTTTTCCTGAATCGAAAAACTTCATGGGTTGAGTGGATAACCTCTCTGTCTCTCCTTTTTAAAGATTAAGAAAACAACACAAACATGACACATGTTTCCTTTTTTTTTCTTCTATAATTTCTTTTATCACATCAAATGTCACGAGGATAATATATGCAATTAAAACAAACTACGAAAGATTGAAAATGAATTAAGATTAAAGTAGATGCATATTATCCTTTTCTGTGTATCGTGCCTGCCATTCTTCAACGTGCTTCCTTATCATATGATTCACACTTGAATTTCACGAGGCGCTACACCATTGTGGGATCCAATAAATGGGTGTTTTGGTGGACACATTCATATTCATAATTCAACCAAACTATGCATGCAACATGCAGAGACAGGTATTCCTGGTGGCATACACCATGAATCCATTTGCTGGTACGAAAAGGACTACACAAACAACAAAATAGCCGAAAGAAAAAAAAAATAAATGATTGCCACTCTCATAGTTCATCCCCAGCTATTTTCTAGGAAACATAACAATCAGAAGCAGGAATATCATATAAAGCAATCATAACCTAAGGAAGATCCTATACTTACTAGCTAATTGGAAGCTACAATATACCACAATCTCTATTTGTTTCACTTGATAGAGCCTGAGAGGCTATCAGTCGAAGATTATGGCTCAAAAGTTAGCCAAAAAACCCTTATGTTCGCTTTCATTGCTTTTCGTATCAATTCTTTTTGCAATGTCATAAGTGCAGTTGTCAAGTTAATTACAGACTTACAGTTATGGCTCAAAAATATACTTACCATATAACCAAAATAAAAATACAATCTTGTACCCAGGAAGCCAGAACTCAATCTCAACGAGGGCTAGATCACTATTAGATCTTAATTAAATATTTGAGAATTCATATTTAAAATTAGCAATAAATACTAAAATAATTTTTTTTATATTTATATCTATTGATTGGGGTTATATGGGTAAAGAAGGCCATGGCCCCCTGCCCCTGCTTCTGCTTGTACACTTAAAGGTTTGTGTCTTTGTGAAAGAATTGCAAGTGGAATTACTTATATATTTTATATATCCAATTTCAATTGGTTTATTTAGTGATGAAGGCAGAGAAATAGAAACATAGTAAGTAGACACATTGTTATAAATTTAATTTTACCATTATTATATATAATTTTACCATTTTTATAATATAAAAAAAAATATTTTCACCAAAATAAACTTTACCCACCTCTCATTAATTTTGGAGTTCTTTTTTTTGGTTTTTTATTTTTTGGTCTTCAATTGTTTTTTTTTTTCAGTTAAGGGAGTGGGGATTTGAGAAAAGGGGGAGGGAGAGGGGTGGTTTGCACCCCGTACTGTTTCTCAAGGCTTCTGCCTTTTGCCACTTTAACCACAGGCCCGACGACTTTTTTTTGGGGTTCATAACATTCCTCAACCCAGCCCCTTGGAGTTTGGGTTTTCCTTCAAAGACATGTCCAAGTTGGTGAAGGGCCCAACAAATTGGGTTTCTGCAAACTCATATACTCGACTTGGGACACAAAGCCTACAACTAAAGAGCACATATTGAGTCCAAGTCACATGAGTACGTAATTTTTTTTTTTGGTTAAGTACATGAGTACGTATTTATTCTCGTGTGAATGAAGCCATATAATTCTCGTTCGTGTTGGCCAAAAATAAACTTCTTAAAGAAAATTGAAATTAAGTTACCAAAAAAAAAACTTGAAATTGAAATATAGTGAGTACGTAATTATTCTATTGTGACTATTTAATTTGAAAATTTGATTATTATAAAAGTTTCGGCACAATAATCAAATTATTTATTCTAATAACTAAACTATATACGTAACACATTCAATATTCCAGTCCCCGAATCTTTTTCTCCAAAAAAAAAAAATCTTTCTGTAAAGGAAATAGGTGAAAAGAGTTGTTTTTGAGAGTTGTCCCTAATTTCGTATATCTTAGGTATCTTAGGATGCTTCCATTGCAACAATAACTGCATATTAAACGAAAAATGATTGTTGCACATCATCTTAGAATGTCATTACATTTTATGGTAAAATTATGTTTAGATATTATTTTCTGTATAAAGACCAATCTCTTGAATAAAAATTGAAGTGATATAAAAAAAAATTGACTTTAAAAAAATGTGCAGAAATTAGAGGACTATTATTTTTATTGTTGGCCTAAAAAAACATTTACCTGAATCACTATTTCCCTATTTCAAAGAAAAAATGCAAAATGATAATCGCCTTACTGATCAAAAGATGAAGAAGAAAGCTGTAAATCACATTAATTTCCCCATTCTCACAAGCTATTCTAATATAAAACATCTTAAAACATTATCGCACTGTTAATCTTCTTTGTTGCAAATCGCAAATGAACTTAATTTCCATCTTACTCTTAGCAACTCATTGTTCACAGCTTCCTGGTCTTCCCGCAATATTATTTGTATCCACTCTAATTAGACATAGTTACTTCAGTTTGTTACAAGAATCTCGAATAAGGGACGGTAAGGATTGAATTCTTGACTATTTGGTCATCATGTCATGAACCAACTATTTTAAAATTTTAATATGTTAATTAGGTAAAAACACATAAACAATTTTATACTTCTAATAACAAATAATCAGAAGAATTAATCAGAGGCCAAGAGACTAGGTAACAATGTGCATTCATTAGTCATTACTCATCAACAGAGAAGTCTGGTTCTGCTGGCTTCTGCAAAGAGCTGACTACTCCAGAATCTGTCCCAGAATTCATGTTGACACCTTTCCTAGTGCTCCTGGCCACCCTTGTTGCATGCACAACTAAGCCTGACCCAGATGTTGGCGTGTTAGGCTCACCATCTGCGAGATTCTCCCTGGCCCTCAGTCTAGCAGCTTCCTTCCGTTTCTTATACCGTCTCCATGCACCTTGAATGAAACAAGCAGCCCACGTTCGCCATTGGTGTGAGTAAAACCTGAACTTGTGTCTAAGTTGTTTACTGTGTAGTCTTCTGAATTGTGATGCAACAAACTTTAGGTCTTCGGCTACGAGGGCAAAGGCTTCTACTTCTGAGATGGCTTTAACTGTTCGAGTGGAAGAAGGGAGTATGGCACTTGGTCGTGGGTCCAATGCCCACGTTAACAGTTCCTCACCACAGAAATCACCTGGGCCAATACGGCATGAATTGAAGAATCCAGCACGGCCTCCATTGGTGGTGTAAGAGTCAAGATGGCCTCGAATTATGAAGAGCATCTCATTGACAGGGTCACCCTCACGAACTAGATAGGTGCCCTCAGTGCACAATGCAGGCTTGAGCCTTTCACATATTGCGTCTAGCATCCTCTCATCCATTTGGTCAAACAATGGGACCTGGCAATGAGTTAATGGATAACTTCAATTGTGGTACTAATTAAGAGCAAGCAAGCTTTTCAGAAGTGAGTGTTCTTGATTGTAATCTTGATATGGACTGAGAACTATCTTATATGAACAAATAAAAATTGATGTCTGATGACTTACTCCTCGAACTAGTTCAAGACAAAGGTGGCGCTTGATGTCTCTCCGAAGATCCACTGGAAGTCCTTTGAGAAGAGTTTCTTCATCTACTCCTCGTGTAGCCAGCCATTTATATTGATCGTATTTACGCACAGACTGTCTTAGTTCTGGAGGTAGCTGCCTGTGATGCATCCATTGTTCTGTATCAGTTCTTTGGACCCTCCACTCTTCTAAGCGGACAGTTGTTGATTGGAGGTATGTCTGCAAAATTCAAGTTCTATTAGCACACCCTACTGAACAATTTTAATTTAGAACGGTGAAAATTTTTCTTACCATTCAATGTGGCAAACTAAAATTACAACAGAGTGAGTGTTTCGCGTTTATTTTGAGCTCAATCTCTCAAATGTGATTTCTAAAGAGGTTATGGATAATGCAGCATACATCAAGCAACATGTTTCCAGTAGTCCTTTAAGGCTATCTTGGAACTTATTCATGCAAGTAATTAAAGTTTGCTATACAAAAATCTCAGAAGGAAAGAAATGAGAGCAGAAAGATCATTTATTTTCTGCACGAAGCACAAATCGGTCACTCTCTCCAAGGCCCAAGCTATTAACAATGTGAGTATGGGTAATACAATGCTGATTTTGGTCCATGTCTTCCGGCATTATCTTCACATTTTCAAGACATTCAGATAGAAATATCAGGTATATCGTATATGCAAAGCAGTTCTAGGCCAAGAGGCACGAATTAACTGCTCTTACCTGCATGTTACCAATGAGCAATGCAAAAAGAACCAATCCAAGGGTTGCAACAACAATGGCGACCATTATTTCTCCAACAAAAGTGCTAGTAAGGAGGCCTTGTCCCAAAGAACTGCACCCACCAATCAGAAACGCATTAATGCTCAAGGGATAAAAGAGCTTTTAGTGAGTCATGAGCACCTAGATGAAAAATTCTCTCGTTTGCTAGGGAAGAGGAGAGAGAAAAATATTTCCCCCAGTTTATCAAGGTTCGTAGCTGCCAAGCAGGAAGACATCTTTATCTTTGAAAAATTCTAGGATAGTCATTATTTATTTTAGACATTTCATTTAATAATTGACATATGTTATTAACTTTTTTAGAAACATTAAGATTAAATGATGCTGACCGGAAGATGCAAACTTTCTAGCGTTACTCTATTCCCAACAGCTAAACATCTGAAGGATCACGGGCCTCAGCATTTGGATGCACCCATCTGACCTTCCCGATGAAAAACTTAACATAATCAAGATGACCCATTAAATAGGACAAATCCATAAACAGTTTTAAATCCTTATTCCCAGATGCAAAACTAAAAAAGGAAATTAAAATGGCATGAAGAAAGCAAGGTGATAATCTTAATGCTTAACTCAGGTGGAAATATGGTAGCACATAGGAGAATCACTATGTAAGACTTACCTCAGATTCCTTAGGCCCCACCATAGACAAAAGAAGTACTTATTAAAGAATGCCGAGCTCGTAACTTCATACGTCACGGCATCAGCGTAAATACCAAACGGATAAAAGTCATCATGTGGTGAGCATAAATTTGTGATGTTACTTGCTATAAACCAGGAGATCCTGTGGGCATCATTAACCCTGTGGCAGTCAAAGAATCCATTTCTACAAAATGACTTCTCCAGATCGCAGACCCTTCTCCAGCAAGCTTCCTGACGTTCAATTGATAGAAGGTACCAGCAAGCTCCTAAAATCTTTTTGAGATTAATCCCATTTTTTTTATAAAAAAAAAACGTATGAGTGAGTTTAGTATTTTGATTTCTGTATTATTAATGCAGTACATATATACATAGTTTAACAGAAAAAAATTTCCATAACAGACAATCCTGGAAAAAATGTTTGCAAGACTAATATATATGCCTTTGCTAGAAGTTACAACCTAAGAGTAGCTGAAGAATTTGCTGGTATGTGATAGCCCGAGATGTGACTAAAACAGGTTTTTTTAAGTTACATCAATGCCAACACTACATGAAAACTTAAACCGCAATTTAGTTTAGCTTGGTATAAACTGTTTTTCAGTCAAGAAAATAAGAATTCTTCTCAGAAATGAAGTTTTCATACACCTACATGGCTAGCCAACATGTAAAGCATCAGGTTGTAAGCAGCCCCTCCCCATACTGTTTCTGTCACTACCCCTGTAGCTTTTACAATTTGCGATGAGAGTGGAAAAATGAGAAATAGCCTCGGCAGGTATTGGAAAATGATGATAAAGCGAAGGACATTTTTTGTGTTTGCCATGGTTGAACCCCTGAGATTGGGGATGACAATCCAAATTAACACCTGGAATAAACATGAACGGAATAGCATATTTAGCACGTTAAAGCACCGTCATTTTGTTTCAGATAAAGAAAATTTTCAGTAACGTACCTGAGGAAGGGGCAGGGCAGCAATAAAGTCTAACCAGAAACCCTTGCAGAGGTACCTAGTTGCGATCTTAGAAGTGCATATAACAAGTTCCCCTCTCCCAAATACCCGGGAAGAAGGAGCCAACATAAGCTGTACGAAACCTCATGAAAATCTGAATCATGTAAAACACATCCGCCACTGATCTGATAATTGTGAGGATAACTTCAAGAATTAATCCAACATCAATGCATACCTCATCTCGAACTACTGGCAGATAAAAGAACAGAGGGTCCACAAACAAAGATACTAAACATGCTACCAAGAAAATCTTGTTCCAGCGGCGAATGGTTTGTCCCCGAGGATCAAATATTCTTCTTTTTACTCTCTCGTAGTCCTCTGAGAATACTCTCGACAGTACTCTAGCTTTCAAGAACTTTCCTGTCTTCCCTGTCACCTTATTCTGAGCCTTTTTGGCACTAGGCTCAGGCTCAGGTATTTGTGTTCCATCAATGTTGTATTTAAGCTTAGTCGCATTGTCACCGTTAGTTGCAGGTATATTTGTTAGTTCAGGATCATCTTGGAATCTAAAATGTGAAAGTGAAACTTAGAATGCAATTGACTGCTGAAGACTAGCATAGAAGTTCAATAATCTAAACTCTAAAGTAGCAGTATTAAATAACTTGGAACTTAGAAAGATATTATGAAGGAGACACACCTTACAGATCTTGAATTACCAACACCCATGCCGATTTTCCAGAAGCATCAACTTTTCTTCAATCAAAGATATAAATCTGGAGAGCAAGGAACACGGGTTAAATCATAGATGTCAGTTGTTAAATCAACCGTCCAAGGATGTCGAGCCTTTTTACAAGTGAAATTGACTAAGGATGAATTTTAGGCCACAACAGCAGGGCCGATATAAATGGTTGCTAAGACCAGGATTCTTGTGAAGATAGAACAGACTTGGATTGGAAGCTATAAAGAGATTCTCCTATTAGCAGTTTAATATGAATATATTCGTTACGTAAAGGCATCTCCATGGAGAATAAATCGGATATCTTTAAACTCATCAACAGTTAAGTGAGAAAACTTTTGACTCATAAATTATACTTATTACATCGAATGTAATCAAAATGCAAAATCTGACCCAAATTGTAACACACATATTCTCATCAAATACCAACCATTGAATTTGAACATCCAAAAGCAGCTTCGAACCCCATTTTGCAGTAAGAAAGTATAATTAAGGCACCAAAAAGCATATAAAGAAGATGCCAACAAACAATATATCAGCCATTGGTGGCCAAATTTTGAAGTTTAGAAATGAACGAGTTTAGCGTATCAATTAAAGATAAGAATGTGCTTCTGGATTTTGTGAATTAATAAAGATGCACTTTATTATGGGTAAGTTTAGTTTCTTACAGCTATTCAACCAAACAGGGAAGGAGCACCAAGTGAAGTGAGACAGATTCCCAAGCATTTCTCTCTGCTGCAAGCAAAGCCATGTCACATTAAACCAACTTCTTCCATTTGCAGCTCCAGTCTCTTCCACCCCGTTTCTTGATCTGCCACCGACGAGGATTAGCATCTAGCATGAACCCAGTTCATCCACGGGTCAAAGCAATCCATGGGAACTAGAAAGCACTCTGAGGATTGAAAAACAGAGAAGATGGGTCATTTGGGAAATGCAGAACCACACGCAGAGTGCGAGATGAAGAGTATATTCCGTCCCTTGTAGTTGTCACTAACTCGCTCTCCCCTTAAAAATGGGGATCATGTAAAAGTAAAACCAAAATGGAAAAAACAAAACCGCATTCATATTCATAACCCAAGTGTGATGCGAATGCTTCTGTCTTTCGCATATTTAAATGTATGAATGATCCGAGGAGCAGTTGACTGCGTTAGATACGCTGCTATGGAATCTTGGCACGTGTTCTTTCCTGGTAATACTCACTTTCACATTTTGTATTCCCAATCACACTGAAATTAACAAGAAAAAAGAAAAATAGAAATTGCTGTCAGAGAAGTGAAAATTTTTAATGAATTTATCTCCTTTCATTTCTCTTTAAAGATAAATTGAAAGGTATTAATTGTTTATAATAAAATTAATAATTAATATTATGATAATATATATATATAATAAATTATAAAATTATTAAAATTTATTTTATTAATTTTTATTAAAAATTAATATTTTTTACTTTATTATGTGAATCTTTTATTTTAAAATAGTCAAATTTAATTTTAATATAGTAAAATAGTTTTAAAAATAAAGTTTCTTGTAGTGAGTAAGAGAAATTGAAATTAAAATTTTCTTTCATCACTGAAAAATTTAAAAACAAAACCGTTTCTCATTATGTGATGTACACAAATAACAGTTATAGAAACACTTCTATAAGATTTCTACCCAAAAAAAAAAACTTCTATAAGACGTGTCCTTTGACTCCTTTTAGCTTTTCAGAAGAAAGAGGCTGTCGGTGTAACAATTTTCATTATCACCAAGGTATTTTCAACGTAAACACAAGTTGTTTTCTACCTTTTCCAACGTGAGTACTCTCGTATAAGACTTGACAAAGTTGTTAAATAACTTTAATTATAAAAATATAATTTAATATAATTTAATTATTTTTTATTTTAATAATTTTATTTATTTTAATAATTTTATCTCTATTAAATAATAATAATAAAATTAAAAAAATTAATTAATACATTATTAATATTAAATATTTTAAAATAAAAAAATTTCTCTAAATAGTATTTTTGTTGAAAGAAATATTAGCGGATCATGACTTGGGTCCAACTTCCAAGCATAATCATCTGTACTAGTTCTGGGTCACCTTCCATTTATTGTGGAAGGACCTTACCCCGCTCTTCAAATACTTGCCTAATAATGATTGCTCCGACATCGAAGCTCCTCCTTTGCAAATAACCATTAATTATCAACCATATCCATCTCTTTGGTTTCTACATATTCAATTATAGAATTTTATGGTACCTTTTGGTTAAATATTTTATCATACTATATGGAGTACTACTAGTGTTGATATAGCAAGTAAATACCAACCATAAACACTTTGCCCCATTGGGAAGGGGACATGGCATATACTATGGAGACATTTAATAAAGCATTAGTTTGATAAATATTAATATTATTTATGAAGTTAAGTAATTATTTAAATTAAAGTTTCCCTTTATATTATGTCCGTTCTTTCTCTACAAGCAAGTTTTGAGTAAGAGAGCATTTTGGATCGAACTTGGGAGTAGTAACGCCAGTAGTCCTGGTCTCCCTCAAGTCATCTTGTTTTCTTGTCCCATGTTGTGTGTGACGGTGCAAATAAATATAGATAAAGGGAATCAGAGATGTTTAGAATCATTAAAAAAATAAATTTAATATCAATTGAATGAGAATTACTTGATCCTGTCATTAAATTTTCCTCAAGTTATTTTACGCTTTGGTATAATATTAATGAATGCATTTATTTTTCCAGTGGTTGCAACCATCTATTAATAATGTGGATGAATTGCAGATATTAGGAGTTTGCAACTTGTCCATACTTAAGTGCAACAAAATCTGGTTTAAAATTTTACGTGTTTAGGAAAAAATAAATAAATTTTTATGAATGTCTCGTTCATAAAAATTTATTTTTTATTTTTATTTATAACTTAAAGATTAAATCTGAAATTTTTAAGTAAAAAATAATTCCAATAAAAAAAATACACTAAAGTGCAAAGTGCTGATCCGACAATACAAGATATATGAATATTTAACTGTGCACTTGTTATTTGGATTTTAATTAAAAATTTTTACATTTTAACTGAAAAGTGTGAAGTTTACTTTTAAATAATATTTATTACTTATTATTAAATTATTATAATTATTTTAAAAAATATTAAATATATTTTAAAATTTTAAGACATTAAATATTTTATTTAGATACATGTTAACTATAAGCTTTTTTTATATAAATATTATAATTTTTTTTATTTATCATTACGTAGCATCTTGAGATTATTTACCAAAATATATTTAAATTTATGAAAATTAAAAATAATCATAATTAAAGCCAACTTCTGACTTTGAGATATAAAATATTTTTTAAAAGCTAGTTGAGAAGTTATTGTAAGTTGTAATAATTTTTCAACCAATTTTTTTTAAAAAAATGTTAGACTATCCAATTAAGATCCAACTATAATTGAAAAAAAAAAATTAACCCTATTAGATATAGCTACTTCTCAAATGAAATGTAAATTTTTTTAAAATTAGTTAAATTTCTCAATTAATTTTAAAAAAATATTTATTTCTTGCAGGTCACATATATATATATAGACCAGAGCAGAAAGGGTCACTCGACTTCTGACAGCCCTTGTGATAGCCTTAAACGAAGCACTCAGATCGGTTGTACCTTACAGAAAGAGATGGGAATTGTTAACTAAGTTCCAGACTGTATCCACCGTCCATCCATACTATTACTTGGGGACGCTTCCCAAGGATAAGGATTTGATCATGAGTTTTTATGCACGTGTCTTTTAACCCACACGTTTGCATCATCATTAGTTCATATATCATAATGCAATGATTTGTCCAAACTGGTGATTCTTTCCATGGGTTGAGTTCAGTTTTTGCCTTTGGTCATGCGACACATTCATGAGTGTTCAACTGTTCTATTTTCAGTTCCATTTAATTACTCACTCTAATTTCTTTTGAAGATAAATCTTAATCCATACTTAAAGCTTACAAATATTAGAAAATCATGAATCATTTAAAAAATTAATTGAATCAAATTGTCATTCTCAATTTAATTTAGTTTCTAATCAGAAGTCATTGACGTTTTATTTTTATTAACATCTTATAAATATTTAACACACTTGTAAAGGTATAATACTCAAAAACAATAACAATTTAAAAGTTAAGCATATTTCACAAGAAGTCACACCTATAAATTGCACTACTAAATTTATTTATAAATTAGTATAGTATTAGTGTATTACATTACTTTTTTTTATATAAATTCATATATAATTTAATCAAATTTTCATAATATTTATTTTTATTTTCTATATATAATATTCACATAACATATCTTTTAATTATATAAAACTAACCTACGTGCTAGAGGCTTTTCAGTTTTTTCAATGCAAAGGAACATAGTGAAAGTCCTATTTCAAAATTGGTAGAAGGTGTAAAAATCTTTTTGCTCCACCAGATGTCATAGCGTGGCAGTAATCTACACAGGTTGTGCATCAAGTGGCATTCCTATTGCAACTCACCTCTCCCTATCCTCCTACGCACCCAAAAACAATCACAAAATTCTGTCTCAACGTTGGGGTGGAGGAAAAAACAAATTTAAAAGCACATCTTGACCTGTGTGCTAAGTGCTAACTTAGAACTCACATCCTGTTCTTGTCCATCTGAAGCAGCTTCTTTCAAACATGACCTCATAATCTTCCCAAGCTTTGCGCAGGCATCCAGGCACAGCTGCATTCCCTGCATGCATGAAACTACAATGTCACTGAGTTCGTTCCAGCTTTATTCATTTTATCAGGTTAATGGAACCACCAATTTGGATCAATACATATAGTTGCACATTATATTTTTACATTTCACTTGCATTTCTCTATAAAATGGGTGACAGCCTTGACTCAACTTCAGTTACATTCATTTGCTGTGGTCAAATAAGGTATACAAATAGCAACACTCGATACATATCATATAATCTTCTAAATATTTTCACCTAAACTTGACTCATACTGCATATGCCATTTCAAGCGAAAAGGCGGTACAAATATTTAGATGATCTTACAACTGAAAAGACTTGCGTGAGCAAAATAGCAATGCAATTCTCAGAGCAGAAAGCCTCAGACGCATCTATTAAAATGCTGTTTGTTGCAATCAGTAAAAGGGGAAGAAGTATCAGAAATGAATTGATAACTTCAAAAATAGGCATAACTCATTAATCTTTGGGGTTGACCATTCCCCAGCGACTCAGCTGGGCGATTACTGACTTCATAGCAAGAAGGCATGCAAGTTATCATTAGGTTACCATCTTGGTAGTTTTCCTCCTCTAACAATAGGATCAATGACAAGGTTCTTACTGAAATAGGACCGAAATCACAAAACAAAACATTTTATGATCAGAAGAAATTAAATGAGTCTCTCAGAGCAGCAAAATAAGCTTGCAACAGAGGAACTATTCATACAACAGTCATAACGGCTAAAATGTCATTAGCGGTCCTCATGATGATCTTATTAGTTGTCAGAATGATTTTTCAAGAGGAACCTGGCCTTACCAAGTCCAGAAAGATCTTCCAAAAAAAATGGCACATAAATATATATGTAATTATGCCACAGAAATAACAGAATTTGGTATCTCCAGAAAAGTAGTTTAAATAATTAAAGAATTTTTTTTCTAAAAAAAGGATATTTCCTTAGACTACAGAAGACAAAATACATAAATAAGAACTAATTTAACAATGTCTAAAGTGTGTGATGCTGGCCCTAAGTCAGAACTCGGAAGAGAAAAGGGAAGTAGGAGATGATAATATAGGAAAGCAAAATTTTAACAAAAAGTTAAAAAAATGAGACACAGTATAAGCACCCTACCAAGCAAGTACACATTGCAGAAGACTGCAAATTTAAGCAAGATCCATACCACAGAAACTGAGCCAACAAGGTCATACATCATTATTCCAGCATCTGCCAGGGCAAGGCTAGCACATGATATGACAACTGGGAGATCACCTGCCACAAACTAATATTATGAATGCTAGAAACATAGCAGAAAATTAAATACAACAGAATTTTAACTACATATATCAATTAAATTGTGTCTCTGACAACTCCAAATTTTAAAGATGATCATTCGTCATAACTTCTTACAAATACAAAACGCAAAGGAATATGCATATGAAGTGCTGCATCTCAACTCAAACAAGTTTGCAAATAACCAGATTACCATAAAGGCTATATCTTTATCTTAATATTCATATTTAAAGTCTTAAAACAAACAGCTAAATTATATAAAAAAGGACACACATAAATCATATGCCCCTTTTGTACATAGTAACCTTTATAAGGGGGGGGGGGGCTAAGAAAACCTGCATAGAAATAATGCCCCAAACAATGAAGAAAATTAAATGTCACAATTAAAGTAATTGCACAAATATTAATTCCGAAATGGTGGACCAATTTTAAGTTACCAAACTTAAATAATAATTGCTACAGTAAACCCAAAAAAAAAAAACTACCATGGATAAAAGTTCACCCATATACCCATGTGCTACTAAGACAGAAAGCACATGGCATTAATTCTCATCATAAGCAATTAAGGCCCTAAAAAAATAAGCTCTGGTTGTTATCTCTTACCCAAGTCTATATTATTGGCTCAAGTAAAGGAAAATAAATGTCAAGGAAAAATAGCTTTTCACATTTAAACAAGAGAACAAACATTGGTTGAAGCAATAAATAAACGACAGCAAGGTAAACAAAGATCATGATAAACTTAGACTTCCTTCTCAGGCTTCTCTATTGTTTATTTGGTCATTTATATTCAGCACTTTTTTGTCCTCAGATTTTTAACTACCAAATACAATATCATGATGAATCAGATAGAAACATCATTATGAAATTGAAAGTTTACTCCCACTAGATTCTAGCACCAATGCAAAAAACATCCACAATTGTCTTGGGGAAAGTTTCCAATATTATAAAGACCCTCCAAAGCTTTACGAAGCATGGAGGACTTCTTTTTGTGATCTGAACCCTAACTTGTGAGATTTAAGATATTAAATGCTACTTAAGATAGCCATGAGATGACTGAAATAGAAGAATGCCGAAATCATAACCATATCTTTTTTATATACCTGTCCTCAAACAGGAATTGCAAATGTTGTGTCAGCAATTCAGACACCCTATATCACTGTACTTCTGATAGATACACACCCATCTCTAGGGTGTATACTTGGAGAAATGGGTGGGGTAGCAAGGAATCACTCCCTCATGTAGGCAAAAGGTGCAAGGTTCTGTTTTGTAATTACTTGCACACGTGGCAGGTGGTTAGGAAAGCAAGAAAAGGAATCGGATAGGATAAAAAGGAGGGCAAGGAGAGAGGAGGGGCAGGCAGTCATCGAGTGAGGATTTGGGGCCATTGGGCAGGGAGGAAGGCAGACCCCTCAAAGGTCTGCACTATCTTGTATTTTCTTTCTTAACTTTTCTGTTTGAGAGTTTGAGAGTTAGCCTTGTTACTTCTCTTAGGAGTTTTTCTTGTGGCTAATCCATTTTCAGCATTTTATCTGATCTTAATTTCTGAGCTCCTATCAACTTCATTGCCTTCTTACTCTGTCTTGGCCCAAATCTGTGAATCAAAGAACAGAAATAAAATATCCACATCAGGTAAAGAGCGTGATCAGCATATACTGAAGAAACACACTTCAGCAAGTTGGTTTAACTAAGCCAAAATTTGTGAGATAAAAGAATCACTCACACAGATACAATGACATTGGTATTTCCGAACTCTGCATAAGCAGATACAGTGCAGCGTTCACAGCACCAGTTATTGGTGTTCTTAACCATAAACTATTGTGCAACCAATAGGGGATCAATATTTCGGAGAAAATAAATGATACTAAAGTATGAAGTGAGAATTCAAGAACTTATGACATATTTGTTTTATTAAATATACCTAAACTCATGCCATATTCTACCAAGTCATTGATGAAAGGCCGTTCTCTGGTCACAGTGCATAGCAAGAATAATGCTTTCAACCTATTGTAACTTCAGAGCTGAGGAAGTTATCTCATGCAACTCTTTGTTGTCAACTCTCGCTAACTAGTTCAATGCGTCTTGATTTTTCAATGCCTGTTCCGCATTGACTATGAGAGCATGCAGACTTGCACATTTGTTAGCTACTTCAAATGCTATGTGTTGGAGACTAGGTTCTATCTACATCCCCAACCATAGCTTTGAATAAGCTACATGTTTCTTCTTCATTCAAAACTTTTGAGCCTTCATTTCTCACAGTATATGTTCATCAAGGATTCTCACTTTCTCCAAATCAAATCTCTTCTAGACATCATCTAGAATTATAAAGATAGTTTTTGCTTTTTTAATTCTATCATGTAGCCAGCATACTCTAACAATAACAGTCTCCTCAACCCAACAAATCTGCAATCTCTCATTGAATTATTGTAAGGTCTAGATTTTGAGATACATTGGCCATAACCACTACATCAAACAATTTATTATCTTAGTTATTTTAGCAACTTCCTCTACTAAATCATACTTCCTAGCAAAGTTAGAGTATTTGGGCTAGGCGTGTAAATACTAGGTAGTGATGGAAGTTGCTTAAAAAACTTAGGATGACAACTTGTTTGATGCAGTGATTATGACAAATATATTCTAAAATCCAAATCTTCGAAGAATTCAAGAGAAAATTGCAGATCTGTTAGTTCTAAGATCTGATGAGAAAACTATCGTTAGTAGAGCATGCCGACTATGCGAGAGAACCAAAACGCAAAAACTATCCTTATAATTCTAGATGATATATGGAATAGAGAGAAAATGGGAATTTGCAAAGTATGAATTTCTAGAAATCAAGATATATTGCGAGAAATGGAGACTCAAAAGGATTTTAGACTTGAAGTTTTGAATGAAGAAGAAACATGGAGCTTGTTCAAAGTCACAATTAGGATGTAGATAAAGAACCCAGTCTGCAACACATAACATATGAAGTTAAATGCTTCCCAATAGTTTCCCATAATGCTGTTTTGTTGAACTCCTGCATGATCATTGACACGACCTTCCACAAAAATATTCTCATATATTGATTTTGGTATTGGAAATTTGGAAAAACATCCTTTACACTTGGATTATTGTACTATTAGAGATCATATCTCTCTAATTTCTTCATGTCTACCCCTTGAGTAGCAGATAAAGTACTGTACTTTCTTTTTGATCATGCAAAGTTTTATCCAAAAAAACAAAACAAAGAAGTATTTAATCCTAGCATCCATGAACTACCACAGTACCACTGAAGAAGAAGAAAATGGAAGCCATGCATTTATTTATCAGTATGTCTTTTGAAGCATAATTTTCACTCAATGATAAGCAGTTTGTCTTCCATGATGTCATATGTACCTAAACATTTAGGAAATGAGATCCTCATAGTTCAGTATATAATCAAAACATTTGATTCAGTCCTGCATCACAAATGATTATACACTTACACATATAAAAACCATATTTTAGTGGTGCCTTCCAGCTATAACTCAAGCTTCTGCTGGATAAACCAAAGAGCAAATACTAGTAAAAAGGAACTAAATCATCAAGCTCCCTTTAAACGCAGTCTTCTCTAGAACACAATTTGAAGTGGAAACAACTTTTTGCTTCTAAAGGCATTGCCATTGACACCTGGGCAGAAACTGGAACCGAATACAAGTACAGAGATAGCCTCATTAAGAAACAAAAAATGACAGCATTGAACATTTTGCTGTGTGAACCACAACCTTACATTGGCACATACATTTTAAACAGGCATTGGAAACAATTAAGTATAAGCATCGATCGCACAATATTAAGATATACTTCGACATTCGTACCCCGATGCCGCAAAATGAAGATTCAAACAAGGAGGAAAAAAAGAAGCAGAAAACCCTACATTTGATATTATAAACCTAACTCAGAATTAAATCCCAATCTTATCAAGTTATCACTAGTAAAGACCAAACATACAAAGCAGAATGTTTTCCACCCAGAACGAAAACAGTGAAAAATGTTGTAACTTTCGAACCCAATTGTCCTTTTAAAGAGGCGCTTTCGTTTTCTGCGAGGTCGGAATCGGCCATTCGAATGACTACTGCTCCTTCTCCCTAGGTCTCGCTCTGTTTGCAATAAACGGTGCGTTTCAACCTTTGTGTTTTTTGGTCTTCATTCTTTTCATTCGCTGGTTTTTTTTTTTTTGGGTCAGAGCGCGTATCATTCTCATTTTTTTTGGGTCGTCTTCTCATGTTGTTTTTGGTCACCGCGCGTTTCATTCTCATGAAGGAGAACAATGTTTGTCCTGGTATGGGCCATAGGTCAGGCCCGACTTCTGACGAAAAGTAGGCCCATACCATTTACTTGCTGAATTTTTAACAAATAGAAACTTTTAATAAAAAAAATTAAAAACGGTATCAGTTGGTTTAGTTAATAAATTTCATTTTTCAGTGATTTTTATAAGTGCACATTTGATATAATGAAAAAAAATAAATGAAATAGAATAAAACATACAGAATCTTCAAGATCAAAATATAAAAAAAAAATTATTTTATTTATATTTTTTTCTCTTACTAAACATACAATTTAATATTAAAATCTACCTATTAAAAAATGGAGAAAATATTTTCTTATTACACAACCCGCACTAATAAAAAGTAAAAAGAAAAACTGAAAATGTTTAGAAACTACAAAAAAAATAAAGTCATATTCCATTGTATTATTGTAATTGGCTGTGACAAGTAGCACACCAATTCTTTATATTTGCAATAATTGATATAAATACACGTACAAGTATATATAATTTTCTTTTGTAATAAGGATACGGAAGTTTATAACTTCTTGTAAATTACTCATCAACCCACTTCCAATAACTTACGAGTATATATAGTTTAGGAAATGTTAGCAGCAAGGTTTAACAATTATGCAGTTGTTATGCCTCAAGCTTTTCTTAGCATTTACATGTCTTTTCATTCTATTAATATATCTTTGCCCGATTGTGTTTCTCATGAGTTATTTTTTTAACTCACGACAGTAACATCGTGATCTAAGTAAGATGAAATTGAAACTCAAATGCGCAAGCATCAATGGCTACGGAAGTTGGCTTACTAGCCAGTAGCCACAGCTTTGAGCAATGATTGCCCAGTACTCGGTTTTGGCCAAGACATTCTCATAGACATATCACACTGGTCGTTTGTAACATAATATTTTTTAAAAAAATTATTTTTTAATTATTTCATTAAAATTTTAATTATAAGTCGTAGTTGTATGTACTTGATAAATTAGAGGATAATTTACGCATATCTTGCAAATCAATCATAGCACATTCCCATGTTCACATTTTTTTTTTATTCGGAAGAACATGGAGAAATTCAATGTTGTCCTTCCAAACTAACCAAAGTAAGAACATTGATTGGGTAATATATACAATACTTTACACACAAAAGTTTACGTATATGTCTTATTATTACATTTCTTAAGATTAATCTACATTGACTGGGTAATATATACAATACTTTACCCATAGAACTTTACATCTATTTTTTATTATTACATTTTTTAAGATTTATTTTTAAATCTATATAGTGTCACATCGATTTTTGTTTTTACAAAAATTTTACATGTAATCTTATACATTTTTACAATTATATTTTTTTTTTATAAAAAAATCATAATAAAGACAGATTATTTCAAAAAAAAAAGCCGTAGTATTAATATCAAATAAGATTATTAGTCAAAGAGAGATTCACTGGCGCTTATATCTTTTTAAAGTATTATTAATAGCATTATCTGAGTTTCATTATTTGATATTCTTTGGATTTTTTTTTTTGGTTTTAATAATTCTTTCTATTCTTTAGAATCCTATTCTCTTTATATTCCAAAATAATCAAAGGTACTTACAACAATTATAAGGATTTCTATTAACAAGAGTTAGGTATAATAATAAGTGAACTGTATTATCAAAGAGAGGATTAGTTGTTAAGAAGGCTTTATAGTCGCGATAAATTATGTTTTTGACACATTTTATCAAAAAATTAAAGAGGCTTTTGAGCTAATTAACACATTTTATCTTCCATTTCTTTAAGTTTCACTAATTATAAGCTAAATGCCCCTTCCCCATTCTCATAGCTAATTATGAGTTTTACTGAAAATGACATGCAGCTTCCCCATGTACATTCAAAATTGAAAATTATTCTTTCATGAAGTTTGAGCTTTGAAGTTAAGCGATGGGTCTACCAACAAAATTGAAGAGTAAAGAAACATACGAGATGCAGAAGTAAACTTTTATTTTCAATTTTCCCCGGACAGAGAAATTTACATCTCAAATACAACCATAAGGTTGGTAACTAGTAATAATAGAAAATCAAAGCCAAAAAATTTGAGGTTACAGCTACAAACAAGTAACATTGCTAACTAAAAAGTAGATTATTTTTCCTTTTTTTTTTTTCAGTTTCCTGGCAGTGGCACTTACAAGAATAAAATCCTGAAAAAAGTAAGGTTTGACAGAAAAATGCAGCAAGCACTAGAGAGGAGGAGGCCCTGGTTCAAAGAGGGGATGAAAGCAGCAACTAAGTAGACCACAGCAGCACAGAAACCATAAGCTGAAAGGCACAAAACCAAAAGAACAAAACAAAGATATGGTCAATGTCCTTTTTTTTTTTTTTTTTCCGTTTTGACGTACAGTTACAGAACTTAAGCAAAGAGAAATTCCTTACCATGAATCCAAGAATCCTCCGTCAAGGGGAGCTGGACCTAGCAGCGGTGTGCTTGGAGGAGGAGGTGGATCCATCACCTACTTAGAAAAGTTGCTTCTACGGTTCTACCACTCAACGAAGAAGTCACATAGGTTTCTTATACATCCATCATGTTACCATCCTTTCCTAAAGTCACATCACACCTCTTATCTACCATTCAAAGGTGGATTCAAAATCACAAAGGCCATTCCCAACTAACATACAAACTATTTTAAAGCCAGTCCTTATTCCTTTCTTTAAATGGTATCACAGGCAACCATTCCAACGTCAGACTTGAGCTATGCATGGATTGAGGAAAATAGAGGGAAAGGAAAGGAAAGGAAGTGAAAGCATATTTTAAACTTAAAATTTTAAAATAAACATTTCCTTTCCCTCCCTTCTATTCTATTTTCCTCCAATCCAAATATACCCTTAAGACAGAAGATGTAGCTATGTACATAATGTCATGCTTGATGTGTCCATCTATATAAACAAATGAAATCAATGCCCACAATCCGTGATGGGTTAACACACTCACCAACCCATAAGACAACGCAAGAACCGCATGTGTACAATAAACAGACGTACCATTACCAATGACAAACCTTAATTTATGACAGGACCATAGAATTGTCATTTAAATCCAAAATAGCTCAGGCTTGTTGAAATGCGAATGTAATTCAAAGGGAACAAACCTAACTTTGATTTAATTTATGACCCTTACCCTTTGGCAACAAGGTAAGTCGTAGATGTTCTTCTAGCATAGCCTGAAGGCAGACATAGGAGATGATTGTGGGCAATGGCATCTGTATTAAGAAAGTTCAATTCAATTACTTCATAAGTCAGTGCTAATATCATTGCAAGATACTTATGTGTATGACCAAAACCTTTACTGTGCTTGTACAAGTATCTCATCCGATTCTTCTCCAAATAAAGTAGAAACGGAACCCTATGCTTTTCTGTACAAGAATACAACGAATAAGTTTCTGTGCTTATCTAACAACACCTATGTGCTCTTCCTTTCAAAGGAGAGCGAAAAAAATTTAGATGAACATATTCTCAAGACCAGATTGTATTACGAGATCCCACTGAGCAATGCACAACATAGTGTGGTATAATCTACAGAGCTGTACCACCAGTTCACAATATAAATTCCTCAGACTTTCTGCCTTCTGCTTCTCTGCCCATACCAGATGTATGTTATCAAGGGAAATGGACGTTTGTCATGCAAAATGATTCAAACCGAGGCTCAGTTAGGTCTACCATTTCCTCTTCTGATGCATGCCAGCTCTCAGCTTTTGAAGTCAAGAGGATAAATCTCTCAATATACTCAGCTGAAACTGTATCCGCATCTTTATTTTTGTTCCCAACACAAATATTGTGGTCAGTATCTTGTGGCAATGAATCATGGGCTGGAAATTGCCTTTGCTTCTCTGCATCCTCTGGGTCCTTTACATGTCCATTAAGAAAAAGGTGAGGATATGGTTTATTTTTCATGCTATGGGAGGATGATCTATGATGGCAGCTGATGTAACAATCAGAAAAACGAAATATATATTAAACTAAAATTTGAAAAATAAGAAATGTCATTCAACAAGAAACAGTGCATTTAAGAAATGAGGACATGATAGTGAATGTGTGCACCTGAAAAATGCTCACTGGAATGTTTCTTCTCCTCCTAGATTTGCCTGGGTTAATACTTGAAAGAATTTGAACAACCTCACTCATGGTTGGTCGAGTGTCAGGATCCAACAGCAAACACTCCTTTGCTAAGTATGCCATTACCTGCACCTCTTCTTCTGGGAAGTTTCCTTTCAATTGTGGATCAACCAATTCTGTTACTACTCGCCTACTATCCTGTAAGCGAGGAGTAGCCTAAAACATAAGAAGTTTAGGAAAGCTCTATCAATATTTGAGTTTCCATAATCTCTTCCTTGGTAGAATTCATTAAGGAAGCTATGCAACAAGTTCATGCAGAAGAAGGTAATTACCAATAAACCCAATCATCCAAGTTCAGGATTGTAAATGTAAAAGACATCAGATTAACAAAAAATACAAGAGTCTGAGCTATTATAAGCAAAGATTCCTCCTCATGAAAATTTTGGTCATAGTATGAGAACCAAGTTGAGCACATTGAAGATCTTCCTCATATGAACAAATGCAAATTCAGGTTGATGTTATAAGGATAATTTACAATACCCATATAACAAGGCTTTCTTCTTTGCCTGTAGATTTATGGATGGGCTGCCGACCACTGATAAGCTCAAGAAGAACCACCCCAAAACTGAAGACATCTGACTCAAGAGAGGCTCTCCCAACAATTGCATACTCAGGTGCAAAATAGCCAAATGTCCCCTGCATTCTTGCTGGAGAATTTGAACAGCTGGGGAGGTCATCGGCTCTCAAGTTTTTAGCCATACCAAGATCAGTTATCTGCAAGTTGATATTTGAAAAGATTATAAAATTATACCTTATAATTTAAGTGGCAATTACCACCTGTGGTTTAAAAATTAACTATATATATCTTCAAGAAACAAATACTTCTGCATATTTCCAATAGAAACTTAATAGTGGAAAAGGAAACAGAGAATTTTGGTTCGAAACCACTATCAACTAGAATTTGCTTTCAGTATCTTATTGACCTCTCAAGTTTATTTCACTTAGCAGATTCCTACGTGTATCCAGTTATATTATCTCCTTTTAAGTAATTCCCCATTTGTTACTACCATCTAGAACAACCAAGACCCATACTTTTGCTCGCCAATTTTTATCCAGAAGAATATTTGTTGATTTGACATCTCTGTGCAGAATTCTTGGAGCAGCTGCTTCATGGAGATATTCCAAGCCCCTTGCAGCTCCTAATGCAATTGTAACACGAGTAGCCCAGTCTACATATTTTCCAGAAACTCCATCTAAACAGTCCCTCAAATTGCCATTAGTCATGTACTCAAATACTAGTAACCTCTGAACACGTTTTCCTTTTAATTCTGAGCAGTATCCAACCAAAGGCACCAGATGACAATGATGAAGCCTAGACAATAGTTCAATCTACACAAAAAAAAAAAAGAAGAAAAGAAAATTGTTAATTAAGATGAATGCTTTAGAGTAAGAAAAATGTTTTCGGTTCATCTTTTATCTAGACACCATGGAACATTATAATATAGCATGACCAACCAAAGAATACTGATCTTGCAATATTACATACAACCTCTGTAAAAAATACAGAATCTGCTTCAGGCCCTCCTTGATCTTTTAGTCGCTTAACTGCCACATTACTACCATCTTTCAGCTGACCACGGTATACATAACTACTCCCACCTAGTCCAATTAGGTTGGAAGCTGAAAAAATTTCAGTGGCATTTTCCAGTTCAGCAAATGAAAATTGAATAATATTTCCATGAAAAGTTTCTTTTGGGCTCCCAAACAAGAAAGAGGCCTTCTGAAAAGCATCCTAGAAAAAAACAGAAAATGGTAATTAAGAACTAAAAAATAATGGAAATATAAAAGAAGAACTTTGGAGTTTGCGTATATGATCAGACAGGTTGAAAAAAATTTACTTTAACTAAGAAATTGGAATCAAGGAACAATGAACACAAAACCAACTTACCTGTAATATGACTAATGGGAGAATTTATAGCAACTTTTGTTTCTGGCACCAAAGAAGTCCTATGACTAATTAAGTTGGTGGTACTACTGTAACTTGTTTCCTTATCTGATGAGAATATTGGTGATTGAATAGGACATCTGTCCCTTCGGCGGACATAGCATACAACTGAGGCAAGAAATGCAATAGTTGTGCATATAACACATATCAATAGAATAACTACAACAATCTTGCTGGAAATGTGTTTCTTTGAACCTAGTGACATGCTGACAGTTCCTGCAGAGCACTCAAAAAATCATAAAATTAGTTTCTAAGTACCTTGATCTAGAAGGAGGCTAATAAGACACAAATATGTTGAAAAGAAAAATAAAATGAAATATAAAAACAGTCTTCACTGTGAGAAGAGATATGAAAATCCTGTTTTAAATCTCCATAAATAATAGCTGAATCGAAAAAGCTAATCTTCTACATACGTAAATATGCATTTTTATGTTGCCCATATTTCTAACTGGTTAAGCACTAGTCCATCTAAATCAGTTTTGGGAAGCAACAATAAGTGAAACTTTCAAGTTGGAAATTCAGAATTAAAGCAAAAGAGAACGAGGGAAAAGATACCCCAGGTGCAGTTGCAGGCATTAAAACAATTAGGGCTATGACCATACGCTGCCACTTTAGGAAACCCATTGGGATCACATATGCATGTCCATATGGATGCACTCTCTTCAGCATCTACATTAAGGGCAAAGCAGTTACCATACAATAATCAGGATGTGATCACAGGCTTCCTATTTCACCTAAAATGGTGAACACATATTGCATTCCCACCATAAGCATATTGATTAGTAACCACAACATAGACACCTTACCACCTCAAAAATGTAAAAATTGGTTAAAAAGAGTTCTTTGTGTTAGTGCCAATGTTTATACTTGAAAATCTACAACATAACATTTGGAGAATCAAACTTGACCCCTACCTACTTATATGCTATATCCAATTAGTATTTGGCAGCTGCATTGTACTCTGCCTTCAATAAATATAATTTGAAATTTATAATAGAAGTAACTTTTATGTATTTACATAAATTTTAGTTAACAGGCAACTTCTTCAAAAATACATTCATTAAACATACACAAAGGCAAAGCTCAAGCTAAATAATCAACTGAAGAATATAAAAGATGAAAAAAGAAAGGGAAAAATATCTATCAGCGGGAGGCTCCTGGTCTTCATGCCAATAAAAATTACCAGCATACCTGAATGGCAATCACATGACTTAGAACAATTAGCAAGAGAGTAGCTCTGGCTCCCTTGGAAAGAAGAACATCTACATTTCCACTTGTTTAGGCCAGCGGTATCATAAGGTTCATCTGCTAGGAAACAATGACAAGTATACAAAAAATGATTTATAGCTCATTTGGATTTTATCTATGGCTGAGAAGCAACGTGTATAACACAGAACCTCTATAACCTTTAATTTATTAAAAGAAAATAAACTCTGAAACTAAATACAAATTATTTCATGTTGCAGGAATAAAGTGTCCATGCAATGCCCAATATAAATAATGCAGCTCTTTCCTCATTTTTTTAACTTAAGCAGGCAAGCGCCTAAATATCAGCATACAAGGTATGCTATTACTGACAATAATTAGAGAGTCATATACCAAATGTTTTGTAAATGATACCAACCACAAAACTAGTGCTGAATCCAGAGCAAAACTCGAAACTACATATAACTTTAGCAGTGCAGGAATGAAGTGTTCATGGGATGCCCAACATATCAAAAACTGCTATGCCATATTTTTTATTTAAGTAGGCAAGCTCCTAAATATCAGTACACAAGGTATGCTACTGACAACAATTGGAGAGCCAAATACCAAATGTATTAAATTGTGATACTAACCACAAAATGCGTGCTGAATCCAGAGCAAGCTAATAACAAGAGCAACGGCAACTTTGAGTTGCGGCTTCATGTATTCCAACCCATACACTACAAGGAAAGGAAAGGAAATCATTTAATGCTATGCAAATCCTAGGGCAAGAATGCTCCTCATGTTTTGAAACAAGGCACATCTCTTAGATGATTTTCCAAGACAAGAAATTCAAGAGCAGACCCAAAAAAATATCATGAGCAGATGATAAGCAAGATGCAGCCATATCCTGTCAAAGACAATGAGAAAGAGAGAGCTAGATTTAACCTATTAATGGCTACAGTGTATTTAAAGTATGAATATACAAGAGCTACATCAGAGTCAGTTTCAATCTGAAGAATACATACTATCAATCCATAACATCTGAAGCAGTGTTTAGATGGTCAAGCTATCAACATATATAAAAAGTATATATGAAAAACTTTCAGAAGTATATATGAACCCTGCAACATGACCCTGAAACAACTAAT
The DNA here is from genome assembly GCA_019955255.1 of Castanospermum australe. Classification (NCBI taxonomy): domain Eukaryota; kingdom Viridiplantae; phylum Streptophyta; class Magnoliopsida; order Fabales; family Fabaceae; genus Castanospermum; species Castanospermum australe. The sequence goes on along the minus strand of NSJW01000323.1, from coordinate 435,645 downwards.
AAAACTTATCATGATCTTGAGTTTCTGTAGTGGAATCTACTTTGCCATTGTCAAGATAAAAAGTGAAATAAAATGAAAGTTGCTTCAAAGAAACACAAAGGTAAAATTGGTGAACCTGTATTAAGGAGAACAGGCTTAGTCTTCAAATCTCCTGGGTCCGATCACCATCTATGGAAACAAAAAGGAAAAGTTAACTCTACAAGATAAACTAATCCAAAAAAGACAAGCTGCAGGCAAGCAATTTAGAAACAGGCAATATCACCCCCAGAATTCAGTTTCACTTATCCTATGCAGGAGTAAGGAAATGAATGCCGATCATTTCATACTTAATAAGAGGATAGGAACTCTCTTTTTCTGACCTCAATTTTGTGGCTCATGCATGTAAATGAGGTAAAATGGTAGGAAGAAAGAAAAGCACAATTGGCCAACGAACACCTGAGTCAAGGTTATCCACCCTTAGTACCAAGTACTGAAATAAAGATGAGATGATAGGAGTAGGGACTATTTTGATTTAGTAGCATAGGACAGTAGTAGACTAGCTAGCTAGTATTTAGTAAGGTGAGGAATAGCGGCACTGACTGAGAGTGTCATGGACTCATAATTGAATATCAATCCACGATTGATTTGCCTAAACGTTCAATTGAAGGAGTAAACATGCACCGACGGTGTTGTTACATCGGACAATAAATATAGTCAGTGAACTGGTAGAACTCACTTCGGGGACGGCTTGAGAATTAGCTTCCAAAATCGTATGCAAAGTCTATGAATAGAATGAAGACGGGAACTGCCAAAAGAACCCGTTCTAATTTCCACCTGCAAAATCTCCAATGTGAGGAGTTTCGTCTTGAAGTGCGAGAAAAAGCAAAATTTTGAAGTTATTTTAGCAGAAGCGGTGCGAATAATAAGAGTGTGTGAAATAGGAAAGTCAAAGCAGAATGAGGAGCGTCTCTGAGAAAGCAAAGACAAATATAGCGAGCAGGGTCTGTGTCTGTGTTTTGTTTCTTTTCCCTGAAATTGAATATGCTTTCCTTGTTTTGGAAAGAACTACTGAACTAGTTCACTGAACTGAAATGCTCATCTTCACTAACCTCCAGGCTCCAGGTTTTAATCATGTATACAACACTTTCCTTTTGAGGAAAGGAAAGGGAAATATTCATACCTTAAAATCAATGTTAGAAACAGATTATGGATATAGATGATATCATGGAGAACTAAGAAAAAGCAAGGCTAAACAGACAAATGGCAACGGATAGAGACCCATTCCACTGGGTCTAATTCTATCCTTTAAAAACCTCATACACACAATGAGGAAATGAGGCTTGAAAAAAGAGCCATCTAGTTCACCATCTCTCTGAAAGAAACCCCTACGCTTACTGAAAGGGACCCCTCAACACCTTCATTTTGTTTTTTTTTGGTCATCCCTCAACACCTTTCAATCATCCAAAAATACAAAAGAATATGGTAGAGGCTATATAGCTAACGGCTTTGTCATTTATTCAACAATGAGAAAATAGGAGAAAAGAAAAGAGAAATAAATCAAAGAAAGGTTTCCTCTTCCTCTTGCTTGGATTTTTATAACGGCTATATACAACTTACTTAGCTTCAAAGACATAGCTACCACCCACGAGATACGGTTCAGAGTTCAGACATAAGGTAGTCCGTAAAGAAAAGTTTTCAACTTGGAACAGAGAGTGTTTTTTGACTTTTTTCATTTAAACCGAGGTGCCTGACGACCTGCGCTGCTCGTTTGTCGGCTGTGGGCCCATTTGTGATTGAGAGCGTCAGCACCGCAATGAGCAATGCATTCCAGTAGTTGATCAGAGTCAACTGTGCCCCTGAATTCGTTAGAGAACTTACCCATCCAACAACTTAATCATTTGTCCTCAACTATTCTTTTTTGGTACAATAAGAATGAAAATGCTACTTTTTTTCTATTAAAACTCTAATTTGTTATTCCAAATATTACAGCATCATTATTTTGATTTTTTTAAAAATATTATTATTAATTTAATTTTTGAATTATAAAAGTAATATTATTTTAATTTTTTAAAAAATAAATATTAATTTAATTTTTAAATTATAAAAAATATCATTAATTTAATATCACAATTATTATATCAATTTAATCAAAACAATTTTATTATTATCTTTCATAATTCATGAATTAAATTAATGAACAAATTCTTTGTCAAGACATCGACATAAAGGATTGGGTATTTACTTCTTTTTTTCTTTACCGTAGAAAACTAAACATAATGAACTGCGCACCTCAAACGAAGAATTATATGGATATCTCTGATTCAGAATTCATGGAATTTTGAGCCGTTTCTGAGTTTAGATCTGCTAATTCGAAAGACCCTGTCTGCATCCATGAGAAATTATATGTGCATGCATTAGAAGTTGGAAATGTAAAAATTTCAGTGAGCTGTGAGTAAACTGAAAAGGAAACAAGGGGGTTATACGAAGAACTTACAGTCTCACTGTCTGAGTCTCCCTGCATGCCGTGTTGAACTTGAAGAGCTTAATGAACTCACAAGAGATTATGATTATGAAGAAGCGCCTAGAATGCTAGTGCTGAAGGGCTGCACTGCATTAGAGCGATGCGAGTTTGAACTTCGAACTGCAAGGTGGCATCCCTCGCTTACTTTCTTGAACACGTGGTCCTACGTTCGGCCAAACCTGTGATCTTAAAGAGTAAAGGGTATGAGCATCACGTGACTGGCGGCGCTCACAACGAGACATCATCCTATGAGACAGCTCTCCAGTATGGTACCCCATTTTACTGTCCCTGCCTGGGGTTTCACAGAAAGAATTTTGAGTTTTACAAAATTCATTATGTAAAATTAAATAGGAATCATCAATAAAGTTTTGTTCTCAGTCGAAGATGCAAAACCAGAAATCTTATGTGAAAAATATAATAAGTAGATTTAATTTTTTTTAGAAATACAGAGTGCAATTTTAGAATATAACAGTAATTATGCCAGATTGAAATGATTCTGAAACCGGCACCGACAAGAAGGAACAGACTTTGAAACTGGAAACCTTGCAGGCTATACTCCCTGTCCAACAATTCCAAGTCCAGAAAGGTAACAATCTTGGCTCCCCGAGACCACCAGGCACCAGAAGGCCGTACTATTAGAAACCTATCTATCACTTAAATTGTTTAATAAACTTATATAATGAGTGACACCGATGCCATGTTGATTGCCAATGACATTTTGGTTTAGCAGCCGGAAGACTAATGGAGCTATTCCCAGGGTCTCCACTTTAAGCTTAATTTTTTTTTTTTTTTATCACTGCCTATGGAGAATGACTGCATGAAATCCTAGTTATTACTTTGCTATACTTTTATCGAATTAGATCTGAACTGCTGCTTCTAGTATTGAATCAATCATGAGGAAAGCATACTTATATGTGGCTGGGATATGAAATCCAGTGTTGCATGGTGCAAAAAGAATCACCTGAAACGAAAGACTATTACTTGTGAAAACCTGCCGAGCGGCCGAGCCACAGATACACCGAGAAGAAACTGAAGTCTATGAAATAAAATAAAATAAAAATAAAAAAAGGAAAAGCAAAAGGAGGTGCACTGCTTGTGAAAAGAATCAGGAGTATACATTATATCATATAGATAGAATTAAGTGAAGAAATTCCCTCAAAGAATCTCCACAGTTGCATTGCTATACCCTCTTCTCCAAAAGACTAACAATTCAACTGAAAACAAGAAGTTATGTATACATCACTCAGAATCACACTGTAACATCCGACCTGTCCCTTTTCGCCATTCTCCGCAGAACCCCATTACCTCGCCTATGCATTTACAATTTGACACTGGCAAAATTAGGAATTTTGTCCAGCTAAAACTCATTCCTTTCCATTATACCCCACCTTGCCAAAACCAAGAGAGAAGAAAAGATAAAAGAAGAAACTTAAAGGTCTCCCCAGAAGTGTATGTAATGTATAGGGTGAGTAGAATTTTCCAAACACAGTTTCCATTATCATTGTCCTCGCTGCCGGTCAGGAAATGATTTGGCAGGCCGGAGGCTACGTCTAGGTTGTGGATTCCCCAAAAGCATGGTTTGGGAACGGGTCACCATGTCTACCATGGAAGGGGTTTGGTATGCTTGCACAAGGCTTGTGCTGTCTGTGGAATCACCTCGTGCTGTTGCCCTTTGCCGTAAATGTGAGCTCAATCCTGACAGAACATAAGCCCTTCCAGAATGCTCATAAACACGTTGGTTTGCCATCCTCTCTTGCGTCTCTTTTAACTCGGCAGAAAGAGCAACACATAACCGATCCCCAGCTTGGGCAGAGACAGTTTCAGATAATGCCTTATGACAGCTCTCCACGACAGAAACTGCAGCAGCCAAATCACCACGTTCAGCTGCAACTCTAGCTTCAGCCATTGCTTCTGCAGCTCGAAGCCTGTTTCGCTGCCTGTCTACTTCTATTGAGACAACTAATTCTCTAGCTACATCAGGCCTCTGAATCTTTACTTCATTAGTTTCTTCCAAAGCCACTATTTCTTTTGTGATGGGGTCTCTATAAACACCTCTTACAATCAACAATGACGTCTCATCACTAGATCCATCAACTGGAACATTGACTGTCACCAAAAAGTCTCTTTCTTCTTCAGCATACAGGTCTCCGACCTTGATAGAAGCCATTCTTGCATTGGCCATCAAGCTAGTTTGGTAACATCCTGCTTTTACTGAACTAAGTTGCAGACGAGGGTGAACACACACAACTTCTACCAACAATTCCTGCACCACCACACTCAAGAGTCCCCCAATACACTGTGCAAATGCATCTTGGATCACATCCTCAGCTTCAATGAAAGAAAATGTGCCCCCAGACATCTCAGAGATTGCGTGCATAGAAGTAGCATCATGGTCAGCACCAAAGCCAAATGCATGCACTGGTATCTGCAAGCCCACACCATTATTACGATTTATGGAGTCTGGGACAAGAGACCGGTAATCTGTTCCAACATGAGGCCTGCTGTTGACTGTGTAAGTATCCTGCCCATCAGATAGTAATATGATACTGCCAACTGGGTTCTTCCACTTGCGGTCTACAAACACCTTGGCACCTTTCCTCAAGCCTTCAGCAATGTTTGTCCCACCATTTGAAACCAAAGAATTGACAGCCTGCAATGCCTGCTGTCGTCCAGTATCAGTCATCCGCTGAAGAGGAAAGATGCGGCGGGCAGTGGAGGAGAAGGCAATGACAGAAAGCCTGTCTGATGGACCCAGATTCTGTATGACAAAACCCATAGCTCGTTTTAGCAATGCAAGCTTCGTACCTGCCATGCTACCACTTACATCAAGAACTGTGACAAGATCAATTGGAGCACGGTAGTTTTCAACTGAAGGTGATGATTCAGTATTGTTTCTGCCACTTTTTTGTTTTTTCACTGAATGAGGAGCTTTGAGATGAATTAATACAGCAAAGTTATCATGAGAGGCTGACTTTGGAACAGCTGAAACTTCAGGATATGTTCTGATCTCCATTGCATTTATTAAATTGTGATCAGCCTCATTTTTATCGTGGGTAATTGAAGTTTGTTGATCCAAGGCTTCATCATCATCAAAGATAGCTGGTTCAGGAATGCGATAAAGCGATGAAATCTGCCGACCTGCATCCACTTGAGGGGAAGGAAGCCTCCTTAAGACAGTCGTCCAGGCATCATCTCGTGGGGAAGTTACACGGTTGATTCGGGACATGTCATGGGAAACATTAGAAGCAGGACTCTGAAAAGGCACTTCTTTCCATTTTGCTCTGCAGACAGGACAAATCTGGTTCCCATGATTTACATTAGATGTGATGCAGTGGAAATGGAAAGAGTGAGAACATTCTGCAGTAAAAATGGCATGGCCCTGCCCTGGTTTCATTGTGTTCAGGCATATTGCACATGTCCCCTGCAGATAATGTGGATAAAATTGTCAGGAAAAGAAGGGTCTAGATGCTAATATGGCATTCAGGACTATTGGAGTAAATAGCAGATTTAGATGCAAATGCAAAAGTATACAAGATACTGAACACAATGATATGTATCAAAACTTGATTGCCTAATTAACTAGCAATAGACTGAGAGGAACAATAATATACTCATGACACAATGAATTTCAGACATTGTTTATAAAATAGAGAACTTCTCAAAACATTAAATTCCAATTTGTAAGATAACATGAGCTGCTTACTACAATTATCTATCCCCACTTTAGCTGAGACCTGCTCAGTACTTTCTATTAAAGATTGAAATAATAGAGGCTAGAGGGCCTCTGCCAGTTTCGATATTCCCCATCAAGGTATCTGATTAACACACTTAGAGAGAAAAGGAGGTTTTCATTGAAACTAACCACCCATGTTGCCAAACAAAAACCTCAATTACTCATGTTATTAATAGAACACACAAAGGGAACAAAACAAACGCTGGTCTCACTGAAAATAGTTCTTTCCAAGTATTGGTAACTTTATAGTCTAGAATGCCCAATGATTAAATACAGGAAATTGTGAATTTGAATTTTCAATTCAATCAACATCCCAGTTTAAGGCAACATCAGTGCTAAATCATCAACAGCTGACAGGGAAAGGAAATATGATTAGATCTCTGTTTTCTGATAAACAAGGATGCCCCCAATTGGACCAATTAGAGACATGTTACTAGAAATATCGTCAACCTTTTCCAACTATCTAAATTCATGAATGTTTGTCAGGACTAAAGAGAATATATATCCTTCCCACGGATACATTTATAATTTAGACTTGATTCTGGTATTCGGGGTTGGGATGTGAACTCTTAACCTCGCTTAGATGGAATGGCCTAATCTTTTTATCTGTACTTTTAAAGTTTAATTGTGATTTTTAATTCATTTTCTAGTTCATTATAATAAAACTATAAACTTTAAAATAAACTGTGGTTGAGAGGTAGCCCAACCGGTAGCAAGTAGCAACATCTGGTACTAAGTTCAAATTCCACCTCATGTCAGTGAGTATTCATGGATTGGAGGTTTTTAAGAAGAAGTGGCCACACATGCCTTCATGAATGGAGACATGGATCCAACCATCATGATTCATGAATAATTTCTTCGTTAGTCAAGCTTATAAAAAAAAGAAAACCCATTTTTTTAAATCCGTGAATCTTAGCAGCGCCTCAATAAAGTTTTCATAGACAAATGCAAAATTTGCGAAGGTCACTATTAGATTATAGTGTCTAACACTGCCCCCTTCTGTCCCGATGCAGGTCCACTACCAAGACCAGTGCATAAAAAGATGAAATAGAATGCATTCTTTACCACAAATGCCTATTTACTGTTTAGATGCCTAATTACCAAAACTCGAGGATATTCCCAGGCAAATCTACAACGTAATTATAAAGATTAAGGGGAAAAAAAAAGTCAACTCTACGTGGTCAAACTTTGCGAGGACATCAAGGAAAATTAACAACAATCAGCAAACGACTTTCAAAAAAGTAAAGGCAAATCACAACTCTTAACATTGAAGCTTTCGAGAAATTAATAATAAAATAAAATGTCATCAAAAGAAGGAGAGATCAAAGATGATTCATTCATTACTCTCTAGGATTTCTTTAACTTTTAGCATTTCTTATCCTGCAAAATTTCAACTTTTTCTTTGTTTGCAAGTTGCAACTGGGAATTTCACAATCAACGGTTAAGGGGTCTCTGTGGGGATAACATGGAACGAAAAGGACAGAGAAGCAGGGTCCATTGAGTTGAACAGTACACAGGAATGGACGAAAAGAGAAGAACGGCCCCAAATGCAACCCTTTTCTGTTAAGCCAGGTAACTAGTCCTCAAAGGGTAGGCACTGCTTCACTTTTCAACCCTCCCCAGTCCCCACCACCCAGGCCCAAATGGAGATGAAAACAACCCGGCAACGACGACGAATCAACCGTTTCCTCAATAATCAGATACGTCACACTCTGATATGCCCACTACGATACCCCAATTGAAAGGCCAAAACAGAAGCAAAAAATTAACCAGTGATTACTGATTAGACTTGATATTGATGCCTATTTAGTCATGTTAATTAAGTGGAAGGTCTTGGTAATTCTCTTCTTATTTAAAAAAAAAAAAAAGAACAAAAGGAAATGCATTGAATGAGCCTCAGCTCAAGTTGTGAAAGCTTTAAACAGAATCTACCATGGAGATTCAGTGGTGAATCCGAGACAAAAAGGCAATTTATAAAACAAAAAAACCGTAACTTTCTTTTGTCAATATGCAAACGTTTAATGGGTAATGCTAACCTTGGGGGATTTGGATCCGGATTTGGACAGCCGGAGACCAGAGGACGACGGAGTTGGAGTGGTTGGGCGATAACCGGAGGTATCACCGGCCGGCGAATAGTCAGAGGATGAGATAGCATCGGAAAACCTGGTGGCGGCGTTGAGGGATGAGGAGGAATCATCTATGGCTCTAGGAACGTAAACACACATATTCATCCCAAGGGCAAACTTCACTTTTCTCCATTTGCTTCCCATTTTGTTCCAAACCCAAAAGGGTTGAGAATCAGATCTTCAACTTGAAGCAGTGGCCCACGGAGCGGAATGCGTGAAAGATTTGAATAGTTTTTGAAGCCGAGTGCAGGAGGAAACATGCTGCAAATGGGCATAGGAAGGTGAAAATAAAAGGAAGAAGAAAACGAAGTTGTTTATGGTAATGGACGATGATTGAATGGGGGGTAGATGGGTGGTCACTGGTCAGAGGAAACTGCAGCAAGTGGCACCAGCTTTGGTTTGCTGAGACGGAATGGGAAAATTGTGCTATTGTAGGTGTAGCAATTCAATTGAACAACCAAAATTGAAAGCCTTCTATCACTTCTTAATATTCCACCACCTTTCGGAAGTCAAAACTGCCCTTTGGTTTTCCGGTTTATTGCCATCATATCATTAATTAATACCACAATCTTCCTGCTCAGACCTTTTATCCCATCATTTTAATTTAGATTTAATTTTACATATACTTTTTCCTTGCACATGAACATACACCAATTGTTTATGAATGACCCACTTCATAATTGTCTGTGTTCATTAATATAAGCATGAAAAAAAGTATGAATGTGTTGATTGTGTACCAATTGAATTGTCTGTCCTCATATATATATATATATATATATATATATATATACCACAATCTTCCTGCTCAGACTTTTATCCCATCATTTTAATTTAGATTTAATTTTACATATACTTTTTCCTTGCACATGACATACACCAATTGTTTATGAATGACCCACTTCATAATTGTCTGTGTTCATTAATATAAGCATGAAAAAAAGTATGAATGTGTTGTCTGTCCCATATATATATATATATATTGAAAGTTCAGCATCATCGAAAAATACAATTGCTAAAATTTACAATCAGACTATTTTCTGTGGCATTGGCATTACTCATACATTTAATCGAAGAAATTAAAAATAGACATGGTATTATTTTCTTAAGAGCCATATGACAATCTTAATTTATGACCATGTATTTGAAATTTTAGGTGCATTACATACTTAAGACCAATATCATAAGATCAATGTACCTTGTTTTCAGTCCAAAATAAAGAAACTTAATTTTTTCTTTCCAAATTCAAATAAGGGTACTTTAAATATCTCAAATTTGATATCCCATCATGTAGTTTAACATTCAGGACCAGGAAAAAAGAGTCTTGATACTAAATATCAACGCCTTGTATATTTATTTTATTCAATGATGCAATATTTTGATAATCATCATTCGTCATAAAGTAAATGCTATAAAATCCGCAATCGTGACCTTTCAGATAATGGAGTTGTGGTAATTATCAAATTTTAAAGAAAGTCAACCTAATTTATCATATTATTCATTGCCTCTTCCATTTACGATCTATTATAAGTTTATATTAAAAAAAATCTATTACTTAATTTGATTTAATGGAAAATGCATTCGTTTTCAGAGCTGTATTTATTCAACAACTTTAAAAGGAAAATAAAACTGAGTTACTTCTACTACAGTACATTATCTAATTTTGTACGTCAAATTTATTTATTCATTGTGGATTGAACAGAACCGAATTGTTTCGGTATAAGCCCACAGAATGGCGCCCAAACACTCCGTTGTGAAATAAAGGGATGGGAGAGAGCACTGGCACTTTCATTTTCCATTTCAGTATTAAAATCTGCAATTCTGTATGAAAAGCTTTGCCTTTTATGTTTGCGTATATCATTTTTTTAAAAGAAAAATTTTTTTAAGTAAAATTTTAATTATAAATGATTTTAACTATAAAATAAATTAATAAACACGTATTAATAATTTTCAATTATTTATTTTTGCCGTGAGATAAAGAGAAGAGAAAGGGTGGAGAGAAGAGCAAGACCAGCCAACCAAAATGCCGCTTGCCACTCGTTTTCTTGTCTCGATCCAATTTCGAATCATTCCACGTGACTGCTGCCTCATCGTGATCCAAATTCAATTTTGTTATTAAACACGTCTTTGGTTTTGAAGGCTGCGTTGTCTTTTTCCATTTAAAAAAACAAAATTCAGATTTGGCGGTTTCGCTTTTGAACCCGTTATATTAAGCAAACTTGATCACCTCCTGCTGCGGTGCTCCAAAGCAAACGAAACTTCAAAACGGGTTGACTCTATGTTTTATTGAGGATGAATTGTCGTGTGTTTTTCAAGTTTGGGGTATTAAGGTTGTCTTTTTTGCAAAATGTTTTTTTTTACACAATATCCTAGAAACGGATAAAACTCATGGCTACAGTTTACTTATTACTTGTTTTATTGATTTAAGTAGACTTAATTTACACTTTGTTAGGAAATAAATAAGTTGTTTGCACTGTGGTGTAAAAAGTTAGTCAATTTCTGTCAATAAAAATTTTGAATTGGAAGGGGACTGACGAGGCCCCTATTCTTCTTTAAATTTGTAAGTCACTTTTTTAATATAAATTTAATTTTATGTTTGTCTCCTTCTATAAAAGTAAAATCAAATTAATATATTTGTCTGAAACATTAAGATTATGTTTGAAAGTTTAAAAAGAATGAAAACAAAAATAAAGAAAGAAGAAAGAAAAAAAAATAGAAGGCTTTTAAATAATTTTTCTTTTTTTAAAATATTTTAAATATTTTAAAATCCTTTAAATTAAGAAAATTTTAAAATATTTACAAAATTATTTAAAAAATTAAAAAAATAACTTAAAAATCATTATTTTCTTTCCCTGTCATTATTTTCCTATGAAAAATTTGCTCTGTCGCCATCTATGCCCATAGTGACAGGAATATGTGCACCCCCAACCTTCCGAAGTTCTAAAACAGTACTCTGAAAGTTATACACTGGTGCAGTGAGATTATGAAAAGTAAAGCAGTTGAAAAGTCTAGATGCAAATTGTTTTTTTTTTTTATGCGCTTTTAGTATAAAGAAAAATCATTAGCGATTGAATTTGGGAAATGCGTCGTATTTTTAATTTTTACATAATTTTTTTTTATCAAGTTTGACACGAGTAAAACTTCTCTGTTTCTACTTGTCTCTCTTTTTATTGTCTCTGTTACCCAGCACCCTCTTTAATTTTTTGTGTGCAAGAACACGAACTCATTTACTTCTTATGGGGTTATTTGCTCTTCGAAACATTTCTTCAATTAAATTATTGACGTGCCGGATAGGGCAAGGCAAAGGCATGCGTATTCGTCTTGATTCCATTGCCGAGGCCAGAAAGTAAGAGGCTTGTGAAGGAATATACTGTGTCTGGTCAAATGAATAAAGCTATAATGTAATGCAAAATAAATAAATAAAGGCATAATGGGGAACATAGATGAGTGGTTTTTTGAGCATAATAGCCACTCATGGTCACTGGACCACGGCCTCTCCCAATATCCAATAGTCGGTGATCACCAATCAGTACTCCATTTGGCTGTTCCAACTCCAATGATATGTGTAAGCATTTGGCTAAGGTTATCCACCATATGCACCTAGTGGGTTGATAATTGATAATGATATGGACACAAACCAGAACAGTTACAGAATCCCAACACTTTTTTTTGGGTCAAATTGTATAAAAGCAGCTTCCAATTTCAACTATCACAATGCCATATAGAGCTCGTCCTACCCCAGCTAGACAAGACAACACCCCCCAAAAAAGTGACGAATATTAAAGATATTATACACTGAACTTGAAAATGGAGCAACAACCGGGCAGGATTTATAATCAACCCCGGGAGAGAAGCGTGTCCTCTCAGGAAAAGGAAACATTTCTTCCTCTTCATGAGCACATTATCACCAATATAAACACTGTTACATCAGCTCATTTTTAATCATATATAATTGCTATCCTAAATCTTAGTAAAAAAAAAAACAAAGAAAACAGACAATTAAGATGAAATTTTGACTTTTTTTTTTCTTCACATCAGATTAGCTCAGGCTTTTTTGTAAGCTCAAGTAATAAATTGTTCATAGGTTTCGTCTCACAAATGTTGAAGTCGGTGACCAATAAGCAGGGCTGTGCAGTAATTGCAGGATTCAAGCAAAGAGAAATTTTTAACTACACTTAATCGTTTATAAACCAAAAAAGAAAAAAAAAAAGGTTCAGCTTCGTGCCTTTTCTGTTGACTTTGTCCCAGAAAGTCTGGCAAATATAGGGCTGAGCTGAGAGAAAATGATTTAAACTTTTCTCAACCAATTGGTACTATTACTCCATCCTCCCCTTGCATTGCCGCATTGGATTGCCACAAGAATTAATGGTCACAAAAAGGAGTTTAAAATGCTTAAGGAGCCACCATTATCTTCAGGTCTCCTAGTTCCTGTTCTCTCGTGAAGGAGAATATAACTTTTACTTCCACTCTAATTCTAAAGATGGAGAAGCCCTCTCTTTTGAATGGGCCCTCATCTAGGGGGAAGACATAAGTGGAAGTTTGGGCAAAATCATGGCTTGTCTTTTTTTTTAATGTGATTGTGTCAGAGGGTGTAACAGTGGGTGGTTCACCTTCTTTTCTTTCGTCTTCAAGTTGGGTTGTTGAGGTGCCCTAATTAGCTGTGTTCCTTAAATTCCGAGGTGCATTTTCAACTCCCAATGCTTCGATGTCTTTTGGTTGAGTGGATGAGCAAAAGAGATCGCCCAGTTTTAAAACATGGAATGGTAAGATGTTAGATATTGGGTAACATGCAGACTGATTACTGAGAGAAAGTAGGCTGAAAAGAAATGAATGGAAAGATGGGTATGAGCTGGTTGCCAAAATTAAATGGATTGCTCAAAAAAGTAGCCAAAATTGAATGGTGGGGACAAGGGTGTGAGTGTGCTGGTTGTCAAATTTAATGGATTGCTAAAAAAGGAGGCAAACATGGATGATAATTAAGGTGGTGGTGAGCGTCCTAAAAGGAAAAATCAGAAGTCAATTCAAAGGGGAGCAATGTGTCCCGTGACGTGAGAATGGGCAGCGAGCAGTAAATCTGTGCGGACTGCGGAGCGATACTTCCGCCAGGCAAATTGCTCGAGAATTGAGATGCCATAGTGCCATTCCATAGATATACTATTAATTAAACCCTGAGACAATTATGACTCATGAGGCCAAACTCAAGTTTTTTTTTTTTAGGTAAGCTGACTCAACTTTAATTTTATCATTACATGCATTAATCTTACTTGATTTTAGAGTAACATCAGTTTTTCATCTGATGATACGTACACAGAAAATTTTGCATCTTTTACATTATTTGATTACATACAAATCTATTAATTATATTTTTCTTTTTCACACAAATAAATAATTTAATGTCAGAATTATTTTTTAGTTCTTTAACGACAGAATTATTAATTGAAAGATTTAATTATACTTTTGATTTCTGTAATTTTTTAGATAAAATAATTTAGTGCCCCTAAAATATTTTGGAGAAATGCCTAGTGCTAGCCACTTGTGGTATTCAGTGGGTAGTTTTCAAGTAAGTGTCTTGTACTCTACTCACGAGGGTGTGATTGAATGATAAATAAGTTAAGATAAATTTTAGTTATAATATTAATAATTTGATTCTGTTAAAATAAATTTATAAAAAGAGTAATTTCAATATTTGAAATAAAAATTTGTATAGTATACAATGAACATAAAGATATCTCATTAGGGAAAAAAGTGTCTGAGTACTTTTCTTGTCCTTGATTTTGAGAATTAATTATATCTATCTTTACAAAAATATAAATAATTAGTATAAGCTAAAATTCACATTTAGTTCTACACTATTAAATTTATCTTTGAATTTATGAAATATCAAATCAAAATTTTAATTACAAATTCACTTCCAATTCAATATTAACTTTTAATATTTGTTATCTTTTGAATGTTATTAAAAACCCAATTTTTAATTCGTAAAAAATCAGTCGATTTTTTCAAAATTAGTTTTCGATGGATCGAACCATTAAAATCATTGTAACCAATATAGAGTTCGGTTGGTAGTTTAACCGTCTGATCCAACCATTGTTTGTCAAAATCATTGACAGGCTTTCTCACTTTTGGATCCCACAATTAATTGTTTGGTTTTTCTGCAATCCTATTAGTATATAGGGAAAAAAATAAATATAAGTTTTTTATATATAAATTATTACGATAAGTTATAAATTTTTTAATTATATTTAAATTATTTATATTTATATTATACTCTCAGGTTATTTCAATCATAAAAAAAAAAATTCTCATCCGTAATATCAAGACACATGGAGGCACTACCCGTCGCGCTATATATCAACACTCCAAAATGGATCACATCAAAATTTATAATGCAAGGAAGGATGTGGGACCATAAATAAATAATAGGAATCAATATATGAGAAAAACGACCTAATTAATTTCAATTAAAAATAGTTCTAGCATATATACATTGAACAGAAATATCAACGATTTGAAAAAGATCACAAGCAAAGCTTTTCAAAGTGTTCAAATAATAGTACAAGTAGCGTGCCAAGGAAGTAGAAAAAAAAATGCGAAGAGAATTAAGTGCATTGTAGACAAATTCAATGACCAAATTATGAAGGGGAACAAAACATTTACAGATTGAAATAATTTTGATTTGAATATTTGATTGCTTCTGTAACATTCTAATTTATTTATAAAAATAAAATCTATAACGTGCGCATGCTATTATGGATCACGTTTGACAATTTAATTCAATTTTTCATTGTAGATCCATGACATGTTACAAGTATATTCAATTCTTTCAGCTTCCTTTGATTATGTCTTCAACCCTAAAAAAGGGAAGAAATAAGGTTGGGGTTGGTTTGAATTCAACATATGCTTGTTTTAGAAATTGGATATCAAAGTCAGCTTCATATATCTACTCATGTAGACTTTATTTGTGTTTTTTAAATTGGGCAACTCTCTTTCACGTAATTCCGACCGCCAATAATGAATGGTTCTATAACTTTTGTCTCAATCATTTCTTTTTCTTTTCATCGTGTCAAGTGCCTTCAAGACATATTCGAAAACAAAGGGTAGAGTTGAATTTTGCACTAGATAGGTAGTTTGTGCCCGTCTCTATTGCAAACTTGCACACAACTCTGTTAAGCAAAAATTTGTATGGGTTCTTAAAATTTTCAAGAAAATTTTGTATAAATTACTTTTGTACGGTACCGGGTGCTAGGGATGGGATTTGCTCATTTGTCGTTTTGGGCTTGCTGAGTGTTTTTCTTTTCCTTTGATTTTTGGGCATTAATTACTTCAGGGTTCAAGCCCAGCATTTAGACCCAATTCCAAGTAACAAGAAGGATCCACTAAATCATATGGATATTCCTGAGCCAAGTTATCATCACCAGTTCAGTTAGATTGTCATGTTGTTGATGACCCAAATATATATATATATATATATATATTGTCATGTTGTACTCAACATAGAAAAAGAATCACATAAAATAATTCAAATTGATCTCCCTTTGACAGATGAATACATATGCATGGTTAACATCTAGTACCCATATATTTTTTTTATATCAATACCTTAATTAATTGTGAAATATGTATTGTTCACTGGTTATGTTTAATAGATTCTAAATATTTATTGTGAGAATCATTAACCGATAAATAATTCACAATTAATTAAGGATCCTCAGTAACATTGCAACTCTTCACTTCAGTTTAGGCTATAATTATTATATGCATCCATCAAACAAGTTAGCACTCACTGGTAGAGCTTAATTATGCGGATTGAGAAAAGCCACGACTCTCAAATATTTTAGAAATTTTACACGAGTACTTAAGATAACTGTATATTAACTCTCCTAAAATTATCAAAATATTATATAACCTCAAATTTTGAAAATTCTTCATAAATATTAGAAAATGAGATATTACTCATCTAAATATTATCAAAATATTATACAATCCCAAAATTTTAGCTCAAGACCAGTCCAGTTTGCACCGATTGATTTGGTAAATGAAGGGAACAGTGTTGAAGCGGTCCAGGAATGCGTGTGAAATTGTGCAGTAAATGCAGCTTTATCTTTGACTTCAACATTTAATTGGCTTGGAAATATGTAAGTAAATGGGTGCTCTTAACATGTCACTTTAGCAAGCGGTCTTTATTACTTGTCCCGGCTTTAGGTACATACTATTGAACTCATAAATGCTTGGTTTGGTAGATGACTTCCGTTTTTTTTTTCCTCTTATTTTCTACTTTAGAAAGAGATTAATCTGTTAAAACTTAGAAATATCCTGCATAGGGATTTTTTTCCCTTAGAGTAAGTACTTCATTTTTCACTTTGATATGTTATAGTTATATTAATTTGGCACATACGGTCTAGGGAAACAGAAAGAAGGAAATGCTAGGTACTGGGGAACGAGCACCCCACTCTTGTCTACAAGGAGACCGAGATGAATTCCAGGAGGAGGTTGAGACCAGACAAGACGATGAAGTTATCTTGATGAGAGCTTCCAAACTTTGCGAACGATAACTTTTTCTCTCTATTTCTCCGAATGGTATCCATTGGGCCAACCTCAATGAATTGACAATAATATCACTCTGTAGCATAAAAAGGCCGTGTATGATGTTAGATATTGAAAATTATTTATTTATTTATACATAATAATAAATAATTTTATATTTTTAATTTAGATTTAGATAAATGAATGCTTTTTTATCCCTCACAATGGATTTAACATTCATGTGAGAGCTCTGCTTCTCAGCAAAATAACTATTTTTCAAAAAAAAAGAACCAAATGAAGTATTCTGATCTACTTCTTCGAGAAATAAATTGCTCTATACAATCAAAGGGGTACTTGTTGAGAAATTATTAATTAGTAGCACTGTCCGGAAATGTTCTCCTTTCCTCTACATCAATAACAACATGCTAATTGCTAACTTGCATTAATTGAATTTAACTTATAATTAATCACTTATATTAATTGGACTTAAATTTGATTCATTATACATAAATTTAGTTAAAAAGTGAGACCCGCAAAAATGAGTTGATATCATTTAATAGGTGTGAAACAAAAAAGAGCATTTTCACCTGGAGGAAAAAACTTGTTTGAGTCCGAGTGGATACTGAATGCCACTATATTTTGGAAAAAAAAAAAAAGAAAAGAAAAAGGTGATGATGCAACTCGATCAACGCCAACTCCAAACCCAACAAATCTATAAGTTTACTTTGATCAGGCACGAGAAAGTACATGGAGTCGTAGTTGAATCGGTGACCAAATATCGATTACAATGACGTGGTTGATTGCAACAGTGATGCTGAAGAATGGAGCATAACAGCACAAAGTTTGTCTGCAACACGTTTATATCAACTCGTGCATTAAAAAACTTACAGCCTTAACACATTTACGCCAAAAAAAAAAAAAACTGTTTGTTTTCATGTATACTAAGTCAAACCGAAAACTCTTTGAATTGGTATCGGAACCATTATCAGTCTTTTTGTTTTTTCAATTGTGACGAGGGAGTAGTCTTGGATGCAATCTGACAAGTCACTCGGCTGTTCCTTAATCTGCTGGGATGTTAAAAGATAAAATATCTATTGACAACCACTGCACTCCAAATATCTATTTTAGATAAAGAGACTTTTTATTAAATAATTAACATGTGTAAAATTTGATGAATCGTACTAAAAATACACCGTATTCTTGGACAAGTAAATAACACGTATTTACTATTAAATTGAATGCTGAAAATAGGCAATCCCTACCTAAAATGCTTCAAGAGAGTCAAAACTTCTTATTCTCAAGTGGCAGAAACCTAGCAATTAGAAAGGCATTGTTATTTCAGCGGACAAAACTGCAGATATGCACACTCTAGAATTGTTTGTCTTTCAGATGCGCAGAAGGTTGTTTTCAAGCTGAGAACAAGGGAACATATCAGGGCCTTCAAATGCTGCTACAAGACATCATGTGGATTCAGATTTAATTTACATCTTCTCATTTTCTTTAAGAATATGATCTTTGCAGTAACTGGATGTTATCTATGTGGAGGTCCATTGTTCATGCACAAAAGTAATTTGTATGTCTCTTATTGGGCCAGAAATCCATAATATTGCCGCTAATCTGTTACGGGTTGGATTTGTTAGCCTAAACCTGAAATGCACAGATATTAATCTGTCCTCCATTCTATACTTGCTAATTAGCAGATAGAATTTACGTACAATATTAATGGAATATTTAAAAATTCCATATCCCCAAAAGAACGAAGAAGTAAAAGATTTATTAGCATTTAGTGTGTAACAAATCGTCAGTAAATTCACGTTTCCCAGAATTTAAGGGCAGGCCAAGGCCAAGTCCATTGGAAATGGAAACCAAGCTGGTGAATAGAGCATGTATGAGTCTTGTTTTTCCCATCGCCTGGCGCTGGCTGTGGTGCTGGGATCACACACACATACACAATTTAATTGAATTACACTTAACACAGCAACAACGTAACACTAACAACAGCAACGTGCTCCTCTGAATACATCATTGCCACACCCTCAGGGTTGCACTCGTGTCGTGTCATCGTCCTGTTCCTTCCCAACATTCTTTCCTTCCACAAATACGTGAAACTCTATTTAAACCAGACATTACATGCATTACGTTCCATTCATTACCCATCCCATGATCCCATCCTTCACAAAACCAAGCACATACATAAGACCTTTCTCTTTCTTTCTATTTTAATTCCTCTTGCTTCTTATCAGCATTCAGCTACACATATCTATATTGTAATAATATAAGTGAAACAAACAAAATCATGTCACACCATCTCCAAGAGAACCGGAACGGCGACGTTTCGATGGCGATCCGGGACAAGGACAACAAGGACCCCTTGAAGTGGAACGCGGCAGCGGACACGTTGAAGGGGACCCACTTCCAGGAGGTGAAGCGGATGGTGGCAGATTACCGGAAGCCGGTGGTGCGGCTGGGAGGCGAGACGTTGACTGTGGGGCAGGTGGCGGCCGTGGCGGCGGAGGAGAGAAGGGTGGCGGTGGAGCTGAACGAGGCGGCGAGGGCGGGAGTGAAGGCGAGCAGCGAGTGGGTGATGGAGAGCATGCAGAAAGGGACGGACTGTTATGGGGTCACGACTGGGTTCGGTGCAACCTCGCACAGGAGAACCACCCAGGGTGTGGCCCTGCAAACCGAGCTCATTAGGTAGCTGCACTCATCTCTTTGTTTAAAAAAAAAAAAATTCCCGTTACGTTTTTCTTAATTTAATTTAACTAATGGGTTTAATTTTAATTTATTATTATTAGTCTAAATAATTTTATACTATCATCTAAGTATCGATTATTAAATTATTAAAAAAATTTAATTAAGATAACAAGTACATAAAATATTAAATATTATATAAAATGTGATTAAATGATAATATAAAAAAATTTTATACAGTCATCAAAATTAAATCCCTAACTTAAACCTTTTTTACATGTATTATTCATTAATTATTAATTTAAGGATGAGCCTACATTAAAATCCATTACATTTTTTTGTACGCATTAATTTTCTCCTACTGACATATATATATAGTTTATTATAATAATTAATAAATGTAAAAATTACATTAAAATTTTGATTCACCAATAACATTTCTATTTAACAGTTTCATTTTCTCCTTTGTTTGTTTCCTTCCCTTCCCATGGAAGCACTAAATTAAGGTTTAACAATCGTGTAAGGATAATTACATTACCGAAAATTATTACTTTACTCTTTCATAAACACACACACACACATATTACTATTAATAATATACTGCTTCTAAAACTTTGAACATTCAAGATATTTTATCAGTTGAACTTAATTTACAAAAAATATTATCTTCATCCATAAAATCTCACATATTTATATTGTATTTTCATTATAATTCATTTTTTACATGAATTTAGAAATTTTAAATTTTAACTTTTAAAATATGTAAAAGGATGAACAAGACTGAAGCTATATTAAACAATTTTACATTAGCGAATGTATCAAATAATGTTGAAGCTCCCCATTTAAAGTTTTTTTTTTTAATATGAGCTCAATCCTGTAATTGCTCTGAAATTCATCTGGTAATTTTTTTCTTAAGTTCAACTAATCATTTGATTGAGTATAATGAGAACGAAAAAAAGTTATATACGTTGATTGTTGATGGAATCACAGGAATAGGTGAATCATGAATGAATTCCTATGTTGTCATATCTAAAAATAAAATCATTATCAATATTAAAATGTTAACTAACTAGCTATGCCCTTGCCACTCAAAACCAATGGCCTTGCCTGTGGACACTTGCTCAAGCAAATTGTGATTCATAGTTGAAATCATGTTTGTTACAGGTTTTTGAATGCTGGAATTTTTGGGAATGGGGCAGAAGCTTGCCATACTCTGCCACACAATGCAACAAGAGCTGCAATGCTGGTCAGAATCAACACCCTCCTTCAAGGCTACTCTGGCATCAGATATGAGATACTTGAAGCCATAGCAAAACTGCTCAATCACAGCATCACACCATGCTTGCCATTGCGTGGTTCACTTTCGGCCTCAGGGGACTTGGTTCCATTTTCTTACATGGCTGGACTCCTGACAGGAAGGCCTAATTCTAAGGCTGTTGGGCCCAATGGAGAGTCCCTAAGTGCTGCAGAAGCTTTCCATCTAGCTGGTATTGGTGGGGGCTTCTTTGAGTTGCAGCCTAAGGAGGGTCTTGCACTTGTTAATGGAACTGGGGTTGGAGCTGGTTTGGCATCCATAGTTCTATTTGAGGCTAACATCTTAACCATCTTATCTGAAGTTATGTCAGCCATTTTTGCTGAAGTTATGCAAGGGAAGCCAGAGTTTACAGACCATTTGACACACAAATTGAAGCATCATCCTGGCCAGATTGAGGCTGCAGCGCTAATGGAGCACATCTTGCATGGAAGTGCTTATGTTAAAGCAGCACAAAAGTTGCATGAGATAGACCCTTTCCAAAAGCCTAAGCAAGATAGATATGCTCTTCGAACTTCACCACAATGGTTAGGTCCTCAAATTGAAGTTGTTCGGTTATCAACAAAATCCATCGAGCGGGAGATAAACTCTGTGAATGATAACCCTTTGATTGATGTATCAAGGAACAAAGCTTTACATGGTGGCAATTTTCAGGGTACCCCAGTCGGAGTTTCAATGGATAACACAAGATTAGCCCTGGCTGCCATTGGAAAACTCCTTTTTGCTCAAATGTCTGAGCTGGTTAATGATTTCTATAATAATGGGTTGCCTTCAAATCTCTCGGGGGGTCACTGTCCAAGTTTGGATTATGGATTCAAGGGCGCAGAGATAGCAATGGCTGCATATTGTTCTGAGCTTCAGTATCTAGCAAACCCTGTTACTAATCACGTGCAAAGTGCCGAACAACACAATCAAGATGTGAACTCATTGAGACTGATCTCTGCCAGGAAAACCGCTGAAGCTGTTGAAATATTAAAGCTCATGTCTTCAACCTACCTCATTGCTCTTTGTCAAGCTATAGATCTGAGGCATTTGGAGGAGAACCTAAAGAACACGGTTAAGAATACGGTGAGCCAAGTGGCTAGAAAAGCCCTGACCGTGGGTGTCAATGGGGAGCTTCATCCTTCCATATTTTGTGAGAAAGAATTGCTCAAAGTGGTTGATCGTGAGTATGCTTTTGCCTACATTGATGACCCCTGTAATGCTGCATACCCACTGATGCAAAAACTTAGGCAAGTGCTTGTGGAACATGCATTGCGGAGAGAGAATGGTTTGAAAAGTAGAAATGCTTCCATATTCCTGAAGATACCGGCCTTTGAGGAGGAGCTGAAGAAAGTCTTGCCCAAAGATGTTGAGTCTACAAGGAATGCCTTTGAGAAAGGGAGTTCAGCAAGTCCTAAACAAAATTAAGAAGTGCAGGTCCTATCCACTTTATAAGTTCGTCAGGGAGGAATTGGGGACCCAGTTTCTAACTGGAGAGAAAATTAAATCCCCCGGAGAAGATTTTGATAAAGTTTTCAATGCAATTAGTCAGGGAAAGATGATAGACCCAATGTTTGAATGCCTCAAAGATTGGGATGGTGCTCCTCTTCCTATATGTTTGAGCCCCTGATAGACCTAGTACGATGTTTGTTAGTTTGATGAAGATGTTTTTCCTGGGAAAGTAATATGGTATGCTTAGCGGTTTGCTTTCGTTAAGGAGAGAGGAAGTAATAGTGACAACTGACAAGATCTTGTATTTTAATATAGAATTATTATTATGTACATCGAGAAATGTGATAGGCGCAGCTTAAGCTGGAAAAGTTATAACTGGACTCAATTTCTACTGAATATATTTCCCCGACCATTTACGTGTACTGGACAAAATTTATGCTGTCGTTAAGTAATATTATTAAATTTATGCTGTCGTTAAGTAATATTATTGATCTTTGTAGCAAAATGAAGTCAGCTGTTCAAGAGAGCACCAATTGGCTGCAATAGGAACCGGACCTGCAGAAGCATCAGTCAACTGCTACATACCAGACTACCATGACCTGACACTGGATATCTATGAGGCGCCAAATTTTGAAATTTACTCAAGTCAAATCACCAGACACCGTGAATCATTTGGCCACTCAAAATAAACAGAATGAAATTATACATTCAAAAGCAACACCTTAACACATTCGAGGATTTTAACGTTACAATCTCCAGGGCCCAGGATTATGAAATTCAGCTTAGATTTTTCCACTTTTTATGGGAAATTTTGGCCTACCATTTTAGAAATGAGTTTCCCTCTGTCAGCTCCGGAACTTTTTGGTACTTTTCTGTTTAGTCGCATAACAGTCTACTAAGCGTTTCTAAAGATATACTTCACGAGTCACCGTGCCTCATTTCAACCTCCAGCCATTCATTGCAAGCCAGAGAAACAAAAAAGGCAATTAATTACATATATGATACATGTACATTTGAATATCACTAATTAGAACAAAATGTTGAAAACAAATACATGAACCTACGGGCAATACCATCAGTGCAACAATATCTGCCCTCCTAAAGTCATGTCAAAAGCCCCCCAACTAATGAAAATACAGAAGGAGCTATATCATGGCCTAGTGTTGGCGCAAATATGCAAAAATATGTAAACACTTCCTCTGGTTAGTCATCATCTGATAAACAAACTACATCAGGAGATGTAGCTTGATGGACTGAGTTAGCCAGAACGCTACTGCTGGCGCCAAATCTGGATAGGCTGAATGGAACATTTGGGAGATTTATACCAGATTGACTGTTGGCATTCATATGTAAATCCATGGCAGATAAGTTAGGAGAGGATAACCCACCTGCACTCTCAGGCCAGCGCCCCATATGAGGATCAGACTGATAGGTTGTCAGATTTGGTTGAGGTGGACGGTGAGAAAATGAGGGAGAAGTTACAGGAGTGTTACTAGGTGCTGGGTGACTTGGCATCCCATATGGACCGGTGGGGAGACTGGAGGCTGGCACAGATGTTGAGGGTCTATAAGGCTGGAGATGCGGTGCAGGGGTACGCATCTCACTACCAGCTTGAAGATTTCCTGAGGGTGAAGAGATGGAATTGCTATGAGGTAGTCTTGCAGAAACACTGGAGAAAATTCCTGATGTATTGTAAACAGCTTGTATAGGTGGCACCATACTCTGGGAGCTAGCCGTTGTGGAGGTACCCTGCAGACTGGCTGCAGGAGGCCCACATGAAGATGGACCAGCAACCAAGGAGGGCCAAGTAGCACTTTGCTGTCTTGAAAGCTGAAAGAACTGCTGCACAGAACTTGCATCTGACATTAACATAGTGGTTAGGAAAAGACTCAACAGAAAACCCAGTGCGGCAAGCATCCACATTTAGGGTCATGTATGCCTGCTAATAAGTAGAATATGTTAAACATGAAAATTACATATTTAAATGCGTAAATTTGTCACTTTCCCAAGATGCTTACAATAATCCAAACAACCAAAAACAAAAAACAAGAACTGCTGCAACAGCAAATGCATTGGTTATTTTTTGGACCCTATCAAACTTGCTATTAATGATACAAATCATACAATCAGTAAGATAACATCCATTAACTTCAGTTTTTTTAAAAAATTGCATTTCTTTAATTTAGTTTATGAAAAAGGATGGTGCTAAATTATTGATATGCATTGTTTGCTTGAGGGTTCGATTTGATTTGCCTTGCACACCCCACCAAATGAAGGAAAGCCCTCTGCCCCCTGCTTCTACTCTGCAGGGGTCCATCTACATTATTATTCCTTTTGGGAGAAGAGGGAGGGGGGGGGGGGATATAAATTGGTCAGCATATAAGTACATAAATAATAAAAGCATAAAATTATCCCTGTTAAGAACTCTCTGCAAAATCTTAATAGAATCAGCCATTTTAAAAATATCCTTACAAGCAGATAGTCTCAGACTTAATATGTTACAAAGCCCAAGCCCATTATCTCTAAGGGGTATGAGAGGAGGAATAGGAAAGTGAACCTGGTGGGGGAGGCACACGTGAGCAGTGAAGAGGAGGTGGAAAAGAGTCATGATGAGAATCATTATGGGGATCAGAATCATAACAACCTGTATGGCACGTGGCAGGCTGAGGGGGAAGGGAGAGAAGGGGACGGTTAGGAGGAGAGATTAAGATAGAAGGGGGAAGGGAGAGGGGTATGCCTTTTTTAAGTGAGGAATTGGAGTGGGAGGATAGCAGACCCCTCGAAGAGTCTGCATTTGCCTCTGTTCTTCCTTTTATCTTTTGTTTTGTGAGTGAACCTTGCAATCCCTCTTCCTGAGACTGATATCCATCTAATATCAGAATCAGAGAGGAGTTTTCTTGTGGATAATTAATAACACAGGTCATTTTTAGTATTTTCTGGTGTTCCATTTTTCTGGTACCTTAACATAATACTTTGGTAGAAAATTGTTCAGTCAATAAGAGAATAATAGATGGCACGGAAACAACCATTATGGCTACTGGAAACATAAATTGGAAAGGAACTGATGTGAGATTAGTTTTTCTCAACACATCCCACCGGGCTATAAAAGCAATATTAAAAATTTGATCTCTCTAAGAAAGCAACATACCTTGCTGCATTCCTGGCGCACCAGAAACTTTATGATCCAAGCATTTAGACTTAAAAGTCTCTGCCAAGGTCTTATTCACGTGAACTATGTTAAGACTTGTATCCAAGTTCTTCTTTGTTTGCTTAAATTCAATCTCAATCTCCTGAAATTTAATTCTATACTTCCTGCCAAGTTCCTCCAATTCCTTTTCAAAATCAGATTTCAACCTCAATTTCTGCTCCAACAAGAATAACATTATAGTTATTATTAAAGATAGAAAACCTTGACTAAGTATCATCACAGCAATGTAATACAAGTAAACCAGAAATAAAGCAGAAACTAACCATATCTTCATGGTTTTTCATAATTTGCTCTGTTTCTTTTCGTAATCTTTCCAATTCATTTTCAAGTGGATCATAGCACATAGGTGGAAGCATTCTGGAGGCTGATGGGGTTGCAGTTTGTATAGGATGATTATTGATCTCTGATGGATATGAAAAATTTCTAATGTCTGAAGGCTGTGTCCTGATTCCATCAGGTGTAAGTGAATTAAGGTCTGAATTTGAGGCAGGGTGCACAACAAGTTGATGCAACTGTGAATCTTGTTCTGAATTTGAGTCAGGTTGCACAACAGCTTGATTTGGAACTGTCACTGATGCCTCAGGATCATGGCTGGGGAAAGCATCTTCATTAATTGGCTGATGTTCAACGCCAGTTGCCAAAGGTAAGTTAGATGGATAATGGTCGATAGAAAGGAACTCCGCAGAAGGTAATTGCTGCACCTGCTCTGACGGCATCATGATCAGTGAATCATTATTGCATTGATTAGCTGGTACAATATCAACTGGGCTAGATACCAGCTCAACTTGTTGGGAAGCGTTCTGCATTTCTTCAGCTGCATCCTGGTCAGGAGGGGACTCTACAGATGATAATTGCTGCTCTTGTTCTAGAGGTTCCATGACCTCAACTGGTCTAGATACTGGAGTCTCCTGAGACAAAGTGTATTCTGTCATGGTTCTAGGCACTCCTTCCTGCTGGTCCAATGTGGTACTTTTATCCACTGAAATTAAAGGCTCTATATCATTATGACAATCAGCCACTTCATGACTATTTTCTGGCACTATAACTGGAATTTCTCGATCAGGTATGCTCACTGAGACTCCATCAGGAATTTGTTGCTCCAAAGAAGGTGGATTCAACAGGGAAATTGTAACTCGTTCATTGCTTGGGCTAGCAGCTCCACAAGGCCTTGATGATAAAACACCATCTAAAACTGAGGTACTTATTGAACCTCCAGCAGATACTTTATCCATGAATGAAGGAGGATTCAGAGGAGTTACATTCTCCGGACAATCAGCAAAATTGACCATCCCAGGCATTCCCACAGGTATCTCACTATCTAATACACTTACTGTGTTCCCTTCATGACTAGTTTCTGGCACTTCAACTGGAATTTGTCCATCAGATATGCTTGATGAGACTCCATCAGGATTTTGGTGCTCTAGAGGTGGATTCAAATGGGTAATAGTAGCAGGACCATTACTTAGACTAGCAGTTCCACATGGTGTTGACAACTCTCTATCTAAAACTGAGACATTTACTTCACCCCCATCAGATATTTGTTCCATGGACGAAGGAGGATTCACAGCAGTAACATTTTCTAGACAATCAGTAACATTGACCGTCCCACGCATTCCCACAGGTACTTCTCTATCTAATACACTTACTATGGCCCCATCAGCAATTCTTTTATCAGACAAAGGCCAACAACTCACAGTGACAGCATTATTTGAACCATTGCTGTCATCAGCCCAGTGGATTTGTGCAGCATTCTCACAATTTGGCATGCATGTGGCAATTACACTTGGGATATGTTCTTCAGGTGATTTTGAATTCAAGGAAATGCCATCACTGAAAACATTATTAGCCCTGACTTCTAATGAGAAATCATAACCAGACATGCTCAATATAGTCCCATCAATTTTCCCCTGCGAGGAAGAACGAACTTCGTCCTGACCATCATTTGAACTGCTGGTGTTACACGCTTCAAGGACCACCTCTCGACTGGGAACATTTGATCTTTTCCCATCAAATATCTCTCCGTTAGTCGCACGAAGAACCAATGCTACAGTATCCTCCCCACAACCATCACGAGATTCACAGCTAAAATTTTCACACCCTTCGCCTTCATCTGTCATGCTTGTGGCTCCATCAGAATTACATTCTCTGGAATGGGAATGCTTAGAGATAATATTTCCCATACTGTCATATTGATTTTCAGCTATATTATGGCCCTCATTTCTAGATACTGATTGATCTTCTGAAGCCATAATGTCCACTTCATTAGCACCAGCATGCTTAACTAGAGGAGTTTGCAGTTCAACCGGGATACTGCACGGTACAACTACAGGGGAATTGGTTTCAGGAGTTACAGATAATCCAACCCCAGTCCCAGTCCTGGTCATAGCTTCAAAAATATTGTCATAACTCTTTCTTTCAGCAACATGATCACATACATAGCCCACATTCTTCGGATCATTGTGAGGCTCTGCTTGATCACAAGTCTGCAAGCATTCAACCACAGTCCCAAGTTCCTCTGAAGCAACTATGTTTAACAATTCATTTTGTGCCCAAGACTTCACTTCTTCCACCCAAGTGGCCTCCCTTTCTTGAAACTTCAGTCTTGTAGCTAATTGCTTGTCCTCAAGATCCTTGAGACGTGTTTCATGCTGCCATTTCAGTTCTTCAATTCTTTTATCATAATCACTATTGAAAACCTTGAGCTTTTCTGTTCTCACCACATCATTGGGAGAGCAGGATCGAATAACTGCAGACTCAATTTTGTACCTTCTCTCAAAATCAGCCCTTTCATCCTCAATAGCTGCTTTCAACTTTTTCTTCTCTTCCTGTTGCATAAGAAGTAGCTTCCCCAGCCGCTTTTGGCACTTCTTCTGAATATATTTAATACTTTTGGATATATCTTTGCTGACCAATTCAACCTCAGGTGCCACTCCTGTACAGGAACAAACCCTGTTTGATGATTCAGAAGCTTCTGGAGATCTAGCGACATTAGAAATTCCCGTACGGTATAAAAATATTTTCTTCAGACACCGCAACATTGAATAAATGTAGTCCACCTCTTCTCTCTTACAGTCAAAATTCAAGTGCTGTTTTGGAAGTAGAAGGGAAGCATTGTGGTCAAGTTTGTGCTTTAACAGAGAAGCTGCAGTCCAACACTGAAATTTGCACAGTATAAGAAAATTCTTATCAGTTATATGCATTAAATGCAACCAGCCAACCATGCGAATAACATGCATTCTGTAAGAGGTAGGAAACAAAGTCCTGTAAACCACTGGAGACATTGTTAACTGTAATATATTAAAAAAACATATGCATAATTGCATTTACAAGTGATTTTGCCAGTAGGACTCTATCTGTATCAAATGGGTTGTTAAGATGGTAACCAGATTGCAAATATGCAGGAGAAAAAATGGAGCAAATATTCCTTAGTAACAAAAATGTTTCAGTTGAGTCTGTTTAAATCCCTAGTTCCCTACAATGGAATGCTGAAACCTTGTACACAATGGAAAAGGGGAAAAAAAAAAAAAATTTCCATAAAAAAGAAACCTCATTCAATTTTATATCGATCCTATTTTTTTTGTCATTTTTTTCTTTCTTTTATATTATATTCCACAAGTATGCTTACGAAACTGCTTCATGTTTATTTGACTATGATATTTGTG
The DNA here is from genome assembly GCA_019955255.1 of Castanospermum australe. Lineage (NCBI taxonomy): Eukaryota > Viridiplantae > Streptophyta > Magnoliopsida > Fabales > Fabaceae > Castanospermum > Castanospermum australe. The sequence goes on along the minus strand of NSJW01000323.1, from coordinate 406,459 downwards.
CCCTACAATATGCGGCTTGAATCTAGCCACATTTTGACCCACCTCACTAAGCTGCCCAGAGAAATTTCAACTCCTTTCCAAGTGCTTTGTGTCTGCACAGTGCATGTTCTTTTCAGTTTTCACACTTGCAACATGCTTTTTTTTCGTTTGCTGCCGCAGGCTATATTATTTACACCATCTCTTCAACTTACCTTTTATTTATTTTTTTGTTTCTTTATAATTTTAGTGCCACAAGGCACAAGTTACAACAAGTGACATAAAGACCTTCATTTTCTCTCTAGGCATTCAGTGACTTTTCATTGTTTATGCTCTTTTCTAGTTTTTACACCACAAACCAAGTACCCTTCTTGTCTTCTATCCCACACAAAAAGAGATCTTTTCTTCCTTCCTTATTTTAGATTATCGGGGAGAAATAGAGGCACTAACACTAGTGCAGGTTTTTTTAACTCAAATGGGTTTGCCTTAGGTTCTTCCTCTGTGTACCCACTGCTAGTTCTTTCTCTGACACCCCAAACAAAGGAGCTCTAATCACGTAGAACAAAGTCTAAAGTAGAGCAGAGCTACAATGACACAGAACAAAACTCCTTTCAATTGCTGCTTCAGGGTCCAGTCATGCAGAGAAGAGACTAAAGAGCATGATATTGGCGATACACAAAGTAACAACCGAAACAGATATCACTCAATACTTCGCTGAAGAACAACTATGCTCTTCAGTTTTATGATATTACCACCGAAAGTCACGGAATAAAAGATTTCCTATACTTATCACACAATACTATCGCATATCGTATGATATTAAGAACTATGGTTGTGTGAGTTTCCAGCAATGTATCCTCCTTGGCCATGCAACATTTCAATCAGCTCTCCAGGCGGTGCGTCATTCCAGCCATCTTCTAGCTGAATTATCTGTCCAGCAGCACCCATCTTGCTTATTGTCTCTCCAGCTTCTTCAACATCCCTGAGTTAACATTCTGGCAATGGTATATGGAACACATTATATTTTTAGTTTATTTTCTCATAGTGTTTATTTTATTTTCTTTAAGAGTGTATTATGTAAGGAATCTTGTTAGGTTAGAAGTATTAGTAGGCTTGGGCTTGTACTAACAGGATTATGCTAGTGCTTGACCTATTTACTAGTATAAATAGGACCATTAGGTTAGTGTTTTATGCAACACATCAGTCATACATTCATAATATTATTGTGAGCCTCTTTTCTCTCTTTTCCTCCTTTTCTACCAAAACCCTATAATTTCAAAATCATGAATCAAGGAGATAATTACAATCAATCGAGAAGCTAATCACTAGCAAATTGACAGCAATCAAATAAATACAGTGGACTAAATGCTAATATTCTAGACATAAATGCTACTATTCTAACAGCCAACATATGAAAAATCAACAGAAATTAAAGGAGTATTAGATTTTGCCAACCAAAAGAAAAAAATTAAAAGCCAAAATAAGCACGATGCACTTTTATAATTTAGTGAGATGGGGTATTGTACATTCAAATCAAATTTGACATGATACTACTGCAGGAAAGGAAAAGGAAGCCAAGATTGTCAATGCACAAATCACATATGACGTGGACTGTGAAAACAATCAAGAAATAATGACTGCAACAATCATCTAATGTAATCATGCATCTGACCTTGGGTTACCAACAATCATATATAAACAGCAAAAAACCAAAATACCTATTTTCTTTTAGAAAACAAAAGTTATGCAAGACAGAAAAGTTGAAGAGGGAGAGAAAACTGAAAAAGAAATAAAAAAAAGGATGGAAAAGATGAAAATGCAAGAAAATATTCTGACCAGAGATATTTGAAAAGCCTGTAATATTGACACTGGTTCCCTATTGACATGGTGATTGTTCATAACGTATTGAAGAAAAATATCAACCATGCTCTTGACTTTATCCTGCATTATAAAAAAAATATGTCAACACACCATCAAATTCAGATTCTAATTTCATAATAGAGCTCATATTGACATATAAAAATTCAACTTTTGCCAGACCAACTATCATGAAACTCGTGTGATATAGCATACAAAGTATTAGAGATCATTGCTTGGTGAACGCAGGGCTGAATTAGAAGAATTGACTGCAACATTTATTTCCAAGGCCAAAGTCATAGCCTCATAGGGAGTCAAATATCTAGGAAAACTGGAATTATTTAAAAAGGTATGTAATAATTCCACCATCCTTAGGTTCTGCATTCATGATGTAGAATCCTAGTTTTATTCATAACAGGTAAAGTCATTATCCATATGGTTATCTCGACGTACTCAATGACTTCATAGTCCAACAAAATTAATCCATCAACAATATGAAAGCACTCTCCAACAAAACCAAAATCACCATCAAGCCCTTGAGAAACCAGCAATAGAGCACCATAACAGAGATATGGTCTCATTTATTTTTTCTCCTTTTCTTCATTTCACTATTTTATACTTATATTGATAGCTGTTCAAAGCATGAACCTAATAGATCCAAATCTCATTGACCTCTTCGCCTTTGTTCTTCAGCCATTTCCAGTCCATTAACTTCTTTCCACTTACTGTTCTAAGCAATTTCCTTCCTGTTAATTTTAAAAACCTACTAATTTCCGAATTCAGACATCACCATTAGCTTTTAAACAAAAAGTTACAATTCCAAGAACAGCCATAATCAGAAATTCTAGCAACAAATTTCTTCACACTTAGCCAGTTTCTTGACCTAAGCCTTCACAATTTCAAATCAATGACAAACTGACTTCATTCCTACATCATTATAACACTAAAATTACAACTTTCAAACTATACACCAGAAAAATTAAGGCAGGTTTAGTAATCTATCCCAATATCAAAAGCTCAACAGGAACACAGTATCAAGTTGTTAGACACCCTAAGATGACTAAGGAATAGTTTAGGGAAAAAAAAAGAGAGAAACGGGTGCAGTAGGGAATTAAAGCCCACATAGGCAAGGTGGGAAGTGTGACTTCTTGTAACAACTTGCTGCACATGTGGCAGCAGGGGAGTGGGGGAAGCAAGGTAGTGATCCCTCTATAAGGGGGAGAGAGGGATAACAGAAATGGTAAGGAAGAATTCAGTAGGAGGGTTTTGGGCATTTTGGGAGAAAGCTAGCCCCTCAAAGAGCTAGCATTGTCTCTGTAATTTTGGGTTTCAATCCCATTTCTCATAATAAAAGATGAGGTTCCTATCACAAGTCAACCGAATTCTGAAGGCCTTTTACATTAGTTAATATTACTGAACTACCTATGCTTTTATTCAATCGCTCACAAGTCACATTTAATCAACACTAAAACAATCAGGTAAATAAATAACGATCTCATCAATGGTAAAGGACCAGAGCAGGACAAACAGCAAGTAAAACTTAACAAAGAGAAAACATGCTGCATACTGGGAGAAGAAGAATTTCACAAAGCTTTGCTATGTCTGGCCTCAATAAAAGATGTAAGCTCCTCTGCTCATCACACATTTTCCTTCTTTTCTCATATCCAGTATCATTACCACAAGGTCTATCTGACATTTGATCAAGCAAACAAATTGAGTAAGAAATGCAATTCACATGCTATTGATTACAAACACAAGTAGTTGAATTAGTCAAGAGTTGAGAGACATTACCCACTGGATCTCCAGATTTTCCTGCAAAAGTATGTAATGGTTTCAGGAGCTACCATAACAAATGACAAAGGCTACAATAATTCTTGCTATTTGTCAACCTCATTGAAACATGAAAAGTCATAACAAAGTGAAAGGTAACAAAGGTGACCACTAACCTGCCTTGTTTCCTGTAAATAACTTTTCACCTTCATATTTTGAAGAAGACTGATCAACATTTTTGCCCACTTTCTTGCGCTTCTTTGCTACGTCTTCACTCTCTAGATCAGGCCTATCTACTGAACCATCAAAATGATGAACCCTCTTCCGGCTTCGCTGAGATAAACTACACAAGTACTTCCACTGAAACCATTTTCCCTCCAAAAGTTTTGTCCAAAAAATATGGGATGGCTCTTCATCCAGTAACCCACGTTTCAGCTCACCAAGCAAAGAAAAATTTGCACGGTATGTTCCCCCATTTTGCTGGACTTTCAATAAAATTGAACAGTTGCTTGTGTCATTATATTCATCATTCTGAGATAGTATGGATGAGAATTCATGGACTGCTTCTATGAAAAGTGGTTGTCCAAACAAGGATTTCAGACTTGACCCAGAAGTCTCATCATCATGAAAAACTCTCAAATCATCAAATAGACAAGATGCACCCCACATCAACAGCATATGACTGGCACTCCAGCTTATGTTCTGTAAATTGCTGTCAAGTGTCTTGTCTTGCTTCGCAAGGATTAAGGCTTTTTCTTCAACAGTGAAAGATGAATATAAACGGAATATTTTTATCCATTCAAACTGTGAATCAAGAGTTATCTTCTGAAGGGATCTTATATCATTCATTGGATTCCAATCACTATCAAATATAATAATAGTATCAACGGATGACAATTTAATGCTTGGAAGGCAAGCACATGTTTCTAACAAAAAGACAAATCGTCCGTTGTCCTTCTTGTTAAATATCTTCAGGGCAGCTTGCTTCTTGGAAGGCAAAAGACCTTTATCAACCCGTTCATAAGAATCTGGACCAAATCTTTGTCGCAGGAAGTCATCCAAAATATCTCCTATGGAATCCCTTCCAGAACCACCAATAGACTGCAAATTCAATAACAATGTAATATAACCACTGAACTACCATGCCTGAAGTAAATGATGGCTTATAAGAGAAAGAGGGGCATCACAGTCCTTGTGTGGTCCTTGTGCACTTACCCACACACATATAAGTACAATGAGAAAATTAGAGATAGCAGCTAAGACAAAGCAAAACCAACAGCAAAAAAATCCTTTAGGCCTTAGGTGAGATTGTATTTATTAAGAATAATTTGTTTCTAAGCTTTTCTGATAGTCCTCACTCATATAATCCCAAACAATTCTCCATAACTGAAGAAAAACAAAGAAAGAAAACCTGAGTACTAAGACTGCACTATAATATATATAAAGGAAACAAATCAACCATCCATGGATTACTCTAATTCTAATGAGAACCATTGTGTGATTAACACCAATGAAAAGAAAACAATTTGCTGCTAAGGAGAAATTTTACCAAAAATGATATCCCCCGAAAAATCTAATAAACACTTTTTTACTCAAAATGTTCAAATAAATTGTAGTTAATGCGGAAATAAATCACAAAGTCTTATCCTTTTAGTTGATCTGATACTTGAAAACTCACATACACAGGTGATGGAAAATAAAGACAGGACAAACCAATCTATTGTCCACAAAGAGAAAGAACCATTCACGCATAACACACAAACTACAGAGTACTCTCTCTCTATGAGCCAAGTTTCTCTCTCATGTATAAATATGAAACTGGAAAGACACTTTTCAATAATATAATTTATAAATATTTTTTAAAAGAAGAGACTTTTGGACAAAATATGACGAGGATGTAAAATTTTTTCTCAAATCATGTTAATACTCATACTTTTGAAATAATCTGATAATATGAGAAGTGAGAAACAATTCTATATTGATGTTAACATGTCAAGAGTGCAAAATATATTTACTAAATCATATAAAACACAACATATAATAGAATACAAAAAATAATAATAAAAATTAAGACTACATTATCAAACTTGTATTCAAAACAAAATATATTTAATAGTCATAGAAAATTAATGTAATAAGCCCAAATCACGCTAAATAAGTATAAAAGGAATATCAAATTTTCAACCTGGTGGAGACAATGGATAACAATTTGAATTAAATTACATATACAAACCAGTAACATACTATGATTGATGATGAGTTTGCTTTTAAAATTCTATAGTTTGCACAATACATGGAAATAGTTTAAGTAACAGATAAATGAATCAATAAAATATATTGTGGTCTCATTTTAAATGCCAGTAACTGCATAGAATTTTAGTGTTGGCAGCTCAATGCCATAAACATGTTTCAAAAGCCTGTTTGAATGTTTCTATTAAAAAAAAAGGTATGTTTGAATGTAAAAGCTGATTCATGTATCAACTTAATGCCCAAATTTTCAAAACGTTGACACCCAGGAAAGTAGAAAACACTGAAGAAATTACACTATCGTTATTAGAACCCAAGTATGAAAAGCACTTGAGCAATAAAAACTTACAGATGATGCAGTGGGAAAACAGTCTGCAAACTGTGTACCTGAAAAAGAACAAGTCCTCTTAAACCTTTTTTTCTCAACTCCATGAGCATTGAATCAAGAAGTTGCAGCTTGCCACTTGCTTTAATTCCAACATCCAGATACTCAACCTCTTGAAGGCCTTTAGTAAGTGAAGTTTGTAGGGATGGATCAACAACATAGGGATGATTGCAACACTGTCGACAAATACCACCACCAGAAAAATGAAACCATTAATAAAATTTACAACCATCTGAAGCTTTGGAGTTAATTGAAAAAGCTAAAGGAATGCCAAATCAACCAAAAAACAAATACATAGCTTGTAATTCAAATTTGTTTTAATGTTCAGTTAGGGACATCATATCAGCTTCATAACACATACATCAGGAGACTTTAAACTTACGATAGTCTCAATTTAACAAAACAAATATGAATCAAATTTATTTCTGATCATAAATGAATCAAATATGTACCTAATTGATTACAATTGATGTGCAACCCTATTAACAAAACCATGTAATAATAATAGATGCAAACCAATTAAGATGGTGCAATCGAAATATTGCAGCATAGAACCTAAACCAATTAATATGCCTTTGATCTCATGCCAAGCATGCAACTAGTTCAAAAAGTGCAACCTTACCTTCCGGGTTGAAATAAGGACATCACGAAGGGCCCCAACAGGATCGCTCTTTGATGATGAGCGAAGAATTGAAGCATTTGAAAGTAAAGTAGCACAATACTGCTCAAGCTGCACATGAGATATCTGTACAGGAACCCAATACTCAACAAACCGAAAGGAGTCGGACTTGCATCTATATGCAATATAACTTGACAATCTCTCCTTCAATTGACCAATACTGTTACTGGTATTAGATATTAAACCATCATCTTCTTCCTTATCACTTTGAGGATCAAGAAGAGCCAGAATATTAAGGTTTTCTACAATGCTATCCTGCAAAAGCCAATAAGATTATATAAGGCAACAAAACAAGTTTGAGTTGAGGGAGAAGCTGAAACCTAAGCATCAAAAGAAACAAACCTTTAGCCGGCCACAGAAAAGAAGAACTCTCAAATGTGTGTTTAACATCTTAATTTGTTTGAAATAAGAAGAGATTTTAGGGCATTGGCACTCATCAACAATGATTGCTTCCCATTCTATGCCTCCCAAAACATCTAGATCCTGCAGAATAACATTAAGTAAGTTTACAAGCATCACATTAAGGTTTCAAGGCTAAACTTACAAACATTATTCAATTTTATTGAGAAAATAAAACAGACAACATAAGGCAGGAAAAAAAAATCCAAATCAATCAATGGGACAACTCATCCAACACCCCACCCCTTCCTGGGGGACAACTCCTAACCAAAGATAACATTGATAAACTAAACCCCATCAATATCAGCACCCAGCTTCTTGCACATACCTCAATGAGGATCTCTGGAATGACTATGAGCACTTGGAAGAGTATACAACCTCCTTCGTCAAAAAATTCCAGTCTCCTAATACTGTTACGCATCTCTTTGTTTCCATTGTAAATAACAGCATCTATAGATGGATCCAACCAGTAAAATTCATTTTCCCATGAATGGAGAGCAGCAGCAGTTGAGATGATGAGGAAAGGTCGATAAGTATCAGAGTGCAACGATAAGATAAATGCAGCCACTTTTAAAATTCTGTCCTGAAAAACTCATTGTAAGCAAAGACTTAAGTTCTAAGAATACCAAATTACACACTTTCTAACACAAATAATTTCAAATGGCTCTCCAATACAGAACATGAAATAAAAACATAGTACAACCTTAATATAATCAAATCAGTGTTAACAGAGACAGCTCATTAAACACCATGGAAAAAAGATAATTTTGAGGAAGTCATGCCAGAGTTATAATAGATGAAATAAAATTAGGACAAGCCAACACATATGAAGCAGGGAAATCATTAGTTGAAATCATGATAAATCAGAGTAATAAGAGAAAAACTAAAGCCAAGATATTTTTTTTGGCCATCCCCTTTGCATGAGCACAATACTTTCATCCAACAAATGTTGGCACCCTCATTTTGGCTTTCATATATGGATACAAAGATCGATAGACAGATATTTACAAAAAAATAATAAAAAAAGATTAATAGACAGACACCAAATCAGAATTAAAAGGGCGGCCCAAAAGCCATAGCTCAAGGGTCACCAAGTCTCTCTGGAGATTGCTTGATCCCAAGTTTGAATCCCACCCAGGTCGCTTTCCTTGAACTTTAGCCTACCCTTCCCCTCCCCACGACAAGTCTTAGCCCTCCTTTGTAAAGGGAAAAAAAAAAAAAAGGTGGCTCAGAGCATAAGGATCCCACCATTTTGGGGTGTGGAAAGGGTCAAATGAGTGCAGCCTTACCCTCGTGAGTGGAGAGGTTGTTTCCACGACTTAAACACAACCACCAAGTCACAAGGCAACAACCTTACCATTGCGCCTAGGCTCACCCTCGACCAAATCAGAATTAATAAAATCAAATTTAATCTATTGAAATTTGAAAGGCATAAGTGAAAGATATGAATAGTCATGCTCACGTGGTTATCAGTTACAATAGCATTCTGACCCTTGTGCCAGTGCTCACGTAGTTTGTTAACTGCATCCAAATTATTGTTAACCAATCCTGAAGAAACTCTACCAGGCATCTGAGATAATTTGTTAACAGAGCTTCCCCAGTCTGGTTTCTGCAGATGGTTGAGATGAAACCAAAAGGACCAATCAGGATTGAGGAGAATTTACTATAGTAAGAATATTAGGCAGCTAAGGTTTAATTTAATCAGGCTCAAACATATCATAAAGCACAAATACAAGATAGTATCTGATGTTTAATTATAATATTAGCAGCATAGCCCAATTGTCCCTGCTCAAACTTTATAAGATTATTCTTGCTTTGGCCATGTCAATTGACCTCAGCTATCCTATCTACAGATTCATTAAGAATGCAACACAATCTAATAAATCTTAAAAAGAAATTTGTAATATTTCATAATTATTGTTATCAGGATCAGCCAAGTAGCAATTCAACCTGTGAGAGATTCAAATCAGTGGATGAATCTTTCTTGTGCTGGAATTGTGGTCAGAACCGTGATTCTGTTGCAATCTAACTGATTCAGGATCCAAAATTTCTAGCCAGGTCACCACAGAATCTGGGTCAAATTTTGCACAACCTAACTGGAAAACTGCAACGATTTTCCCTTTTCTTGGCATTGTTTTTTAGATTTTACCAAAAAAAAAAAAACAAGAGGAAAAGGGCCAAAAAATGCCTTCTGATTCAGAATAAAGCCAACCCACCTCCTAATTCACCCTATTTTTCAGATTGATTCCCCAACAATCTTTTAAACCCTGAAAACATTGTCTTCATCCTTTAGTTTAATGGCTACGGTCCCCTACACCTAATCTCTTGGAGAAGATGATTATAGAATAGAAAATAGTGATTTGTGTTTTTAAAATTGAATCCATTTGGCTATAAGAATCTTGATTTACTTTAGAGTTTAGACTTTTAACTGTTAGGTACTTGATTAGTTATTTGGCTTTGAATGTTCATAGATGTCACTTCTTAAATGAGTGAATCATGTTTTATTATGTAGAAGATGCATTTTATGCTATTTTTAACATTTAATAGTGAATATTATTCAATTCATGATTCAGAATGTTGGCCTTCCAATTCATTATTCGTTTTCACAATTTGAAAACCATGTTCATAATCATGTCTGGGGCACCTTATCTATTTTGGAGCACAAAGAAACTCTCTTTGCCCTCTGGAAACGATCTTCGTAGCCTCTGATCAAGCTCTGGCCTTCAGGTGAATCAAGAAATGGAGCATTGTCCAACTCCCATGTAGCATGCTCATAACCAAGACCACACCATTTCACAAACCATTCATAACAGCAGTCAAAATTATCAACTGCATGGTTAGTCCTGCGATCATCATGTTGTCTGGCACAGATTAATGCTCTCTTCTTCAGCAGACGATGGGGTAAACTCCATTCTGGCTTCATCTTTAGGGTCTGAAGTAATGAAACTCTCAGCAATATACACTCATTCTAGCATAACAACCATAAAGCTTGCTTTACATAACATGAAATGGAAAAGCAAAGATTAAAAATTAAAAAACCTGATCTTTCTGATTAAATTTCATAAGCAGCGAAGGAGCTTCAAGAAGTAACTGATTTTCTGGCACCCAACGATTGTGAACATGAGCAAGGCCTTTATATTTCACAAGAAACTCCTTCCGAGCTGTAAATCCTATAACAGATATCATACAACTGGCAATTAATGTCATACCAACATATGCAGCACACATTGGTAGTATGTAAGGGCAAATACAGATGAGCTTCAAGTTGATTCAAAAATAATAAGCGAACAATCCATGAGAATAGTTCGAAGAGTGATAACATTATCATTATTTGTACCTTCAACATTTGAAAACAGAACTTTGGCATCACAAACTGATTCTACTCCCTCTGACACTGAATATACACCCAATTCAATCTTCTTCCTCACACAGAAATGACAATGCCAAACTCCAATGGGAGCATCCACCAGGGGAGGTTCAAGACATGAAAGATGATAGCATCCACCACATCCTTTTCCATCACAGAACCTGCAAAAAGCAGTCAAATCTAAGATTGCAGAACCAAAGAATGCACTGTAAACTTAATGTAGACATATCATGCAGTGATGTCCGTTTGTCTAAGAAATGCACAATGGAAAACATTTAATCACTGATACAGCAAGGTTTTGGACTAGACCAACAGGTCCAACTGTTGACCAGCCATGCTTCCAGTCTGGACCCTCAATCTTAAAACCAGAATAAAGGTTCAACCTGTCAAATCTGCAGTACAGGATCCAGCTATTACAAACCGGCTGGGTCTGAATTTAAAGGAAGTGGACCAAAACTTTTGGATTTGACACAAGATTTGGGCTCATTATTAGGCTGACAAATTAAAGACCAATACATTTGAAACCCAAAGAATATTAAAAACCAAAAAAGAAAAAGGAAACTTAATATAATCGTGAGTCAACAAAGTTAAAGCACCTGCCTAAAGAAAGTGGCTCCACATGCCTTGGAGTTGGAGCATAGCTTTAGCTACTGCTATATATAAATGACAAGAAGTTTCTTATGCTTTTGGTAATATAGGAGAGGATTGAAGATGGAACATTTGTTTTGTTAACACTTTTTTTTACAACATGCAATACAATTATCTATTAAAAATGAAGGGAACGCATTACAAATTAATAAGCTTTAGAGAAGATTGGTACAACTAGGCGCACAAACAGAGGATAAGAGGAGAAATAGACATATAATTTAACGTGATTCAACCTACAATGAAATATAGGCCTACGGTCATGGGCAAAATGAAGAGAAAATTCAATTTGATCAATGCATAGTAGTTGATGGTGGATCACGGTGCCGAGCAGCCACCCTAAAAAATGCTATAGCAGTATAGCGGGTTGCGGAGTGGCCACTATACTGAAGGTTAAAAATTTTATAAACATACAGTATTAATAATCCTATCAATTTTAAAAATTTATACTATCAAAAAATATAATAAACAAAGTTTTAACACTTAAAATTTAAGATGCATTTATCAATTATCTAGGTTAAGATTTTATAAAACTTAAAATTATAATAACAAAAGTATAACAATCATAGTTAAAGAAAAATAAATGCAGTTATCATTTTTTTCTTAGAAGAAGATAGTCATGTTAATTACTATAAACAAGAAGACAAATATGTAAATAATTAAAAAAAAGAGACAGAGATGTAAAAATTTTTAAAAAAAAAGTGATATAATTTTTTAAAAAAATAAGAGACAGTACGTGCAATTTGGAAGGTGGAAAAACACAACAAGACAAAACAAAAGGTTGGCTTTTGTGCAAACAGCTGTCCCTTGGTTTTATCCTCGGGCTTTTTTGCCTTTCTATCTTCTCTTTCGTACCACAGCCAGCACAACAGACAAGGCTAATTAAGTTCTAAAGAGCAGAACACAAACTGTGTTTGGACTTGGCTGGAAAAGGGACTGGCTGACTGGAAGTGGCAGGAAAAGGGATGGGCCGCCGGGAAACAGCCAGAAAATGGTGCTGCAAAGTGTACAATGCTGTGGGTGGCCATGGATGCTCAAAAACAGGGGGCTGTGAATGGGCCATTCAATGGTGTGGCTGCTACATCAGCTATTCTTGGCCGTGGTTTCTCGCTATCCTGGTCGCGACACGAAACTGCTCCGTGACAGAGCTTCTATAGCGGCAGAGGGCCGCTCCTCTCCACCGCGATAGTGCCGCTATTTGCCACTATTGACTACTCGGGATCAATAAGATTAAAAAGAGTAGCTACTCAACACTCAAACCCTAATCCCAATTGACTTAAGATTTACTACACTATACAACCTAACTATAGGTTTTCCAATACATATATATAAAAGGAGGCATATCAAGAGAAAGGAGTAGTTTATTGTGAGAGTAAGAGGAGTACATCTTGACCATTAGATCTTGCATGAATGGTCAAAATTAAAACATATGACTTTTTTAAGTGATTATATGATATTTAAGTAAAATCTAATCCTAACCATTCATGTACAGTTTAATGGTTAGGATTTATTCCTCTCACCTCTCATAATAAAAAATGTTATCATTTCATACATGCCCTATTTGGTATACACGATTAGTATGATAATATTACATGATTTAATGGTTGGATCTGTTTTGAACTCTACAAAAAGTTATTCAAAGTGTAAGTGTGCAAGAATTACTCCTAGAGTACGTAGATCCCTACCCATATATATATATATATATATATATACGTTAATGCTAATCTACTCTTTTTCATGTGTAGGTTAGCATTGTCCTCTTTTCTATATGCACACAATTATCCTTTTATCTTTTCCTAATCAACTTAAATGATAAAGCCTATTTTAGTAATTTAAATGATAAATTCTTCTTTTTAAAAAATAATAATAGTATTTAATTAATCATTTTCTCTTTCATCATCAATGTTAATCTCTCTACCCGAAACCCATTAGGTAATAATGATGAAAGAGACAAGAATTATTAAATAAAATTATCTTTTTAAAGACTGAAATCAATGATAATTGTAATTACTAAAATAGGCTTTATAATTTAAATTGATTAGGAAAAGACAAAAGGATAATTGTGTCCATATAAAAAAGAGTACAATCCTAACCAACACATGAAAGAGAGTAGAACATATATATATATATATCCTTTAAAATTCCTTGCCAGGTCACAGTTGCACCACAGGCTTTTCAGGTCCGGTCACGCGTTAGACAAAGCCAAAAATTAAATACAAGACACTTTATAACAAAAATGTAATATATGGTATAATTTTTCTAAAATGGTTCATTTTTGTGTATGCATATTTTTACAAATAGGAATGTGTTATCAATCATATCATATAAATAATTTTAAACTTTAGTAAAATAATCAATTACTTTCATATAATTATGAAATCATCTAGTTCAACCACCAATTAAACTGGTTGAAACAGTCCAATGGTGAACTAGTAGGCTTACTAGTTTGATGACCAGTTTGGTTTTTAAAACATTGGATACAAACAGCCATTTAAGACAGACACATGAATAATATGTCCTTAAACAAAAAAGCAAGCAACATGCCGACAAAACAGAATATTAACTTTAAGTCCATGCCATATTAGTATAGTGAGTTAGCAGCCATGGAAATTTTACGGGAAGGGGGGAAAAACTAGAATGACAGATGAAAGTACCAGTTCAGCACGTGCCAACCCACAATAGGTTCTAAATGATGAATATACAAGAATGATACACAACACTTGCAAAAACAGACCAACCAATGTAAGAAGTTTACTCACAATAGCTGCCCTTCACACTTGCAAATTAGGCATACACTTTTAGCAACATCAGCTTGTAAGTTTTCAGAAGCTTCCTTCTGCGACATACATGCTTCAATATCACCTCTTTCCTGAAGCTAATGACAATATGATAACCAGATCTAAGACTTGCCCAGAGATAAAATATAAACAAACATTATAAATTTACATGCAAGCAAGTGTACATTATCAAGTAGGCATGTCAAGGCCAATTCCATTGACATGCATGTTTACTGGACAGAAGAGATTGTATCTCAACCCCATGCCAAAAAAAGAAAGGGCAAGATACATTTTATCCCCTTCAAGTATAGCCCTCTCTCAACTTACCCCCTTGAAAATTATTTGTTACCACTAAACAGTGTTTTCAATGGCATATGGCAGCCCATGGTGGAAACTGGAAAGCCAAAAATCCACCATAGATGTATGGCGGATGGCGTTGTGGCAAATGGCAGCCATTTTAAAAATATGTAAAATATTATAAAATACCTGTTGAATATTAAAAAAAAATCTAACAACTTATATTGAGACCAATAAATATAATTAGAAACATTTTTTAACAAATCAAACTTCCTAAAAGTGTCACAAATTCAAATATAAATGCATGCAAAAGTAAATAAACAAAAAAAATGGGGGTCAATCAATAATGGATGGTGGCTGAGTGCATAATTAATGGTTGGTGGATAGTGGCTGAGTTGATAATTAATGGTTGGTGTCTCAGTGCATAATTAATGGATTGGTGAGTAAGTGCATAATTAATGGGTTGGTGGGTTGGAAAAAAAAAAAAAAAAGAAACTCAGATGAAAACAGAGTAGAGACTCATAACAGAGCAAAGATGGAAGCATGTGAACTGAGAGAGAGGGGCGCCGAAGAGAAAGCGGAATGCCGGCCAGCCGGAGACAGTGAGGGAAGCTAGACGGCCAGAGACAAATAGCAACAGCTGACCGGAGACAGAGAACGAAGAGGAACTCTTAAAAACAGAGAGAAGTCTGAAATTTCAAGCTTGCAACCCTTGAATGAGAATTTTCTTCTCACCTTCTAGGACAGACTTGCCAAAAAAACAAAGTTACCCTCTAAAGGTGTTACCTAGACGCTGGAGATCAAGGCAAACGCAAGATTTCTCATCTACCATCCACCATTTCACCCCTGCGGGGCCATAGCGCCATGACGCCATGCTGATGGCAGCCGCCAGGCCATGCAATTCCGGTGGCAGTTTACTCTAAATCCGCCACCACCTTCCACCATGGCCGCCATTTGACAACGTTGCCGCTAACCCCCCCCCCCTTGAAGTTTGGTTTTAAGTGAAAACATTACTTTTAAGTTAAATCAAACAACACATTTGTTAACGTTGAGATAAAAATATATGTCAGAGAGGTTAAGTGACAAAAATCCAAACTTCAAGGGGTTAAGTTATAAAAAATAATTTTAAAGGAGATAAGTTGAGAGAGGGTTATACTTGGGGGGTAAAATGTATTTGACCCATTTTACCCAAAAAAAAAAAACTTGATAAAATGATATCATAAAATTGACACCAAATTAAAAGACAAAACAAAATAACAAAAAAGAAAAGGAAAATTTGTGTATTATTTATGAGTTACAAGTCCTAGTCTCTAATAATTTTGTTCCAAAGCAATGTCCAGTTAACAACTACTAAACAGGAGTGGGGGACAAAGGCCATGTTAGTTGTTTATTTTCACTTCATGAGAGTGTACATAGAGGAGTAAGGAATAGAGCTAAAAGAAGAAATTCATCAAGATGACGAGAAGAAAATTACAAGGAATTTGGAGGATAACGGATCCTCCATAACTAAAAAAAGTAAAATAAAACACCAAAGGAAAGAGAAAACATCAATGGAGCAAAGCTGCCCAATCCTTCTTGCATATATGTTAAGAAAACCCCCTTAAAAAGACAATGTGCTTTACACCATATAGATGCCAAACGCCTAATTTCATCACAAATTAGTTGCTAAGTTAAACAAATCTCCTTAAAAATATGAGTGTTACTGTCCAACTTAATATTAGTTTCTTTATAGATACAACTTTGTGGTCCACATGCATGCTTGATGTTAGTTTGTCTAAGCTTGATATAAATTGTAAGGCCTTTTCTAACATAAGTTAAGCATAGTGGAAAAATATTGTTGAGGAAAAAACAGATCCAACTAACCTCAGGTGCAGAAGGGTTACGTGACTCATTATATAACATGAGACCGTAGGATCATGATCCAACCTGCAAAGTAAAGAATTAAAATGACAATAAATTATGATGTACTGGTCAACATATATAATCTGCATATGCTGTAATTCCTACCAGAAAGATTCCATCCACATATTTCTACAATCAGGTATAGTATTAGTAAGAGTTTGGAGAATAGAAGCAGCAGGGACAGTTGCAGATGACTTATGGAAACGGGCAAACTACTTTCATAGTAACTGGCAAGAATATCTAGCAAGGTTGGAGTTCACATATAAGATCAAAGAAATAAATTTCAGGCCAACAGGAATGATGAACAACACTCCAGCTCATAGAATGGAGGCCGGGATTTGCATTTATGAATTCCCCAGCAGTATGGTAAAAGGCTCTGCTCATGTGCCACAAGGTAGAGGCTTGAGTCAACAATGATGAAAGCCACCATGGAAAAGAGGTTTACAGATTTCAATATAGTTGAAGACAACATGAGAGAGTACAATGCTCCCATATTCACTGCATTAGACAGGATAGTGTATAGCCCCCCACCTAAAATTTTCTGGTTCCACCTAAAAATATATGGAAAATAGACTGAGAACAGTCACTACAATTTTCTTGGCTACAATTTCAAGGGAAGAATTTACACAGGCCTTGGAGTTGGAAATTGCATATTAGTATCTTGCAAGTCACACAAATGGTAGTATCTTGGGTAGCTGAGAGTACACATCATATAGACAGTGAAGCCATAATAGAAGAAAGGTTCAAAGTTTTTAAGAAATGGTGGAAGATAAGTGGAAGATAACACAATACACGAGAGGGAGACAACACAGAAATACCGCCATACATGCCACATTGTATAGAATACAAATACATAAGATAAACAACATCGAAGAGATTCTGAGAACAATAACTATAATTTTCATGGCTTAAATAAGCACTTATTTTTTTAAAAAAAGTGCTTCTACACATTTTTAAGTGTGTTTGGATGTAACTTTTAAAAAAAAGTGGAAGAAGTGCCTTTTAATATAATTTTCAAACAAAAATATCGGTTACCTTTATTAAAAACTACATCTCATATCCTCTCTTTTTCACCTCTTGCAAACCCTATTCACATAAGCCTACCTAGTTATGTGATTTACATTCTAAGCAATGCAATTTTTAACCATTGTGCCTTAATCCCTCAAATCGAAGCCTAAGCTTTATGACCATACCACTTAGAGAAGGTGAAAGAAAACAAAATCAACAACATATTGTTAAGCTTTTGGGTACATAACTAAACATATTCTGACTACATCACATCTCATTTTTTATGACCATATAACAATGGTATACTTGAAAATCTCACTATCACCAAATTGCCAGCCCATTTCATCACATCTTATAGCTAAAAAAAGTGTTTTTGGATATCCTTTATTCCTTTTCAGTAATTTTGCTATAAAAAAGTGCTTTTGTTCTCTTTTATCCAAACAAACTTAAAAATCTTACTGTTATTTAAAAGTACTTCTCAAATAAGATATATAAAAAAAATTCTACTGAAAAAAGATATAAAAAAAAAGTACTTTTTTCATAAGCTTATCCAAACGAGCCCATATATGCTTAAGAGAAAAGAGTTTCCACATCCCCCAAATTAGCAGTTCATGAACCCAGACAAAATCACCAGTAAATAGCAAGTTGTAGGGAAGTAATATCTAATGTTTCTAAGGGTAGTCCCTAACATAATTTTGCATGGTCCAAAAATACCAATAGATACCAAGGATAAAGTAATACTACACAGCTAGGAAAAATAGTCAAAATTTTTGACAAAATTCAACTAGAATTAAGGAGGGTTGTTAGCTGAAATGAAGTGATCCCTACCACTCACCCATCCAAGAGTCACTCTGTCAAAAATTTTGATAAGAAAATTCGGGCCATATAGTGTTTTCCATCAAGGATATGCCATGCTTAGGACCGTACACCTATCACTAAACCAAAAAAACTATGAATTGCAAAGACTAGTGTTTCACTTGACACAATCAAACAATAGAAGTGACTGAGAAAATAAAACCATAAAAAAGGGGATAAAACTTTGTTTTTGTTAAAATTTATAAGCAATTATATAACCAAAGCACAATTTTCCAAGATGTCTTTACTAATACCCAAGTCACTAGAACAAAAAATTTTGCCGGATTTTCTACTTTTTTTTTCTTTTTTTCCAATAACAGAAGTGCCTGTTTGGCCTTGTGAATTTTTTTACGTTTTTAAAAGCAATATTAGAAAGAAACAATTTCGTCTTAAAATATCTTTTGCTTTCGCTTCCTAGGAGAAGCACCAATTCCTTGCTTCTCTTCAACAGCAGATTTTTCTGCTTCTGCTGTCAGTTAAAAGCCCTTCTATACTTTGGCCAAACACCTCAAAAATTTAAAAGACTTGCTTTTTTTTTTTAACTAAAAAGCAGCTTAGCACAACCAAACAGGCTCAAAAAACTGTTAAGAAAGGAAGGAAACACAGAGCAGGGGAATCCGTGATCCTCCTAAAAGAAACAAAAATAATTAGCAACAGAAACTAAGACAAAGAAGAAGAAATATCAGCTAGAGAGCACTCTCCTATCTCTTTGCATTTCTGATATAGAAAAAACATGAGCTGAAACACACTTGGAAGCTAGAAAATAAGCCTGTCCTGCAGGCAAGGTTTATTCTTCTTTTTTGATACCAGCATTTAATTATAAGAGGAGTGATATATTACATGAAAGAATTTTCACAAAAATCCCTTATGAACAACATGGCACACTAACTTCACTCTTTTTTCAGCCAAAACATAACAAACAGAAATTAAAAAGCAAAACTATCTGAATCACTGTGCAACTCATTCATAACCATTTGCACGAAATGGTTTTGTAACAATTATCATTCCCTAATTATAATCCACCCAAAACTTAATTGTATGCAAATCTTATTAATGGTATTAAATGTGTTGATGGGCCGCATTTCCTTAGCCATGCCAATAAAATCTACTTAGAGAAAATGGAATGTGGATGGTTATAACAGCCAGATTGTTTCTTGTAAAATAAATAAATAACAGCCAGATTGCACTCACAACTCCAAATTATGAGACCTATAATCACCAAATGCAGCAAAACTTTTTCTATCATTAACTGTACGATGAAATACCCCAATTTTTTTCAGACACACACTTATATTTTACTATCTTTCACTTCTTTCCTCCTTTTTCTTTTCTGTTTTCCTTGCTTTTATTACTAATAGGGACAGAAAAACACCCCTCCAACACCATCCAAAACCAACATGTTCAACTACAATAAAATTATAAAAGGACAAAAGAAGCTTAATATGACATATCAAGAACTTTTTTTCCTAGAAATCAGTCATATGATCATGAACTTCAAAATAAACTAGAAAAGACATTTTGAGATGGGGATCAACAAAAGCCAAACCTCTTAAAACACAATAAAAGTAACAAAACACACCAAAAGACCAGAATAAAGAATGGATTAAAACTCTTATTTCATACTAATTCAGGAATAGAGTGGATTGATTTCATATCATTTGCTTACAAGTAACAAGTACCTTATTTGTTTGGAACATGACCCACTGGTCCCCACAATACTGCCACATAGCATTGAAGGGCCAGCATCAGAAATCAAGTTGCAGTTGTCATCATTAGCCAATGTGGCAGAAACATCAGAATCCATGTCCACCACGATTCCTTTTCTCTTAGAAGGCATCAATTTCTTACCCCTATCATGCCCACCACTCTTACTAACCAAATTTTCATCCAATATTGAATTCCTTGACACTAACATCTGTAATGTGTCCTCTATGCAGCAGTCAGGCTGAACCCTTTCAGGTGCCACGCTAGTCTCATAAATTGTAGAATTAGATGGTACCAGTGAACCTAGAGTCACATTATTTTCTAATGATTGTTTCACAGGCTCACTCAACCTAGAGTCAGCTCCCACCTCTTTGGCTTTGGCATCTTCAGATGGCAGTATACCACTCTTGGAGACTTTTTTACAATCTAAATGACTCCCTTTAACGCACTCATCAATCTTGCCTCCACCATTGTTCCCACCTTCCTGAGTTGACTTATCTGTCCTATTCGGCTCCTCATGGCAATCTGACAGTCAAGAAATTAAAAATGATTAAACAGTAGTGGAAATAATAACAATAATACTAATTAGCCATCGAAAGACTTGAAGACAAGGCCAGCCATTATTAGCCCTCAACTACTTTTTTTATAAAGTGATAGTACATGTAACATTAACCACCAAAATAACATTGCTTTTCATCACATTTGGATAAATAAAATATCTATGGCTAAGCAAAGGACAACGGAGTTGAAGAAAAAATAATAATAAGAATAACACTATGTAACCCGATATATTATTACCTTTGTTTGGTTTTTTAAAGATAGACCGGTACATACGGGCATCCATTCTCTTTGATTTAACCTGAGAAGTTCCCACATCGTGTTCCTCATTTTCACTGACTTCCTTAGCTTCAAATGTCAACTGTTTCACACTCTTCTGTCTTTTTGACTTATGCATCGAACTCAATGACCCCAAGCTTTTAGAATCTGAAGGATTCAAAGAAGAGCTGTTCTTAGTTCTTCCAGATCTCCTCAAAGGACTTGGCATCTTCTGTTTCTCAACCCTTTCAGATTTCCTTCTAACCTCAAGAGGTGGTGGCGTCCTCTTTTCAAGTCGCTTAGACTTCCGAGTACTTGAAGGGCTTGGAATCATCTTCTTTGATAATGTCTCTCTACGAGACCTTCTGAGACCAGTTGTACTTGATGCATTAGGGCGTGAGTTGATTGGTCCTTTATCAGCAATTCGTCTCAGACTCCCACTATTAGTTTCTTCATCTTTAGCCTTGCAACTAGAACGTGTATCCTTTGCCATCTGTTCAGCTGAACATTGTGAGACCAACAGAATAATCCTTTAAATCAGTATAGACACAAAAACCAACATACAAATATATAGATGTCGTTGACATATGACAAAATCTTTCCTGAGCATCCGCCTAAGAGCTTAAACTTTTACAAGAGTTGGTCTTTAACATAGTACTAGAGCCCCTAAACCAAATGGTCAAGCATTTTATCCTTACTATTATCGTTCTTTATAATTAAATCAAATCTCAGCACAAGGTAAGGTAGGCATATTCATTGTCCACGCTTCAAGCCCAAGGAGATTTTGACCTGTTGGAGATATAAAAATCATCCATAGGCCTCCACCTAACAGCTTAAGCTTTTAAAGAGTTGGTGCTTGACAGATATAATCAATTGAAATCCAGCCATTAATCAAGATTCACTTTGGTGTTGTGATTAATAAAAATAGCAATAATAGTAATCTGTGTTGAAGCAATGGGATGAGATGCATTGATTGAACTATTATCCACCAGCAAAAATATAAAATTTTCCTCTATGTTTGCTCAAGTAGCTCAAGGGAAAATTTTATCTCCATAACTAATGCAACTAACATAAATGAGTAATTTTCCACTATACCTATCCATCTCCATACGATAAATGATTGCAACCATTATAGATACAAGAATCCTGTGGGCGCAGATGCAAAACAAATAAGCTAATAAAAGCAACAACTAGAATTTGTGAATGCAAAAGTAATATTGGGATACACAATACATAGATATCGTTTCCCGTCATCCCCATGGCAAATCAAGCATGCTTCATAACTTAATTCCCAGAACTTATATAGTTCACGCAAAATAGTGTAACTGAAACTCAATGGGCATTACTTAAGTAAGAAGATTTTGACTGATATATAGGAGTATCCAGAAAATTTGCTCAAAATGCCAGCCAAAGAAACAAAAGCAGAAATGCAATGCAGAGAAATCTGGGGGTTTCAATTTTCAAGGTCAAATAAAATTTTCGAACCAAAATCAAAGATCACTGCACACTCACCGCAAGTTCGACATAATAATTGAACCGAACCCTAATTCACCAACAACAGAAATTCCAGAGACATGATTTGGCAGACAGTATCAGAAAATTTGACTAACCTTAACCAACCTGCATGAACGAATTTGCAATTTTCAGGTAGGGGATGGTTTTTAAAGCCGATTTGATACTGTATCAGAGGGATTGGTGGCGCTATATCTTCCGAGAAAATTTGAGGAAAAAAAAAAAAAGCAACAACTACATTATCGTTGGCGAAATATAGGAACTCTGGCACCGACTTTGGGTCTGGGCATGCTATCAATTTTGGCTTATAGACAAACTTCCTCGGTATCGGAAATTACCGGAGGGCCAAATTGTCTTTGGAGTTTGGACCGTGTTAGGACTAAGGAGTTCACCACGACAGTTCATCACGACCGTCATAAAATAAAAATAAAAAATAAAATCAATCTTAAAACAGATATCATCTATCATCTATCCTATATATCTACACTATATATGAGAATTTCTCAATTTATTCTCCAACTTTTATTTTTTTAAAATATTATTAATAATTAATTAAATATAAATAAAAAAAACACTGTAAATTCATAATTTTTTAATCACAATCTACAATAATTTTGGAGTGTTATTTTTTTTTTCTCTTTTTCCTTTCTTCTTTTATTTTTATTTATTTTTTATTATCATTTTTTTTAAGAATCTTTTAATTTTATTTGTCATCTTATATTATTTTTTAATATATAAAATTTTTAAAAATTAAAATTTCATTTTTATATTTAAAACGTAATTCATTTTTATTATATCTATATCTTTTAATAAATATATATAAATATAAAAAATATAAAATATAAATTGATCTACCCGTGAATGCACTAGTTATGTATAATCAGAATGTGCATTTTTTTAAACAATTTTCAAGAATAATTTTTCAATTTGATAAAAAAATTGATAATATTTAAAGTACAAACAATAATTTCATTTTTAATAATATTATTATTTATATTTTTTCTCAAGTTACTTAATTTATAAAAGGATAATTATTGTTATTTTATAAATTAAATAAAAATATAATAAAAAAATGTAAAATTTTATTTCACAAAAATTTGAAATCCCAATACCATCTTGTATATCAATTATGGGATATAATACAAAGTAGGAATTCATTTTATATTTTTTCATTAACAAATATAAGAATGCTTTGACCCGATTAACATAACATAAAAGTTTAAACATAGAATAATCACATACCAATAACACTTGATTAAAAAAAAAATACAGGCTTAGGCCCCTTTCGTACAATCCGGAAAAAAGAGATAAATAAGTATTATAAATAATTTTGTGCAAAAGAATTAATATAATAATTTATGATGTTAATTCATTTTTCTTCCAAAAGACGCACCCTAGCCGCAACCAATTCTGTAAATAATTACTTTGCAAGTTTTTGTTAAACTAATTAAATAAAATTATCACAAATTCATGCTGCCAGACCATGTGGTGGAGGTGAGTATGCGATGTGTGTTTAAACATATATGTATTGTCAAAACTTTAGATCTTAGTTAGTTCTAATTTTTTTTAGATTAATTTGGCCACAACAAATTTATTCTCTATTTCTCTGATAGCCAGTAGCTTATAAACTTTCTTAAGTAAACCATGTATTTTAAATTGCACTATGATTGTTGGGGGAAAAAGGTAAACAAAATCAACTAAAAGGCTATTCCTTAAATTAAGCACATAACTTAAGAGTAGCTAGCTAGTCAACTTTCATTAAATATTTACATTTAAAGAATTAACTTTTTTCCTTTTATGTTTTCCATAAATCACGTATCATTTTTGGCATGCTAAGCGATTCATCGTTGACTAAAAAAATTGTTTACATATTTATTTTGCATATTCAATTTCTGTTGATCCCTTTTTATGGTAAAAATCTCATCAAATTCTTGGACTGTTTATATCTGATCATGCAATCCCCTAAACTGGTACTGATGGACACAAATGTGAAATAGCTTTTTCATATCGCAACAAGTCTTCACTATTTACATAGCTGTGCTTTTCCTTTGCTATCTTATGCTCACATGAATGTTACAGTTAGTAGATGAAATACGTTCATAACGTCAAACTGGAGGGGGAATATAAACTGGCAGATGTTGGTTTGGCATCTCAGAACCTGCCACGAAAAGAAATGACAGTTCAGAAATTTTCAGAAGATGGGTTGCAACGGAGTACCTTCTCAATATCAGTTTCTGAAGGGGTGGACATTTTTGGAGTTATTTCGCTTGAATCCGCAAAACTGCAAAAGACAACAATTGATGGAAAATCAGTCAAAGATGACATCGTGAAAGTCTTGCAAAAATGTTTTAGCCAGCAGAAAAAGAAAAACTGTTAAAAGCTTAATTACTTATGAACTTCCACTTCCTCCTACTTATTTTCCTCCCTTTTATTGTTTCCTCAACGATAACAGGTTTTAGGCCAGTAATTACTTGGTTGTACTAGGCATCATTAGTCATCACTAACCTTCACAGCTAATTAGCTGGTTCCTTTCTTGTTGATTTATGTGTTTGTTTGTCTCGTTCTGTCCTTTTCTAGTGCAATTTTTTTTTTTTTACAAGTTTTGACCAAATAGGCACCGGGTAGAAATCACTTAAGTAGTGGGACCTAATAATAAATTTCAATTTTTTCTCTATTTAAGCAGAACAGCTTAAGCAAAATTCGAGTTCAATTGTATTTCTTTTTCTAGTGAATATTCTTTGTACAAAAGGAATTTACAATCTTTTTTCTTCTTAAATCTTAATAGATATGGCATTAAACAGCTAAAAATTGTTCTATTGATTAAAATTAAATACTTTACACTTGTATTATTTGATAAGTTTTGAAATCAAATGAAATCATAGAGTATAAATATGCTCTGGAGTATAATGAACTAAAAAAAATCAATTTTTGAGTATTCTACAGTAATGAATGAAAATCACCGATCGGCATGGGCTTTCAACACATCATTGGGCTGAAAGCCCAAACTCAAGTGCTGTTAGGATTTTTTAGATCACTTTGGTTTTTTTGTTTTTGGTTGAGATAGGACAAATTGATATTAACGATTCATGCATCATATTGACATAAAAAATTGGCTGTCTATAGTGGGAAGGATTAAAATTAACATACTCGTAAAATCCATGCTGCACTCTGTATGGCCGTGATAATGGTACGTTGCTTGAATATGAGGCAGGATTCTACTAATATTGTGATATCAGTTTTACGAACATCATAGGTTTATTAAAGCAAAGAACTAAAGATGCCATTTATTACTATTGATGTAGTTAGGGGTAAAAATAAGTTATATTAGGTTAAACTTTGTTTAAATAGGTCTGATTTATTTTGTAAAATATTAAATTTGAACCTAACATATTATTTGACATATATTTTTTTTTTACTTGACTTAATTTTTTTTATAAAAATATAAAAATTTGACCTGACTTATAAGTATATTTTAAAGGTTATATTACATAAAAATTTTAAATTAAGTTAATAATTTTATAATTTAAAAATATTAAATAGCACGTGTCTTTAATTAAAATTATTAAATTATATTTAAAATTAATAAGTTATATAATGTATAATAATAAATTATATAAATATTATAATTTTTAAATTATATATATATATATATATATATAATAAATAAATGACTTATTAAATTAAATAAATATTTTTAAAAATTTAAATTTGACTTATATAACTAAATAAATTTTTATAAAAATTTAATTTATATTACATAAGTCTACACCTATAAAAGCAAAAATAAACTACGTCGTCGACATTGGTAAGCCACTTGGCCTATTACACCCTTAGATGCAGTTGCAGTGAAATTCTTATTTTAATCTTGTTCTTTGCATTATTGTCGAATGCCTCGAACTTCAATTTTCTACGGGATCTTTTGGTATGTAGAATTGCACCAAGCGGTTGTTATTGGTTGCAGTGGTCTCGCATTAGTATATCATTCCTACAAACTACAAAGGGAAAGAGAACCGGTTAAAGGAAGAACACTTGGCATTAATATATACTTTATGAAGAAATAACGTCTAAGAAAAAAAAATATTTATCGAATATAGATCCAAATAAAAATAATTTTTACCTTTTTTTATAAAAAAAATTACTAAAAGATATATTTTTGAAAACTTCATTCAAATCAGATATTAAATTTGACCTATAATCTAAATTGAGAGGGACGAAGGTTTATCTTAGTATATCTTACACTGTGTAAAGATTCAAGAACACCAAAAAGTTATTTTGAATTTCCAATTAAAAATATTTAATTTTGCTTTACTGATTATATTATAATTAAGTACCTGTATGATTTTAAAAAATTGAAATTTTTATTAATTACTACACTTTCCTAGTTATTAATAATATAAAAAAGTTTTTCGTTAATAGTAAATTAATTTTAAATTATAAAAATGTTTTCAAATTATAACATGTGATTCATGCTTGACTTGCCGTCGGATCAATGCTTCTCGTCATGTGAAATGTTAAAAAGTCATAGTACGTATTTTACATCGCGAACGGCGACTCAGCAATCTGACTTGTTACCATGTAACTGTTTTCACCTGATCAATTGCACACAGTTGAAATCAAACGAGTAACCTTAATAAATAAATAAATATATCGTCACATATATACATATATACAAACACATACAGGCGCAAACATATATATACATACACTTGGTTATCATGACACTGAATTTCATAATTAATTAAAAAGACAACAATATTGAATTAAATATAAATATTTTTTCAATTAAAATAAATAAATAATTTTTATAGTTTTATTTAATTTTTATTTTAGTCTTTATAATTTTTTTTAATATATTAATTTTTATAGTTTTATTCATTTAAATTTTAGTCTATGAAGAATTAATATTTTAATAATTAAAAATTATAAAAATCAATCTATTATAAAAATAGGGAACCTAAATAGCTTAATAAATAGAAATTATATGAACTAAAATCTAAATAAGAGAAAAATATAAGGACAATACCTTTATAATAAAAATCAAAAATCTAAATAAGTGAAATTATATGGATCTGATATAAAAAAAATATAAGAACCAAAATAAAAATTAAGTAAAATTATAAAGGATTAATTATTTATTTTAATCTACTTTTTGAAATGATTCAATGGATTTTGTTAATTATTTATTTTATATGAAATTATTTATTGTGATATACTTCTTTTTATTTATCTTTTAAGAAAATTTATTTTAATTTATCTATCATGTAAAAAAAAATGTATAAGAATTTGCAGAACTTTGCTTAGTTGGTTGCATACCATAATATCATGGCCCGTATTCACAAGAGTGCATTGGAGGGCAGGTAGTTCCTCTGAAGCGTCCCATATCACTATTTCGACCTTGTCGTCAGAAATATTAATTGAGGATGAATAATTTTATATTTTTTAACTCATTTTTTTAATAATATTTTTAATTAATAAATAAAGTAAGTTTTTAATATTTTTAAAATATTAAATATTTATTTTATTAAATAATAAAAAGATCATTAAAATTTTTTTTTAAGTGAATATAATAAAACTCGTAACTCATTGCTTCAATGCTTTTTTACACTAGTATCTACCTCGTGAGCTGGTCCCATTTTGCTCTCTGCGTCATAATTAAACTCCCCCTCATCCTCTGTAGTGGTAGCATACCATAAATATTGAGGAACAATTCTTAACCCAAAATAATAAGATCTTTTACATTTTATGCCAAAAAAAATGGGAAAAAAGTATTTTAATGCAAAATGTGTGAAAAAAAAAAAGTAAAAGTCTTCTTTTTTCTTTTTTGTTTATTTTTTAATTATTATTTTCTGAAAAATATATGAATAAAGGGACTAATAAGTAATAACATGTTTAAATTGACTTTTAAAATTTTAAAATCATGATGTAGATAAATACGGTAAAAAAAATTTGTTTAAATTATAGTTTAAAATATTTTAAAAACTAAACTAAACATGTTATAAGAGAATGTGCATACCATTGCTCATCATGAAGGCATTTCTTGCCGACATCGTGACACAATGCCGGATGAGAGAGAAAAACAAGCGCCGTGAATAAACTGCAAATGGAGACTTTGTTGGTAAGCTCCATTTTTCTTCTCTCGTTTAGAAGCTTCTGCGAAAACGTGTGGAGTGAGTCCTGGCTCATGCTGGCTAGCAATTTATAAAGGTCAACTTTTGAAAACTCAAATAAAGTCAATACATTAATTGGTCAATTAAAATCATTGTAAGTAATTAATAAATAATTAGTTATTTAATTCAATTAATTAATTATCATTAATTTATTTCTTTTATTTCAACTTCTTCTTTATCTCTTCTTGATTTGACTTTTCAAAAATTTCTCATTTATTATAAACACGGTTGCCTAAACAATTTTGTAAAAGGGCCACTCTAGTGATTAAGGAGGTGAGCTGTCTTGATTATTTGAATCGAAACTTTAAGACAATATCTGAAAGAAATTAATTTTTGATGGAGCATATACACTTTTAAAAATGATTTAGAGGGAGATATATAATCTTGATTAATGCAAAAACTTATTCAATAATATTCTTTCACAGGAAAAAGAAAAAAACTGTTGCGGGAGAAGAAAAAGAAAAGCAGATTGTACTTCGAAAAGGCAATTGATATTGACAGTGTTAATGAGAATTTACTTTTTAAAGGCGCAGTTTTGAATATAGGAAGGCAACAAGTGGTAGCGGTGGCCATGGCCATGCTACTTTCGATGATTCAGATTTCAGAGTTTTTCGTCCCTATTCACGTATTGGCATTAAGGAACCTTTTTGTAGGTATCTCATTTAAGAGAAATTGAAATTACTACCCTTTTGCGTGTTATATGAATCAGAAATTAGAGTTAGGATCCTAAGTTCCTAACACTAGTTAATCAAGTACACCAGCTCTTTGAATTTTTAGTCAAGAGTTAAATTAATTAAATTTTAGTATCTTTCTTAAAATTATTCAAAAGAAGGATTTAGTTTCAATTGAACTAAAAGCTAATTCAAAAATATTTTCACTTTACGAAAAAAAAGTATGAGACAGTAATAATCAAACTTTAATTGCGCTGTATGTCTAAAAGACCTTCGCTTGAAGTGTATAGTTTAGACATAAAGATATATTTCGTTATTTATCTATGATAATTTTATTTTTCTAAGCAACGATGCTAGATCCCCTTTTTTTTTGTCAAAGATGCTAAATCACCTTTTTTTTTTTGTCAACAAGATGCTTAATCACCTTTTTTAATTTTTGTGGTCTTCGGTACAACAGCCACAAGGACACAAAAGACAAACAAACCAACTCCCAGCTACAGCCACCCCAAGAGAAAATGCCAAACACAACAGAAATAACAATACAAAGCAGGAATGCACTAATGGTAGTTGGGCGAGCACCAACTAGTAACTGGAACTAGGAGTTAATTGGATCTCGCAATAGGAACTTGACCACAACTGGGGGAGGGTGACAACACCAATTCCTGAGAAGCGCGT
Source organism: Castanospermum australe (assembly GCA_019955255.1). NCBI lineage: Eukaryota > Viridiplantae > Streptophyta > Magnoliopsida > Fabales > Fabaceae > Castanospermum > Castanospermum australe. The sequence continues at coordinate 376,750 of NSJW01000323.1, read as the reverse complement.
TCTTAGCCTCAAGCTCTATATTACATTGCTGGCAAATGAGAGACTGAGATAAATGTTTCTTATGGAGGTTAGCTTTGACGGGGAGGGCATTGTGAAAACATTTTCACATGAATAATTCAATCTTGGTTGGAATTTCGAAGAAATATTAAAATTAAAAATATTAATATTTTTTTAATTAACTTTTACTTTAATATAAAAATAACAAAATTTTGTTCTAACTAAAACTTTAATTTTAAATAAAAAGCAAATGTATCGTCTAATTATCAAATATAACAACACGACTTTTTAGACAAAATTTTTACTCTCAAGTAAGCTTGTGCAACATTGTCAACACGCATTAATCATTTGTTTGGATGAAAGAAAAAAAATAAAATAAAAATTTAAATTTTGAAATGGAAAAAAATCTAGAGGAAAATTTTTTGAATTTTTTGTCTCTACTATTTTCTTTCTTCTCTATGTTTTCTCTTGATCCAAACAAGAGAAAATTTCAAATTTTAAAAATTTCTTTTCTCCTTTATTTTCTTTCTCTCCATCCATATATTGATTCAAAGTTACATTTTATTGCTGCCCCATACAGGAGTTCAAGTTACATTCTATCATCATGATTATAGAGTTCACAAGTTGGACCAGAGAAGCCACTGGTAAAGGGAAATTAATGAATTAATACCAACCTAGGCTGCACCACCTTTCTCATTGGGTAATGGACCAGCAGGTTTTTATGGCCCAACAGTTAACCCCATTGGTAAAAATATTCAAATTCTTATCCACAATGCTTATGCTACAATTTGTTAAATTTATAATACTTTTTCAGATGTACGGTGGCAGGTACGAAACTCTCTGTTCCTCACGCAACTCAGGTATAATACACTGGCCGACTAATTGACTTGCCTTCTGAATTTTGATTGTCAAATTTGAAATGCGGAATATTCAACAGAAAAAAAAATAAAAAGAAAAACGCGTTTGATTACGGAAAAATGAACACGTATACCCTACAACTATGTAATAGAAAGGAAAATCCTTGATATTAATAATGTTATTTTTTCAAAGAAATTATTAAAAATTTATATAAATATATATAATTTTTTATTTTAATATTTTGTTGCACATTTTATATGAGCGTGCTACATGTGACATAATATTTTAAATTGCACCATTTTAAATTGGCACATTCAAAATTCCAAATACATTACTCGTATAAGCTTTATTTTTTTTTATTTGTTTCCTAAATAAGCTTTATTTTTTTTTATTTGTTTCCTTCACGTCAGTGTCCCACCTACCACACAGGCTCTTTCAAAATTCCAAATACATTACTCAAATAGGCTTTATTTTTTTTATTTGTTTCCTTCATGTCAGTGTCCCACCCACTCCACAGGCTCTTTCAAAATTCCAAATACATTACTCAAATCGGCTTTATTTTTTTTTAATTTGTTTCCTTCATGTCAGTGTCCCACCCACTACACAGGCTCTTTCAAAATTCCAAATACATTACTCAATAGGCTTTATTTTTTTTTATTTGTTTCCTTCATGTCAGTGTCCCACCCACTACACAGGCTTTCAAAATTCCAAATACATTACTCAAATAGGCTTTATTTTTTTGTTATTTGTTTCCTTCATGTCAGTGTCCCACCTGCTACACAGGCTCTTTCCTTTTCTTCTCGTTTTGTCTCACTTTGCCAAGCACACATGAACATGGCTTTTTCTTAACACACTTTACTTTTGAAACATCACATGCTCCCATTATTCGCCTCACTTTCTCCAGCCCGAGCCCACCCGCGTTCTTTCTGTCTCTGGCCATCTCACTTTTCACCCTCTCCATAAATATTACTTTTTTTTTCTACAAAATTAATGTAAATTTCAATCAAAACCAAAGCCAAATATTATGAGAGAGAAAAAGAAAATAAAGAGTGGAGAAAAAACAGGGTCAAATAAAAATAAAATTTATGTAATTTATGCAATTTATATGAATCGTGTTATTTAGAATGATGCACGATTTATATAGATTGTGTAACACAATCACATGTAATGTGAGAAAAATATAAATTATTGATCGTATAATGACAGTATATTAATAATTATTTTAAATTAAAATATATAAATGGTTTGATAACTTCTATTAAAACAACAGTATTGGATACAAAATCCAAAGATAAACATATATAGTAACGAATAACAATCTCCTAGACCTAACGAATGTGAAAATGCATTCACTATATGTCAGAAGAAAATAACAAATCATCCTCTGCTCTTATTAGCACTCGCCAATGAATTGGACTTTTCAATGTTTATCTTTCAGATGTTTTGGTCCATAGAATTGCAGCAAGCGATTGTTTAGTGGTTGCACTGATCTTGCATTAGTATCTGATTCCTGCAAAGATGCCAAGTTCAAAACGTAAAAAATTACTTGATCGATCATTATCAGCATGCGTAAAAGTTGACATTTCAAAATTCAAAATCAAACAACGAAATAAAGTATTCAATTGCAAATTTTATTATATTCGTCTCCCTCATAATTAATGAGTCTCTATTAAGTTTTAATAGTTATTCCTACCATTATATATATATATATATATATATAACATTCTTATTTCTTTTATGTCAACTTTATGCAACTTCAAAAATATATGCGGTATAATGTAAAATTCACTTCTTTTTATTGTTTAGTTTACATTTTTATCCTTTAATTTGGTTAGGTGAGGTATTTGGAAGTCATAATAACTTTCATCATGAACAGCGACTCGAAGCAATCTGACCTGCTCCATATATATATATATATATATAACATTCTTATTTCTTCAATGTTAACTTTATATAACTTCAAAAATATATGCGGTATAATGTAAAATTCACTTCTTTTTATTGCTTAGTTTACATTTTTATCCTTTAATTTGGTTAGGTGAGGTATTTGAAAGTCATAATAACTTACATCATGAACAGCAACTCGAAGCAATCTAGCCTGCTCCCTTGAAACAGATCTCACCTGATCAATTGGATAAGGTTCAACAGAGAAAAGTTATTTACATAATATTCGACAAAAGTAAGAAAAAATCAACACTAATATCGTTGAACAACTTAAGCTGCTGCAGCAAAGTGGAGCCAGCAAACCTCTGCAACGATGGTCCAAGTAACATTCTCGGTGCAAGGGGGAGTAGTCAGCGAACCAATGTATCTGTAATACTTCCTGCTGCTTATTTTGATCTGCCTGGGATCAACTACACCCACCACTACTTCTGCCTCCGTGGTATCAGAAATGGCCTTCAAGGGATTCGTTAACTAGAAATTGAAGAAAATAGTGTCAGCTAGCGCGCAGTGTCATCATTGGTACACACACAGACACAGACACAGATCTTTAATTTACCGATGACAAGAACCAATCTGGTCTTCCAATATTGTACAGTATTCCAATCACGGCAGTTTGTCCTGATGGAGTTTCGTGTACCATGTGTAACTCTAGATCAAACCTGCAGTGCAATGGAATATTTCAAGTTTTAACTATTTCTGATATGGGTGATAATTGATATGAAGATATAATCTTCCTGTGATTGGAGATTGAAATTTTGGGTAGAAATTATTTGTAAGTTTAAAAAAGAAAAACGTATATTTTTACCTTCTGCCATCTATGGTGTGTTCGGAGGGAGAATGCCAGTGACATTGTCGGAGTACGTACTGAGTTCCGTTAATTTGAAGATAACCTCCGCCTGCAACCCATTCTAGCTGCATTCACAAATTATTAGATCAAATTAATTATTAGGGAGACAAGAGAGAAACGTTGGAGTACTCTTTGATGTAACTTATAGTGATTTCAATAAGTGCCAATTAGATTAAGTTGTTCAATTTGCTATATATATAATTGATTAATTAACCATGATATCGTGGCCTCTATTCTTAAGAGTGGCATTGGAGGGCTGGTAGTTCATCTGAAGCCTCCCTAAATGGGACACTATTTGAACCCTCTTATTCAATAGATCAATCGGCGATTGCATTGATCCATTTTTACACGAACTCCATTCGGGGTGAATGTCTCCCCAACGAGATGGTCCATTCTTGCTTTCTTCATCGTAACTAAACTCTCTCTCATCTTCTGTAATTGCCATCAAAGAATGAAATATTAGTATGCAGGTCGTGTAATTAAATTATGCAAAGAGAAGCTCATCACCTTTAATTATGGGACCTTTTAAGCTAATCAAGAATTGATTTGGACACAAATTCATGAATGTTTCCCAAAAAAGTAAGTTTATATAGTTTTGAATTCTTGAATAATATATGTAGTCATTTAATTTATGACAAGCATGCATGCAAATTAAAAACAAAGCGACCAATTAAGCAGCGAGTCGATCGATCCTTACCAACTTCTCCAGACATCACCGGGCAAGAGAGCAAAATAAGTGCTGCGAATAAACTGCAGATCAAAATCTGGGTAGCAAGCTTCTCCATTTTGATTGCCATCTTTCGGGTTGATTTAGAACTAGAAAGGTTTTAATTTGCTGGATGTTGGAGGTGGAGTGGTGGTGCCTCGGAATCAGATAGCTATATTTATAAACGGCCAGGTGCTGGGTGCGCAAATTAATTATGAAGTGTTGAAATTGGAAAAGGCATTGATTTGACCACTTTAATTGAAGAGGCTTTCTAAATCTCCCATTCGGACTGGGTATCGCGTGGAACTTTCTGTTTGTTGTAGGAAATCAACAAGAACTTGCCGTTTGCCATCAGCTGTGTATGTGTGTGGTTTACAATGTTTTAGTTCCGACTAAAAAAATGCCCATGTCATTGTGATTCGGCTTTGTGTACCTTCGCGCGTCCTTCAATCGTTTCCAAAAATGCGATTTTCAGGAAAATCGATTTTTACGTTTGTGACGACGAATCTAGCTTTGAAAAATGGCTTCTAATATTCTTAACTGCTGAGCTCACTTGCATGACTCGCTGAACTAATAGGCGGGGGCCACGTTAGACACATGGACTCACAGAGTCAAATTCACATGCATAAACTGGAGCAAAATTGAGAGACAGGACCAGGTCATTAAAAGGTGAAACCCAATACCATTATAGTATTAGAGTATGCTTCTTGCACGGTTCTTTCAATTGTAATTAGTTACTTTGATGTTTGGTCGCAACGCCAAATTAGTTTTAATGACTAGTTGGATTACAAGTTAATTCACCTTTGAATTCAGCCAAAAGTGAATTAAATTAGTGGGTGTTTAATTTTCAGATTGTCAGTTTTGTCTTTGTGAAAGGTACACAAAAGAAGCATACAATCAAGACCAGTCAATTACTCGAATTTAATCTCCTGCGACATACTGGGGTGCGCTATGTCATAAGTTCAAAGACGTAGATATAAAGAAAGACAAGTTCAAATGAGTATATTATGTATGAACAGAGATTGGTGGATATTACAAGATGTTAAAAAATTCAATTGCTTAACATTTAAAATGTTTGACTTGTGCTTTCCAGTAGTCAAAAGTTTTGAAATTTACTTCCATTATTTATAAATCGAAACCCTTAACTTCCATTATTTTTAGAAAATAACTTTCTAGGAAGAACCGTGTTAATGACGGTTGCATTCTTGATATTTTTCTCTTTTAGCTAGTTATATAATTAATTCGTTCGAGCTTTGAAATATTACAATAAACATTTGATTGCTATCGATAAGTACAAGAAACAGACCGTAATAAAAATATATGACACATGTAAATTGTCTTGTCCAGAAAGTAAGACAGCCCAGGAATGATAACATAAAAAAAGAACACAACACCGCCTATAAAGTTTTTGATAAATTATTAATTAGTTTTTCACAGCAAAAAATAAGATTAATTATTTAATTTCATTAGAAAAGACATTAAACTTTGATCACTCCGAGTCTGATATTCATTTGATGAAAAAAAAAGAGAAAAATATAAATAATAATAATTGCATATATAAGCATGCATAGTAATTTTTTTGCTTAATTGTCACGGAAAAAGAAAATCATCCACTTCCTACCTGAAAAAAAAAAAGAAAATCATCCACTATTAATATCAAATGATCGATTACAAATTTCAAATTTTTAGGTTAGACAAGTTATTGTCGGTGCCCTAGTTAGGGTTTCTTTTGGGTATATATATGGTGGTTTTCGTTTAATCGGGTGTTTATTTTATTCATCTTTTTTATTTCTTTCATTCATCCTGTAGTTACATGGACATGGCTTTCTTTTTCATTGAAACGGGGCAGTTGCTTCCTCTTCGCGGCAACCCCATCCTTTAGTTTATTATTATTATTATTATTTTATTTGGCTGATATGAACTTTTGTAAGAATCTCTTTTGGCACTTTTATAAGATATGAGATAGGTACAGTCTTTACAATTAGATATGGTCTTTGTATATATCAATAATGGACTCAAGAAAAATCAGAATTTTGCATATTGCCAAATGATCGACAACTGTTTACAAAGTGGTTTTTTTTTTTATATTATTCTTTTGGAGTTATCCAATTTTAAATCTTAATGAAGTAAATTTATATTTTGTGGAGAATCATTCTTCTCCTTCCCTATATAATTAACCTTGGTAATAAAAAAAAAAGATTTTCGTATTTGTAAATAAGATTCAATTATTTATTATTAGTATAATTTTTTTACTTTATCATTTAATTATGTGTTTTCACATTATTAAAAGACTTCAACTTTAATAATAATTATTTAAAAGACTATACTCTATTAATAATGTAATAACATATAATTCAAAAATAATATAATAAATTTTTTAAGCGAATAAAAAAATTACATATGGCACAGTCTTATAACAGAATATCACATCATATTATTGGAAAATTACAATCTTCTATATTGCATCTTTTATATTGATGTCTAGGAGGAGGTGATGCTCCAGTTAAAAGATGATATTGTCAAGTATAGATATAATTTTGACAATTTAATTATGAAGTATCCATATTTCTTTTGGATTGATTTTCTAAAATTAGGCTGGAGTGTAGGTAAGTTTGATTTTGGGATTTTGATATTTGTACATTTTTAAAGTATTATAATTTTTATATAAGAGTTGGCACAATTCCTATATGAGGATTCACCACGTACGTTTTCGTACATATGTTGGCCTTATATACAAGATAAATTCCTCAACCCTGAAAAAAAAAAAATACAACTGAAGTAACAGACATTCGTTCTTTGCACGGTGCATTAGAACTTAAGTAAGTAATTAATGAAAATTAATATTTAATTAATGCAACAGCATCCTCTCCAACTCCAACCTATATGTCTCGTTCACATTATGTGGCTTGGAGCATATGTCCATTTAAATTGAAGGGCCCGTGACTCTGTTTTGTACCTATATATGTGGATTATGATGTAATAGATGATGCAAGAACCCGTTTATTATCATCAAAATTATTCATGTTTAAATTGCATTCATGCTTTAATTTATTCAAATATTGTATGCATTGCAAATTGGACCGAATCATCCCGCGTAGCAAGCAAGTCATGACTCATATAATTAACTTAATTTCCACAAATTAAAACACAGTTTCTGTAAATTAGCTGATTTTGTACCCTGCAAATAATCAAAGCCAATCAATGCATATTGCCAAGAAATTGATAAAGGAAATAATGACCACAGTAAAAAACAATAATTAAGGCTGCTTTAATTAATTGCACAATGCATGCACTCTCCGCTCTATTATTCTTCCAGAGAAGCCAATCACCTTATAATTGAACGAAATTGAATTAGGTCCACTAGTAGTGCAAGGAAGAAGCATTGTTTCAAGGCAAACACAATTGCAATATGGTCCCACCGGATATAGAGTGGGAAAGATGTTACTGGAAACGGAAAGCTACGGCAAATCATTGGTCATTTTGCTTCTTCTTCTGGATTTCAAGTCCATGTTGATACAACAAACTAGAACTTGAAAGCCTCTGCCATATATGGAGTATATCAGAATGTGGTTTAGTCATTTGTTATAAATCTTGTCTGTATAAATCGTGGTTAGAAATGAACGTGAGCAAAATTTCTAAAACAAACTGAACTGAGTTTTATAAAAAGAGAATGACTATTATTATTTTTGGTACAATTGCCACATGAAAATTTAAATTTATGATTTTTATCACAAATTATTTAAATCCCACCATTAGCCCTCATTTTTAATAACTTAAATAATTACTATTATTTTAGTATATCACATTTGTGAGTTAAAAGAAGGATTCAATTTTTATTTATGATATGAAAGAGTTTTAAGCAATATATATCATATATATATGAGACAATGTGCTGTATTAATATTAATCCCATCACTTAGCAACTGCTAGATATTAATCGCACTACATATTGTGGCTCGTTGACTTTGGATTATGATCAATCCAATTCCACCACTAATTTGTAGTCTTCCAATTTATGGCCGTGCCAATAGTTCTGACAACTCCATCATTTTAATTGTCTTAAAATAATTCTTTTAAAATAGTTTGGGAATCCCACCTAATTTTACCACATTTGGTGGAATCTAAATATAAATATTATTATGCTATTTTTTCACCTCAATTTCACACCTTGATTTTCTTATACATTTACGTACTTTTTATAATAAAAAGAAAGAGAAAAGGAAAAAGAAGTAAAAAGAAATTGAAATTTTTTTCATTTTGGATAGATATATGGGGAGAAATGTAGGATTGAGAAGTACCAATAACATTTTCTTATATAAATATTTAATATAACTGTCAATCACAAAAACCGTATGATGCTTCTGTATATAAGTAGCTTAATTTCTGCTACGTTCCTCGTTAATTAAGTCACACACTCATTTTCAGTGCGTCGCCAGCTAGAGAGAGGTAAGATTAGATGGGAATTTTTGTCTTTGGGGTTTGATTAATTCTCTTATATGTGTATACTACTAGTTGATTTTGTATTATTTTTCATGAATTTGAATTTTGTACAGGCCAACAGAGAAGAAGAAGAAGAATGAGCCGTGCAACCCTTTTTCTGGTACTCCTTATGATGTTGAGCATATCGTATTGCTTGGCTGCAGGCAAGAAGGCAACCATGGGTGAAATGAATATGAAGAACGAGCAACTTCCAAACGAAGAAGATGAAAACGTTAATCCGGCTTATGGGTATGGTGGAAGCAGTGTGAATAACCACCACTATATCCCCAGGCAGGACTTTAACAACAATGGTGGTGGTGATAAAAATGGAGGTGGAAGTGGCTCAGAAAATAATTGATATATATATATGCTTGTTTGAGGCAGAAGATATCGTTCATTAAGGTCTATAAATTAAATAAAAGATACTCGAGAGCGTCTGTAGTGTTGTGGCTTATGATCTGTCTAGTGGAATATATATAATTTCAATACTTCCTCTCATATGTAGAATATTGCTATATATTAATGTAAGTATTTACCCATGTCCATATATATCACACATTTCGAACACAAATTTGTTTTGTTATATATACAAGCAAGGCATAGCTGCATGGCTCTCTTTTTCTCTTCCTTTCCCCACAGCTTCCTTTACCGTTATGATGGAAAATTTTCGAGTTCCATGGACAATGGTACTGAGTACTGAGTATTTCTCGCACTCAGTATATGCAAAGTGAGTGATTTTTCCACCCCACCTGTTTTTCGACATGTTTAGCTTTACTGCACCATCATCATATTCTTCCTCATCATATGCAACAAAGATCACATTTGCCATCCAACTCTGCAGATCGGAGGGACAATTTCGCAAGGTTTAAGTACAGTCTAAGCAATCATATTGGTATTTTGGTCATACTGAGATTCCCAAATAAATTTTTTATACTTTCACATCGTGATAATTCTATGGTCAATAATTTATATTTTCTTCATTGGCAATTTTGTTTGCTTGTAAAAATCATCTTCGGACTATAAAATATAAAGAGTAAATTATTACAATCTTCTTTTTTTTTACCTGATTTTTCACTAATGATATCTCTTTTTATTTTTAAAACTTATACATATACTCTTAAGTATTTTAAAAAATTTACATACACCTCTTAATTAAATACTTACATAAATCTTCCTTATATTTTAAAAACATGATGCACATAATTTCTTTGAAAATGAAGGTTTGTGTAAGATTTTAAAAATAGATAAATTTTTGTAAAAAATAAAGAAATAGAGAAGAGATTGGAATAATTTATTAAAATAAATTATCAAGCTTAAAATTAAATTAGAGTCACACAGCCAACGAATTATGTTACCATTAAATCTTATCGCAAAGTATATATTCAATTGAGAACCCTTGAATCAAACTTCGGCACATGATATTGGAAAGCCAAAATCCTAGCGTGGGAACCCAGTCATCAGCATGCGCAAGAACTCAGAACCTCTAAACGCATTTCATAGTTGCTGATTGGGTCTTCAAATTGGTGACAGCTTAAAAAAAAAAAATCAAGGCTGTGATGGAAGGAAGACAAAATTGTCGTTTGATAAAGTGTAAGATTTTCAATGTTAGAGAATTAATGTGGGAAATAATTAATTCAGCTGTCATTTTTAGTGGGAGTAGTACTTAATATTTATTACTATAATAGTGCTAGATTTCATTTTCCAGGGATGCATATCACACATACACACACATATATATAGAGAGGGAGGAATTTATTGATAAAAATGAGACATTATATGTAAGCAAGCAGTTTACTTGATTAATTTTTGTCTTTATCCGCATACCCCCACATCCTTTGGGAGTTTACTTGATTAATTTGAATGAAATAATCACATTATTTATATAGTGTATGCTTTCAATTATATATATAAGCAATTAATAAGGTTTACATGTAAATCACGTTAAAATAGGTTCTTTAGTGAGAGGGAGTTGTGTATGGACATATGCTGCTATCGTTAAAGTCACGATGAGAGCGTTAAGTGTGCTTTAAAAGCTTAAATATCTTTGGTTAATGGTTAGTGTAGAGAGCAACTGCGGTTGTTGACGTGAGCTGGTTGTGCAGCTGTACAAATTATTCTTCGCCAAATTGGCTCTCAGAAGAAGCGTAATTTCCATTTCGCGTTTTCTAATGCTTATCTACTAATTAGTCTATACAAGGTATTCGAAATGATTCTTCTATGAGGGTCTTGATTGCCTTACCCAATTCAATTAAGTTGCGCAGAAGTTATCTATGTATCCTAATTTGATTTTGACATCAAGCAACATAACCAATAAGCTTGAATCTAGTGGAAATCCCCTATATAAATAGGGACTAAACAACATCTTGCAACACCATAATTTTACCAATTTAAATAATAATTTTAAGAGAAATATACCATATAAATAATAGTATATACGTACAGACATTTATACTTATTTTTGTGCCAATAAATTTACTTCTAAAATGCATGTAAATTTGTACAATATCACATCAAAACTATTTTATATATTTTTTTGTATCTTTTTGGTTTCCTTAATTAAGTGTTATTCATATAAATCCCAATTTTAATGATTACTGATAGCACTTAAACTTTCTTTAAGTGGAGATAACCACACTACTTCCCAGCTGCTGTTTCCCATCACACAACCTTGCCATGCCTCTAAACTAGCTGGTTGAGCCGTTTGCTTCCTTCTTCATCCAAGATCATGCATATTATTTTCTAGATATATAACTCTGATACTTAATTAAACTATATATATGATAATGCTACTCCTTTTTTTGAAATAAATATAATTAATTATATATTTTAGATAATTTCTTATAAGTGCATATCATACTTATCATTAACCTTTCAAACTGGCATCTGAAACATATATAATATAGGTAAGTCGTATGGGTATTTATAAAAACAATTCAAAGAGTGATTGTGGAAGCGTTTTTGTTCTGCATTCATGTGTTCTGCTATAAAGATATTCCCTCCATATATATGATGAATATCATGGAGTTCAAACGGTATCTGGAAAATTATCATGGATTGATGTCTTCAAATTTTTGTGTACTATATTTATTATTTAGTGGGTCTATACTCTTTCGCATACACACACAAAAAAGAGTGCCTATAACAATATTAGAAGTAATACAAATTTGTGGCATGAGTTTTACTCTCTTTTTGCCATAATGCAATAATACACGGTTCGCTTTTGATAGTGAAAGCAACTAATGGAAAAAAAGTGTACAAATTGAAAAACATTTATATGAGTCTCCATCCCTCTCAGTCTCTATCTTTCTATTTAAGAAGATGTTTTGTGCACTATAATTTCTTTCAATTGAAGCAATGATGAAAAACATTAACTTTGTGCTTATTAGTTGCCAAATTCGAAACTGGTGCTCCTTCAAAACTATACCAATATACTTTACCGAAAAAAAAAAAGAAAACTACACCAAGATATCATATACATGAGGAACAAACACGGATCCGTGATGAAATTGGTAGATTCTTTTCTGTATTTTCTCATCGATTCAACCAAGTTGCACAGACTACGGATATTCTTCTTTTTAAAAGAAGAAATTAACGATCCCAAATTACTTTTGCATCAATCAACGTAACCAATACCCCCGAATCAGGTGGAATTCCCTATTTAGTCCACCTATAAATGGGGACAAAATATTTCATCATTTAACATCTTTGAATAACAACTTTAATGGGCATAGCACTTAATCTTGCCTCATTAATTTGGTGACAACCCCACCATTATATTATTTGAAGTTGACTTCCCAATTATTCCCAATCACACACAAGCCATAGCCTTCCCATGCCCCTATATATAAGTTGTTTGAGCCTCTTCTTTCTTCTCCATATAGGTAAAATCATACATACCTAGCATCCTAGTTAATTATCTGGTGCGTTAACTAATTAACATGCTGCACTTTTTTTTTTTGGTGGAATAATTGTTGTATATTTATGTACATATCTGATATTCATCCCACTGCTTCCTCTTTCTTGTTTTAAATCATATACATATCTTATGCCATTGCTTCATAATATGGTTCTTACTTCCTAGAAAAGAAAATAAAGCATGCATGCATGCATGTTTACTGTGAGTTCATCTCTCTACTGAGTCAATAACCTTTACTTTACTGGCTAAAACAAATCCAGTTACGGTAAACGAGGCAGGAGGGGAAGGTGGTGTCAGAATGAGGCTTCTGGTGGTAATTGCACTAGTGTTGATGCTGGCAAGCTCTTCTATGGCCACAGATAGGGGCAAGTTAGCAACCAAAATGCATGGAGATCAGCAGCAGGAGCTAGGCGCAGAAAACAGACAACCAAGTGACGAGAATGATCACCACCACATCCCTCGAAAGGACTATGGCAAAGTTGGACCTGGCCAACTCACAGTCGCCGACGATAATGATCACCATTACATACCTCGAAAGGACTACGGCAAACCTGGCTCCGGCCAAGTCACAGTCACTGATGATAATGATCACCGTTACATCCCTCGCAAGGATTATGGCAAACATCCTGGCAAGGAAGGAAACGTTTAGCAGATGAAGAATCAATTATATAGCTGTATGCACAAGCTTAAGGCTTTTAATGTTTCATATATAAGTAAAGTGATGATTGCCAGATATGCATGTGTGATTATCTATGTACATACAAAGGACTGGCTAAGATTTTGGCTGTACGTGGAGCTCATGTACAACGCAAATCCTGGCCATCCTTTGCAGGTAGGCAAGAATTTCTCTTAACCCTAGAGCTAATGCTACATATATGATATCTGCTATATGTGTTGCCTTTGATCATGTACTGTGTAGATAATACCTTATAAGCATGATCATAGTAATTAAAATCATAGTTAATTAATAAAGATCTGAGACGGTTTGCCTCTATTATATTTGTCATGGTACGTGCTCCTACCATTTTCTTCAAAAATACAAAATTTTCATGATTATAACCTCCAAGTGAAATACTTATAAAATTTGCAACATTATATCATTCAGACTCAGACATAACTAATAAATTGCATGAACAACCACCCTACGTACAGTCCCTAACTTTCCTTTATAATGATATTTTCTTATTCATATACACAAACATCTATATTCATAAATAATGGAATAATGAGTTTTCCTCCGTCTTCGTTTTCTTCCTCCTTTTGCCACACAAAATTTCATTTCTTCTTTTTCTTTTGCTGCTAAGGTCGAGCAAACTCCCTAACCTTAAATACCAAAGATGTAAATTTTCAAGCAGTTAGCATTAATTTTAGAGCAACACTATTTAATTTAGCCGAATGTTTTTACCGCTGAAGCTTGGAAATTAAGGAAAAGTAACATTGTTGTGGGGTACAATGAAATACAGAAATATTATTTTTATCCGCATTTTTTTCACTTCCCTTACACACTGTTATTGTAAAAAAAACAAAGTAAGAGAGATAAAAAGGAAAGATGAAAGTCTCTCTCTTCTTTTTTTTCTATGATAAAATGTAGGAGGGAAATGTAAAAAAAAAACAGTGTAAATATAACATTTCTCAATTGAATAAAAGATTAATAATATTATTTGTATACTGTTTTTATTACAACATTATTATACTAATTTTTTATAATAAAATAAGAAAAAGACACAGTATTTCAATACACTCTCTCAGACTCAATTTTTTTTTTAAATAAGAAAGTGTAAGGTTGGGTGTAAACAAAATGGATTTGGATCTTCTCATCTATTTTGTTAGAGAAAAATAAACATAAATTTTATAATATAAAGATCTATTATAATAAGTTATAAAATTCATTAAATTATATTCAAAATTAAATATATTTTTATCTCTTTAAAAGAATCCTTTCTTTAACAATAGGAAAAAATCTTAATCCAAACAAAATGGTATAAAAAAACTCTAGCAATTAAAGAAGCACTATGACACTGAAAAACTTCCGGGAGGTAATATATGGTTTTTTGTTTCCCCTAATTTTTATCCTTTTTAATTTTTTGGGAGTAGTAATTACCGCCTACAAATATATATTTGCCAAATCTTGGGCCCAAGTTTTCTCCTTGACTAGTAGTGCTTGTCTTAAGGAACCTTCAGGCGTCGGCTAGGAAAATCATAAATAAGCGCTTGTAGCCCTACTAGCAAAGCAGGCACTAATGGGCACTTAATTCGCATGAAAAGGGCGTTTTGCGGCTGTTTCAACTTTTAATCGCCGCAAAAGAAGTTGCGGACGTTGAAAATTGTCGGCAAAACCCTGCCACAGATTCATTCTCGCCAATTTTGGCCAACGGCCGCTGTTTTTCAGTACCTTTTTCACCTTTTTGTCTTTTGGTATAGTACCTTTTTTACTTTTTATCTTGAAACCATGGAATTGTAACCCGCGGTTGCTCTAAAATTCAAACAATTTTTGCTCCCTTTTCAGAAAATATGGTTAACCAACGCTGAATATAAATTAACTGTCATAACCCAGTAGAGTCGAAAATGAATTGAGCTTAGTTACGTAATGATTTGAAGATATTTCTTAACAACCAACTCTTACAATAACTTAACCTAAAACAATAACTTAACCTAAAATATTCAATGAATAGATAAATACTTTAAACTTACAAATGCAGTAATAAAATAGAAATACATGAATATACCAATATAACAAATATTAATTAAATAAATACATGTATCAACTTTATTAAATTTTCAAGGGTCCATTTCTTGTTCCCTCTATTCCATCCCAATCCCAACTTGTTAGAAGGCATTTTAATCAGCCTACAAAGTCATGGATCACATGCCCTCCAAGGTGACGTGTAAGCTGATCCTCCTGCTGTAATTGTTGTTTCTGGTGTTGTACACCTTCAACGCCATGCCTGAGACCCAACGTTAGTGACACAGATCCAAGACCCCCGACCTCAAGCCCACCGCACCGGTATGGCAGAAAACCCGTTAGTGTCCCATCCATGTTTGATGTAATCTGAGATTCCGTTTTAGACCGCTTCTCTTGACTCCACCATAGTTCTGCACCTAACCCGTTTTCCTCTGCATTGCCAGCTAAGGATGAGCCCGTTTCCATACACTGAAACTGGTTTTCAGGGACTGCGTGCATACCAAACTTGCTCACAGGCTTATCCACTCTAGGCTGGCTGGTACCTTCGCTGCCAGAAGGTTCCCCATTTTTACTAGAGTTGTTCTCGTTGGCACCCGTTGTGCCTTTTGTTTCAAGCATATGTATTTCCTCAACCATTGGCTTCCACAAACGGACCCGAGCATTTATGAACCAATTTGATACCTACATTAATCAGTTACCCCATTATTTCAGCAGTAAGTAACTACATTACCACATACAGCTTATTAAGGATAGTAAGTATCTGCACCCAGTTAGCAGTCATGGTGACCAGATCCCAATTCCTTCTAATTGCAGGAAATATGGAGAATGTCAGAATGATAACTTTATGAAACTGTTTGACCCTACTTATAATAAGCTCTCACGACCAAAAAAGGGAAATGGAGAACCTAACAGAGCACTCAATTTTCGAAGGTCAGAAATATTTACTGTAAGATTTGGCCGACGGCATAGACTACTTAAGCCACCATGTGAGCATACGTCAAATAACAATTCAATCAACCAAATCAACAAGGCCTAAGGACATAATAATGAATTCAAAAGGAGCAGCAGATCCCCCACCTGGTTTCGTGACAGACCTGTTTGAGTAGCCAACATATGTTTATCAGTGTCTGTGGGGTACCTGAAATGAAGCAGAATAGCAACAAAAAAAAAAAACCACAATTCAATCCCTTTTTCTTCTTTCTGGAATACAGGGAAGCGTGAGAGAGAGAGAGAGAGAGAACATACGGATGAAGAAAATGCTCAAATAACCAAGCTTTAAGAATTGCCACTGATCGTTCTGGTAAGCCTCTCTGGGGCCTCCACACATGCTGTTGGGGTTCAAGAACGCCCATATACAACCCCTGCCAAATTTGTTCTTTGGAAAGCTTTGGTCCATGCACCTTAGCCTTGGCATATTAGAGTCAGCTTTCCTAGTAGTACTGGCGGTGGGTACTGACAAATCCTCTCCCAAGACTTCACTATTAAGCTTGAGCTGATCTGAGATAGCATTTTTTATGCACCTGAAGTGCCTTGATACTGACTTGAGAGCCAAGGAGATGAAAGGAGTAGTAGAACTAAGGCCTGCTACTGATTCAAAGGATAAAACAACCATTTGCATTTGTTGATGATACTGCTTGTATCCCCTGCTAACCTATTAATGGCCCAGTGCAAAAGTGTGTCAAAGGGAATCTTTTAAAAGCATTTACAAATATTATAACTAGCAACAGCATAAGCCCAAGAATTGAATTTAATTATTTGAAACCAATAAAAATATTAGAGTTTATCCTTACAAGAGCCGTTCATCACAACCAAATTTCAGAACTATTAAGGAACTGTAGCACACCTTGTAGAGTGATGATGTAGAAGGCATAATAACAAGATTTTTTTACAATCTTTTTAACAATCACAATCTTTTTTGGTTAAATTATTACTAGCATGCTGAAGTAAATGATAGAAACTAACCACTAATAACCCGCCAATTTGAGTAAGTTGACGGCAACCGGTTAGGGCGTTGGACTTGGGAAAGTGAAATTTACACAGTTGAAAGGTGATCAACTAGCCCTATTCTTACTTTGACTTAGGACTCCTATATATATTTACAAAATTACAAATATGACTGTGGGCTAGAAGCGAATACCAGTCAATCTTAGCAACAAGTTTGTGCCCTATAGTCTATATGAGTATAAAGAAGGGGATGATTGGGTGCACCGTCCACATTTCTGATCTATCACTGCCTGAAACAACAACTCCAACTCAACAATGAATAATTTTCCCCTAGTTCATCAGCTAAATTGAAATCCTTATTTCATGAACAAAAGTATTTTTGGGATACATCAACATCTAAGTGGGTGCACAAACGCATTTGGGGGTGTGGGTGTGAATGTGTGAACATGAATCAATAAATGTATCCTAAAAGTCTCCAATCAGCAACACATTTTATTTATTTTCTTATAGGAAAAGAAATTCGTTTGTAGAGAAGGAAGGAAGGATTACCGAATAGGCAAACAGAGGATAACACAGTTTCCAACTAAAAACCAAAAAAATAAAATAAAATAAAAAGTACTAAAGATATCAATCTAAGAGCACTCCAGTCATGAGGCTGATAAGATTGAAGAGATCCCTTAAAAAAATCACATACGGAATTCCAAAGTAAGGCAAAATAAGAGAGCTAAATTAATTTGTTGTTTGGGACATATACAAAAAAAAAAACAATTCCTGATAAATATATATTATTACCAACAAATGAACAAACCATCCCATTGATGATATTCAGAGAGTGGTTAATAACTAACCATTTACGAATTTAATTAACTACTCAAGTGGCTAATTTTTCCTCAATTCAAAATATGTTAACCAAGAATTTAAATTTGTTATTTCCCTTATTGTTTTGTGAATATGCAGAGATTGATTCAATTAAACTATATAAATGTTCACTCATGGAAATTACGAGAAATAACATTACTAACACAATGGGAATATATAACCAAAACCTATAAATCTGTAATTTGTTATAAAATGTTAAAAAAAGGACTTGTTTCCTATGCATCATGTGTGTAACCTGAATTCAAGGTCTTGTGATGATATCAGCAATTACAAACACTCAAACAATACACAAACATAATAAATTCATGTCTAGGGGTATTGGGCCTCATCAATATTATGTTTCATTATTCTTCTATTTTATTTTTCTGAGATGTGGGGCAACCTAGTCTTTGCCTTAAATGTAGAACTAAATGGAGAAACAAGGCCAACTTCAGAGGAGATTCAAGTTCAAGCATATGGCATCACGAACAATGAGAAAGAAGGGATCAAGATGAGAGTAACAACAGAGACAGAGACCAAATTAACAAAATGAACAAGAAAGAAAAAAAGGTCTTGATTTGACCAGAAGGAGGCTAGCTAATAAAAGGAGAGTTAATAACAGTATTACCAACAACGCAAATAAAATATAATGTGATAAGACCTTTAATGTTTTGCCCTTTGTTTTTCACAAGCGATGAATTATAATTATACCACTCTAAACCAAAAAGAAAACTATGAATGTCATAAGCTGCAAAAACCAAAGCACATTGAAAGGAACTGACAAATTGAAATATAAACAAGGATGCAATTTCGTTTCCCCAAATAATCCGGACAGTGAGACGTCAAATTAGGTTGTGTCTTTGTAAACCAACTGTTCAAGAGCATTGCATCCACAGTAACTGACACCCAATAACTACTGGCTGCACACGAAGTGCAAAAGCATTTGGCCTTTTCCTCATAACAGTAAGTTTCTGACAGACATTATGCCAAAAACATAGAAGACAGAAAAGAAAATCATAAAACAGGTTATGTGGGAGTATTGAAAACCGAAAACCAACCTCCGCTTGCATGTACAGGAGCTTTGCTTTTTTCTGTTGATACTCCGGCCGAGAAGAAAGACAACAGCTACTCGCGGCTCCACCATCAGCGCTATTTTCGTTTGAACTATAGAACATAGAGGATGAAACACTTGAATCAGTACCTTTTGCAGCAACCCCACTTTCATTGACATTGCCAGCATCAGCATCAGCAGGAGTAGAAGCACGAACTTCTCGGGATACCCTCTCTGAAACATCACATGCTTTGGCAAATTTTGGACCAGGTGAACAGCAGAACTCATCTAACAATTGTTGGGCAGGCTTTAAGAATCTTGAACTCTTAAGAATGGTAGCATAACCGGTGAAAGGGCCAAGGGGACTCACATTTCGATAACTGGAGTTTGAAAGTATTCCCACTGCGTCATGTAATGACTTCCCACAATCTCTAGAAATGATAGACGGCTTCACAATAGTTTTCACATACTTTGGACGTTGAGCATCCTTAGAAATGCCACATCGAGATTGAAGGTCACGTGATACAGACCCCCCTTCAAACTGAGAACCAGAAGGCTTGGATTGTGCATTTGATGCAAGTGACAAGGATAAGCCTTGCGGATTTGAATCACTCATCACAGGCCCCCCGGAGTCTACATCAATCTTTTTGTCTGTGAAACCCAGTGGGCTATTAAAACAAAGGGTATTGTCAACTATTCGGTTTGTCCACAAAGTAGCACTCCCAATACTCAACTGATTTGATTGATTTCCATAGCTTGGATGAAGTACAAGTTCACTAGCATCCCCTACCCAAATGCCATGGCCAGTACTTTGCTGCATCAGTGAAGCCATTTCTGACGCGTGGGCACTGATAGAAGCCGACTTGACAATATCCTGCAAAGCATTCTGATACAGTGGAGGCGAAGAAGAACGATGCATTCCCCCTAATTGCTTTTGAACTTCTCCACTGGCCATCTCACCAGATGTATTACTCAGAGAAGACTGTACATCGGTGAGTTCATTATAACTAGGCTTCCCGTAGTGCTGGTAAGCAGACACGTTATTGAGCTCAGCAGTCAAAATAGTGTTAGAATTGCTTTCGTTAGCCAGAGAACTGCTTGCATAATTTACGATCCAATCACAGCCTTGATGGAGGGCACCGTTTCTCCAATTACCCAAGTTACGCGGTTCACATTGTTCTCTTGGGGAAGAATGAATGCTGGGCGATGAATGGGGAAATGAACCATACTGAGGCATCATTAGCCTGCTAGCTTCAGCCGCACCTAGTTCCTGATACTCCAACGTGTTCCTTGGAGCAGATAAGGGATTCGAAGCCGTTGAAAAATTGACCATTTCTGATGAATAAAGGCCTCGTTCATCAAGCATATCGGCATTTCTAACATCCCTAACCTGAAGAAGATCCAAGTTGAACCCAGGGTGTAATGACAATTGTTCAAGATTGCCAGGGAAATCTTGTAAATGCTGGGAACTGTTGTGGATTCTCAATTTATCACGCCGAATTTGCTGTGCTACATGCAACTCAGGCCTTAAGCTGCTCATTCCAACCCAGCAAGTCTACGTACTCCGACACCAAAGCCTTTTAATTAACTCTAAATTATCAGTTGTGCTTTGCACGCTTTCGAGAACTAGAGAGATTAAACCAGATGGAAAACCGAGCCTGTAATTCCGATAGCTCTCCTGCGCGAAACATATCCACCATGACCTTATTACATGTATTTATACAATAATTAAAGGACAATAATAAACCAATATCACACCCCCAATACAACTCTAGAAAAGATAATTTCGACCGAAATTTTTATTATTATTTACAAATTGCACTAGAGACGCGCAGAGAGAGAGACAAGGTGGGAGGGAGGTAGTTGCAAACTACCATAATAAATAACATAATAATTACATTTTAGATGAGGAAAGGGAAAACCGAGAGTGAAGAAAACCGATCGAGCTTCAATTCGTTATCCTATATCCTCCTTGTACAGGCTCAGATTAAGCTAGCTCCTTGTGTAACCAAAAATAATATAAAATTAAGTTATACTTGTGCTTGTTTCCTTTCTCACTGCCTTTATTATTTTGAAAGCTCTCGTAGGTAGCCCTTCCCTGCCAAACACCGAAAGTTTAATGTTTCTGTCACAAACAGCACCAAACAGTGCAATATCCCAATCTCTATGTCGGTAAGAGTGAACATGGAACATGAACCACCTAATTAGCACTCACTAAACCACAAAAACCAACGGCAAAGACGAAAAACAAAAACAATCTTAAGCTCCATCGGCATACGTAAACCACAACGTCTCACTCCTCTCAGTCGCATGTATAGCGATTAGCGAGGGAAACCCTAGCTGTTGGCCCTCACCCTCACCTCCAATGGATCTAGTTGATGATTCTCACAGCTAGTAGCCTAAGCTGCAGTAGAGGTACCTTAGCTTGATAGTTATAGATATGCAGAAACAAGAACAAGAAACATAGCTACGTTGAATTTACGGGGAAAACGACGCAGACCCATGAAGCCAGAAACAACATATGCAATATCAGAATCAAGAAACTGGTTTCAGTGAAAGAAGCTGGACAGTTTTTTTTTTAATGAAAATTTGGTTTTTCGTCCGGCGTCAGCATCAACTCCTCCACCCATACATAGAAAAAGCCAAGAAAGAAAACCGCCAAGTTTATTAATGACCGTAGTGGTGGACAGGTGAAAGCTGCGAGGAACGAGTTGAGCTCATTACCTGCGCTGCGACGGAGACCGACCCGGTTGGAATTCCGATGAGATTGCCTTCGGAGTGAACATTCCGGCCGGGAATTTGTTTGTTACTGTGGGAGGCGTCAAGAAGCAAGCGCTATTACCACCACAATGATTATGACTGCCTGTTATACTTTTTTTTGGATGGAAGAGAAAATTAAAAAAAATGATTATTTTCTTTTATTAATATTTGGTTGAAGAGAAAAAAAATAAAATAATATTTTTTTGTTTAACTATATAGAAATTAAAAAAAAGGAAATATAATAATATAAATTCGTTTATATATTCTTATTGTGATTAAAAATTGTATATCTTTAAATAAAATTGCAATTTTAATTTTTAATTTTTTTCTATTTTTTTGCAAGGGAAAAAAAATTTAAGTAAGTTCTACATTTATTTTTTTAATAGCTTTTCTTTTTTATCTTAAAAAGAGAAAATTTCAAAATCTACTCGTTTTTTTCTTCTCTCGCTTTCTTTCTTTTTAAATTCTTTTCCACCAAACAAAGTGTTAATGTTAGCTGTAACGTCTAAATTAACGTAAAGTCACGGTGAAAGTTGAACACTTAAGCAGCTGAAAAATGGGACGCTCTCCTTAATGTGAATGAATATTCAACAATTGTGGTCCCTTTCCCTTCGCTCCCCGGCAGCTACGTTTCGCTCTCTGTTTTCTCCCCTTCTTATCCTGTGTGTCTGTACGTAATTCTGTCAGTGTGTAAGAATTCGATGGACTGGAGTTTTCGTGCTTGTTATTCTATAAAGAGCACTTAAAATTAATCTGAAAAACTTTCATAAAACTTTCGAATTGCATGATTACTATGTTATGATAAGTTATACCATGGGTTTTTTCTAATAAAATATTTAATTTGTGTTGATTTCTTAATTGATGTTAATATAAATTTAATAAAATATCAAATATAAATTTTAAATAACAGAATACAAATGTAATAAAGAAAAATTATTTTGAAAAATACATCCTCAGGTAATTGAAAATAAAATATTCATTATTAATTACTATCAATTTTAAATAAAATATTCAATTATAATATTTATTAACATTTAACATTTTAATTAATAAATTTAAAAATGTATAAGCATTGTGAAAGTATTTATTATTATTTTTATGGCCGGTGTGTCTAGTAAGAGAAACAGCCTCGGTTGTTGGCGATAATTACGGAAGTGCCATAACCCAGGCCATAAATTGGAGAAGTAAGAAGTTGCAGTGTCGTGGGTGGTGTCGTTTCAATTTATGAAAATTAAATTTAACGATGTATTGATTTAAATTTTAATGATTTAATTGTAATTGAATTGTTGTTAGATTAAAATATAATTAAATATATATTTATATTATATATATTAAAATTTTAATATATATATTAGTTATTATTATATATATATATATATATATATATATATATATATTATTATTTATTTATATTATTTTTATTTAATAATATTTATTTTATTGTATTTATTGAATATTAAAATTGTTATTTTTTGATAAATATATTTTATTATAAATTTATTTATTTATATTTAATATGTTAAAATAATTTATTTTTTAATTTAATAAAATATTAGTATATATTTATATAATATATAATACGAATTAAGGAACTGATAAGTAATAATTCAAAATAAAATAATTTTATCATTTTTATATAAGTGTATGTTTGATTTATCAATGTAAGGTAACTTGTCTCTCTTAATTTTAAAATAAGATTTTTACTAATAAATTATATTTTAAAAAAAAGTTCTGTATTTTTTTTTTAGTAAATAAATGAGATTCTTTAAACATTATTTAATTAGTCTATACTTAATTTGAGATACCCTAATTTAAAAAAAAATTATATAATATATAATAAAGAATGAGAGGAATTTAACTAAATAGGTTTGTTGGTATAATAGTGTGTAGCTTGAAAGGTATTCTCAAGAACCCGAATTTGAATCCTGGTATGAAAGTTTTGGCATTTATCAAATACTGATTTATCATATCTAATCAAATCGTCCAATAAATTGGTTTATGATTCAACCGACCAATCCAGTTCGGTTTTTCTGAAGAACAGCGATTAACTTGAACGGCCCTCTGCTCTGTCTTTTCTCGTAAAATCATAGTAATTAATGAAAGGCATCCCATGTACGTTCAGTGTCTGTTGTTCTCTGGACCCATATTCACACACAAAAATATTACTGCCAACTTTTGTGAGCTCCTCCAAGTCATTTATTAATTCTTAATCAATTTTTATTTTCCTTATTAGCATATCTCTCATAAATACTTCAGCTCCGTGTCACCCACTCCCCACCCATGTATAACATTTTTATATTGCTGTAAATATTAAGGGTGTAATGAATCTTACATGCGCTCATAATCCAACTACACCGATTTAAATTAAAAAATTAAACAAAATTGTTATTCTTTTATATATATCATTGATTTAGTGAAATTTTTTATTCTCATTTATAAAATTGTTAAAACTATATATATATATATATATATATATATATATAGTTATTAGATTTTAATTTATTATTATTTTATAAAAATATTTAATTTAATTTATTATTTATATTTATTTGATTATATTTTTATTAATATTTTAAGATTAATTTGTTTTTAAATTAATTGTGTCATAATTTTTTTTAAATAAATATAATTTTTTTTAAAAAAGAATGTGCTTAAAGCAAAAATTGATTGAATCGAATCAAATTAAATCAATTAATAATAATTTAATTTGGTTTGATTCTATAATTAAAATAAAATTAATAAAATCTCAATATATAAAAAATTAATTAATTTAATTTAAATGAATTTTTTTAAAAATCAAATCAAATCAAATTATCAATCTCCTTAATAAATATAAGTTTCAAACTGTACGTACAAAACATATGTACTTAATTATCTACATAATATCTTTTTTTAGGGACATATGTTAAGAAATCATAATAACATTTATTATTTTTTATTAAATTCATTTTATATACGTAAACACAAAAATTATTAAATGTGTTTGAATTTTTAAAATATTAAATACTTGTATTTTTCATTTAAAGTAATGTTATACAGTTCAAAAAAAATAATTAAAATTTTTGACAAAATTTAAATTAAATTAAAGATAGTTATTAAATAAAATTAAATAATAAAAAATTAAAAATCACTCACATATCAAAAGACTGTCAAATTATATAAAAATTATGATAACATTTTTTTAATTATATAGTATTTTTTATTTAATAATTTTTATTTTTTTATTCTTTAACTTATGCACACATTAATAAAAAACTCTTTTTCTTAATGACTTTATAAAAGTGTATCATATGATTTTATTTTTATAGAAATTTATTGTATGATTTTGTTTAGAAATTCATTTCAATTAATTCAAAAACTAAAAATTTTTCTTTAGATTTTCAAGAACTGAAAAAAGAAATAAAAGATTGAGAATATGTAAGTAAAAATATTACATCTAGTTAATTAACATCTGAGAGCATGTACAGGGGATGGGCTTTGCCTCGGACCATGGCTAATGATGCTATTGGAAACGTTAACCCATTTTTGGCAAATTTATATCGTTAAAAAAAAAACTGATAAAAAAAATGCCCCCAAAAAAGAAAATCTGAAACAAGATCACGAGGTTAGCGATTAAACTTGTTGTCGGACCACGTGGGTCAGTCCACCGTGTCTGTGTGACAGGCTCACCCCCTCAAAAAAATTATTGTATATTTTTAAAGTATAATAAATATATATTTTAAGATATATTTTTATTATTAATTTTAAATATAAGAATTATATAATTTTTATTAAAATTAATAATAAAAATACTTTTTAAAACACTCCAGGAAACATAATAATTTCTCCTCCTCCTCCTCCTCCACATCAGTAACAACACCATTTTCATTTTCGTCTTAATTGTGATTGGATGGATATTAGTACAGGATAAGCTCTCAACAGCTTTTGGACTTGTCCTAATATTTTAATATACAAAACCTCAACTTTATTTTTTAATCAAATTACATAACCAAGTAATTTTTTTTTCTTTTGCATAAATTTCATTCCATCCGATTTTAATAACTTTTAAATTTTAACCTCTAAGCAATATTTAATTATCAGATAATTTACAAAAAAATGTTACATACTCTACAAATATTTACATTGCATAAAATAATTTTTTTATTTTTAAATTTTGATAAACGTGTGATGGAAGACGATTTGTTGTCAAAATTACCGGAGAATATATATATATATGTATATATATATATACATATATATATATATTATTTAATTAAGATAGATTGACTGCCAGTTACGAATCTCAAGATTGCATTGATAAGTTTAATTAATGGCACCTAAGAAAATCTACAAACACAGCTGACATAATCTTCTGTTCTGTGACGAATACATAAATGTAATCATTAACCGTAAAATAACGCAATCAATGGTGGGGAAAGAAAAGCGCAGTGGGTGTGAGTAAAGAGCAAAAAAGAGTGTGTTTGGGGGAGAACGAAAGAGAATAAAAAGACAGGCTTTCTGGACTAAGAATTTTAGGGTGACCGGCTTTTCAATTTATCGGTAAATGGAGATATTATCACTGCCGTTGAGCAAAAGATCCTATGCTTCTGCACCTGCTGCTTCCTGGGTTGGGCCCCTCAAGCCCAAAACTCTCTCCCTCTCTCCCTCTCTCCGCCCTTCGACAACCTAAAAGAGAAAAACGACGCGGAACAAGCCACAGGTGACGTAATCTCCAGTTGCCTCGTATACCCAACCTTATACTTTTTCTTTTTCAATAAAAAGCATCTTTTGATTATACTAAAAAAAAAGAGAGCATATTTTGAGAATAATTACTACAGAAATAATGTCATTATTATTATTCTACTATTGAGAATATATGTTACATAGCAAAAAATTTTATATTTATACACCACTTAAGTTTGTATATAATACACTTTTTCACAATTTTTCGGCTTGTCTTTCAAGTTTATTCCCTAACGTCGTCGGCAATTCCTATTTCCAGCGAATGGTTTGCGTGAAAATTAAATCTAATTATATAAATTGTGAATTTTTTAGTGTATATTTACAGAAAAAATGTATTGACAAGTATTTATTAAAAATAAAAGTTTATATTTTAATATTAATTTGTATTTCATTTTTATAATTTTCAATTTTAAATATTATTTATTAGAAAAAAAAGGTCATAATTTTTATTATAAAAATCTCAGTTTACTTAATGAAAAATATTACATATTTTCATCAAAAATTTTAAAAATAAAACAATTATAACATCTTAATAAATATTAGAAGTGTCTTATTAATTCATATTTTTTATGATAAATACAGTAAAATAAGTAATAACTAATAACGTATTTGAGACAGTATTTGAAGAAAAAAATTTATTTTAAAAACCGTGTCATTATGTTTAATAATTACAAAATATAATTATTTTTTACTTAAAATTATAATTTTAGTTAAAATAAAATTTTGTTATTTTTATGTTAGAACAAAAATTAATTAAATTTTTTTTAATATTTTTAATCTTAATATTTATTCTTCACAATTTATTTTGTTTTTTTATTATATTTTAACTTATATATTTTTAGTAATTATATATTCATAAGTAATTTTAATTAATATTATTTAAATAATATTTATTTTATCAAAATTAATTTTTAAATAAAATTTTTTAAATATTATTACTTTATTTTAAATTTACCTATAATTAAAATTAAATTTATAAAATTAAATTATTTCAAATTAATTTTATACAAAACATACATTAATAAAGTATATTTTTCCGTTTGAAATGAACAATATTGCAAACTTTGATCTCTATAACACTGGTAATAATTTTTAAAAAATTAAATTAAGATAATTTTTCTTCAAAAATTACTTTATAATCATTTCTGCCTGAGTTAATATTCAGTAAGAAAAAAAAATACCATTTCATAGTTATAATTAATCAGTCAGTCTGATCTTGTAATATTAATTCACATGTAGAATTAAATAGATAATTAAATGACTAAACCTCTAACACTGACTTATCAAGATATAAATTTTTTTTTTTGAGTTACAGGATACAAAATTATTAAATTATATATAAAATAAAAGTTAATATAAATTCACATAAAACATAATACAACACTAACTAGTAATTTTTAGTTTGTAATTTTACTTTTATTTAATATTTATTTTTTTAATTTTTTTAATAATTAGAATCAATAATTTATACAAAAGTAATGTTACTTTAAAATAATATTTTTTTGACTTTATTTATTTTTATTTATTATTTTTTATTTCTTAACACAATTAATAATTTATAATTTTTAAATATAAATTACAGAAATTTATTTTTATATATAATAAATAATTTTTACGATAGAAAGTAAAAAAAAAATCATCAAAAATTAAAATAATTGAAAGATACGAAATGAGAACAGTATTAAATAAAAAAAAATCAAAGAATTATAAAAAAAAACTTTAAAAGAAACAATTCTTAATAAAATAGCTATGTAACACTTAATTGTAATGAGCTCAGCCTATCACGTCACCTCACAAACCCTACATTTGCAGCAGCTGGGAGCTGGAACACCATTAAACCATTCCTGTTCCAGGCCCTGCCCTCGTCGTGTGTGGGGAGATTGTGAGTGAGCAGAGCGCAAGCGCACTCGGTGCATGTCACTGTCAATCTTTTCTTCTCATTTATTTTCTTTTTCCCTCACTTCTCTCGCTCTACCGTTCCCCCTTTGCTACTCGGGTTCCCCTACATTCACGCCACTCCCAGTTCTGTTCCTCTGGAGCTGGACTCAGTTGACATGACAGCCTGTCCCTTCATGAAACCAAACATTCAAATCACTCGCCGTATGGCTATGTCAAAATGCATCCATTAGTAGGCCCTGTCCTTACATGCATGTTGGGTAAGCCGAAAGCGAAAAAGAACTTACAAACGAAGGAAACGAGCACGTCTGTGTTTATCATGTTTTATCTGACTAATTATGAAATTAACTTGCCCTTTTTTATTCATGTAATTATACTGTAACCATGATTTCTGTAATATCTACTGTTGTAATATAGACGAATATATATATATATATATATATATAAATATTCGTATAGCATTGATGTAAATGAAATTTAATTTTATATTATTTAATAATTTTTTTATAAAAGTTACTGTAAGATTTAAATTTTATATTAATTTAAATTTATTTTATACTGTAATAAAATGAATAAAAATTAACGTAACATAATATATATTTTAAATATAAAAAGCATAAGTTATTTGATTATATTTTTATTAATGTTTAATTTTTTTTAAATTATATATATAAGTTTAATTCAACTCTATACATTGTGGCATATCATCTTCCATATGTAGAGCAGTACCCCTATGACAATCCTTGAAATGGTATTTCGCTTGTTCCGCCAATGCTACTGGCGCCATATTTTAGGAGCCCAAACTATGCGATTGCATAAATCCTTCTCTGTTGCGGGTTGAGGACTCCTTCCCCTTTTTCAAATTTCAATTCATATTTTTCATAGAGAAATATCTGATCAACGATGGAGGAAGATCTATTTTGAATATATATATATATATATATATATAACAAAAAAAAATGGGTGTCCTTTATACTAAAAAAGAAAAAAGAAAGGTGTCCTACATTAATCTTAAATAATTGATATCACGCAAGGAGAGGATTCTTTGGTCAAGCTGGTGAATAGGGTCTATACGTGCTCTAACTTGAAGTGAGAATAAATTTCAAAAAAAAGGTCGATTGGATGATTTCTTAGTCACCTTGACCATTCATTTGCCTAATGACATCAAAGCATCTGAAGAAGTGGGGTCTCTCTGAGATGGAACACCGAACACGTTCAGATGTTGGGTTTTATTTTCAAGTTGCAAGGGACAGTCACGCTTCAATTCACGGAAGATTAAGAATCTATCGAAGCTCAAAGCCTACAAGGGCGATTGCCACGAAGGGGTTGCGAATCACAATCATGAGGCCTTTTTTTTAGCAAAAGTGCTTTTCAAATGAGAGCAGGGGTACGTGTTGAAAATGCGAGCATCGTAGCATGCTTTGTGTTCCCAAACGCTTGGGCCCCCGCTTGGTGCCTTAATTTGCTTTGCTATCTACAGCATCAGATCACGGAGGGCTTCAAATTTGACGTTAGTGCATGCCCACTTTTTCGCTACAGATACTTGCTGCTTTTTGCTCTCTTTCTTCTTTTAATAATACCGGAGAAAGAAAGTAACCCCATTTATCACAATTCACAGCTGATTCATGAAATATTGGGAAGGATGCCATTTACAGCATTAAGAACTTCAGTTT
The DNA here is from genome assembly GCA_019955255.1 of Castanospermum australe. Taxonomy (NCBI): domain Eukaryota; kingdom Viridiplantae; phylum Streptophyta; class Magnoliopsida; order Fabales; family Fabaceae; genus Castanospermum; species Castanospermum australe. Next base: position 346,416 of record NSJW01000323.1, on the reverse strand, counting down.
TCCTTACGTAGTTGAATAAAGTAAACAGAATATAGGATGGAAGTTTTTCTTTTTTGGCCTGCCATGTGTTGATACAAGTCTGGAATTTTATTTGCAATATATGAACAAATAAATACGCATACTAGAGAATTTAAGACACAATATTAGAATTGTCTGCAAGGTTATATGGACTTGCCACTATGCTAACGGTACTTACTTTGTCGTGGGAAAGGAATTTTACTACAAGAGAGCTGTAAATGATAAGACTTAAGATTGTGATTGATGGAATGAAGTGAAATAGATACTACAAAAGAAATAGAGAAAAAGAGGAAAGATAAAGGATTAATTTCCCACCTATATCTGTAACTGTTGTAGTAGAAAAGGGTAACTAGTAGTTGATTCATCACTTTTACAGAATTTGAATAAAAAAAAAACAGCATCTACAGAGATTCTAGTTTTTTTAGGGCTCAAATCTGCTAATTGGAGTTTGTTATGCTAATCGGACTACAGGCACAGTCAATCTTGACATGTAATGGCCCAATATATTGCAAATATAAATTACCAACAAATTATAGTTAAGTAGTAAGTAAATTTAAGTTAAGTAGTTGAAGGATTTTTAAGAGTGTGGAAATATACAAGGACTAAAATAGAGAGTAACTATCAAATAGTACCTACCATTGGATGTATACTTATCCAAACAGATATATTCTTATATATTCTCAAAATAGCATGTTGACACAATAACATTACACTATATTACCATACAACCGTTGCCTTGTGTTTGTAATGTGTTTTTTTTTTTTTGGTCATCCGAATTTCAATACAAAGACACCAATAAAACAGGCTAAGTCTCTAAACGACTCCGCATTACACAAGGAAAATAACTAGATAAGCAAAGGTAAGCTCGAAAACATGAGACTAAACCATTGTGTTTATAATGTTAAACAATAAAAATAAAATTATATCTAAGCCACTGATAGATAAGAATTTGTAATCAAAAGGAGCCCAACTCATAAGGCCGGTACATTCGGCCTGAAAAATATGACTGGCCAACCCATTCCTTGTCATTGACTCAATAAAGTTAAGATTCAGTCTGAAAAGATGATTGTAGATCCAACAATGGAAAAGTCTGAAAAGATAATTGCCTGAATCAGGCCCAGCTAAGCTTTTCTTCCTCGAGTACTTAAAACGTTCGGGTCCGTGAAGCCCAATCAAGAAGTCGGAGCAGGCCAAACTTTTAATGGCTTAGATAAAATTGGGTCAAACCAACCTAATCTAAAAATATTGAGTAACGAAGTGTGAGCCCATTTGACACGTGCACATGGATATGAGTCTTCCTCCCAAATCGAACAACGAAAATGTGTCTTCTCAAAGTAGCGAACGAAACATGTATAAAACGCACTTAAAAATATTTAGGTAATACTATAGATTACTATGTATTTTGATTTTCTTTGTTGTCCTCATGTTTTTACCTATACTGCACATTAATAAACCTTAAAAGTACATACTAATTTCATTTTTTTGCAAATTTTAAATATGAAAAAAATTCACAACTATGATAAAAAGAACTTTTCCCAGGAGAAAGTCCATCATCTTCTGTTTTTTTTTTTTCTTTTTTCTTTTTGAGGTCTTCGTCGTCAGAAGTGTGGGTTACTTCGCGTCTAGAAATTGACCTCGACTGACTCTTCGAGTTTGGGTTCAAAATTTCTCTAGTGTCAAATATGAATCATGACACATGTTCCATCTAGAAGCCTTTTTAGTGGTCTAACTATATATAATGGTATTAGAAAATCACCCTAACACATTCTTTTGACCTTGATAGCTAGTATAGCATATTAATAGTTGCACACTATTTATACTAATCAGATGGATGCAAATGTGTATAATGTGTTTCTAGGTCGCGTGCAAATAGATCAAGGAGCAAAATAAAAAAAAGAGAGGAAAAGTCATGCATGCAGCAGGATCAGGAACTGGTTTTGTTCCCTGTATGTGTTTTCTTCACGTCTTCTTTCTAGCTTTGGGGCTATGAAAGAAGCACATTTTAGGTAGCAAAATAGCCTCATACTTACTAAAGCCCTAAATTGATAAAAAGAGGCTGAACCATATGTAGTCCATAACTATATATTAACTGCAATCTGGATGAATACCTCAATTTATTTGTCGATCCATTAATTGGTGATACATCTAGAGGAACGCTCATCAAAGTGATCATGAGCTGCCCTTTTTCTTCTTACTTAGAGATGAAAAAAGAAAACAAAAGCAAGCTCTATGCTTGTCCTTATTAATAATCCTACCCTCACTCATAAGACTTTTACGAATTGGATCACACCATGGACCAAGTAACGCGCTCTTCGCCGACGTCCGTGTTGAGCCCCAGCGCATCCCACACGGCTTGCGACCCATCCACGATGTTGTTACGGCACGGTGGCTGACCGGCGTGCTCTGCGTCGCACCCATTCACGGAGTCACACTCGTCCACCACCTTAGCCGTCACGCTCTTCCCGTTCGTGGCCGTGATTCTAATCATTTTCCCACACCTTGATCCTTGGTTGTACCAACCGGTGGACAGCGCCACCACTCGTTCCGAGTTGTCGTGGTACTTCCCGTCGCACTCGGAGGGACCCCCTCCGTCCCCACCTTGGCTGAAATCGTTGACGGTGAGAATGGCCTTCGTGGAGGACGAAACTGGCGGGGAGCACCTGTACTGAGGATAGCTGTTTCCATTGCATTTCAGAGTCCCACTGGACTGGCAGTTGCCGCCACTGGGTGATGGCGAGGATCCTCCTCCTCCACTGCAGATGTGGGTGCCAACGTCGGGGTCGTCGTTGCACTTGCCGTTCGTGCAGATGAGCTGGCCAGCGCAATCATCGAGAGTCTTACAAGCGCCGTTGCAAGAGGAGAGAGCTTTTGCGAGTGAAGGAAGGTTTATAACATTGAGAAGGCAAAAGGAAGCAAGAAACACAAGACTTGCCATCTGAGCCATCAAGAGAAACCAACTAAAGCAGCTAGTTTTGTGGGTTTTTTTGCTTTGCGAATTTGGGAGAGGACTTCCATGTGCTTATATAGAGTTCATTAAGAAAGCTGTAGGGACTGCCAAAAAGCCTCCAGCTTTGAAAATGGGTTCTCCCTGTAGAATGAAGACTCAGACTAAGTTGGAAGTTTGACCGAGGGTATTTGTGGATAATATTGTAAACCAATTCTAAAATTTTAATTTTTTTAAAATATTAAATACTAATACCTTATGCAACTAAGCAGAGACCCATTATTACAACACTATTTTTTTTAATTCATTTTGCATGTAGGAGTTAATATTTTATCTTTTATGCCTTCGTAATACAGATGTTCTTATTTCCAAACAATTTGACAAGAAGTTTAGCAATCCAACACCTCTCACCTTTGGTTAATACTTAATATATTCAATACTAAATTACTAATTACTAACCAAACAACGCTTGGCTTCTACACAAGATAGAACTTGAATTTCAACTCGTGAGGGATGCCCATGCCTATATGGCAAGGCAGAAGTTCAAACTGCAAAATCAAGAGGGAGACGGAAACTCCGGTGGATATAGCTAGTTAGCTAGCTATCGGGGTCATGGTTGTCCTGCGCGAAAACGGGCTCCATCAATGTTGTTTTTGTCCTTGATGGTTGCTAGTTGCCAAAAATACTAGTTTAAGTTGAAGTTGGCTTTCTTCACTTTACTCCTCTCCTCGCCAGGATTCTCTCTTCAGCACGTCCATATATGTTCTTGTCTTGCTTTTCGCTTGTAATGTAGCAGTCCCCTGCTCTTTTTTATACATGAATATGGTTGATATAATATAATCATGCACTTCCAGTCGGCAAGGGTAGATTTTGCTTTTCTTACGGCGAGTATTTTTATCTATTCTACACATCATGGACATAACTCAAAAATATTGAACTTGTTATTATGTCTTTATTTTCTTTCTTTGTACTTGCTTATTTTAATTCCTTTCGCTACCCAACAACACTTTAACAGTGGAATACTGAAATGCTATTCACATTCTTTTAGGCTTTCATTTTTTTTAGATATACTAGTTGAGTTCCCGTGCTATGCATGGCTTATTCTGATAAATTTATGGAATAAATTCTCTTTTTATTCCTTTAAAGATATTAGTATTATTATTTTAATTTTTTAAATAATTTTGACATTAATTAAGTTCATAAATCATGAAAGCATTATTTTGATCTTAAAAAAAATTAGTATCAATTTAGTCCTTAAATCATTAAAAAATATCATTAATTTAGTCATTCAATGATATAAAATTAATATCAATTTAATTTTTTAATCATATAAATTATATCAATTTGGTCTCTATTCGTACATAAAAAGACAATTTTAAAATTACTTTTATGATTCAGGGATTAAATTAATATAAAAAAATTTTAGAGGATCAAAGTGATAATACTTATATCTTTTAAGGATTAAGATGAGAGTTTACTCTAAATTTATATGCTTGTTAATCTAAAGAAAACATAATTTTAGAAATTATAATATTTTCATTATGATGTAGATGTTGGTATTATGGTCATTCATAAAAGCACAACATTTAGTGAAAATTACATTCTAAACATACTAATAACAATCCATTGCTTTGAGTGTTTTACAGAAATTTGATATGATCGTAAGTTCTACTAATCACAAATTCATCTATTCTCAATATTGGACAACTTCATGTTCACCTTGAAAAATGTTAATAACAAAGTTCGTACTAACTAAAAGAGGAAACAAGTTGAGTAAAATTAAAAGGGAGGGTAAAATTAAAACTTTTGTTAGAAATGATTTTAAATATGATAAAAAATTAAAAAGACTAAAATACTCAAGAAATATTGGGCGAGAAAAAATAAACTATAAAATTCTGATTGATTGGTATGTTATATATGTGTGTATGTGTGTGTAAACACTTAATTTGATTTTTTAAAAATTATGTCAAAATCATTTTAAAGAATATTGATATTAATTTAGTCCTTAGATAATAAAAAAATAATATCATTTTGCTCTTTAAAAAATTAATATTAATTTAATTTCTTAATCTTAAAAAAATTATTAATTTAGTCATTCAATTATATAAAATTGATATCAACTTACTTAATCAACCATAGAAATTATATTAATTTAATTTTTATCTGTATATAAAAAGATGATTTTGATATCACTTTAATAATTCAAGAACTAAATTAATAAATATATTCTTTATAAAATCAAATTGACGTTAATCAAATCTTTAAATGATCAAATTAAAAGTTTACTTTATATTATTTACATTTGTTTTACTTCTTGACGTTCAATAAATAAAATAATTTTATAAATTAAAAGTCAGTAGTATAAATTAAATGCACAGATTATCGATGACTTTCAGAAGCAATACAAATGGTTATTTATTTTATTATTTTAGGGTGTGAAGAAAACAATGCACACTCCGACTGAATGATTTTTGCAGTGCAACATAAAGATCGACTTCAAAATTTTTTTTAAATGAATTATGTTTTAATTTTTTATTTATAAAAAGAGAAAATTAATACCCCATATAAAATAAAAAATGAGTTGTAAAAAAAAGAGTAAACTCCTCTTTTGATTATCCAAAAATATAAATATAATCACTTTAATCCTTTAAAGAATTTGTTATTAATTTAAAGAATTTTGTTATTAATTTAAATTAAATCAAAAAAGTAATTTCATTTTAGTCCTTCAATAAAATTAATCTCAATTTAATCTCTCAATGATAGAATAGTATCATCAATTTAGTCTCTTTATTATATAAAATTATTATCAATTTAGTCCTCTAATTATTAAAATTATATCAATTTAATCCCTATCTGTATGTAGAAAAAAAGATTTAATTATTAAAAGAACGACTTCAATCTTCTCAAAATATATTTTCTTTTATTTTTGATTTATAAAATTAAAAAAAAGAATGCTAAGATCAAAATAAAATAAAAAGAAAAAAATGAGTTTGCTGAAAAAATAGTTAAAGAAGGGTTTCAAAAGTTAACACTAAAATATCAAACTTCCTACTGTTTTGCTCATGACGTAAAGAGAGAGACGGAAAGAGTTAATTGATCTTGAGATAATAGAGAGAAACAGAGAAAAAGAGTGAGACGGCATTGGAGAGATAAAATTTGAAAAGTGAGGGTTGGAAATGATTTTGAGTATGATAAAAATTAAAAAGACTAAAATACTCATGAAATATTGGGCAGGAATGATAGGCCCTGTTTTTATGTTAAAATAGATGCAGTTAATTTAGTTTTATGTCAGTTAATATAATTATTATTTTTACATATAATTTGTTCGTATAAAGAAGTCTATAGAATCTCTTACGAATTTCATCTACATATATAAAAGGTGGAGGGGATTAGACTTATGAAATGTAAATGAATATGGAATAATTAAACACATTTGAGTATAGACTATATATACTAAATTAAACGACTTGCAATTGAAGTGCAAGTTGCAAGAATGATAGTTTTGTCAAGCAGCCCTTAACTTGAGAAATCTAGTATTTGTTTTCTGGCCACTTGTTAGATTGTTTCCGCTTACCCACGGATACATGCGCAACCTGCGTAATTGGACAGAATAACTGATGCCGCATATGATAGCCATTTTTTTTTTCTTTTTGTGTTTTGTTAGAATGGACTCGAGTTGATATGCACCACATATGTGTCAATATATTTATAAACTGACTTTAATAATATATATAAATTTATAATTTTAAGTTATCTAAATAAATAGACATGTTAGCAAGCATGTATATTATAAATTCGAGTCTTCCTGCAATTAAGGTTTGACACGACCTGCTGCAATTATGAAGAAGTTCCTAGCAGTAAGCAGACGAATTCCATTCAGTTACGCGAATTAAAAATTTGAAGTAAATGAATGAATATTCTAATAATTAGCAGAACAAAAATGACTGAGACCTGAGGAAAGTAAAAGAAGTGGAAGTCTGAGTTGTTATTTTGGAGTAAGTACTTTTTTTCTTTGGATGTAAAATAAATAAATATATAATGTTAAATTTAATATTATTTTTATATATTTATCTTGTTTTTACTTGCATAAAATAAAGAAAATCATTACTTTAAAAACATACAAGAATTTACGTTGTTGCACTCATGGTCGTTTTTCGACAGTGATTACATGTCTCGTTGAAAGTAGGATGACGTGGTCATCCTTTAAATCCTTCTGGAGAAGTCAAGGCTGCTTTCTCATTTGCCTCCTAGACCAGACTCGGCACTTACAATATTGTAGCACATTCGTGAAGTTCAGCGACCGGAGAATCGGATTTATGGACTTCCAATCTGGAAATCATATATCTTTATGCATATCCGGTCTCAAGTTCAAAAGAATAATTTTGGACCAAGATCAGTTGTAAAATCATCAGATATTTTCTTTCAAGGTATGATTGAAACAAGGAAAAAAAGCATATAGAATCCCTAAATTTTAAGTTATCTATTCTAAATTAAAGTGAATGAAAAATAGATGAATTGGTTTATTTGTGTAATTATTATAGTTTAGATACTAATTAAAGATGATTTTAAAGTTTAAATATATATTTATAAATGACTCAAAGTTTAGACGATTTGTATATTATTTTTTTTTGAAATAATAAATTTTAGAATTTGATTTCATTTGTAGATCAATTTATTTATTTAAAAAATTATAAAATATGAATGAATATGATTTAGAAATCTATAAAAATTTAATAAATTTGAATTAGGTTAGTTTAGAAATCTTCTTTAAAAAGATTTGGGTGAATTTTAGTAAATTTTGTATAAAATCACTATTCTACCCTTAATAGAGTATAATAATTATATTATTATAATGGTAATTAAAAATATAAATTTATTAAAATAAAATCAATTCTATATCCTATTTTAGTATATTTTAAATATAAAAATTAATTTCTAAATCAATTTAAATCATAATCTTTTTTTGGGTACATCAAATCATAATTTTTATAATAAATTTTAAATATAAGAATTAATGTTAAATTGAACCAAATTCAATTTAATTTAATTTTTATAATTTTAAATACACACTTAGATTTCTACATAAACTTGTTTAATGTGATCTCTGCATAATTCTATAAATAATCTATATATTGATGTATAAAAAAAGTGTACATTCTTTTACTCGTATGATTGAATGTGGACGTATATAATCACATTGTACAAAAATTATATAATGAATATATTGGCCCAAAATAGCCGAATAAAATTAACAAACTTGATTTTTTTTTTAGTAAGTAAATTTATGCATGAACAAATTATTTTTAAATGTCCACAAGCCATAACTCAAGACAAGTAGCATTACTTTTTTTTTTTGGAGCTGCTTGATTGTAGGTTTAAATTTTTTGATACTATTTTTAGTTTACCTTCTCCTTCTCCACACTAGATGATAGACTTTTTTTTTATAATAAGAAAAATTATTTTTTTAAAAAAATTGACTGCAATATTTGAATGCTAAGCATACATAGATAGATGTAACAATCTCTTTGCAATTTGCGCAGCAAAAAATAGCGCACCATAGTTCTTTCGCTATTCTGGTGCAGCAAAGAAAGATGCGAACAACTCTAGAAACTGGTATGATGATTTCCCATTTTCCTCAGCCATGCAAACATTCAACAGATAGATATTAATTGTTAGCAATAGATAAAGATGTGAAAACCAATCCAATATTCGGTACTAATAAAGAAAAAGTAGTGAAAATGAGAGAATAGAAAGAATTGTACATTAAGGAGATAATTCAAATATTCGATACTAATAAAGACAAAGTAGTGAAAATGAGAGAATAGATAGAATTGTACATTAAGGAGGTAATTGATTAAGGAGGTAATTGAAAAGAGTTGAGAAACGTTGAGGTACTGCATGAGCATTTTTAACATAAATTATTGGATAGAAAGAAGAGAAGGCACTCAAGTAAAATCTTAAAATATTAATGTAAATATGTTGATGTGGCTCATACATAAAGCTACGAGTATGTTGACGTGGCAACTATAAAAAAGGTTAAATTTATTTATTTGGTCCTAATAATTTCACTCAAAAATTTAATTCAGTCTAAAATTATTTAAAAATGTTTCTATAATTTTCAACAATTTAAAATGGTCACTCTATATATAGAGATCAAACCAAGTTGATAGGGATTATTTTACATTGTTTGAAAAATATAAAAACCTTTTTAAGTAATTTTAAATCATAGGACTAAATTAAATTTGAAGTATAACTATAAGGATAAAATGAATAATTTAACCTTTTTTTTTGTCGTTGAATAATTTAACTTCGGAAAAAAAATCAAATCGAACCGAAACATGCCCAATTCTACTTTGGTATCTCAATAGCCCATAATCGGAGTATAGTCCGACTTATGTAGTGGTCTTGTTGGCCCTTTTAACAAATACTGGATTCTGACTTCTGAGTGTTCTTCAGACATTGTATTAGTTGAGGTCAGGTCAGTGGCCAATTATGTCTTTGATATACTACACCAGGGGTTCGATCCCTATCCCCTCCCCAATTCCCACCCCCTCCCAGACTAAAAAATAAAATAGACATTGTATTTAGTTAAAGTTAAAGAAAAAAAGAAAAAGAAAATGTATTAGTTGGGCATGACCCATTCTTCTATCGAAAGCCCATTAATTCATTGGGCCCATGAACTCTGCCTCACCTTCTCAGCATCGTCATGGACTTTTTGCTTGGGCTGATAAATGATGATCTCAATTTTTGTCTTGAATAAGGATGGAAATCAGGTCCGTGTCTTTGTGTGTATGACCCGTAATTTCCGGTCCTTGATCCTGTTGTTGAAACGAACAATTGTAGAGAAATTTGATGCCACGAATAATTTATCACGTACCAGCCCCAAACCAACTAATCAGCTTTTTTAAAAAAAAATTTTTTGCATTGTCAAAATTAACTTGGTAATGTTGACATCTGACATTTACCCTTTTTATTCTATGATTGTATAGAAAAATTCATCCATGTAAAACATCTATCTAAGTAAAAAGAATTCAGAAATAATCAATTAGTTTGATTTGAAATAGCGTAACATAGATTGATGTATTTTAAAGTGTTGCATTTTATATAACAATGTCAGGAGTTTATTATCATTGATTAAAGAAAATTAATATTCCAATATATAAATACATATTTTATATAACAGATAATATATAAATAAAAATTTACTCTCTTGCTTATTACGTAGAATTTTGAGCATGCTGAAAGAATATAATAAAGCCACTTACACATAACAAAAAGTCATCGACTATACATATCCCGGCGTTGGTCCAGAGTCCATATAAATATTAGAGAAATTGTAGAAAAGATAGTCGTATACACGACTTTTGAAAATGGCATGCTCAGTGACGACTGTCAAAGGACTTTACAATTTTTTTAATATTTATTTTAAAAAATGTAATTTAATGATAAGTAAAATAAAATTTTAATAAAATAAATTTTGTGAATTTTTTTTTCATTATTTCGAATGAAAATTATTTTTATAATTGAAAGATATATAAATATTTTGTAAAAATAAAAAAATTCTGCATTATTTTCATACTTAATTTTTTTATTTAATAAATTAAAAATATTTTTTTAAAAAGTGAGTAATAAATACATATTTAATATCTCATTAAATATATTGACATAAAATAATTAAATAGGCTAACAATTATTTTTATGTGTGCTAAATTTTCATATCTCCTTTTTATCCTGCGGAATGGACTGCATGCATACAACAGACAGCATCCGCTATTTGTCATGTCATGGATGTGTCAGACGCAATATCTTCCTCTTGGACGCGGACATGCACCTAAATGTATTTGTCCTACATAAGATAATAATAATATTTACTCAGTCATGAACTTACTTAGTACCCTGTCATGTCATGTCATGTTACTTATTACTCAGTCATGGATACTGCAATAATTTTTTAATTAAAAAAAAGAACTTGTTTATTTTGAGTTATGCAATTTATTTGTGTGTTTTACTTTATAAATACGAGCAGAGTAATATAATATTTAAGACAAACAATTATCTATATTTTTTGTCGTAAAAAATATTTAAAAAATATCTCAATAATTTTATAGTTAATATTGAATAATATTTTATTATTTCTTTACACAGAACACTTAAAATTAATTGAATTAAAATGATTATTTATAATCAATATAAACCTTGATTTTAAGTCTTTTATAACTTTGCATTTAAAAGTTTGAAAATTAGAAAAGTACTTGTAAAAAAATTATAATTAATCTTAAATTTAAAGAACACTGTTTTAACATTAATGATAAAACTCAATAAAAATTATTTCAATAAATTTTCAATTTTTATATTGAATAATAATTCTTATGTGTTAGACTAGTAACAAAAGTTACTTTGTGCTTTTCTTCTGTAGGCTTCAATTTGAAATTACGGGTTTTGTTAATTTTCGTTTGTTTTTTGCTTAATATAAGATTTTGGTGAAGTTTTTTTATGAGGAAATGTGTGCAGATATTTTGGATGATATGAAAACGAATATCAAACTGAAGAAGGGATGTAATGCATTGAGAGTTTGATAGAAATTGTATTAGTAAGTATATTTTATATTAGTTAATACACATTTAGTTTGATTGTATAAATAGGAATTAGAAAACATAAATGTATCATTAAAGGATTAGATTATTTGAATTAGGCCATTTGTATCTAGTTTAATTATATCAGAATTTAAAAAAAATTATGTAATTGTTATTGGTTTTATTGTTTCGAGTTCTAATGTAAGAAAATATACAATATTCTTATTTATTTATTACACCTGACGTAAAAATGTTGATTCGATTAGTTCGGGGTAAAGACTAATAAACGAAAATTTTTATCTTCTTACTGCAATGAAAAAAATGAAGCATATTTGTTTGGCACATAATTACTTAATTATACTCGTTTGAAGACAACGCAAACACGGCTTTGCTGTTTTGCCAACGAATTAAGATAAGATCATCCACCATCATGATTAGCTTTGCTGTCCAAGATAACAGAAGAATCTTTTACACATCCTACACTCGTTTTGGTTTAAATTTTAATTAAATTGATTTTAAAATAATATTTAAAATATTTGATGTTTGAAAAAGAACTAACTTATCTTTAAAAATAATATTTTATAAGTTGAAACTTTTTTTAATATCTTTATTTTTTATGATGATATCGTTATCCTTTTATTATTAATAGTCAATATTCGATCGTGTATTTTACTTAATTAAAATATAAATATTATATTTAATATTTTATTTATATTTTAATTAAGTAATATATATAATTAAATATTAATTATTTATTATTATTGATATCTTTATAAAAATAAAAAATATTAAATAAAATATTAATTTAAAAGAATTGATTTTGTTCGAATGATGTGCAATTATTTTAAAGTATAATAATTTTTGAAATGCAATTATAGATATTTTTTAAAAAATTTATGTGTTTTACATTTCGTTACAATTCTTTTAATCACAAAAGTAAGTATCTATTTGTAGGACCGTCTATTACTATTCCTAATAATCTAATTTCACCCTTAATTAATTAACTTTCATTTGATATTTTTGAAATGCCTTACTTCTTTATTCTTAGTTAAATACTAGTATATTGTCACTCTATATTTATTCAAGCTTAATTGTTTTTAAAAATATTTTTTAGTGTTGGTAAATAACTTTATTACTCTTCTGTGATATCTTTATTCTTTGTAAATAACTTTTATACTTCTTTTCTAAAAACAACAAACTCATTTTTTCACATAAGAAAATAATGATCGGAAATTTACCTTATGAAGAATATATATATAGATAGATAAAGTAAATTATTTAGAGAACTCTTTTTTCTAAGTCCATATAATAGTATTTTTAGAATTAAAGATTTGCTGAAAAAGAGTGTGATAATAAGAATATATCACATCCAAAGAAAGTAATAATTTATGAGAAATTTATTTGAATGAAGTTATAATAATACTATACGTTTATTAAAAATAGCTAATGTGATTTGATGGAAGTAAAGAGGTGTGACTTCAGTGTGATTGGTTATGTTAAAACGATGTGTAAATAATTTTTTATTTTTACATGATTTTGATATTATTTTAAAATTATTATTCTACATATATTTCTTTTTAAATATGTAAATAAATATAAAAATAATAATAGATTAATATTTGATTAGGAATAAAAAAGAAGGATATTTTAAAATTTTCAAATAAAAACTAGTTAATTAAAAGTGATAATAAATATTTAGATATGGCAATAGACATTCTCCTATTTATTTATTGTCTAATATTCGTTGTACCGTTTAGTGCAACATTTAATAAAATCTTGTGAGAAGAAGATTAGGAGAATCTAAAAGAAACACATAAGAAAATCTAACTTCCCTTGGAATTAATTCTACAACACAAACATTTGTGTGAATTGATTTTGAAAATTTACCTTAACAAATTGAGTTATTATGAGAATTAATTTTAGATTGATAGAATTAATTTTTGTAGGCTTCAAAATCTAAACCAAATAAGGATTATATGTCTCCCCCACTGTATATCTGTTTAAATAAACTAATAAACTATAAAAATCTTGAAACTTAAGGGATAATATATCTATTAATCTGATCCCACTGTTTGAGAGAAGAAATAAATCCTCCCGTTAAAAAAGAATGTCAATTTTTATGGGCCCTCCCTCTTTCCCGAAGAAGCAATCACAGAATCTAATTAAGATGGGAATTGGGATGACCAAATAAGTCTACGCATTTTTGTGAAAAAAAAAATAAAACGGATACATCAATCCACAATTAAAGCGGAGTGCACCTGGACCACATAATACGTGTTTACAACGTATTAAAGTCTCAATTTTACAACGCATACCGCTAGCGGACTCTAATTCGTGTTTGCTGGTCGGGACCCAACTCAACTTCTTGTTTCCAACGTATATCTGGCATTCGTTTTTTTTTTTTGGTAGTGTTGTAATTTCACACTTTCCATCATGTCAAAAAAAAATCACAATTTCTATATGTAATTATGCTGTGACAAATAAAGAATGCAATGCGATTCGAGTTAGGAGCACAAAGACAAATCAGAGTGGGCCAGGTAGGACAGGAGAGCCAATTTTGATTTCTAAATCCTTACCCGCAGTTGTTCACGTGTAGGACCCAACTTCAATATAAAAAAACAAAAAATCCCTTCAACTTTATTGCATGGGTTATTTATCTTTGAGTTAAAAAAAAAAGTTACAAAAAACTTCTTGAAGTTTAACTAAATATGCGAAGACTTTCTTCAAATTTTGATTTACGTTCAACTTATCTTCTAAATTTTGAAAATTGATCAAAACATGTTAAAATTTATCTCGTGTTCGACCATTTTAAAAACTTATGGTTGTAAATCCTACATAAATCAAAATTTGAAAAAAAAATTTACATTTTAACTTACATTTAATAAAGTTTTAAAAAAAAATTTTACTCTTTTTAAAATTTCAGAAGTGAAGCGCACGTGCACAAAGTTGAGGAGGTTTTTTTTGTTTTTTCTTCACATTTTATCCTATAAAAAAACAAACAAATGGACCAAAGCATAACCCGAGGAAGGGGGTAAAAGACCTCCAGAGTGTGTGGTTTGGGGTCATTCTCTCTCTGCACCTCGGAGATTGGATTGGTTCTTATATCATATTAAATTTTAATTTAAAATTAATTAATGTTAAATAAAATTATTTAATAAATATATAAATCGCTTTTCAAAAATTAAAACAAGCGACGTAGAATTTAACATTTCTTGTTCCTTCACAGGCAAGGATTGAGTAGAAGGATAGAATGCTGCTGCCACTGAAGTAAAAGAGAAAAGAAAGTGTCAAAATTTGCTTATCAAAGAAAATGCCCAAAATCACAATTAGTCACCGAAAGTAAGGAAGGACACTAGCCTAGGTTCACCCAACCGCACACAATTCCAATTGCAATTCCATTTAGGTGCCGATTTTTTAAGAAAGGATCAGAAAGGCAAGCTCAGTCTCCCTTACGGCTCCGTGGGTCAGACATAACCGCAGTGGCCACCGCACCATTTAATTAAAAAAAAAGAAAAAGAAAACCACAATCTTGTGAGCTGATACGAGCCGCTGCTGCAACTTGCTCGCATACCATAGTGGCTACGCTTTCCCCTTTAATTATTATTGCCCCAGTCATCGTTGAATCTTCAAGCACCAATTGACCCCATTCTCAGACGCCTCTGCGGTGCAATTCCTCATTCCCAATCAGTAACCTATAAAACTCCCTTCATCACCTTTCCATTCTTCATTTTCTTGGAAGCCCTATGTGTAAGACCAAAATGGCGATCAACGCCACCAGCCCCACCTCAAGCCCTCGAACCTCGCGAACTCCACGCTCCCGCCGCACTCCCCAAACTTCATCCCAATCCCAATCCCAATCCCGAACCCAAACCCCAACCCCAACCCCAAGAACATCAAAACCCACTGCGAATCCCTTCGCCGCCACCTCTTCCTCCGACCCCTCCACTTCCTACCCCAGCAGCGCACCTAACACCGGCTCCGCTGGCTACATACTCTCCTCCGAGACCTCCATTTCAAGCCGAACCTCCCTCCCCAGCCTCCGCGACAGCCTTCCCGAAAACCCCCACATCTACGATTTTTCCGAAATTTGCTCCGCCACCAACAATTTCCTCTCCAAGCGCTACTCCTCTTCCTCCTCCACCCCCTCTTGGCGCTGCACTCTCCGCGGCAGCAACGTCATTGTTTTCCAGCGCAAATTCCGTCGCAAAATCGAGACCGCCCAGCTCAGGGAACGCCTCTCCGTCATCTGCCGCAGCCACCACCTCAGCATCATCAAGCTCCTCGGCGCTTCCATCTCCGGCGACCACATCTACCTCGTGTACGAATTCGTGAACGGAGCCAACCTCTCCGATTGCTTGCGAAACACCAAGAACCTCCACTTCACGGTCCTGTCCACATGGTTATCGAGAATGCAGGTTGCTACAGATCTCGCTCACGGTTTAGATTACATTCACAATAAAACGGGCTTGAACATCAACTTCGTGCATAACCACATCAAGAGCAGCGGTATAATCGTAACGGAGCCTTCCTTCAATGCCAGGATTTGTCATTTCGGCTCCGCCCAGCTGTGCGGTGAAATCGAGCAAGAAAACGAAACCCACAAAGTGGTAGGGGAGATCACTGAGGAACCATCCTCTTCCCCGTCGCCCACGAGATTCGAGGAATTGAGACGACCCCAGAGCTCCAGAATGCATTTCGAGGGTGTCCGAGGCTACATGTCGCCGGAATTTCAATCCACCGGCGTGGCGACCCAGAAGTCCGACGTGTATGCCTTCGGGGTGGTGATGCTAGAGCTTTTGTCGGGACAGGAGCCATTGAAGTTCAAGTTCAACAAGAACACCGGCGAATTCATCAGGACTTCGGTGATCGAGACGGCGAGGGAAGCGGTCGAAGGCGGCGGCGGCGGTAGCAGTAGCGTAGAAGGTAGGCTAAGGAAGTGGATAGACAGGAGGCTGAAGGACTCGTTCCCAATTGAGGTCGCGGAGAAGGTGATACGTGTAGCGTTGGAGTGCGTACACTTGGACGCAGATAAGAGGCCCAACATGGGACGCGTCGCTGGCAAGATCTCGAAACTGTATTTGGAGTCGAGGATTTGGTCGGACAACATGAAGATGCCTACCGATATTTCTGTCTCATTGGCTCCTCGATGACTGATAACTCTCTTTGATTTTCTCCGATTCATCAACTAAATAAGAGGTCAATGATCACGTTTACATTACTGCTTTCAATTTAACTAGGGCTAGGAGGGAAGAAATAGAGATTGAGTAAATTAACATTCTTGTTTTTTTGTTTTTTTTGTTTTTTCAATTTCTGATGACTGGTCTTTGGATAGAATTGGTTTGTTGATTCGATTGTGACACGAGTTGGGGAATCCGTGTATTTTGTATATAGTGTTGCTTTCAGAAGGATTGGAAAGATTTTTTATATTTTGAATTATAGGAATACCACATTAAAATAAAACATCAGTTTTTGTCTTCCAACCAACATTTTTTTTTTTAATTTTAAACTTCGAAGCTGGTGCTTGAACTTGGCTTAACATATATATGCCGTCGGTGAATAACTAACATTGGGTTGTACCAACACTTGGCTTATTTAACTTATTATAACGCATAGGATGAGGTATTCTTGGTGCTATTAGCTGAGATGAGGTGGTATTGATTTTGAAAGTTAATGAATTGACCTAACTTTTAATGAATCGATCTCTCTCTCTAAAAAAAGTTGTTCAAATTTTCAGTTGTTTGGCGAAATCGAAATTGGAAAAAGTCAATTTTCCAGGTGCTCCGATTCAGTTGCTTAGCAAATCAGCGTTGCCAAATTTATATACAATGATCTACTGAAATAAGGTCAGTAACCAAGAAGGAAAAAGAATAGTACTTGAAGTTTTTAAACCAAAATACATTTGGAATTGTTTTATTTATGCTAAGAGGTTATACAAGTAGAATCCCTTGTAAGTGCTCGCTTAATTTTAGATTGGGATGCTTTCCCTTCAACCTAAAACACTACGTGCCCAAAAAAATATTATTATTAAAAAAATATTTTATGACATTTATTTTTTAATGAGTTTTAATGCTCACGTTTCCCTATTCTATTATTATTATTATTATTTAAATATTCAGTCATAAGTAAATCCACGTTTAAGATATGCCATCCAAGAGTGAAAAGGTTAGAGATGCAAGAAATTTGAATTGCACGTGGGGTTTGGGAATTTTGTTCTGATAAGAAACACGGGTCAAGAAAGTGGAAAAGTGTAACAAGAACAACTGAATAAGTGCCATGACAATGTGATCAAGAAAGAGAGGGGAGCGCTTGATGTGATGCTCATCAACTCACGCTATGCTTGTCTCATGCCTTGTTTGACTTGAAGTAGCTAGCAAAACAAAGTAAACAGCTGTTGAATTGCCGACATACTCTTTCTTATGATTCTTTTTCCACAGCATTGAACTGTTTGAGTGGCTTATGAATGGCAGTACGAGGATGAAGTCCTAGTATGCTAAAGAAACACCTTGTTCTTAACAAGGTTGATCTTTTTAACAATTAGGATGACTACGTGAATTGTGATGGATGTCTAAATTTACAAGATAAATTCAGGGAAACAAATTTGGAGAAAAGGGGACAATGACATGTGGTTCAAGAATCCTTCTATTCATTTTATACTCAAGTCATATATATGGATGCCAAAAAAAAAAAAAGATATTTATGTTGTCAACAGATACTGGAATTCATAGTCATAGGGTATCTTTTCAACAATGGTAGACGCCTTGACATTGCTATGGCCTCGGAAGCAATCCACCATTGATTTCCTTAGTGTCCCTGATGTAGGTAACTGGTTGCATACCCACTCCACCAATGACTCAGTGTCCAGCGCCAAATCAAGCGTGTTCCTGAACAGGAGCTCAGGAAATGCAATCCTTTTGGTGCTCGTCACCATAATTGAAGCCTCCAGATAGTCTAGTGCTGATTTCTCTAATTCAGCTGCAACACCATCGCCTGTGTATATCCTCAACTGCATTTATATATTAATTGTTTGCTTAAATTGGATTTGGAGATAAAGAAGTCTGCTTAGGAAGAAAGAACTTTCCTTTTTATAGTCAGAGAAACATTTAACATATAGGTTCTTCAGCAGAAGGACTTACAGCGGGAGAAGAACGAGTTCCACAACACAGAGCAAATGTGACAGTCCGATTTACCTAAACCATGAGACGTGGTTTTGGAGACATAAATACAATGACAACAAAATCAACGACAGCCAATCAATTTAATTGTTTCTGCATTCAAAGGAAGAAAAAACAAAACGAAACTGGCCGGTCATGTATATTTACCTCTTTCATATTAGAAGCAGTTCGTTTCCTTAGGATGAAGTGCTCTATTGCTTGAGCATTTATTCTATTACCTCCCACGTTGAGGGTTGCCTGCACGGAGGCACCTCAATTAATCACTAAATTTATAGAATCTGAAACCTCTTACTTGTTTAACAGACGAGGGCACAGTCAAAGATGCTGAAAACAGGACAACAGTAACATCTAAAATATAGATCAAGATTTTTTAGCGTACCTTGTTCATCAATGCATGTAGCTTTTCTGGGGTGGATGGCACTCCATATTGGATAAAACCCTGAGACAGAAACTTCAATAAATTAATTGTAATCCCGATCCATATCCTGGAATTCTTATTCACCAGATTAGTTAAATCGTATTCTTGAACAGCGATTGATCTTATGTTGATGTAAAGATAGTACAGAAATTAAACATAACAGAAGGAAAGAAACAATTTTTCTATTATACATGCAAGATACAAGCATTGTACATGTTGATCCAGAATGCTAATTTCTGTTGGTCAGTAAGGCTTCTTAAATCAACTTTCTGAAGTTTGCTCATCAACACCCTGTACTCCACAAGAAACAAATCAAAAAGTTCTTATGAAATTTTTCGTCGTACAATTTCATTATCTAGTCGAACTTACATAGGTATCAATGTCTAGTGTTCTCGTCAATGAGTGCGTCATTTATGCCATACCTTAACTTTCTCAGTAACGGAACAGAGGAAGGACTAGAGATGAACTTCGGATCCATAGAACTGGAAGTGAATATAACGAGGCTCTTGTAAGGACCAATATCCCTTGGAATGGACTCTTTTGCATTAAAGATACCATATGGGTCTTGCTGCCTCGATTCCCTCGGCAACATGAGGCTTGATTTTGGGTTTGAACCAGTGTCGACCCTGGAGCTTCTTGGAGTTTGAAGAAGAGTGGATGGACTTGGAAATGGGCCCTGGCTTCTCCAATTCCATTGCTCTTGATGTTCTGAGTAGTCTCACATAAATGAAATTCAAACACTTCATGATGCTCTCTGATAGCTTGTTGGGTTGCCACTTCAGGTCGTTTCCTTCTGACAGAACTGGACCCAATAGTGATTTAGTTGGGAGATCCAAGTACATCTCTGCATTACGTTCCCGTGGCTGAAAAGAGTAGAGTGGTTGCACATTAGCAAATTCACATTGTTGACAACAGTATCTTTTCCGTATTATGGCATGGATAAGGCACTGCTCATTGTTTTAATTTTTGACAGTTCTACTGAAGAAACCCAACTCTGTTTGCTGCTTTGATGAAGTTTATTTCGAAAGCAGGAAACCATAGGTTGACCTATCTGATGAAATTTTTTTCCTTCACTTTGTGTCATGATATATATAATGGCCAAAACCAATCTATATATTGTGATTAAGAAAAAGAAGCCTTCATGCATGAATTAGTGAAAATAAGCCTGCTTAGTGCTTACCTTTGGTGATGGATGGCGTGGGTCTCGCATAGGTGAGGAAGGCTTCACTATCCCACTTTTTCTAGGAAGTTTATCTTGAGATTTCACATGTTCTTGGAAATTATTTTCTCTCAGTTCAACAGAGTTTTTCAGAAATCCGGTTTTCTCATTAAGACTGAAGTCATTGAGGTTATAATCACCCTTTATAGCTTTGCTTATGAAATGCAATGCCTTGGTCTCAAATACCATCCTTTCATGAAAACTTCTGTAAATAGGACTAGGATTTGAAATTGTTGCAGTTGATAAATGATTGTTAGAATTGCTCAAATTCCATGGTTTTGACTTGGATTCCTGTGCGACTACTTGATCATGTTTCAAACCAGCTTGAAGTAGGCTTATTTGGCATTCAAGCCGCGCTATTTCACCCTCAACCATGATCAGTTCTGCTAAGAGTTCTCTCTTCTGCACAAACACAAATCGCAAAATTATTCAGTGAGTTTCTTCACACATTCTTAGTGTCAAGTTTTGTAGGACTACAGCCTTTTAGAACCTTAAAAAAATGGTAGTCTGGAATATTTTTATGTACTACACAGAACAGTGATAAGGTTAAGTAGATATGTAAAATGCTAACTGACTCAAAAGTTTAAGTGAAAATTACTATTTTAGCCATTGAAATGTACACATTTTCAATTTCTCCCTTAAAATTCAATTTTATGTCATTGTTGAATGCTTTTATTTATATCAATTCGATTCCTTCGTGAACACTCTCTGCACTTTTCGTATAGCTTTCGTAAACATTTAGAGGGTACGAATAATAAAATAAATTTCTAATGAATTTTAACATTCAAGAACTTAACTATATATAAAAAAGAGATTTCGAAGGACCCAATTGAAAAAATGTTTATCTTCTCAAGACCAAAATAGTAATTTTATATATGTTCAGTTCCCCAAATGTTTTCTTGATGAAATACATTAGATTAATAATGTATAAATTACACATTTAATCTTAATTAAAAGGCTAAAAAATTAGAGAACATAGCTTTATATTCTTGAGCCGAAAATAAAAATTATGTTACATGTTTGATAGTACATATTCCTAGCTAGCTAAATCCAAGGCACATGGATAATGCACTACTTACGAATTTGAATAAATATTGAAGAACACTAACTAGAGAAAGAAAAAAAAAAGAATAGCAATTATGAGGTCAGTATTATATTACCATGGGAGGAAGAAAATTGGGGATAGATATGCCTGAACCACTTGGTCGATTATGCAACATCCCCAAAATCTCATCAAAATTTTGTACTTTATCCAACATCCTTTGAAGCACAGAGACCTGCTTATTACATTAAAAAGTCATCACATAATTTTCTCATCTAATGAGAATGAATAAAATAAATATATCCGTTAATTAAATATGCATTTCGCAAATTTCTCCTCATTAAATCGATCGGTTGAACATCTCCATTAGAATATGCATATACGTAAATTTTCCAATTTAAAATTTGAGAGGTACGGTTCTCATTTACTGTCATCCTTACTGTCATCCCCTCTAAGTGAGTAAAAAAAGAAAACTTATAGTCCCAAAGTTTGTCCTGGTATGTTGCTATACTAGTATACTATGTAATACGCTCAGGAACTCGATCAATATTGTAGCTTTTTCAAAGGGATGGTGACATTTTTCACTCCCATCTTAATTGACTACTATAAAAGGCATTGGTTAATTATATTCCATCATCTTCAATTTCGTTGTGCAAGTCTCAATTAATATTTAATTAGTATTAAGATACTGATGACATGCACCGCTGGTTTTGTTTCTTGGGAAAATTGAATTCAACTCTTTAATTTCTGTGTCAATATCTGTTATAATTAATTTAATCATCACCCATATTGGACCTACCATGCAGTAATTCCATTTTGGATACTTTTCAATTGCGTTGTCAGAAATTAAGCCAATTTTGGAGCTTCTCTTCCCTATAAATGTGTGTCACCTTTCGTTCATGGGCGTTTATTATTCCAAAGTTAATCGTGCCTTCTACGTACAATCTATGATAATTGTTAATTAAGATGAAAAAAATAAATAAATGTTAAAATTATTAAGAATGTAGAATATATGAATCCAAACACCTCTCTTTTGCTGCCCAGTAATTTTCTTTTTTCTCTGCAAACAAGGAAAAAGGAAAAGAACAGTTCAAGAAAGGATCGTGGCATACATTGTTTTTTCTCAGAAAGAAAGGAATTGAATACAAGTGCATAATTATCTGAGAATTCAAATGAAGCTTGTAATAATAAGTGCCCCCCTCCCCTCCCACCAAACCAAAATAAGAAAAAAAGAAAAGCAAGCCGCTCCATGCGTTCAAGTTAATTATTTCTGGTAATTAAAATACTCAGTATTATATCCCATGCATACTGGTTTGGATTGTCTTATGGTAGATAGAGAGCAAAACAAGATCAGTTTTAGTGATACACTGATACATGCCAAACATATATGCTACAATTTTCTTACACAGATAAAAACTATATATTGATGAAAATTAAACGAGATGGATGCTGCAAATGAAACAGACTTACAATGATCTCAGGGAAGAGGGGTGAAGTGAGAATTCACCATGGAAGAAACTTGGCTGCATCCAAGCTTGAACCCACCCCAACCCCAAAGCAATAAAACAACACGAAATTGGGGGGCTCTGAGGTTCCTCGAAGTGTTGGTGAGAGGAAGACACAAGCTTAGGAGGGCCAAAGAAAGAGTGGCAGCGGGTTGATGTTGCAGTTGACGTTTGAGACTGATTAGGAGATGAAGGTTTTTTGTGGAGTGATTGAGAAGATGAGAGGGTGCTTTCAGGCCGTTCGTGAAGTTGGTTCAGGCACTGGGATATTAACCGCCTCTGTTGTGGTTGTGGGTGCTGGTAGGAGTGGGACATCATGCGGAGAGGAAAGAGGGGGGGGGGGGGGGGTGGGTTTCGTCTTTTGGTTTTGGCGTAGCTTGCAATTCTGGTTTTATGGGAGTTAGCTGTTATGTATGCTTAATTACACATGTCCTACTTGCTCATTTTCCATGGAGTTAGTTAGTAAATTTTAACCACTAAGGTTTAGTCAAGTAATAAGTGAATAAGTTTGTAATTTAATAGTTACTAATTTCGATCTTTGTTTGGATCACTTATTTTTTGTAAGTCTTTTATAATTATTCATTAATCATGAGTTCAAAAGCCTAATAAAAATTATTAATAAAACAAAATAAAAAAATTTCTAATTATTAATAAAAAATTAATAATTTTAATTTTTATAAACTATAGATAAATGTATAATAAATTTTGAAAATGTAAGAAATTACTTTTTTTAATTTACTCATTAACAGTTTATTTTATTTTGTGAAGCGTACACTCCAAATCTCACTTTTCAAAAGTATTCATTAAAATTTGAATTATTTAAATAACATGATTAATTTTACAGAGTAAAGTGAACGAAGAAAACCAATGATACCAAAAAATAATAATAATGGCTTTGATTTTTACAAATATAAGTATTTGTATGCCAAAATATACATATATGAAAACTTAATTTTAAAATTTTTCTATCAATAATTATTATTTTCACAATAATCCAATATTTTTTCAATCCTATTTATTAGTATCTCGATTTGTTCGATCAACGAATAATTAAAAATAACTCCCTCTTAATTTCAGACTCAAAATAGATAAAAAGTAAAATTTATAATTAGAGGAGACAGGATCAGATTCTCATTGCCTTCATTTACGTATAATGTGATCCCATGTCCAGATAGAAAAATAGCTTCTTCTGGTGAAAGAACGAAAAATGAAAAAAAAATAATAATCTCCATATATTCAAAGCTGGTGCCCATGCTCGTGCACGGTCACATATTTGCTACTCCCGTCTGGACCACGCTAGCTCTGCATAGTACATAGGACAGTTTCTGAAAAACTGGAAGAGTAAATTACTGAAATCTTTTTTTTATTTTCTTATATTTTTACAAAAATTTATTTATTTTAAAAATTTATGCGAATTTTTTTATCAGAAAAATATATATAACGTATTTTACAATATAAATAGAGATTTATGTAAGTATTGAAAATATATACATATAAAATTTTAAAAATACTTAAAAAGATATATATAAATTTTAAAAATATAAAAAATAATTTAAAAATAATTAAATAAAAAAGAAATTAAAATAATTTACTCAAACAGTCCTGTAAAAAAATAGGTGAACATTAAACAAAAATTATAAAGTTTAAACATGGCACAGAGCTTGACGTGCCGTGCTGCTATTGGGATTTGTCAAATGAGGTAAATTATGGAGTAGAAAAAACTCAAGAAAGGGATGCTAAGGTCAGCTACGGACTACGGGTGCATGGGTAGTTGTGCAGAAAAGTGAGAAAGCTAATTTCAAATCTTAGAGCCATGAGGCATCAATCATGAATCATGACATATAATCATAAATGCACGGTGCATTTAATCATGATTAATGATATTTAATCAAAATACGTACAAACGACGCATCATCACAGTGAACAAAACCAGCCATAAATCTTCCTACGGAATAATAACTGGCATGGACGTTACTCTTTTTTGGGCTTTTTTTTTTAGTCGTTCGAGATGAAATACAAGGCTTACCCCAAGAGGGCTGAAAGCCCACAAACAATCGAAAAGCAATACCCCAAAGATGAGCTAATCAGAACATGCATGGTCGGAAGATATGTGAAAAGACATTGAAGCTGATGTCTTAAGGATTGCTGCTTCGATCATTGAGTAGAGCAGCTGCAATTGCCGGTGGTGGAATCAAAATCCAATTAAGAGGGAGAGATCTCTTCATTGCGAGTTTGGCTACCTCATGGGCTGTAGAATTACCTTTTCTTCTGATCCAATTAATGCTGCAGGCGGAGCTTGGGAGGTGAGCTTTCAATTGCTTGATATCTTCTATGATTTGTTGAATTTCCCATGATTTTGTTGGATCCCTCGCAAACCTCTACCACTTCGTTGCTATCTGTGTTCCACTTGAAACTTTGAAATTCCTAGATTTATAGTTAGAATCAATCCATCTTCTCATTGCTATTGCTTCTGCTAATTGACTGGTGCTGATTGGAACTCGCTTTGGCTGATCCTGCCATGAGTCTTCCTCTAGAGTCTCTGGCAACCACCGCTACAGCTCCCAACTTTTTCTCATGATCAAAGGCTGCATCTACATTAATTTTAACAGTATCCTGTGATGGGGGAATCCACTTAACAATCTCTCCTCTACTGGTGTTCTGTTCCTTTTCTGTGAGTGGCTTTAAATTGGCATGCTTGTAGTCAATGTTCAGTGATATTGCTCTATTTATTGTTAACAGAGGATTTGGTTAACTCCCTTAAAGAGTCAGAGATTTCAGCCCTTCCAAATAGACCAGATGAGGTTGCATAGCATTGCCATTCTATCCAATTTCATCTGCATCTTTATTAAAGACTAAGAATTTTTCCCAGAACCAAGCTTCAAAGGTGGTGATGGTATCTGTAGTTGGGGATCATTGCATGGGGGCTCCAAAGTCCAAACCAAACTGGGCGGGTCCAATGTCTCCTAAGGGATGTGTGTTCTATTGTTTTAGGCTCTTCATTACAAATTGGGCAGAGAGGGTTATCAGTTAGTTTCCTACTGAAAAGGTTTTGTTTGACTGGGATGGCATTGTTTAGGATTTTCCATATGAATATTTTCATTTTGTTTGGGATTGGGATATTCCAAAGGGTTTTCCATAGGTCTCCTGGGCAATTTGTTGAGGATGAACTACAGTAGTTTTTTGGTGAATTTTCTTCAGCTTTTGCTAATCTATACCCTGATTTCACTGTATAGTCACCAGTTTTGACTTGGATCAAAGAAAAAATTATCAACAAAATAGATGGCTGGAAGGAAAGATTATTCAATCAAGCAGGTAAAGAAATTATAATTAAAGCAGTTATTCAAGCTATTTCTTCATATGCTATGTCTATTGTTAGATTTCTTAGGAATTTTTGCAGGAACCTATGCTTTAGGATTGCAAATTTTTGGTGGAGTAATGCAAAAAAGGACTGGGGGATACATTGGAAAAGATGGGACATTCTCACTAAATTAAGAATGAGGGAGGGTTGGGATTTAGGGATTTAGAACACATGAACACAGCCGTATTAGCCAAACAAGCCTGGAGAATAATGAAAAACCCAGAAGCACTATGGGTCAAGGTTCTTAAAAGTATTTGTTTCCCGAACAAAGATTTCTTAGAAGCGGGTAGGAAATGAAATACATCTTGGGCATGGAATAGTATATTGCATGGGAAAGAATTTCTAAGAAGAAATGGAGGATGGCTAGTAGGCAATGGACAAACAATTAAAGTTTGGAAGGATAACTGGCTTCAGCATGAGACACCCACAAATTTAAAAGGACTACAGGGAAACCTTAAGCTACAATTCTTTATGGATGACAGAAAAAAACACTGGGACCTCACAAAACTAAAGCAGTTCTTGCCTACACCCCAAGCAATCAAAAGATTCAAAACCCTTCAGATACCAATTTTTTGGGCTTACCGACACACTTGTTCTTCACCTTATGCTTGCAGAGTCCGAAATCACTCATAGCCCATTCCAGCCCATCAAGAATTTGGGCCCAATTCTCCCAAAACAATCGGGTTTGAAGCCCTAGAAATAGAGTTGCTAATAGGGGTCGGTTCGGCCCCATTCTTTGCAGTCTACAGTTCTACGTAGGCAAAAGTTGTGTGTAGGTGCATCATAGACCTTTTTTAACTTTCAAATTTTTCATTAAATTTGCAAATGATGAAAATAATTTAAAAACTCATTTAAATTTAAAGTAACCAGTAAAAGACTCCGCAGGACCCGTCATTTTAGCAACCTGTGGGTTATCCCGATTTACTTAGATTGGCACGTTTTAACCCATCAGGAATTTGGGCCCAAATTCTTTCTTTTGAAATAAGAACATCGAAGTGATGCTCTTAACTATTTTTAATTTTCTTTTTGGAATGCCTTTTTCGCTTGTTGATATTCTAAGAATTACTATGTAATTGAACTTGCAGTAAGATAAACTTGAATAACTTTAGGAGAGGATGGCAAAAGTATGGGACCTTTTCCATAATTCAGACACTAGAGAACTCATAGGAGTAACAGCGCAAAGGGAGAGGTTCAGAGCTACATGCGTGTTAGCTCATTGTGAATTTGGGTTGAGAAGCAAAGATTCAAAGCGACATGGTCGGCTACAGAGAACAAAGGGCGGAATATTATGATAAATATAAATTATAATATATTGAAACTTATTATGATAAATTATAAATTTTATTTTTTATTTTTTTAACAAAACATAATATATATATATATATATATTATATATATATATATATATATATTTCACACCACTAATTATGGGCTATGTTAATTATGTGAGTTAGTACTATTTTTTTATTTATACATTAACAATGATAAATACTAAAAAATTATAGTGGTGAGAGATAATGGTAATTCACATGCTAACATGGCATTCACTTAACTGTACAATATAAAAGAGTTATTTTCCTTTTATGCGCTTGACAAAATTGAGAAGCTTCGGGAGCAGCATGCATATCTAAAATTAAACAAATTTTACGTACAAATTTTACGTACACATATGTCACACACTATTCCTATAAGATGGTCTCTACATGGAGAAATTTTTAGTTAATCAGAAATCCACTCATAATAATATACTTAACGGCTCATATTTTATTATAAAATAATCAAACAGCATAAGTTTAATTTATGTATTATATACTATATTTTAATGGATTTAATATTACTATGCATATAAAAATTTGACCTAAAAATGACATATACACAATAGTGTAACACTTATCCGTGTTGACAAAGTTTTATAGTGCAAAATTTGACAAATAGGATCAATCTTACTCGTTACACGATTTTGACTTTACTCTATAACACGGGCATTTTAAAAAAATCTTACTCATAATGCACAAGTATTCTGCATATATTATATATTAATGATTTAACATTTCTTTCATATATTATAAGGTAAAAATCACTATTAAAAGGAATGTATTAATATTTAAAACAAAATCATATTTTCATTTTTATCTTTTTATTTATCAGATTTCTTTGTTTTATTATTAAATATTAAAAATGTAATATATTTTATTCAATAATATATATTATCATATTTTTTAAATATAATATTTTATTAAAAAATAAATTGAAAAAAAAGAAAAAAAGAGATACGGATAAAAATATTAAGATATAAAAAGAAAAAAATATATATGAATAAGAATGTTAATACTTAAAGAGAAAGAAAATGTTCAAAGAAAATGTGCGTGGCATTAATCACTTTTAAAACTATGATTTAATACATATGAATGGATTTAAATTTGACATAAATAATAAATGAGCTAAATTTTGCACCTCCAAATTGATTATTAATTGGTCTCTTTTTGACATTTTTACTATGCACATCTTAAACAATCATTATTTCACAGAAATTAAAAACTTAATAATGAATGAATACACTTAAGTTGGTTATTTTATAGTTGATATAAAATTGCACAAAGCCTAAACTTACTCCATTTGGTCAATTCCCTTCAATTACCACCTTTTGTTTGTGGGTTTACTTGCCATTTGTGTAACAAGTGAGACTGCAAAAGAAAAACCATCACAAAGTAGTAGACTTTCTAACTTTATACTTTACGAGACTTTTGGCTATTTATGTCTACTCTTATATTTTACGAGTTCGCCTTTTATTTATCAAATTCACAGTACTCTCACAAAAATGCCACATCAGCCGTCGGGTAGTTTATTTGCGAAATATGCTTATTTGCTAAGAAGTGAGAGTGCAACCACATCTTAATAGATACGATAAACTCTCTCGATAGATTTGCAAATTTTGATAATGTCGAGTTTGTATAGAATATAAAGCTCAATTATTTATGTATTAAAACCGAACTCGAATACTAGGCATAAGGTATTCAAGCTTAGCAACATTTTTTTAAAATAAAATATTATAACAAATTTAATTAAAATATTTTAACAATGTAATTTAATATTTTACAAATATAAATCAAGTGAAAAAATTGAAGTTGATGCTGTTATCTTTACAAGTACAGTTAAAAACTCAGCTTGAGCTCCAACTCAATAAAAATAAATTTGAGATAAGCTTGAAATCGATGAAAGTGTTCGAACTCGATTGAACTCATCTGACATGAACATAACTCTTTTTTTAAAATGTTCATGCTTCTTAACTTATTTATATGAAATGTTAGCTTGATAAAACAATTCAATATTATTAGCACTTCTTTTTAATAATTGTTTCATATTAAAAATAAAGCTATAAACTAATTTTTATATCATTGTTAAAAATAATGTTAATTTTATAATATAATATACATTAATTATGTAAGAGGTGAATTCCATAAGCCACCAAAAATAAATAAAATTCTTTAAGTATGAATTTAGTACTTTTCAAAACAATCATTTGTTTTCCAAATCGCGACAAATTAAACAGTTCAGAAATCAATTAGAAGAGATGTATCCAGATTAAATGCATCTCTGAAAAATACAGAGAGAAATTGCGTGTAATGATCGTAATATAATATTTGTTTCTTCGCGGAATGCATCCATATATATTGAATGCATTTATATTCTATAAAATTTTTCCACAACAAATTACCATGACAAACAAGCAAATATTGTGCTTTTGTGTCATAAGAAATAAAAGGAAAGAAATTTTAAAAAAAAGGATAAAAATTATGATAATATTTATAACTAAATAACTATATTATTAGATTTATTGTACAAGTATTTCTTCCTTAATTTCATATTTTATGTTGATAAAATTAAATAAAAAAATTTAAATTGAATAGCAATAACTTTAATTTCTTTTTATCTATAGCTATTCAAACTTTTCTTGATTTATATTTATATTTATCCCAAAAAAATGATAGACATGAGTGATTTTATAGAAACAAGACATGTCATTGATATGTTTCTTTTGCATTAAAAAAAAAATGATTACAACCTCGAGGGTGTGTTCCCAAACCAAAAGCCTGTTTAAAGGATAAAATTGTTTCAAAAGATATGCTAATATGTATGACAATTTTTAAAACAAAATCATATTTATATTTAAAGATATTTTTAACACTTTAAATATAAAAGTGATATTTCGCTATTTTTATAGTTGAAGAAAACCAATTTGAATGTGTATTGATAAGAATACACTTATTTTTAATCTAACTCAAAAAATAATTTATACTTTTTTTGATATTTATTCATTTAAAAATAATTTTGATAAATATTATTTAAATAATATTAATATTTTTAAAATTATATTTTAAATAAAAAATTTTAAATATATATAAATTATAGCCATGTATATTCACTTTTTGAGTAACATTAAATTAACAAAATTAAATTAATTAAAAATTAAATTTATAAACTTTGATCTGGTGACACACTGAATAGGACCGCTCTGCAACATGATGTTCTAAT
Organism: Castanospermum australe; assembly: GCA_019955255.1. Lineage (NCBI taxonomy): Eukaryota > Viridiplantae > Streptophyta > Magnoliopsida > Fabales > Fabaceae > Castanospermum > Castanospermum australe. The sequence goes on along the minus strand of NSJW01000323.1, from coordinate 315,634 downwards.
GTCATGAACAAATTATATGTGTGACCCCACCCATGTCCCATTACTGATATGTCAGATGATGATGAGAAAATCTTACCAAAAAAAGATGACGATGAGAAAATAATTTACAAAAACATCTGAAATCTCTGTTTTTTTTTTCCCTTTGCCTTCACACCCCTCACCTCGAGTCAAGTTCATTTCCCTCCGCTGACCACGTTCATCACTGATTGGAGAAGTGCAACCTCGTTATCAGAAAAACATCCCATATCCAAGAACAAATCGAACTCTGAGGTTGGAGGAAACGCATACTCTGCTGCAGACTTGGTGACGAAATCCGCATCTTCACCAACAGTTCTGTGCCCGCCGGGTGGTGCTGCGGCCGGTGCAACAGCAACCGAGTCGTTCGGTTTCACCGAGGTGTTCTTGGGAGGCGAGATGCCGCTGCCGGTGGCGGCGATGATTGACGGCTCCGCCTGGCGCAAGAGCCACTCGATGGTCTCGCCATCCGTCTTGAGGCCAAGCTCACGGGTCAGCTGGAAGATGCGAGCAGCGCAGGTTGTTGGCAACCGAACACGGCGGTCTCGCCCATTCACCTTGGAGTGGCGGTCCTTCTTGGCTTTGAGAGGGAGAGAAGTCTCAGAATTCATGGGGTTGGGTTGCTTTGCTGAAGAAGATGAAACAGTGCTGGGGAGAACCTTCTCGAAACCAATATTCTTCTCTGAAACCATTATTTTTTGCGATGCCATTTTGATCATCCATCTGCGGCAACAGGTTTCTTATATACTCTGATTTTGGAGGATTCATTACTGTACAACTCGGCAGGACTGAAGGATTTGATTGCAATTTTTGTTTCTTTAAAATATCAGACTTCAGAGGTTGAGAATATGGGACCCTGTATAATCTGAGCTTGAATTTCAGGTTCTACGACTGGATATAGTAAAGTCATTAATGCTTATTTTTGTAACGCCCATAATGAACGACGTCGATTTGGAAACTAGTGCATTAAGGATTCAGTCCAATCCAATGCTGGGTTTACTAAGGAAAGTAGGTGAAATTAACTTTGATACTGAAAATGCAGGTGTGCAAGGCATGACTAGCAGGTTGCAGTCTGCTCGCAATATATATATAGTTCTAGACTTGGCAATCTTCTCAAGCATTAATTCTCCTTCTTCTTCTTTTTTTTTTTTGGGGCAAAATGTTGTCAAGCATTCTTAGTTGTCTTCTCTACATGGCATCTAAGTTATCTAGCAAACATATTGATAATCAATTTAGAGCTAAATTAATTATATCTAATTTTTTTTACAAAATTTAATTAATGAATTTATTTAAATATTTTTAATTTAATTTAATAATTATAAAATTAGAATTTGAACCGAGGTCAAGCTCAAAAATTAAAATTGAGTTTTAGCTTATATATTTCAAACAGAAAAATTTTTAGATATACTCGGTGTAAAATAATTTTCTTATACTGTATCATTAAATGTATGTTACATTAAATATGTGAGTTATCATTGTCTTCCACTATAGGAGACAAAAATAATTACATAATTAATGTGATACATAATAAATATATAATGTAAAGAATATTTTTTTACACTGAATATATTTAAGAATTTCTCATTTCAAGTAAGATAAAACTTGAATCGAGATCGAGTATGACACAAACGTGGTTCAAGCCAAGCTCAGACATCAAGTTTTAGGTTTGGCTCAGCTCGATTCATCCTAAGATTTGAGTGTGTGATGTGTTAAGTACAAAGTTGTATATTATAACTGGGTAATGTAGTGACTAGTGAGGCACTCAAGCACCAACACTAGAACACCTCATACAACATTATCCTTGTTGGGTAAGATAAGGATATATATATATATATATAGGGCATCCTTAGTTACATTAGATCCCACTCACTGCAAGGATGCACTGCATCCAACGGAACGCTTGAGCTCCTCATAATAGAATTACCCTATTGAAGTTTTACCTTTTTAGGATTAAAATGTCACATTTATCGTGAATCCAACCTAATTTGGAAGTCAGTTGCACCCGTTAATTGTAAAAAATAAAGTAAAATAAGACGAACTCTAAAACAGCTACATCTTGAATTTTTTTTATTTATTTTCTTTTACATAGGAAGTTTCGGAAAACTTAGGAAAGAAGGATTTCCTCGTGAATCCAAGCTAATTTGGAAATTAATTAGTTGATTGCAGACCCTTTATAAAAACAAATAACATATCCGGAAAAATGCACACAATATTAATTATCAAAAAAAAAATGCACAGATATTCCATTAACTTTACCCTATTTTAAAATAGGTATTATGAACTTTTAAATTCGGCTTAACTTGTGTACGAAAGGGTCTATTAACTTTGAAGCTTTCTTGCTGACTTCCATGGCGGAAAGTCCAACAAATTTGCAAAATCCTCCAATACTAACAACTCTTGCCTTGATTGCATTCTCTATACTAGCTAAATATTGCATTTTTTTTTTTTGGCGGTTCAAAATCATTGTCTGCCTCAAGCTAAGGGAACAACACCAAAATAATAGTCAAAACCATTAAATTAAGCACGTAACGGTAAAAATTATTGTCTTTGTCATGTAAGCTATATAAGCTCATTGTGGCATCTAACATTTGATTCTCATTGCGGGGAAAAGTCAAAGAATTTTGTTTTCCCCATTCATAAAAAGAGCTAGGGTTTATTCTCGTCAAAAAAAAGAGAGTAGGGTTTATTGACAGGTTAAATCGACTGTTTTATTTAATATTAAGATTGGGTTATTAAACCTCCAGCCTGTATCATAAAATGAACTTTTTTTTTTTAACTGTTAAGAGTCAACCTCTATTGAGTGAGGCTGGCCAATTTTTATAGTAACTCTATACACATTCTAGGTAAGATTTTCCAGTTTATAACACTGGATTTTCAAATTAAAAAAAGAGATCGATCACATGGATGTGCTTTAATTGAATTGAAACCAAACAAATAAAAATTAGGATAAATTAAAGATTACTTTGCACTTTCTTTCTTACAACTAACGTATTGAGAGGTACTAACATGTCTTTTAATTTTAATTTATATACTTCCTTTTTAAAATAATTAGTTATTAATTTATTGCATTCATAAATTTTTTATTTGAATGAAAATAATTTCTTGTAATTATGAAATATATTTAGATTTTGAATGCAATTGTAACTGCAATAGTATGAGCAATGTGTAATTTATAGTTTTATCTTTTATAATTTTAATTAACTTTATTTTAATTTGTTAAAGGTTAAATAAGAATGGCATTTACAAAAAAAAAAAGTTAGATAAAAAAAGGAAAAATTAATATAGATTCTTTCACTAAGTGCCAAAAATTAAAAATAAAAAAAAATAAAAACCTTTCATGTTTCTGTGGGCGCCAAAAAGGAGAAATAAAAAAACTGTCGATCTCCAAAAGAATTAACAAACAAGACAAAAAACAATCCAGTTGAATTATTTGTTATTGGGCTACATTGGACTAAGAAAAAGATGTGACAATAGAATTTGGTCCCGGCAAATTGGCTAACGATCCAGCCGAATTGAGAACCAAGAAGCTACTGTTTAAGCAAGATATCTTCGTTGATGACCCCAAAAAAAAAAAAACCAAAGCAAGACATCTTCGTCTTCTTCTGCTTTCTTCTTCAAAACTGCCTTATTCTCTCTCTCGAATTGACTACCACATACCAACCACGAAGACAATAGCATAGTGCATAGACAGAATAGAAGGTCTTTTTATTTCTACGCCAAGCCGATGTGAGTCTGTGCTACAGGCTTTGGCCCAGTCCAATCCAGGTTCAAGTTTCGCCTAATTCAAGAAAATTTAGATTGTTGTGTGATCAGGCTTGGATGAGGTAGCAACTAAGTTTGCCTTGAAACATCTCACACTTCAGATCAAATCCCATTCCCTCCACCCCTCAAAAAAATACCCCCACCACTGACTAAAAAAAAATTGTTTAATAATAAAAAAAAACAAATTTTAGATTCTCTCCTTTTTTGGGCATACGATCGTTTAATTTCTTTTTTTTTTCTTCTCATATAGTTGGATCCCCAATTTTTCTTGTATAGGATTTAGTTTCTGCAAAAGATTCGAGTAACCGTGAGTCCGTGACTGATTTATTTTATTTTTTTAACTAATCGTGTTTTATAATTAGAAGTGGTATAAAAGTGATCTAAAAACATTAAAAAATACTATTTGAATTTTTTTTATACAAAATTTAATGCATATAATGTTTATACAAGATTCATGTTACGCTTGTAAATCATTCATAATTCTTGTATTAAAAATTTAACATTCCCAAATCTACATATCTAAAATTCTTACACCCAACCTTCTCTTTAAGAAACCACATTAAGTACGCAAAGCATATCTCAAAGTTATAAAAAATTATCATTGACTATTTAATTTTGGGCAATGATATGTTATTCATACAAAAAGTTACATATTTCTGTATCACACAAAGTCACAAAACAAAAGCTTCGCGGTTCACCAAAATAATGTATCAGTATCACGCTGCAAATCTCATTGGGTTTTTTCCAACGTCTCTCCATCACAGTTGCGTGAAAGAATAACATCTGGCACCTCCTCAATATCATCTGCAGGCTAATGGAAATACACAAGTAATACCACTCCCAAAATATAAATAAGCTGAAAACGTTAAATTCGTAGGTGTCTGAATTAGTTTATTTTATAGTCAAAATATCTTATAATTAAAATCTTACTAAAAAAGGTTTTTAAAAATAAAGTAATTTTTTCCTTAAAAAAAAAACTGTTGCCAAACATACTACACGACTACCAGCATACCTGCCATAGCTCCAGTAGATGCCACAACAAAAAACCAACGATCATAACCAAACAAAAGAGCTTGCCTGCCCATGCTCCACAAGAGAGGTATCTAAAAGAACAAAGGCTATCAGTACTCGTAGAAGTAGCTACTGATATGTTTAAATTCCTTCATCCCATACACCAAGTATGCTCTGATATTAAGCTGACATCAATCTTTCAATAAAGAGGAAAATCTATAAATAATAATCAGATTCATGTTCCCCACCTAAATTAGGTATCGATGTAGCAAAAGAATTGCTATAGTTGTAGGGCTGTCAAATGATCCCAAAATGCACTGCTTTGTTACAAGCAGATGAGAGAACTTTATGCTCTCAAGTAACTAGCAAAATCACACAATTCAAACGGAATGGACAGTGGACTTCCTTTTACAACTATGTGTTGTCATTACAATCAAATTGAATCTATGATGTTTAGATTGTACCGTGAGAGGCGTTCTAGTAGATTTTGATTGGAGCACTTCAAAGCACGATCATATACAATTTCAGTCCTTTTAGCAACATCATGCCAGTTGTAGAGTTCCCTCATCTACAGAAAATTAATAAGCAAAAAGGAACTAGTTTTTCCACTGAACGCATCAGAAAAAAAACCATCTAAACTACAAACTCACTCGATTGTGCATAACTTGTGGATCAATTTTTGGCAGCATAGAAATTGCCTTTTGGATTGCGTACACCATATCACCGGGATCAGGTTCTGCCAAAACAATCATGTCATCTGGTAAAACCTATCGCAAAGAAGTGAATCTATATCAACCCCTGCATGACAGTATTCCAAAATCGTGGAATTGGAAAGAAACTGAAGTTCATAACAAAAATTCTCAAAGAAAAACTATATAAAAAGCATTTAGTCTCATACAGAACAGGTATAGAAGGAATATCTGCAATACTTACCTCAGGAACACCTCCAACACGTGTGCTGACTGTTAACAATCCACAACTAGCAGCCTCTAATATGGCTATGCAAAAAGCTTCTGTTAAGGAACTGTAACAGTGCAAAAATCAGGTTGGACAACAGGTATAAAAGAAATAATATAGGTCAGAAAAGGAATTTAAAGCCCACAGAACATAGTAGCTAATAAAGTTCGCGTCCTTAATATTTTAAGTTGAAATCAATAATTTCGAAATATGATAAGCTATACTTGTGATACACCACTAGCAAGTAGCAACAGTCACTAGTCCTTTTGGGGTTAAAGGTTCACGGTCTGAGTGTCTGTCAAGTCCCACATTTTAAGTGTGCAAGGTGAATTTGAGATACTTGCCACAGCTAGTTAACACATCAGCGATTGGTCCTTTGGGGGTTGACATGTTGGCAAAATTAAGTTACCAAATTTACTATTTAAGCTTTAGCCACTTAAAATGGCATCGTTGTCCCCTTTATCTTAAGCCAAAAGTATGGAAGTTATTTTTTACACCTTGTCACAGGAAAATTCTACCTAACAGCTATGAGACCAATGATGCTATACGGTAGTGAATGTTGGCACCAACAAACAAGAGCAAAAAATAAGTGTAGCAGAGATGAGAAAGTTTAGTTGGAGAAGTAGACATACAAGAAAAGATAAGATTATGAACAGAAGTATCCAGGAGAAAGTTGGTGTATCACTAATTGAGTAAAAGATGATGGAAATTCACCTAACATGGTTTGGTCATGTGAGAAAAAGACTAATAGATGCTCCAATGAGAAAAGTGGATCAAATAGAAAATAGTCCAATTAAAAGGGACACAGGAAGATATAAGAAAATATTAGGAGAAACTATTAAAAATAGACCTTGCTCTACATGATTTTATTGAAAAATTTGATTTTTTTTTTTTGGGGGGGTAATATGAAATTTTGATTTTTGATAGAACCCAATTGTGTCCATTAATCCATTTATCCAAACCCACAGAGTGGGATAAGGCTTGGTTATTGTTGTTGTTGTTATTTTTTACACCCAGTGTTATAGTGTTAATATAGAAACATTGAAAATGCAAACTTTGATAAACCTGTTTTCATCAACCAGTGACCTCGTTCAACCCAAATAGCCTTTCCAGAAGGGGAAAAAAAACATAAATATGAAAAAAAAAAAAAGAGTTGTCATCTAAGACAAAATGATCTTGGGAACCAAAGTATCCTTTTCCTTTGCCAGAAGGCATCCATATTTGAAATTCTTTGGTCCAGAAAAGAAGAGATCTAGTTAGGAAAAGAGAAAACATTCCGCTTAAATTTTGAGAGTAATAATTATTTGGCACTACAATCTATTGGAACCAGTTAGCTGATCATACTAAATAGCTTCCATTCCAGAAGCACCTAATTCCAAGCAGTCTTACAAAAATACTAAGCAAGTTTATAGCATGATATGCTAGACATATCATAACATGCAAGAAGCTAATAACAAAAAAGCAATAAAAAATATCTGTGGTGATGGCCATTTTCTGTATTTTAAGTTCAGATGTGTTAATTTTTCTGTGTTGAATCTATTAAATATAGTGAGAAAATTAGCATTTAGCAGCCTCTAGGATTTTTCATAATAACAAATTATCCTACTTCCAAAAACTAGCAATAGCATAATCCAACACCCGATAACATTCATCCAAAACTCATCCAGGATAACAACCTTGGCATACAATACATAAAAACATAGCCTTGTTTCACATATCTCCAATCCTGACTTTCTGCTTTAGTATTAGAGTGTCCCATTCTACCCAAAAAGTTGCTTCAGATAATTGTTAGTGATTCTAACAATCTTGCTTTTCTAACTCCATGGGATTTGGATAGCTCAAGAATAGTGTGTAAAATCAATTCCTCTACTGCACTTGAGTTATGACAGTATGCGAAGTCAATCTTGAATAAACCTTATTAGCCAGTACCTCAGTATCCTCTAAGAGTGAAAAATCATGCCAGTGTACATATTCCATCTACACTGTATGAATTCCATTATTAATGATTAAAATAAATGACATTATAACTGGTGCAGATTTAATTAAAAAAATCTCTTGCTTCTAAAACTGATAAACTTCCAGAATTAGACAAAATGGTGGCATTGACTAGCCATTACAAATTATGAAAAAGAACTACAAACTCATCATTGCAAAACTTAAAGAAAGGAGAAATTTTTTAAGGAAGCTGAACCTGTTTAAGAAGATATGCCCAGATATTAGAACGGATTGGACTTGAGCATGTGGTACAGCTCCCAACATTTCAACTCGATCTTGAAGAGAATGCTTTTCTCTCATCTCTTCCAACCGCACGCGCTTAGGTCCATCACCTCCAATAATGAAACGAACCTTCAAATGGATATATACATTATGCCTTTGAAAGTCTACAATTAAAAAAAAAATCAAAAAATTACAATTGACTCCTGCAGCATTATATATTTCTCTTGGTGCACTATTTACTATGGCTCCAGCATAAGGAACTCTATAAAGTAATAACAATGCATGCATAACATGTTGAGAAACCAAAGCATTATTGGAATCATTGGTGTAAATGCAATAAAAAATGGTCAAAGACAGTGCTCTCTGTCAACGGATAAAATATTTACATCTTAGTGCTGACATATATGTGACCATCCGACTTCCAAAAATTGAGTTCTACACCAATGTTCAGGTTAACATCAAAGACTGTAGGAATATACTGAAAAAAAAAACATTATTTTTGGTAAACATACACACTAATCTCACCATATAGCATTTTGCCAAAGGTCAAGTCAAATGTACATTGGCCAACGTACTCTATCACCAAAAATTCACTAAATATCTCTATACTAACTGTCCAAACCATCTCCACGTAACTCTGCCAATTCAAACGCCTTTTTTTCTCTTTTTTTTTTGGGTGGGTGGGGAGGTTAAATGCTTTTCTGTCTATTTAAGCAGAAATTTGAAATTTGATGCTCTCTCATCCATGTTCAGGTTAGAAGACAAAAATTCATAGATAACAAACAATAAATGACAAAATGAGCAAAACTATTCTTTGCTAACATTCCTGTGCAAGCTATGTAATTCTTCATCATGAAACTAGGACCATCTTCTTGGTAAAATCCCCATTGTGAATTAGGCTCCCACATGAAACAAAACAATTTCCTATTTTTCATAACAATTGTTCAGGTGATTCTCCCATTATCAGAAAGCAATGTGGAAAGACTTCAATGCTGTGGCTTTTCAAAAGCTGCTGTAATATAGGTGCTGTGATAAAGCTGCCTGTGGAAGGTCATTAATTTTTTATGGTTAAGATTTGATAAAAACTGCTTTGAAGTGCCATCAAATAAGTGATTGGTAAAAATATTGTAAAACAGTAAGTATCTAAAGTTACAAAAACAGATATTATAAAGTTTATTAGATATAGTACTAAATTAGGAAAAGATAAAGTTAGAATTTAAGAAAAGGTGTACTTTAGGTATTTCATATATTTGATAGCCACTGCAGTTTTGAAAAACAGCCCTTACAGTGTTTCTCAAAAGCATCTATGACTTTAACAAAGCACCAGAAGCAGCAACATGAAAAAAATTTTTACCAAACACAAATTTGCAACTTCTGCTGTCAAGAAGCACCAGAACAAAAAGCGAAAACATTACCAAAAGGGGCCTTAGCTAAATGGCATTAACTCCATGTTAGACAGAAATCTTGACCCTAATTTCCTAAATTGTTTCATGCAAGACAAACTAACAGTCTTTTCATCAACTCACATTGGGATGTAATCGGCACACTTCTGGAATGACTTCAACAAGCAAATCTGCTCCCTTCCGGTAAACCAATCGACTGATAACAACAATAACAATTTCCAATCTGCTAGGACGCTCCACTGCTGGCTTGAACATGGCAGTGTCAACAGCATTAGGTATTACAAAAACCTTTTCTGGTGGCAAACCTGACCGCAAGACCGTGTTTTCCTTGCTTGTATGGGAAACACATATGGCTTGACTGACATCTGCCAAGGTAAATTGCAACACCTTGTTCATGTGGATGCTTCCAACATCAGCAAAACCATACAGTGAATGATCTGTAAACACAACCTTGTATCCCATGGTTCTTGCATGCATAAGAGCTTCATGACAAAGTGTTGAAAAGGCTTGATGTCCATGCACTATTGTAATTTTTTCTCGAATAAGAATAGTTCTTATAATTGGTAATAACCCATAGAAGGTCGGTAATGTATTCTGCATAAAGAATGGTCTCCATGGAACATAGTAGACTTTCAGACCACTGGTCATATATCTAACCCCAGATCGATTTCCGTAAGCATGAGTTACAACCACCACCTGAATAGTCATATTTTTTAAGTTCATAATATTACAAATAACCACAGCATAAGTTAGATAAAAGAGTAAATTGCTCTCTCCACTTATATTTTACATTTACTACATCTATTATGAAAACCTACACAAAACTCTCTTGTATTTATAAAATGCTACAACTAAATCCAAAATTCAGTCAAACCTAACAAATTCATTAACTGAACTGTTAGCTCACTATTGTTTTGTGGCCAAATGTCATTGATACCCTTGTTTAGCCTTATATGTTTAGAAAAGAGAAAGAACACATTCATTTGGTGTATTGAACCTTCAATTAAAATGGTTGGGTAGCAAAATGAACCTTCTATTCAGCTGCATCAAATGAACATATTCTTACTCTTCTCTCAACAAATAAGACTGAACAAGGGTAGCATTGACATTTGACCACAAAACATTTATGAGCTAACAACTCATTGAACAAATTTGTTAGGGATGAAAACATTTTGGAGTTAGTTGTAGCATTTTTTTTTTAGAGACAAGGGAGTTTTTTTCATAATAGAGGGGAGATTTGCACAGTAAACACAGAGTGAATATTTAAAGGTTAAAAAGCAATATTCATGAGTAGTCTACCAAGGAGAACATATTAGTTTTAAAAGAGTCTCTACTCATGTAGTTTCTCTATCAATGACCAAATGATATGAAAAGCCTAAGGACAAATTGAATCTAAAAATTTTTTATGCGCTGACCTTGTGGCCTAACTTCAGCAAGCATTGTGAGAGATAATATATGTGGTTCTCAACACCACCAAAGTTGGGATAGAAAAAATCTGAGACCATCAGAATTCTATGCTTTTGCTGATCACCCATTAAATCACCTCAGATAGCTGCAGCAGAAAATGAAAAGAAAATTGAATATAATAAAAAGGAGATAGAGAAGAACTCTACATAATGTTACAAGGGATGCTCCAAGAAAACAACAGCCAATGCTACAACTTAGCGCAAAGTCAGGGACATCACTCCCGAGTTGCAACTCACAAAGCCATCATGACTCAGATGGCCTTAGATTTATTTAAAATTACTTCGAAATAGAGAAAGACAATAAAAAAATTCTTCAGGAGTGATTCAATTTATTAAGCATCAGTTACAAATCTAATGAAATAAATCAAAATAAACATTTATCAATCTGATACGGGGAAAGCTTCACGTGCTTGAACTGCGAAGTTCTAAGAGGGTGTTTCATCAAACATTTATCAGGCAATGCAAATTTTGAATCAGAATCACATCCAGAGAAATTTAGACTCTACACTTACAACTCCACAATGTCAGCTAGGTTTAGGGTAGCAATGGCGGCCAGGAACACACGCTTTCCCTGTGGACGAAATTGCTAACCTCCCTCCGATGAACCTCTGCTTTTGAGAGCTCAAGAACGGAGAAAAGATGACCAATGGAGAAGTCAGAAAAGCTCAAGATGGCGCAGCTCCCTCTCTTCCCGCTATCTCGTCTTTCTCGCAACGTCTCTTCTCTTTCAAATTTTTCTCTCCTCTCGTCTCAGCAACTCAACGCCCTCTATTTCTCTCTTCAGAGAAATCTGTGTCTCGGTCTCAATGCTTCCTTTCTTCTGTGTCTCTGACACCGCCTGGGTTTCTCCTCTCCAACTGAATCGGTGGGTGGCCCCCTCTCTGTAAGCGACTTTCTCCTTTTTCTTGCTGTGCGTGTGTGCTCCCCTTGAGGTTGTCACGGAGAGAGAAAAAATAATCGGACCCTCCCCCTCCTCTTGCTAACCGAATGATCCTCCGTCCATTCCTTTTTAATTTTATTTACTTTTAGTCCCCTTTCACTGATTTTCTCTCTGCAAAATCTCCCTCTCCCCCGCAACCTCCTCTATTTTCTTCCTTTGACCCCAAATCCTCTACTCCCAATTTCTCTCTCTCAAAATCTCCCTCAAGGCCTCCCGTCCTCAGCTGCGTGAATCAGCCCCTTCTCACTGCTCCCCTCACTTGTGGGTGTGTCGCTGGTCACTGTTGTAACCGAATTCCACTAGGGTGAATTTGGATCGATAACTTCTGAGAATTGATTTTACTTGTAAATGAAATTTACGTTAGTAATAAAATTAAAATTGATTTATTCATCGAAAAAAAAATTAAAATTGATTTAATTTAAAAGTTTATTAAATTTAAATTATGTATATTTATTTATAATAATTTATAAATTTTGTTAAATTTAATTTTATTTAATTAATAATATTATTTTTATTAATTTATTTATATCTAAGATATAATTAAAGATAATAAAGTAAATTATTAAAATAAAATAAATATTAATAATTTTAAAATATTTTAAACATAAAATCTGATTTATAAATTAAATTAAAATTTATTATTTATAAAAATTCAAACGTAAAAATTTATTTTTAAATCAATTTTAATTAAATTAAATCAATTTTATGTTTAATATTTTCAAACACAACCAGGAGAAAAATGCCAAAATGCCTCCCTCTCTGTTTTCTTCCGTGTTTTTTTTTTTCGGGCAACCTTCCGTGTCTGTGTTGAACGTGAAAGCGAAACTCCAAATGGGTTTCTTAGGCAATTCTTGGGCCAGATGATATTGGGTCAAAAAATGGGTAATTGCTAGGTTCTTATTTTGGGTCAAACTTATGCCTTCTGGGTCAAAAGTCAAGTGAGTGTAGTAGTTAATGATTTTGGGTCAAAATCAGTTAATATTTTTTTAATAAATTTATTTTGAATTAATTCTTTTATTTTTTAAAAAATAATATTTTTTTCATATTTTTATTCAATTTTAATGTTTATATTTTTCTTAAATTTTTAACCAAAAAATTAAAAAAATTATATTTTTGATATTAAATTTTAGCCTAAACAAAATTGAGTACTGACATTGTGACTCTCAATATCTCTTTTGAGGACTCACCAGAACTTGAGAGGTATCTTTAACATCTCAACGCAAACTTGATGGTGAACTAGGATTTTACTAAGTTGCAAGTCTTCTCAAAATAAAGATATTCTTAGCTACATATTACTAAACCATAAGTTTGAATAAGGATTGACCTTAAAATTACATTCGAAATTACACTGCTTGCCAGGTACATACCAAAGGATAATAGAAATCTTGCTTCTAAGACTTACATCCTGGACATTGCTCCAACAAGCCAAAGTCATTAAATAAACATTCTACAATCATATCTAAATTATTATTTAATTGTTATTAAAATTAAATTATTTTAATAAGACATGACAACACATATTTAAAATGATATTATGGAAAAAGTTGTACATTCACAATATATCTAAATTGAATTCCAAAAAAAAAATAATGACATATTGGTGCACTTCTAAAGGATGGAGCTGGAAGGGAAGCAACCTAGAGTGTACTGGTAGTAAATAATTTGAATAAAATACGAGAAATAATAAATTTCAAAGGTGCCGTGATTCTAAAGAAAAGAAAAAAAGAGAAGGTCGAAACTTTGAATGACATATGTTACGGGCAATAATCATGTTACACGTTAAGATAAACCTGCGTGAGGCCCCCACACATCATGAAAAAAGAAAAAGGTGTTAAATCTGATTATTGTGCAGGGTCTAGCACAAGTATTGCTAAGCAAATGAACAAGATTTTCTTTTTTTCTCAATCCAATCAAGGTATTGTTTGTATTTCTTCAAGCAATCGGCAACTAATCATTGCGCTTAAACTTTAGGAGTTGTAGAATATCGGTCCACAAGAGCTTCAAATCGATTTGGAATCTGAATTTATACTGTTTATTGTATTTCATTTTTTATTTAAAAATAATTTTATAAAATTCACTTCATTTAAACTAACTTATAAAATTAATTATTTCAAAATAAAAAATAATATAATTTTATTTATGAAATAAGATTTTCAAAACTCAAATTATAATAAAACTCACTTTTATTATGTCAATATTTGTGAGTGATTGTTGTTGTTGTTTTCAGTCGGTGATATTTGTGTTTTAGGCTTTGTAATGTGTTCATAAACTCCATATCCCTCTCCATCCATATGTCAACGTCTAAGTGTTGGTAGGGTTGGGATATGAAAAAGTTTTAAAATATTCTCAAAATACTATTTAAATTTCATTTAAATTTTAATATATAAAATTATAAATTTAATTAGTCTGTAACATTATATTGTGACAAATATCTTAATTTTATTAATTATGTGTAATATTTTAAAATTATATAAAAAAAAATTCTTGGCACGGTCCCAATTTCAATTTGAAGATTCCATGTTCGGTGCTTTAACACTTGGTGTCCCACACTGTGATCGATGACAAGCATGATCGCGGGGCTGTCCAATTGATGGCAGTGGTTGGGAACATTGAAGCACCGAACTCAAAGACAAGCGTGAGATAGATCCATCCATCAATATTGTAAGAAATTAATAAAAACATTTAAGGAATATATTTAGATGAAAGAATTTTTTAAAAAAAATAAAAGAAATAAATAATTTTATTTTTAAATTTAGAGAATTACAAAATAATTATAAAAACAAATAAGAAAAGATTTGAAGATTACATAATATTATTTCATTTTATTCCAATTATTTTTAAAAAATTTCAGATAAAAAATATATTTACTTACTTAAAATAAAAAAAAATTATCCTTTCTCTTCTAAATTCATCCATTCAAAAACACCGTAAAATTACTAGGTTAATATTATAAAGTACCCAGCAAATATTATATAAAAAAACTTTATTAAGTTTTAAATATTTATTTATTCTTTATTAACATTTTAAATTTATTCATTTCAATCCATCAATTTATTAATTACATTCAATGTTACCTTTTTATGATAAATATGCATCTAAATTTATTCTCTTTAATGATACATTATTATTTAACATAATAACACGAACGAAGTTTCATTTAAAAATCATATTTGATGTAATTGATAAATTGAGCTGTTAAAAATAAATTAATTAAAAATATAATTAAGATGAACACAAAGCAATAATATAAGAACTAAAATTTTAAATAAAATTATATAAATAATATTTTAACATACAATTTAATAATTATATATTTATTAGCTCTTTTTATTTTTAAATAGTACTTATATAATATGAAATAATATTAATATAAACAAAGCAAAAATGTGCTTGAAAGAGAGAGGAAGAAATTAATCTTAAGCCATAATGGATATACGACCCACACAACACGGTTATTGTCATTGTTTATAGCGTGTGAAATGCATGTGTTGTATGAGAATCCTATATATCTAGCATCCATCATATCGATTTCTTCCTAGGATTTATGACCATGATATATGATTTGACAGGGAAAAAAAAACCATACTTTGTTTCTATTATTTTTCCTTTTTATGATCATATTTTTTTCTTCCCATGCAACCTTCTTGGAACTCTGTTATAAGATTCATAACTTTATCTTTAATAATGGTATCATTATTATTTTTATATGAATATGTGATTAACTTGAAGACTTTTGTAATTTATTATTATAATATGAATATTTCACTAATAATCAGTTAACAAATACCATATATTCTTCAAATTTGCATTGTGAATTAAACAAGTTGTTAGGTTATTTCTAAAATTAAATTTATTTTTAAAAATTGTAAAGACTGACCAAGCAAATTTTTAAAAATACCCAAAAATAACATTCTCACCCATATTATTTTTGGGAATTTCATTCCCAGGTAAATTATACTTTATTTTATTAATTAAATTATTAAATTTTTTTGTATGAATTATGAATATCTCCATAGAGTTTGATTTATTTAAATTGTTTCCATAAACTTAATCTTCTCGAGCTATTATAGGGATGTAATTCATTTCTGTTATACTAACACTCATAAATAATTAAATTATTACATTAATTTCAAAATTACATTTTTTAAAAATTATTTTTATCATTTTAACACAAAATTTGTAATGTCTTTCACTATTCTATTTTCACTAATTTGTTTTCAAATTTGTCTTTTTCATTATTATGTGTTATCTAATTTAAAAGAGAAATTTCAATATATTAATTTTAATAAAATTTTTATCTTTTTGAAATTGAAAAGAATTAGATTCAAGACCTCGTACACAACCCACACTAGCCCCACTTTTACATTGAAGCAATATTTTGAAAATCAAACCGGTCAATAACTCATTGAAGGGATTGATTTACGATTCAATAATTTAACCACGAACTGATGTGTAATTAAATATATATTTATATTTTAAAAATTTAATATTGATACTAATTAAAAACTATATACATATTTTTTTTTTTGCATAATACATTAATTATATATAGTAAATGTGTGTGTGTGTGTGTGTGTGTGTGTGAATGAAGTTTTCAATATCAATTTGAAATTGTTTTTAATATAGAATGAGATTTTTTAATTTTAATTTTTAGATAATGACAAATATATACTTAATATATAATAATTTATTAAATAAGTCAAACTAATTTTTTGAATAGTGACCTTCCTTTCAAATCATGTATTTAATTTATAATAAATATGCAATAATTTACCTTATACTATTTGGAATAGTGGCGGCCTTGATTCCAAAAAAGTATATTGTGCTAAGTTTGAACTACATATTCATAATTGTGTTTTCAAATAATTTTCAGAGTTTATAATAAATATATTATAATACACTATACTTACTGAAAGCATTTGTAGATTAGTGACATCACGTCTCAATGTTTCTCCTTGGGTCTCAGGTTCAAAAGCAAACTGGTTTAAACTGTGATCGGTTAGCACGATCTGATTAGTTCAACGGTTCAATAACTGATTCTCAAAATACTATTTATAGATACCGAACCGAACCAACTTATAATTTGATTTTTGATTTAACTGGTTTGACCGGCCGATCTAACTGGTTTTCTAAGGTATGCTTTGAAGCATAGTCATCCAATCCAAGCGTGTGCTTTTGCACCGAATAAAAGAAAGGCATGGTCACATTAGTCATTAGCCTATAGTAGCTGGGTAAAATCAACTAAAGTACAAACGAGTTTGTTTTTCAGTTGGCACTAAATTTAATCTTTAAAATTGAGGTATCATAATGTTGGAGGTTTAAGGTTGTTTATCTCTTTCTTTATTCAGGTATTTGCACCTAGTGCCTATATAATTTAAAAATAAAATAAAAGCTGAACCCTTTTATTTCTCAAACATATTTTTATGTTGCTGGAAACTTCAACGGTTCACGTTCTCCAGAAACTTCAATGCGTTTAAAATTCGTAGAGATGCACCGGCACGCGTTTTCTTCAACCCCTTATTGGCAAGAAGAAGAAACATGCAATAGAAGGAGAGCCGCCAATGCAGCGTTGGAGCATACGCATGGAATCAAATTCCTCTTTCATGGTTGGCATCCTTGCATTTTAAAGATGTATAATATGCGCCAATGTTTGGGGCTGCACTACCCACGTTCTTTGCCACTTCTTTTTCTAAATTGGAGGATAAAGAAATTTTATATATTCTCCTTTTTTTTTATCTTTAGTAATACTTTTGGTTTTTAATCGTGGGTAACTTTTAAAACCATCCAATTTTAGTTGTTATTTTCTAATGGGAATAACCTTACAGAGGCAAACTTGGACTTTCAAAAGGAAAACAGGTACTTCAAATTATCAGAATAAATTCCGTATCAACCAATTGTGGACAACGATTAATGGAAAAGGAAGGTCTTTTTATTAAGTGATTTTTTTTTCTTATAAGATATATTCATTTGAAGTATTGAGATTGTCTCTTCTCATAATATATTCTTTAATAAAATTTAAAATTTTAATATTATAAATAAAACTTATTTTATTAAAACCCTAACGATAACCACACCCTTGTAGGTTTTTTATTAAGTGATTAGTTTATACTTTATATATTCTCATAAAAAGCGTATACAAAAGAAAAAGTTGAAAATAATAGTAAACAAACACAATTTTCTATTTGTCATAGACTTGGAAAATTATTTTAGAGAGCTGCACTTAATTTGAAAATATGTTTTTTTTGTATTACTATACTATATATTGCTCTTAAAAGGAAACTTAATTTGTCACTTATATAGTTATTTTTCATATGTATTTTAAGATTAAATAAGCTATTAATCTCTTTTAATATTTGATTAAATTACATTCTTCCTCTTATTTAGAAAAGTCACGCTGACTTCTTATGTATAGAATTATCAATAAAAAATTAAAATTAAAATTTGGTGTAATTTTAAAATAATAAAAAAGTTCAAGTGTAATTTAGCCATATATACTTCAATAAAAAACATGTGTAATTTATTTTTTACGATTTTATTTTCCTTAATATTTTTTGGATCATTTCTTGTAAATAGTTTACTGTTATTTTTTTTTTTGTAATTGTTTTTCGTATATACATGTTTCCATTCTTGTGAATTATGTGTCCATGAAGTTTTGGGAATTCTTGCTTCTTTGCATAAGACATCTTTTTCCTATTCTCCAGAATAATTACTTTTTTCTTTAGAGACGGAGTAGTAATAAAAGTAGAGTAAAGTGGAGTAAATTCTTATTTTGATATTTTAAAAATATAAGTATTATTATTTTGGTATTATAAAGATTTTTGTCATTAATTAAATTTTTAAATTTAAAAAATATCATCAAAATCATAATTCTATATACGAATAGGGACTAAATTGATAAAATTTTAATGATTGATGAACTAAATTGATAATAATTTTATATAATTAAAGAACTAAATTGATGATATTATTTATCATTGATGGACTAAATTAAGAATTAATATCTTTGAATGATTAAAATGATGATATTTTTTATATTCAAAAACTAAATTGATAATAAAAAACTTTGAAAGATCAAAGTAATGATATTTATATTTTTAAAAAATTAAAATAAGAGTTTACTCAATAAAAATACTAATTGATATGAATTACACAAATGAAAAAAATAACTTCAAAATAATTGATCTTATTTTTCAACAATGAACTGATAATTTATTTGGGTATGCTATTATTTATAAAATTGATTAACTACTTTCTATATACCTTTTTATTTATCATTTAATATAGTTACACAAAGATTAAGGATATTTAACTAAATTGTCTTTTTACTAAAATATTTAAAATATTATTATTCATTCTACTAATATTTTCTCATTTATTGAATTTTAAAGATGAAATTAAAAAATATTTTTTTTAAATTTTTTAAAATGTTTGATAAAATGAAACAATTTTTTTCTCTAAAACATTAAATAAAAAGAAACAAAAAAAGTGCTGATTAAGTGTATTATTTGTGTTTTAAATTTTAAGATAATATTAAAGAAAATTAATTAGAGATATATTTTTAAAATTATTTAAAAAAATGTAATATCAATTAACATTAAAACTAACTCAAAAATATTTTTAAAAAAATCTCCAACTTTTGAATTTTTCGATTTCAATAGATTTGACTAGCATTGACGGAGGATTTGATTGTTTTAAATGATTAAACTATATTAACATCACTCTTAATTTATAAAATAAGTTAAATTTTATAAAAAAAATATTTTAAATTTATATCAATAGATTTTTTGGCTTTCTTGTCACCTACTTGACAATAATAAGTATGTATTTTTCTTTTATTGATTTAACTTCGCTTTCAATTCTATTAAAAATAAATTTAAGGAGTAAATAATTGGAATGGATGTCTAAATTTTAGCATTTAAATTTTAAAATCTTTTTTTAGTAAACTTAAGTGATTAATAATTTCGACGTGTATACGTTAAAATGCGTAATTTTTTTAAAAAAACTATTACTTAAATTTGATAAAACCTATATACAATAACAACTTAATTATATATGCATAAAAAAACGATAACAACGAAAAATCAATTATTTATTCATGCGCATGCGCTACAGTGATGGTCTCCCATGAAAGTTCAATCAAACAGGCACGCGTGGGGTGCTGCCACCACAGAATTGCGTGCCTGTCAGAGCCAACTCACTGCTTTTACAATGGTTCCTCTTCTTTCTCCACGTGTCGGTATGTCCCAAAATATTACACACGTGTTTCACTCACGTCTCACGGGATAACAGCGGCGTCACTTCCCAACAAATGTATGAAGCTCGAGGCTTCTACAAGATACGTTATCCACCATATCTTTGCAGGAAAGGAAAAAGCCAGATAATTTTTTTATTTTAATTAAAAAATTTTAATATTTAAAATTTATAAATAAAAATAATAAAATGAAAAATTACTATGTAGTTTTATATTTTTTTTTATTTGTAAAAATATTTTATAATATTTTTAATTTAAAATTAATTGAAAAATTAATCATTTTTTCTTTTTTTTAAAATTTTTTATCCATACATATTCTGATAGTTTTGTTAATATGTGTGTTTATATTAAAAATAAAAATAATATTTATTTTATTTAATTAAATTATCTTAATTATTAAAAAAATATTACATTATTTTTAATTTTTAAAATATTAAATATTTTTTTTTTATTTAATAATTTTATTTTTATTTTTTTAACTTATGTCCTTAAAATACACGCTAATAAAATTCTTTTATTTATTAATATATCTATTTATCTCATTATTTATTTAATGATTTAAATTGTTTTATAGTTAAATATAATCCTTTATATGTAACTCCATTTTGTATTTTAAATTATCTCAATGTAATATGCTCAGACTGTATTAAAATTTATTGTTAAAAATTTTAAGTGCATGTGTAATTCCTTTTTTTTTAATGCAAAAATTTTGGCCACAACTATAGTTGTTTTCTGTCAGTGCAAACAGACTTTTATATTAGGCTTAATAAATTTCAACTAAAGACAATAAGACGAAGAATAATTTTTTCAATTGGGAAACTTACAGACTAATTAATGATGCAAAGACTCATCCAGATATGTATAATTGGAAACATCACGGTAAAAGTTTGCGCAAATAAATATAATAAAAATAAATTTTCATCATTTTACTTCTCTTAAGTCTATAAATATATTTTTGGAGTGTATTAGAAGTTATTGTCACAATTTAAAGATATAATTATTATTTAAATTTTTACCCACCGAACTATTTGACTTATATTAAAACGACACATCATCAATATACTTTGTAAAAATATTAGTTTTACTAGCGTGAAATTGCTATGACACACACAACGAGACCATATAAAATTGTTACTTCTTATCCATAATTGAATAATTTCTCTAGCAGCGTATTGTCCATTTTTTTTAAATTACGAGTATTTTTATATGATTTTAACTTATTTAAATAATTTTAGAAGTTTAATTTATTTAAATTAAAAATAATAATAATATTTCTTTTCATAAAATATGATCAAATTATAAAATTTATATTTAAAGATATAATTTATTTATATTACGTTAACATGTAATACATTAGGATGGGTGGGGGGTTGGATATTGGATGCCGCGACTGCCAAACATGTTATGTGTTATGTTGGCTTGGAAGAGCACACATGATAATTAAGAATATGTTTTGGTAAGTATTTATTTTATTTAAAATTATTTTTAAAAACTTAAATAGATTTTTATTTATTTTTTTATTTTAGTATTCATATAATTTTTTAAACATAATTTTAATATCAAAAATTCATTTAATTTAAAGTAATTATTTTTTATTTTTAAATTAAACGTAATTTTTTATCAAATATAAATTATTTAACTTAAATTTACTTTTAACTAAAATTAAATTTATAAAATTAAATTATTTTAAAATTAAATTTATAAATTTTAATCCAATCACACCCAAATCTCTCCTCACCCATTCAAAATTTCGAACTCGGCCTTCTAAAACTAAACTTAGACATAATAAGACAAGGCATCATAAGAAAAACAAAATAAGCAAAGGACGTAGCATACAGTTGGTCCGTATCTCTCCTCTTCGGTCAAAATCATGCACATGCCTCAATGTCTTATCTACAATAATTAAAAATTAAATAAATAAGGTGCCACTCAATTAATAAACTAAGTTTTATATGAACAAAAATTTACAATAATTGTAAATCACAAAAAAAAGTTTTTCAATAATTAAAAATTCACTAAAATCACTTTAAAGTTAAGATCAATTCAAAACTTAAACGAAAATTAGTCTTATACATGAAGAGTTTGAACACACCTGCTGGTTCAAGAGAAAAATAATTAAAAAAGAAAGCATAGATTTTTTTGTGGATAAAAAAAGAAAACATAGATAAACAATGGGGTGGAATTTAAAATGGAAGGTCTCCTTCTTCAGTCAATAATGAAATTATTATTGATCAGGACATTGAAGCCTTGTTTTGTTTCACGGCCCATGAATGAAAGGAATTTTATTTTTGGATAAGCGTTTATATAGTAATCATTTTTAACTTTCACGTTTTGCTTACCAAGTCAACTTTATTTTTTCCTGGACTAGGTAAGTTAACACTATTTTATGACATAAAAATAGAAAATCAGTTAACATTACATGAAGTGAAAATATGACGACATAAGAACGAATACTTACTTAAATTATTGCTCATTATAATTACTTGTGCTAGTTGTGACAATAGCCAATAGCATAATCACCAAAAAAAAAAAAAAACAATAGCCAATAGCATTTAATTTGACAACCAATCAACATTAAATTTGATGTCATGGGGACGTTTACCATTTGGAAGGGCAATTATGGTTGATTTGCGATGGAAAGTGACCCCACATTTTAAGGGAAATCACAAAATGTCACTCCTCGATCCCCGTTCGATGGACCCACGGCTTCGCCTTTGCTTATATTGTATCATATTCGGTATTTGTCTAAATTATTTTTAATATTAATTATTATTATTGACATATAAATAAATAAATAAATAAATAGTTCATAAAATTAATATAATAAATATTTAATAAAAAATTATATATAAGAATTTCTGATGAGTATAAATCAATCAACCTTCGTTAGGGTTCCAAAACCGCGACCTCTCGGGGCAGTTGAAATTCGCGCACAGTCCAAAGGCCAAATCCGTCATTTCGGGTGACTAGAATTTTTTTTATTTTTAGAGCAAGAAAGCGGTGTGTGTGTGTGAGAGAGAGAGAGAGAGAGAGAGAGAGAGAGAGAGAGGGAGAGAGGCGTGGAACGCAGGTGACTCAAGATTGCAGAGATGGCCTTGGCGCACTCGCAGAGGAACATGGGAGCTCCATTTTAGAATGGCGGATCCTGGCGCTTTCCGAACCCCAGCGTTCTCCCTCTGATTCTTCCACGCAGCGCTGAATCGCTCTTATTCGCCTTCAGGTTTGATCGCTCGATCCTTTCGCCGTTTTTCTCTTCGCATTATGCTTCTCATTTGCCCCTCCACAATTTCACATTGAGCTGGACTCTCTTTTCTTTCCTTTTCCCTTTGAAAATTTCCCGGATTCTGTTCAGTATGGGCCCGCATCGCATAAATGTCGGGATCATTTTTCCCACTTTTTCTTCTATCGGCCAATGTCTGCCGCACACGGTGAAAGTTGGTGTTGATTTTCGTTGTTCTTTGCATGCCTGCGATCCCTTTTCTGAATGGAATCGCGCAATCTGAATCGTGTGCAGGGATGGCTGAGGTGGGTAAAATACTGTACATGGTGGTGGTGGACGAGGGTGAGAAGAAAGAGAAAGGGAAGGAGTCGTTTCGGTATACACGTCCTGTTCTGCAGAGTACCCTGCAGCTTATGGGATGTAAAGCGCGGCATGCCTTCAAGGTATATTTTAATTCAATTCAATTCAGTAATTTTGTTATATTTATTTTTAATTTGTTTGTTTCATTTTGATTGATCCTGAAATTTTTTAGGAGTACTATCTTTCTTCTTTCTTTCTTTTTTTTTATTTTTGGTTTATTGTGCTTTCACAATCCCCTCGTTCATTAGCAAAAGATAAGTAAGATATGCGATTTATCTACTTTTGAGGGTATTAGGTGGTTGATCTGGATATCTTGTGTCTTTATAATTATTGAGGTTCTGAATATGGTAGTCTAGTGGAAACTTTGGCAGAAGTTATTGGAACGTTTTAGTTGTGTCACCAAACTGACCCGGCGCAGTTTGCTTTGTCTGTTTTTCTTTATTACCATTTGATGTTCTTCTGGGCCACAATTTGGTTAACTTTCTGGTGTTGTTTCGTCATTTTGGTCTATGTTTATTTTTACAGGAATGCATTTGGTTCGCTTTATGCGGCCTTTCAATCATTAACGGTGTAGCCATGTGAACTATTTTATTATCTGGTCCCATATGTTGTGCCTACGGAGATGATGAGAAGTATGTCTGATATTGTGCTTCTTAAGGCTACGAAAGGGTTTAATGTGCATATTTATTTATTATAGTTATATTTTAGTGAAAGATGATGCATTTAATATGAGTTTACATGGTTGAGTGACTACTGCGACTCAAATTCTGATATTTTTTCCAATACTCTTCACTTCAGTGGACCTTAATGGGTGTTTATTCAGTTAAAAGGGGAAATTTATATTGATTGGAAAGTTATTGTTCTTTGTTAAGAACTTATAATGAAAGGGATATTTGATAAATGATGTTTTTTCTTTCGTTAATTAGTAGATATAATTGTCATTTTATGGTATCTATCTATCTATCAATTTTGCTTTAATGATTAATGTGTTGTATGTCTAAACAACCTTTTGATTGAAAGTTACACCACATATTTGTAAATAGTAATACATGAATTTTTCTGAACTTTTGTATAAAATTATTCTGAATATGCTTTCCTCTTATCAGATCAGCCAAAGAGTTTTTAAACTCACAAGGAGTGGGAATTCTACTGATGCTTTGCAGCCTGAAGGAATGGTTTTATCGGGTCTCGATGCTCCTAAAGGAAATTTTGTTAACCTGGGTAAAGCAGACTTAGGGAACCATTTACTTTTAGGGAAAGATTATAGAAGTAAAAGTGTACCATTTGAGTTGTACAAAAGGCGCACAACTGCATTTGTTCGAAGGGAAACTTTTCTAGATATTGTCTGTGGTGCACTGGCTGAGTACAAGTATGTGGGTCCCAACCAGAGAGCAGACTTGGTGCTAGCCTGCAGGTATGATATCATTTATATCTTTATGGGGACTATATTGATCTACAGTAACCTGGATAGAAGAAAGAAAAGGGAAGAAAATTCTGACTATAGTTGCAGCATCTGCTCTAATGCAATGCAATCTATTAAGTTATATGGTTAGAGATGGTTTGCCATAGTCGATATTTTCTAATAACTGTTGCCATGTTAGTATGATACATTTGTAGACATTTTCAAATCCATGAGGTGTTTTGCCAATGTATAAAATTGCTTTAGTGTAACAGCAGAAGCAGAAAATCTGCTGTTAAAGAGAAGCAAAAAATTGGTGCTGCTTTTAGGAAGCAAAAGTAGAACCAGAAAAACAAATTTCTGACAAAGTTGTTTCTTTATAACAATGTTTTTTTTATTCAAGTGTTTTCTTAAGAAAGCAATTCTCAAAAAGTAGAAATGTTACAGGCACTTTCTAAATATGTATGGATGCTTTTTAAGAAGACAAAATTATGATAAGTTGCTACATTTTGGGTTATTATACTTTTTTTCCCCCTCAAGGAAAAGTAAATTGCGTATGCTAATCTGGTTGCACTTACATGCTTGAATTTACAGCTCTATCAGGCTCAGCCAACTCTACATTCCTTTTAATATCTGTCAGGCTCAAGCTAGGTGTAATTTCTAGTCATTAACTTGTGAACTACGTAGAAAGAGTAATTAGAATCATTGTTCAAAGCTATGGAAGTCCAAGATATGCTGCTGCATTTTTTTTTTCTTGCCTCTGAATATGCTCTGCCTCACATCGTCTCTAAATTGCTGCCACACTCTGAACTTGACCTCTCTAGGTTCAAAATAACAGCTTGTTTTGTTTTATGTGGAATCTGGATAGATTTTCAAGAAACTCACTTAAGGGAGAATGATATATCTCTCAATTTTTTGAAATGATTTTCAAGCTGATTTGATTCTAGTTGCCAGGTTGACACAATTTCACTTTATTTCTGGTTTTTGTTTTTGTAAATATTTTCTGCCTTCACTTCTGTTCTGTTTCCACTCCAAAAATCTGGACAGACTGAATGTTCCTTCATAGTTGTTTTTGAAGAAAATCTTTTTCGTTTCTGAGTGAAATTGCTGAGCTTTAATATTTAGTACAACGTTTTAACATTTGTAGCACACTACAATTTTTGTTAAATTTTACGCTTATAATTGGTTCAGACAATTATTTTCCAAAATGCAGTACAATTTCCCCTTTATATTCATGATTATTTTCTCTGGTGGCAGGATCCGTGAACGGAAGGAATCCATGACAGTGCTGTTGTGTGGCACTAGTGGCTGTGGCAAATCCACGTTGTCTGCATTGCTGGTATATTTGCACTGTAAAATAGTTGTCTTTTTGCAATTACAAACATGTAGTGCCAATTTTTACTTATTTTGCGGTAGGATATGTAACTTGTAGTGAGTAATGAAGTTGAAACTGAGTACCATTTGTATCTTACAGTTCAAAAACTTCAGTCCCATTTATATCTTCATTTCAGGGTAGTCGGTTGGGAATCACAACAGTGGTATCAACCGATTCTATTAGGCACATGATGAGAAGTTTTGTTAATGAGAAGGAAAACCCCTTGTTATGGGCCTCTACGTACCATGCAGGCGAGTGTTTGGATCCTGTTGCTGTTGCAGAAGCAAAGGCCAGAAGGAAAGCAAAAAAGCTGGCTGGTGTGTCGCATTCACTTCCCAAGGATGAAGTAACTGAGGGTCAAAATTCTAGGAAATCTGATATACGAACATTGGAAGTGGGCTCTGGTACTACTGAACTGCCTAGTCCAAAACAAATGGCTATTGAAGGATTTAAGGCACAGAGTGAGATGGTGATTGACAGTCTCGATAGGCTAATCACTGCCTGGGAAGAACGAAAAGAGTCTGTTGTTGTTGAGGGTGTTCACTTGAGCCTCAACTTTGTTGTATGTCAGATTTTCTTTATTGGGTCCTTCAGTATTTCTTCTTTCCTTTTGTATGTCAATTATGTGTTACTATATTTTCATCTTTAGCCAGCAATAATAACTTAAATCCTCATGCAGATGGGGCTTATGAAGAAACATCCTTCAATCATACCATTCATGATATACATTACAAATGAGGACAAGCACTTGGAACGATTTGCTGTACGTGCAAAGTATATGACACTGGACCCAGCTAAAAACAAATATGTAAAGTATATTCGAAACATCAGAACAATTCAGGATTACCTCTGTAAGCGTGCTGACAAGCATTTAGTTCCCAAAATAAACAATACAAATGTTGACAAGAGTGTAGCAGCCATCCATGCTACTGTCTTCAGCTGTCTTCGTAGGCGTGAAGCTGGGGAAAAATTATATGACCCAATTAGAAATACTGTGACTGTTGTTGACGAGGAATATAGAAACCAATGTGCGGCCAATTCTTTGGGCTCGAAAGGAATGTTTCAATTGATCCAGAGAAAAGGTTCTTCAAGGCATCTCATGGCTCTTGTTAATACTGATGGGTCTGTGGCGAAGGCTTGGCCTGTTAATTCAGTTGACAGTAATGGGAAGCCTATATGGGGCCTTGGACCAGAGAATGGAATTGGAAATCCAATGTATGGACCCTTAAAGATTGGTAAGGCAGAACCTGTAAATCTTCAGTTCGGTTTGTATGGGATCAGTGCTTGGCCCAGTGATGGTGGCACTAGTCATGCTGGAAGTGTTGATGAGTCAAGAGCTGATGGGACTGATACTGGTAGTAGATATCTATCCTCTTGCTGTAGCTCACCAAGGATGTCTGATGGACCTGCGAAGGAGGTAAATTTGAATATTTTGCTAATTATTCTGTTCAACATGAAAATTATCGGCTTGTTAATGTCAATGGGAAAAACTTGGATTGTCAAAATTTATTCTGTCATTCATTCATTTTTTTTTTAAATAATGTTTTAGCTCAAGGAGGAGCTCTCAGTGCATGGTAGCGATGAAGAGATTGATGATCAACCAGGGATAGGCAGTGATGAGGATTTCAGTGATGATGGTGACAAACATATCCATGAGGAGGTAGACTTAGTTTATATATTAGCTTAAATGATTTACCTATTTGAAATGTCTGTATCTTTGATGAAATTTACCCTAGAGTAGAGTTCCCAGCCTTTTTGGTTGCCTTTGGTATTGCCCTTGCTAGCAAAGGCAATGAATAGTGAATGACTCAGTTGTCTTTCTAGGCATGTCAAGTTGTGAAATTTTACAAATGCCAATCACAGTTGAATTTGTTAACCTTTCTCATTGCTGTGCAGGTAGGCTCAGTTGATGAGGAATCTACAAAGTCTGACGAAGAGTACGATGATCTGGCAATGCAAGATGTGCAGGAAAATGGCTATTGGTCAGACGATGAGGAGGAGTTTAAGAGTAAGCTTACTGCTGTTCCCGGGGACCCAGGAACTAAAATGCAAGGGCATAAGTATCATCAGAACCTTGATCTCTTCCTTAGAACTAGAAGTGAGCCAGTGCCAGTCCCAGTGCCGGAGTCCCCGTGCTCTTATTCTTCTTTGCTTATGGAAAAGAGTGAAAGGAGACTACCACCATCTGGCAGAGCCAAATTGAGAAAACGTTCTCTTAGTATTCCCGCATTGGGAAAGCATAGTTCAGCAATCAAAGATCCCAATCCCATCCTTTCTGGTGCTCCTCAAAGGTAGCTGCAGGACATTCGTTCTTTAGTCGCATGTCTTGACAACCAACCCACTTTTTTTTCGTGCGTCTTTTTTGCTTGAGTTACGGTGTATCTTACGATGTCCCATGTCTATAGTAAGGCTTCCAAAATTTTCATCATCAACTAGTTGTTTCAATGCTTGATCGAAGCGCAATTTAGATGAAAGTTGCCAACATTTATGAGAATTTGCTAACACTGTATAGTATGGAATTCGCAGAATCAAACTTGTCTGCTCTTAAATTAAGATGCATAATTGATGTTTATTCTAAATGGAACTAGTTTTCCCCATTACGGACTAAATTTTGAGGCATTAAAAAGGGTGTACGAGAAATTTAGTTGAATCTAGTACATCATGTGGCAATGGACCCAGCCACTCGATGGTTGTTATACATGAATCTTTAAATGTGCTAAATGTAAGGCCGAAACAAAATGTGCTAAATGTGGATTCCATTTGTAAAAAAGTTATTACAATGGAATAGTGGTCAGGATCTGGGTAGTTAACACTGGTCCTAGCTTCAAACTTCTGTCCCCACTTGAGTTCAGACTTTGTGCTGTTTTTTTACCCAAAAGAAATTGTCTGCTATCATTGAGATGATTACTTACTAAATGTAGTAAAATTCACTAACTCTTGATTTATTTATTGATAAATAGGCAAATTACCTTTTAATTAGAATTCTCATGTATGTATAATATATACTAAAATTTAAATATGTGCTATCATTGAGATTATATTAAGAAGTGTGTGCTATCAATAGCATTTGAATATTAAGTGTCAACTCATGAATTTTTACATTTTTAAAAAGTGTGCAAAATGCATTGACAACTGCAAACGGAACAAAGATGCATAAAAATTTGGTACACAAATCATTTGGTATACAAATTTGTTATGTCAATTCACACGTATCTACATAAGTGATTATGGTAGAAACCTGTTGAAAGAGGAAGGATCACAGAAACCCTTAGTTTTGAGAGAATGAGTCAGTGAAATTACACTGGCCTCTGTATCGGATTTTATAATACTTGTGTACAATAGAAAAAGAAATGATCCTAATTGATTATTTACATATTCTGACAATCCTAATTGATTCTAACGGATTCTTTATATATTCTGATAATCCTAATTGATTCTAACACTCCCCCTCAAGCTGGAGCATATAAATCATATGCACCAAGCTTGTTACAAATATAACTAATTCGAGGACCTCTTAGAGACTTTGTGAATACATATGCTAATTGATCATTTGAATTGACAAAGTTAGTGACGATGCATCCAGATAAAATCTTTTCTCGGATAAAGTGGCAGTCCACTTCTATATGTTTGGTCCTTTCATGAAATACTGGATTTGAGGCAATGTGCAGAGCTGCTTGATTATCACAAAATCAGTTGCATTTGCTTAACATCTCCAAATTTTAACTCTTGAAGCAATTGTTT
The DNA here is from genome assembly GCA_019955255.1 of Castanospermum australe. Classification (NCBI taxonomy): domain Eukaryota; kingdom Viridiplantae; phylum Streptophyta; class Magnoliopsida; order Fabales; family Fabaceae; genus Castanospermum; species Castanospermum australe. The sequence continues at coordinate 285,517 of NSJW01000323.1, read as the reverse complement.
CAGCCATATAAGTTCACATGTTGCCAATGCCATAGCTCGATATTCTGCTTCTGCACTTGACCTTGCAACAACATCTTGTTTCTTACTTTTCCAAGATACCAAGTTGCCTCCAATCATTATGCAATAACCTGTGGTAGAACGTCTATCTGAGGGAGAGCCAGCCCAGTCTGCATCTGTGAAACCAATGATCTGGGTATGTCCTTTGTCTTCATAGAGAAGGCCTTGACCTGGTGCTCCTTTGATATACCTGAGTATTCTGATCGCAGCATCCCAATGACTATCACAAGGAGCTTGTAGAAATTGACTAACTACACTTACAGCAAAAGGAGATGTCTGGTCGAGTGACATGGTAAGGTAGTTTAGTTTACCAACAAGTCTTCGATATCTTCCTGGATCCGATAAGGGCTCCCCCTGTCCTGGTAGAAGCTTGATGTTTGGATCCATAGGAGTATCTACAGGTCGACAATCTGTTATGCCAGTTTCCTCTAAAATATCAAGAGCATACTTTCTTTGAGAAATAGCAACACCAGTAGAGGATTGAGCGACCTCAATACCAAGAAAATATTTAAGGCGACCTAAGTCCTTGGTCTGAAAATGACGAAAGAGGTGCTGTTTTAGTTGATTGATACCGTCTTGATCGTCACCTGTGATGACAATATCATCTACATATACCACTAGAAAGATACTCTTATGTTGAGGAGAATGGCGGTAAAAAACAGAATGATCTGCCTCACTGCGAATCAAGCCAAATTGCTAAATGACTGTACTGAACCGTCCAAACCAAGCCCGTGGAGACTGCTTCAACCCATAAATGGAACGACGTAAACGACAAACTAATCCGGACTCCCCCTGAGCAATAAAAAACCAGGAGGTTGCTCCATGTAAATCTCTTCAGCAAGTTCACCATGTAAGAAGGCATTCTTAATATCAAGTTGGAATAGAGGCCAATGTCGCATGACAGCCATGGATAGAAGAAGCCGAACAGAAGTAATTTTGGCAACAGGTGAGAATGTATCACCGTAGTCTAAACCATATATCTGAGTATATCCCTTGGCTACTAGGCGAGCTTTCAAACGGTCAATCTGTCCATCAGGGCCAACTTTCACAGCATACACCAATCGACACCCAACTGTGGACTTACCCTTAGGTAACGAAACTAATTCCCAAGTGTCACTAGAGTGTAAGGCTTGCATTTCATCGACCATAGTCTGTCGCCACCCCGGATGGGATAGTGCCTCACCTGTAGTCTTAGGAATGGAAACAGAGGACAAGGAGGTGACAAAAGAAAAATATGGAGAGGACAAACGGTGATAGCTTAAAAAGGTATAAATAGGATGAGGATTACGAGTAGAACGAATACCTTTGCGAATGGCAACTGGCGGACTAGCGGGAGGCAGGACCTGGAGCGGTAAAGGTGCTGGGTCAGGGCTAGAGTCCATCGGTACCATCATGGAAGTATCTTGAAGTGGAGGAGAAGAAGTGGCTTCAGTAGGAGGTCCAAGGAAAGGAACAGGAAGAACATCAGACACTGAAGAACGCTCAGCAGGAGAAGAGGAGAAAAATGGTGACTCCTCAAAGAAGGTGACATCAGCTGAGGTGATATATCGGTTACTGTCTGTCTGGGTGAAAGCACCTGTATCCTTTCTGTAGACGAGAATAGCCGAGAAAGACACACTTAAGGGATTTTGCTTGAAGTTTGTCCTATCCAGGAGTTAGATTATGAACAAAACAAGTGCATCCAAAAAAACACGAGGTGGAATAGAATACAATGGTTGAGACGGAAACAGAATAGATGAAGGAATTTGATTATTTAAAACAGAGGAAGGCATGCGATTAATCAAATAGCAAGCAGTGAGAACTGCATCACCCCAAAATCGGAGAGGGACATAATTATGAATAAGTAAAGTTCGTGCTGTTTCAATGAGATGACGATTTCTTACGCTCAGCAATACCATTTTGTTGTGGAGTGTGAGCACAAGAGGACTAGTGAAGAATACCCTGTGAAGCCATAAAAGAGGTAAAAAAAGAAGAAAAATATTCACGAGCATTATCACTACGTAAAATGCGAGTAGAAGTATTAAATTGATTGCGAATTTCAGCACAGAAAGATTGAAAAACAGAAAAGATCTCAGCACGACTCTTTATTAAAAATAACCAAGTGCATCGGGAAAAGTCATCAATAAAGGTTACAAAATACTGATATCCTATAGTTGTGGGAACACGACTAGGACCCCAAACATCCGTATGCACTAAATCAAAAGGGGACACAGCCCGATTATTGACACTTTTGGGAAACGAAGTGCGAACATGTTTCTCAAGTTGACACGACTCACAAGCTAAAGATGATAAAGACGACAAATGTAGGAACCATGGCGGTGAAATTTGGAGATACTAGGATGACCAAGGCGACTGTGGAGGAGAGAAGGAGAAACAGCAGAAGTAAAAGCAGCAGGTGATGAAGGTATGGTAAGATGGTAAAGCCCGTGAGACTCACGCCCTTCGCCAATCATCCGTCCCGTATCCCGGTCCTGCACCATGAACAGAATTATGAGTGAAAGTAACAGAACAATGAAGAGAGCTAGTTAATTTACTGATAGAGATAAAGATTGAAAGGACAACCCGGAACATAAAGGACAGAATCAAGAGTTAGAGAGGGTAGAGGACAAATTTGACCAAGACCTTTAGCCATAGTTTTAGAACCATTGGCTAAGGTAACCATAGGGAGGGAAGTTGAATGACAAAGATGAGAGAAAAGACTAATGTTACCAGATATGTGATCAGAGGCACCAGAATCCAAAATCCATGGACCAAGAGAAGAATGGGTGAGGCAAGCAACAGAATTACCAGTGAGAGAAGCGGAGGCAGAGGTCGATGACTGAGCAGCCTGATACGCTAGATAACCCTCATAGGCAGCAGTTGGGATAGTGACAGTGGGCACGTCCGAAGAGTCAGATGCCGAAATAGAGGAGTCTGACTGAGCAATATTAACTGTGCGAGGAGGTTTCCCATGAAGTTTGAAGCAACGTTCACGAGTGTGGCCAAGCTTGTGGCAATAAGTGCACTGTGAACGTTGACCTTTGCCACGACCATGAGACCCAGAACTGGTAGCAGCAATGGTGGACGAAGAAGCTAGAACAGAAGAGTCACCAATAGGTGCAGCTGAAGCAGGGATAGACTGAGTAACTCAAAGTAGCCGAGCAAAGACATCCTCCATAGAGGGAATAGAAGCACTTAGCCAACAAATGTTTGGCGAACAGAGTCCGAGGTCAGAAGGCAAACCAGCCAAAATGTGAGAAGCATGAACAACTTGTCATAATTGGTCTCTTGCTTGGCAATATCAGTAGTGATAGGGAGAAGTTCAGTGAACTTGGTACGAACACTCTGAATGTGACCCAAATAGCTGGACATTGATTGATCTTGTTTGCGAATATTAAACATATCAGAAATAACACCATAGAAGCGCTGAATATCATTAGTGTACAGGCAATTTGGCTTTAGTCCACACCTCATGACAAGTCTGATACGGTCGAAAAAGAGGAAGAATCTCACGATCAATGTTATTCCAAAGGAGACTATAAAGTTGAGCATCAATTGCCTCCCAAGTGTCCCGATCAGCAGCAGGAATATCAGATGCTTTCTTTGTGAGATGATCAGAAAATCTTTTGACCTTTAAACCAGAGTTCAATTGTTGGAGCCCAATGCAGATAGTTGGAACCATTAAGTGGTTCAGTAGTGATGATGGGAGAGCCCGATATTACAGAACTGAAAATACTCGACTTTCCAGTGAAGTAAGGAGTACCAGAGGTGGACATGATGGGCACAGAACTGCAAGAAATCCAGAAAACACGAACCTGAGTGGAAAGCGGAAGACCCAAGAAAAATTACGACGCGGTCGCTGAGGTGGGGAAGCCAAACACCCACTGGAAGATCACGAACCACGTGGATAGGACTGGATCTGACCGAAAAAACACACAGAAAAGTGTTTCGGCAGAAACGGCGGCCGGAAAGAGGACTAAACGCGCTCGCACGAGCACAGAAAACAGGGACCGGACGGATTCCGGTGATCGGCGCGTGGCGGCGCGTCGGATCTCTAATGACGGCGCGGTTCCGAGAATGGGACGGGTTCGGAGAGACGCACGGCGTGGTCGGGTTGGTTGCCGGAGAAACACACCTCAGATGCACAGATTCTGAGATGGAAACCGCAGGAAGAGAGAGAAAATCGGCGGGAAGAGAGAGAAAAAAAATAGGGCTGACGGCGCGGAAGCGGAAAAAAAAATTTAGGTTTCTGTCCCTAGGCTCTGGATACCATGTTGAAAGAGGAAGGATCACAGAAACCCTTAGTTTTGAGATAATGAGTCAGTGAAATTATACTGCCCTCTGTATCGGATTTTATAATACTTGTGTACAATAGAAAAGGAAATGATCCTAATTGATTATTTACATATTCTGACAATCCTAATTGATTCTAACAAAACCCTCGAGCTCCTCATGGAAAAATCCTAAGTGCCTATTTGGTACTAAAGTAAGGAAAGAAATGAAACGAGAATAAGAAATTTGTTATACTTTGATTTTAGATATTTTGATATTTCATTTCATTTCATTGAGAATGGGGTGCTTGAGCGTTGGAATGTTCGTTCCCTATAATAAATCAATTGAAATACAAAATTCGATGAAGATGGATGTTATAAATAATACAACACCCCATCCAAATCAGCAACTATAGGTTCAAGCGTTGGAATGCTCGAGCTCTCATTAGCAAAACCCTAACAAAAATAGAATGACCGAGTTCCAGTTCGAATCTCCTTATCTGATGGTGGTGGACACCATTGTTTACCCAAAAATTCTGTGGAAACTGAATTGGGGTATACAAGGAAGACAATGGCCAAGTTAACTTCATGGAAATCCAAGGCAAGGGCCACTTAAAAATCAGGTGAAGTTTTTATTACTAGCTGATTTTTAGAGTCAGTATAATACGGGGTTAAAAATGAAGTTTACTATCCAAAACATTTGACCTCCATTTTTATTCTGATACCAAATATACATTTAATGACTTAATGTTGTAATACTTGTATCTATTTATGAAAAAAAACACGTTTTATACAATATATATATATATATATATATTGGTAATGAGGAAACTAGCTGGACAAGGAGATACCTTTGAAACCCACTCCTTCCTCAAAATTCCATCTCTTGGTAACTTGACGTTAATAACAACATTCGATTCCATACTTCCATTCCTCTCCCCACCATCTCTATCATAAACTCCCTTCACGACCCATCTACCCCAAAGAATGCACAGAAATCTCCCCACCTGTTTCAATTATCCCATGAAAAAAGTCCAAAAACTTGTTCAGTTTATCAGAATTTTTTAGGGCACTTACGTGCATCGTGCAAGTTATTTCATCAATCTTTGTCCCACTGTTCTTCATATAGTGGAAAGTCTCCAAACTCGGTGGAACAATCCATTTCCCGAATAGAGTAATGGCATCAAATTAGACATCTTCGAGATAACTTTTGTTTTTATCATAGCAATTTATGATTGCAGAAGCTACAAGAGGAAGTGAGCGTTTGAAATTTTGTAAACTGACACAGTTTTCATCACATGCTCTGCATCAAAGAGCAGTCTTCCCTTGAGAAATCTGCAACTAAGGACAATGTGGTGCTGAAGATGAGGGATTGATTTTTGAGGCGATAGTTCATAGTGGGGTAAGAGAGAATGTGCCGGAGTACAGTGGGGTTGAGAAGGAAGGATGGAGGAGGTGGCACCAGAAAGAGAGGACTGGGACCTGAAGTGATAAGAGTTTCATAGGAGCTGCGTAATATCCTTTTGGGGCATTGCTTCTGCTCACAGTTACGGGGACTTTGAATTTGATGCAGTTCTAAATTGATATTTAGGTTGTGTTTAAGGTTGACGTTTGTATTACCCAAATGAACTTTAAAAGTTCAAACGTGCTTTTATTTCTTTTTTATCTGTTTGTTTTAGCGGTTAAACAAATTTTTAAAAACTTATTTTATTTTAAATAATTATTTTTTATTTTTAAATTAAGTATTTATTTAAAATTAAATTTATAAAATTTAATGTAGACACATACTTAAGTATGGGGCATGTCATGAACTTAAGATGACAATGGCTGTACATTTATTTATTAGAATTCCAATAATGCTATATAAATATTATTTTTTCACACAAATTTTATATTTTTTATACAATAATAAAACCCAAATTTAATTCCAAAACCTCTTTCAACTACTTAACACGTTTTTACAACAAAATTATATGGTATTTAAAAATTTTACATATATAAATATATTTTCTTATTTGTCTAAAACTTTTTTTTAATAAATACTTTAAAAACCGGTTTAGCGGAAAAATCAAAGAAGTCATTCATTTCTACTAATAAACAATAATCGAATGATATCATAAATATATTACCTATTATATATAATTATATGTGTACAAAATTATATATGTGAAATCATTACTATATATAATGAACATTAAAGCATTTTTTATTTTTTATAATTTTAAATAATTTTTCTCAAAATGAGCTTGAACAATTGGAAAATTGGATAGCACATTTTATGTGTTGAATCAATTAAACTGAAATTTAAATTTTGTAGAAAACTGAATAGTCTTTTTTATATTTGGTAAGGATATTTTTGAATAACTATCACGTTAATTAAGATTAAATTTCTTTTGGAACAATCTAAAGAACATACCACCTACAACAGTATGGTTATTTAAGAGAATTAATTCTCTTAAATATTAGTTTAAAATTTAAATTGAAATAATTAAAATAGACATTACACCTGTTAACCTCTAGGCTATCTCTTGAATTAGAAAACTATATAGTTTTTCAAAACTAGTTTGGTTCTCTGATTTTTTGTTTGTGGACTATTTTGAGCGGTAGAATCGTGAAGATAGTTTAGTTTAAAGGTTCATCTCAAACCCATAGAAAAACTGATCGGCAATTAAAATTGATTTTTAAAACATTGCATTTATTTATTTATTTTTTTGTCTGCTTTTCTGCTTTCCTTAGTGCATTTTTCCTGTTTTTTTTTTCCTTCGGAAGTGTTATTTCTTACAAATTTATTTTACGAAAACTTTTACGAAAGTTAACTGATATAAATGAATATAAAATTTTTCGTAAAAAAAATTTCCCAAGTTTTAACATTTCTCGTTTGACTTATTTCTGTGTTCAGTTTTTAGTGGCGTAATGCAAATGCGTTTGGGTGCATATTTGCTGCCGTTTTGTTTAACCTACCCAGACCTACTTTCTAATTCAATCCAAGAAATATGTAAGCTATTACTAATTAAATTATATACATTATATATCTTAAAAATAATCTCTCGTAAACTTATAATAAATTTAAGATGTTTTGTATATTAACATACTCAATTTCAAGCACTTTAATTAAAATATTAACTGTATCATTAAACAAACTCAAGTTTGTATTAGATACAAGATATGTGAGAGATTTCTTATATGATAATTCAAACATGTGGTATAGTGGCCTTTATGCCCCTGGGCTAGGATTTTTTTAAAAACTATTTGTTAAAATAAAATTTTTAATTTTTTCTAATCTAACGTCTTTTTTGCCACGTTAGATATCTAGTCAAGTGTTTCTTCTTCCGGTAGCACTAATAATGGTTAATCTTATTCAGATAATTTTTTGAAATAATTTTTTTTAAAATTCACTGTTAAATTTAAAATTCATACCATACATATTCATAAAGTTTCACATTATTCAAGATTAAAAATAATAATAATGATAATATATCCTTAGAATAAAAAATAAAATATTTAATTTCATACTTATTTTGATTTAGAATTTTAAAACTTGTCATTAAAATTTTAATATAATAATTAAATTAATTATAATTATCTTTTATAAAGAATTATTAAATATTACTAGCGTCTTAAAATACATTGGTATGTTTTTCAATTCATATTTTTTAATTTTTGTTTATATAATTATTTTATAAATTAAATAATTATAATTTTATTATAGTTATAAATTAATTAGTTAAATGAACATATTTTTGTAAAAAAATAAAATATATTTAAAATTAATTATAATAATATATGTAAAAAGAATATAAATTTTTATATTTAAAAGTAGTTGTAATTGTAAAATGTAATTATAAAAAATATTTGTATTGATAATTTTATTTTTTTTGTATTTAATTTGTTATTAATATTTTTTAGATAGTTATAAAAAATATTTATATTTATAATTCTATCTTTTTTATTTATATTCAATTATTTATGAATAAATTTTTTGAAAAACTGAAAATTTGATACTAAAGAAGAAAACCCTCTCTATAATAATATGGACAAGTACAACAAAATTTATGACAATCTTAATTTTTTTATAAGATTAAAACTTTTTTTGTTAAAAAAAATCTCCTTTATTAATTTTATTTCTTATAAATAAATTTTATAAATTTGATCTTACAAATTTGATGTGACTAACATATGTTGTTTTTTAAATCATAAACACAAGAGAAAATTAAATGAAAGTAGAGATGAATTTTATTGGTGATCTAAAATGAGAGATTAAAATTAGTAAAATTAATTATTCAGAAACAAAATTGATAAATTAATAAAGGAGATATATCTAAAAAAAACAAATCTTATTTATTTTTATAAATAACATCTTACTAAATTTGTATTGAAAAACAAGTTTTTTTATTTTTTTATCAACAAAAACAAGTTTAAAATAGAGTAAAAAAAATTATATAAATCTTTACTGAAAATAGGTTGGATTTTGCTGCCCAAGGCGATCTTTTGCGTGGGGCCCAAGACGGTCCTTGAGTTGCATGTCCGCCACATAATACACCCCGTACTATGCCATTCACTGGGACCACAACGTACGATACGTGGGGACCAAAACCTGCACTTAATATTACCGACATCTCAGAAAGGACCCAACCCAGACCGCTCCTCGCATCGAATTCATGTGCAGTTTTTGGCTTTGCACAAATAATAGTTTGTCTTGGATAATGTATTATTTTTTATTTCCCTTATCAGCAGAAACGAAACAAAACAAACTACCTTCTAATTAACGAGGCTCTCAAAAGGAAGGAAAAAGAAGCTCAATTTGCAGAGAAACAGCACTCTCGGCTCCCAACTTAGAAAGAAAATTCGAACACTGAATGGCCCAGACGCAGGGTCATGATGTCGCATAAACAAAGGCTCGCTTATGATATATTTGAGCAGGCATTTGTATTATTTAAATGAACTTTTTAAAGCTCAAATAAAATTTTATTTATTTTTTATTTTATTTATTTTTTACATTTATATCATTTTTTACATGTAATTTTAATATTAAAATTTTATTTAATTTAAAATAATTATTTTTTGTTTTTGTAATGAATGTGATTTTTTACCTAACATAATTTATTTTACTAAAACTTACTTTTAAGTGTGTAAAATTAAATTTATTTAAAATTATGTTTATAAAATCTAATTTAAACACCAATCAAGAACGCATCTAAAAGTAATTGATGCAAGAGTCACAGTCCTATATAACTAATTAAGCTTTGCTTACAACTGAATAAGTGACTATGTCTTACAAACAACGACATTCGGAGGCTGATTGTAATTTTTGTCAGTCAGTAATTGTTGAAAGCCAAAGCATTACTCTATATATCTTAGTTTCTTCTTCTCAACCTGTTCACATTAATCTGATGGATTTGGCTTTCAGATCCGTAAATGTAGAATGAATGCCATGCCCATATATGTCAATGATTCAGAATCTCAGATATTATATGGCCTACAAAACAAGGGCGGTTTTAATATTTCATTTTACTTTATGCTGTTCTACACGGTACACACAATCTTTTAAAATTAATTATACACTTTAAATAAAGTAAAATACAAAATCAATAAAGATTAATGGTTTAAATTTTATAAAATATATAAACTTGCCTAAGTAGAAAATTACGAATGCGTGGAACTTATTCTCTTGATTATGTCATACGCTACTCACATTTTATTTTTTATCTTGTAGTTTTCAGAATTCAAATCCTATAATTCAAACTTTAACACAGGTCTCCATTTATAAGTTCACAATCATCATCACAAAATGGTGGCATGCTTGGCTCTATCGCATGTATCAGGAAGATATTGAGAGGCAACTTGAAAAATATTCATATCACTAATTGTTTTTCTCACCACGTGCAAATAATGAACAAATATCAGTCAAAATAATATAATAGAAATCAAAAGCATTCATTGGAGATGATACAAATGAATCATTTAAATATAAAAGAAAAGAAAAGAAGTATCCACACACACATATACATGGATAAAATGTGGGATTATTTAATCAGTTATCCCCAGTCAAGTACGTTTAAATGATAGCTTCTTAATTAATATTGATGTCAAAAAGAAAATTCTTTTCTTCTCCCTATGACCAATTCTCAGTTGATTCCCTCATCAAAATCATGATTGAATGGAGCAAAATGTGGCAAAATATGTTCCCTTTTTATACAAAGGCATACAGCATATTACTGAAGGCAGAAAATAGTAAATTAAATGCAGCTGGAGAACCTCATCAAATCTTCCTTTCCAGCTATAAGCTATATGTATGGTAATCAATCTGTACCTCGTCATCCCAACATGACATGATGAATGGGAAATCTCATGAGAACATTTTGTACCAAGCATGAAAGCAGAACTTAGAAAACAGTGAGCATCATCCTTCTTCAAATGGATGATGGATCCTTGATAATAGTTTGTATTCTAGACGTACAGATTGAGAGGCTCTCGTTTGCGCTTCCTCCTTGCTTTAGCTAAAGGAGTTATAACCAGCCATTCCATGAAGGAAGCAATGTAGTACATGGAGGCATGTGATTATGTCCATTGTGACGCAAAAAGTACAAGTTACCTGCCTGTGCAACTTGTACCTGAAAAATTGGAAATGGGGGAAAAGTGACTGTTTGCATCTTATATATAAAATGCAATTCACACAGTTTTTTTTTTTTCAATTACAAAGGAAATGCATGCACTTTAGTAAGAAAATGAGATAGGTGGCCTTATGCAAAATCAAACTATCATGAATTAATTATTCTAAAAGTTTAAATTATTAAATAAAAATACATGAATAATTTTATATTTCTAACACATCATTTCAAGAAAAAATTCTTTGGACTTAAAGTGTAAATAATGTACAAGCTCACCTTATCTTATACTAAGCTCAACTTAACTGTAAAAAACAAGAACAACAATGATTAAACTACGAACCACTAAGTCATAAAAGTTATAATATCATGTCATGAACCAACTATTATAAAATTAAGTTTGAGTTATTAGATGAAAGTATATGAATGATTTTATATTTCTAACACAAACCTTTAATATCATCATCTCTCAATATTAAAAATTGAAATTAGTGCCAATTGAGTTACAAGCTGCCGATACAAAAATTCTTTATAGAAGGCTGCCTATTTATAGGATAACCCAAGTATGATAAAAATATTGGGTGATTATGTGAACAAAATTTATAATAGATTGATGTAAAATGAGTCTAACATGGCACATCATTCCATAAAAACATATATAATTTTTTTTTCTGTATGCTGAGGATTTCCTTTAGGGAAGTGCTCCTTTAATCAAGTCCACTTTTCGTATTAAAGAAAAAAAAAGGGAAGAAAAACGTATGAGTATTTAGTACTAGGACTGTACATATAATATTCAGCACAACAATAGCGTCCCAACAATTTTTCTATGGTTGAATCTATGGGCAAGGTTAACAAGAAGAGTTCAGAATGGATGAAACGAATTTTTTGTCTTTGTCTAAATTGTTAGCAACACGATGCCAATGAATGAGGAGACATGAGTTTATTCTAGCTTATAATTTATTTCGACTTTCTTAGTGTTTGTGTCATGTGAATAGGCTGGGAAGCCAAGGAATTGCATGAAATTAATGTATGCATCTCAGTAGAAAGATTTTAAATAAATGATCAACAAATCTTGGTTGTGGACGGATAAAAACCATTACACTCATTAATCGGAATTAGATCATAGTTATATTATTATAGATAAAGATAGACAGCACAATGGCATATATATATAGACACACACATGATCTATTCTATTAGGAAAAGAAATGAAAATTTTCTCACTTAATATTGCTCTATTAACTCCTATTCTTTTTCAATATTGTTCTTGTTTTTTTGGTTTACATGTTGTTCTTGTTTTTATCACGGTAAACACACACCCACACACACACACACACATAGAAATGAGTACTTACGAAAGATCTATGTGAATCAGAAGCTGGAAACAGAACTGGACTCCCCAAATTAGAAGAGAATATTCTTCTAAATGATCGCCTGCAACCATAGACTGAGTTGGTTACTCCCTGTAATTAAACATGTACTTACATTATCTGCCTTGCTCATCAATAGAAATTTGCATAAAAATTAATTATAGGTTTAGGTTGTACCCCAAAAAAAATTACTTCTAGGTTAGGAACCTGGAGCATGATACCAATTAGCTGCAGCTTACAACATATAAAAGAAGCAGGAGGACGTGCTTAAGAGACACTACCCTAGCTCATCAATTGCCTATATATATGTCAAAACCCAAGCAAATTAAACTATATGGTCTTGTATCCTCTATCAATGGAGGGAGAAAACATGAAGGTCTGTGGGCCTAATGTATATATTCTCCTCAGCCTTTTTTACAAGGTAAAAAGAAATATATAGGGCAAGCTGATGAAATAATATTCTATTTAAAAAAAAAATTGGGCACAGAAGTGCGTATGGCGTAACCCTCTTAATTTGAAGCAGAGAGAGTATGTGAACCAAGATTGGACAGTGATGGGGGCACACACAGATTTCCATGATATGATCATGAATACACTGAATCATCACTATCATGATCATAATGAAGAAGATACTGGAATATATTTGTTTTCTTTTTTTTTTTATCAAAATATCTACTGTTTATCTTTGAGCAGTATGCCAGTATCACAGATATATATGGCTTGGAATATCTCTGCTACTGAGATAGGGTACTTACCGGGAGGGTCCACCTTGCAAGACTTCTCTGGCTGTTGGTCCACCAACCAGAGCGACGGTTGATTAGTGCATGCTAAAGCCAAGCCTTGATCATGGAACAGAGACAATATCCGTGATTTTGCATATCCAAGTTCCCAGGCCAGCTTCAATTTTCAGCGATCTGCTTCATTCCTGAGATGCAAACTAAGTCCACTGCTTAAAAAATATACTTAATTCTTGTATATAATATTAATATGTAGTAACGAGGACAAAGCTTGTGGGCACGGGAACCCAAAACCCCACAGAAAACTATTTGGCCTTGAGCATCAGAATCACAAGGTAACAAATCCACAAATCCTTCCACTCTCTTGTCTTCACTTACTGAGGCTGAAGTTCTTAGAGATCAGTACATCATCAGGTAAAAATACAAAGTGCTATATATATACAATTTGATAGATATGAACGATGGATCTAATTAAAGCCAAATACTCGTCAAAATAAAAAACAAAAATTACTATGATAAAGGCAGCATGAATACTACTCAGTACCCTAAAATCCAAATATTAATTTATATCTATTGTTTTATGCGTGTGTGTCTGTCTCTAACTCTCTATATTCCCCCTAGATATGGATAAAGTCATATATCCACCTATATTAAGAAACTGAAAAGACACCATTTCCATCCCAGCATTTCTGTTGAAAAGGAATATTCATAGATCTGTGAAGTCAGCACATAAAGGACCCAACAGCGCTCCACTCAGCCTCCAAATAGCCTGTATTCGATAACCTAGGATTGTCTGCAAAATGCAGAAGATCTAATTAATAGTTAATAATAATAAATAATAATATTAAAAACAAAAAGAAAGAAGCACAGGGAAGGCCATCCATAAATGTGCCAATAAAAAAGTTCCACTACAAAGATGAAACCCACCTGGCAACAACAAAAAGGAAAGTAGAAATGAGTCACCTCTTGTTTTAAAAATGTGCACCATGGGCAGTATCTGAAGGTTTGCGCTCTGTATGAACATCTACCCACTACTCCTTTTTTCCCCCCTCTTTTCTTGGGGTTAAAATAGTACTTAAATTATTCCAACTTTTTAAAGTCATTTATGGCGGATGCAGCATCATCAAGATTCTCACTTCAAAAGACCTATGGCTTGGCAGAGCGCTTAGATTGCATCAGAGTCCCACCCACCTGCATTTGCATGTGAATCTTGATGATGCTACATCCGCAAACAACGACTGTCAATCTGTCCATGCAACTATAGCTGCTAAAAAGATAAGGAATAGATACAAGCTAGCATTATATATTACCAAACTCGTCGAAAAGTATATGTGGCTAAAAAGCCTTATAGCTTACTCACAGAAAAAAGACCAATCTCACGGAAAAATTGAAAAGTGGGAACAATGAGTGAGGGAGGGAACAAATAATAATAAAAGAAAGAAGGGACAAACAAAATTGAGATTTTATGTGCAATTTTAGCAGCAAGGCCACCAGGAGGAGCTGATGTGGCCCGTTGCCAGTGGTTGAAATCCCGTTGGGTACCCGAAAGGAATCTACCCCAGATGAACTCATTCCTCAAGAACAAAGAAAAGGCAAAAACCCCCAATTTTTTAGTAAAAAGCAAAAAAAAAATCAACTTCCAGAAAGAAGAACGAAAGGGCATACTTTCAGAACCTCCAAAGATCAAAGAAATTAACCGAAACAAATTGGATTCAAAGCCATCTAACTGCCTTCAAAATCTACAGGTTTTGCTGTGTGGTTTAAAAAGCATCCCTTTCGATTCCACAGATAATTTTACTTAAAAAAAAATGCTGTTCCTGAAGGAAAAAGGAGAAGAAGAAGAAACAGAAAGAAGTTAAGAATCAAACCCAAACAGCAATCCCTCTATGAGTGAAAGACCCACTTTGGCAAATCCTTATAGGAAGGAGAAGGGAAAAGTGCTCGAAAGAAATAACGATATATGCAGATATTTATGAAGTGCTCGAGTCTGAGAAGAATCACACGCGCGCGCGCGCACATTTATATACACATATAGACCTGAGATCTAACCCTGAGCAGAAAAGCAAAGGAGAAATAGGTGGGAGGAGGAGTTGGATGGTAACAGTAGATGAAGGTTGGGCACAAACATATAGAGAGTGGCAACGCGTCTCTTTATTGATTGAAAAATATTGCTTATGTGTTCGGTCATTTGCTTTCTCTATATTCCCGGCCACTGGTTGGACTTAGCTGTATATAATGGCCAAAAAATAAAAAATAAAATAAAAAAACTTAGCTGTATATATATACATGGTACTGTACTAAGTGTTACATGGCCAGATACACATTGTAATCTCCCCTAAACCCTAGTTTTAAGTTCATTGGCGGAGTGATGATGCGACAAGGACCTCCTCATTTTCCTTACCGTACGATCCCAGATGTGGCTAAAAAGTATAGGGCTGTAGAGTGTAGATCTTTATTTTTTTTAATTTTTGAAAGCACCACAACCGGTGAAGGTCCACGTTCCTCAATCGAGAAGATTCCCCATTTCCATCCTTTTCAAAGGAAGTGAAACTAAAACTCTCCTCTCTCAGTTTAAAGTTTGAACAGTTTTTTTTTTTGTGGAAAATGAAAACGATAAATCATGTAAATTGCCTCGGATGAATCTTATTACAATATGAATAGATATATATTATGCTTAAAATCTTATCGAAAAATTTCCACCAAAAAAAAAATCTTTCGAAAAATAATTATTTAGTGATATTTTTATGAGTATTTATCATGTGACTTTCTAACCGCGTTTCATATCAGTCACTTTGAAAATATATTGGATTCTTTTTTTGTCAAACATACATCTTTTAGAGCAACTACAGGAAGTACAAGTCGAAAAAAAATACAACAGAAAGTACATCGAGAGAAAACAAAAAAAGAAGTAAAAAAATATATGTTCTTTTCGATAGTCCAATTCCCATCAAGCAATGTCACTCATTTATGTGTGTGTTATAGAGATTTCTTTAATTATAGAGGCAACAGGGGTGAGGGAGGAAAAATGCGTAAATGTCTAGAAAGTGAGATAGATATAGAAGTACATATTTACAATTTTATCTTTTTTTAATATGTATTTAAATGTAAATGTAATGGCATTTTGGAACATTAAAAATAGATAACAAAAGAGAGAATTCCCTTAATTATATGTATGTGTGTGTGTGTGTATATATATATATATATAAGTCATTAAAATAATATTGTTTTAAATAATTTAAATTATATTCATAACTCACATAATATGTACAATTGTTATTACTAGAAAAATCATTCTATTTGATGATGTCAAATTTTTACGATATACAAAATTCTGTTTTGTTGACACTATTTGAGTTCAAAATACTGGCCTTCGTCTTTTCTAAATCATACTTAAAAAGTAGTTACTACTTATCACTACTATTTTAGAGAATTCCGCATTCTTTACCCTGCATTTTTTTTCTTTCCCAAACTTCTAAAGAGTACATATTATTTAGCACACATCAAAATGTTAAAATTGCCATGTATGAAGCAAGAGGTCGTGAATAGAAAATATGATGGACTTTGAGAAAGACAAGGGCAGTTTAACACATTACAGAGAAGGAAAATCATCAGACAAGAAAATATCGAAGAATCTGCGCAAGCTATTCTAAATACAAAACATTTGATATCTAAATTAGGGCCTTTGGATTTCGGATTCCGAACGTACGTCGTAATTAATTACTATCTTGATGTGCTCGATCTGCTTTCAAGTACCGCAAAAGAAGTACCGCAGGTAATTGATTGCATTTATCGATCTTTATGGCATTTTTTTTTTGGGTGTAATCTTTATGGCATATATTTGATTATTACAAAGTGTGGCGTGTATTGTAAAAAATAGAGTAAAAATAAATAATTATTCATAAAAAATAAAATAATAAATATTTTAATAAATTTATAATTTCTTATTTATAAATTTTTTATTTTATCAAATTTTAATTTATTAATCTAAAGAATACATTTTACTCTTTAAAATATATTTCTCAAATATTTAAATTTCTTTGTGTGAATCTCACGTTTGATTCACAAAATAATAAATTTATAAAAAAATAAAAAAAAAGTGAAAATAAGAATAGAATATAATGGTTAATCTTAATTCATAATTTGATCATTTTTAGATTAATATATGAATTCAATATCAAATATGATTAAAATTAATTTAAATGATATGAATCTCTTTCATAAAAAAATAAATAAAATATATATATATTTTTTATGTATATCTTATATGTATAATATGAATGTATATTCTTAAAATCAATGTTAAGTTTAATTATTTTATAACTTAATAAAATTTTCACTCTAGAAAAAAAAGAACAAAGATTGTGTTATTATTGACAAGAAAATAATTAAAGTGTATACATTTCATTTGAAACAAATATAAAATATAGTTTTTAAACTTTTATTCATTTTATCTTTTATTTAAATTGTTTAGTAATAGCACATTCTGTTGTCTGTACAGAATTTAAATAAATTAAATTTAATAAAGGTAATAATTATCATTTTATAAAATTAATGAAGTATGTTGGAAAAAAAATCTTATTTTATGAAACATGACCAATCCTACTTTTATTAGAGAGGATAGATTTTATGCTTTACTCTTGGTTTTGATTCCAATTTAGAAATATTTTTTATTGATAAATATAAAAACTCTTTATTTTATATAATGAGTTTATAATGAAATTACTATTTTTATATATTAAACATCGTGTAAGTATTAGAAACAGTTTTGTAGTATATCATTAAAATTAAGAGTGACAAATTTATATGTAAAATTATATTAAAAACTCATCTTTCATTTTTTTTTCATTTTTATTTTTAAAGATAGATCAAACTAACTCTTAATAGTATATTAAAAATTTTATTTTAAGAGATTATTAGCAAGTATTTTGTAACCCTTTTCATTCTGATATATAAAAGGATTCCTATTCTCGAACAAGTTGAGCATTGAATAATGTATGGATAATGTATGGCCATTTGAGCCTCAAATAAATGAGTCTTCAACAAGAAAAAATCAAACCAAAATTATAGTCATATGAATGTGATACACTTTTTAGAGTATTTTATCTCTTCTTTTACATGTGGCATTCTAGACCATTATACTTTCATAGTTTCATTGCAAACAATTTACATTCAAAAAGATATTTTTAAAGAGCCTTTTATTGTAATTATATATAAACACAATTAATATAACTCTTTCTTATGCCAATTTATGAATGGAATTGCATATATGAGTTTGGGTGGACATTTTTACATCACTTAAAAACAAATTTTTGAAAATTCAAACATATTTTTATTCATCTTTTTTTTTCATTTTAGTGTTTACACTATATTTAAAATGTGATTATTGTCTTAAAAGTTCAGTTAAATACAAATCACTTTAATATTTTTTTAAAATTATTTAATTCAAACAATTAAATATTTTAATTATTTAAATTAAATTCAAACAATTATTTAATATTTTTTTAAATATAAATCACTTCATCCAAATTTACTTTTAATTAAATTTAATTTTATAAAATTAAATTCAATTAAAATTAAATTTATAAAATTGAATCTAAATACACTCTTAATTTAATGTGCTCTTTTAATTACATAGACACTGTACGTTATACCTTTTATGTTGGGGATTCAAATTTTTTTGGTATCGTATTTCCATCTCTGATTATACCAAATTATCGAACAAACGTAATCACGAGCTCAATGGAAAATGGAAAGAGATATACACATATACAAGCAAAAGTGTTCATGCGGAGCAGGCAGCGACGGAATTAAAAAAAATAATAGTGAAATAACATACAAAGAAGTTTTAGTTTTATATAAGTAATTATTTAAAGAAATCAAGTTCTCGCATACTATTTTTTCACATTATTTTTATATCGATTAAAATATATATATTTTTAATTAATAATATGTATCAATTAATTAATGAATTGCTGATAAATTATCTGTCAATCACCCCACTGCTTGTCCAAAAAAATAATAAAATCTGTCCATTTAATAACCTGTTTGGATTAGATTTATGAAAACGCAAACACGCGTTAGACTGAAGGAACTTTAAGTCTACTCTGTCAACGTGCTATTAAGTCTACTCTGTCAACGTGCTAGCTAACGCCCTGTGGCGTTGAAAATAAGCCTAAACAAACAGGCTTTAACTAATAATGGATGATATGATGATCAGTGGCTCATTCTCGAGTCACTCAGTCAGCTGGGAAAGCAAGGCATTAAAAAATGCAACGCACGCAAATTGCAAGCAAAACGATTTCAGTCTGATTCAGTCTCGAATTAAATAATCTTTAAATAAAATTTTGTATCACTTAAATGAAATATCTTCAACTATAATTATCTCATTTTATTTATCTTGTAATTAAAAATATAGTATTTTTAAGTAAATTATTACTTGTAAATATAAAGCTATTAAAATAAAGATATATTATATTTCGTAAAACTATATAATTTTAATGAGAATAATTTAGTATTTTGAACATAAAATAAATTGTATTTTATGAATTTGAATATTCTAAAATGTATATTACACTTTAGAAAATAAAATATGTGGTATATACTCATAAAAAATTACTTTACTCTAAATGCACTATAAGCTTCAAAATACATTAAAAATTGTCAAGCATTAATTTAAATCCAAAATACGTTTAAAGAGTAAGAATCCATTCTTCAAACTAAGCCATTACTCTAATTATCACGCATATTACTGATATTCGCACTTCAACTGGAATTATTTGGTCTTTAGTTTGATAGTCACTCAGTTGATAATAAGCGAATTTCTTAATAGGAGTGTGGCCAAATTGGGTCACATTTGATAGGGTCTGACTTTGGTTTAATATTTTGACCAAATCAATATTTTGAATCTAAATATGAACAAATTTGATCATGCTTAAGTTTTTGTATAACCTGACTAAGGCTAATTTAAGATTGGGTTAGTATAAAATTTAAATATAATTTATATTTTAACATATCTAATTAATAAACAAAGTCATAAAAATTTAGTCTTTAAAGAAATTTAAAAAGTAAATTTTTTTTAATATTTAAATGATAATATAATAATGTTTTTATTAATTTTAAAGATAAATAAAATATAATATTTTAAAAATAAATATAATATAACATTAGATTAGGTCAACTAAAAAATTAACTTAATCTCAAATTAAAAATACTTTGAATTTAGTTTTTTTGAACTCAAACTTAATCCAAATTTTTATTAAAATCAAATTTTACTTGGCCGAATTAACTTGGACCCATACCGAATCACCGGATCCTATATATATATATATAACTGCAACTAAGCAGGACCGAGTCCACACGGTGCTCCGATGAGAGCCCAAAATTTCTGCCAGCAGTGGACACATGAATAAATATGGTATAAATAATACTTTATTTATATAAAATATATTTATTTAAATACTGTTAATATTATATTAAAACATTTTACATAAATTAATATTAATTTTTGTATAAAATTTTAATAAAAGTAAATTACTTAAAGATTATTGCCAATGACTGATTTAAAATCTTAAATATACAAGTGTCTTGTCTACGTAATTAAAAGATTACCTCAATGAATTTTATATTTAATTTAATGAACCAATACAATAATTTTGTTTTGTCTCTTTTAATTGTTACTAATATAACATTATTCAAGTTACAAATATCAAGTGACATTTTCTCTATTGCTTTAGTTGTAAAACAATCTATACATTTTCTAATTTTTTGTCAACAAAAAAATTTATTAATCTTTATTTTAAACTTCATGCTTTTGTACCTGGAAGGGTGGTTTCATTCAATTATTTATTTCATAAAAAGCGAATTCTCATGTTTGATAGCAAACAAAAAGTATAAATTAATGATTTTATCTCATTTCATATAACTATAAATCACCATTCCTTCACAAATAGCGGACAGTAGTGATTTCGTCTATATTTTAAATGTGATTTAATTTTTTAATATTTTCTCATTATTTTTATAATACAATATTTTCATTAATTTTATGTAACGACAATTATCATCCTTCGTCAAATTTAGTTTACTTAAATTATAATTTTGTTTTTAGACTGTCCTAAAGGTCCCATAAAAATAAAGGGTGAAATAAAATTGAGGGAAACAAAATACAGTTTGCTTTTTCCTTTTTCCATCATTTAAATAAACTTTGATTCTGTATAACTTTTCGATTTCTAAAGTTATTAAATATTTAACTTCAAATATTCATTCAATTTCGACAAATTCTATCCTATTACCATTCAAATTTCATACTATAAAATTATTTTATATACCAAACGTGTATTTGACATAAGAGTTTGTTTCAGTTACTATTAGAGTAAGTTTATATACTGTTAAAAATACAAGTAAAAAAATTTAATGAATAAGTTTTATATAAAAAATTAATTCATAATTTATTATTATTATTTTTAAAAGGTATACAAATAGGTAGGGGTGCTTAAAATTCAACTCAGTTCGAGTTCAAGCTAATTGGGTTAGGTAAGATTCGATTTCAAAGAATAATCAGGTCAGATTTAGATCTTAAAATTTGGGTCTGGTCTGAGATTACATAATATTTATTTTTTAAAATATTATATCTTATTTACTTTTGATATTTATGCAAACATTATTATATTATAACTTAAACATTAAAAAAAATTATTTTAAGTTTCATACTTTTTACAAATTAAAATTTTATGATTTAATTTATTAATTAAATATGTTAAAAATATAAATTATATTTAAATTTCAAGGTCAACTCAATTCTATCATGGTCCTATTTGGGTCACACACAACCTAGCATGATTGGGTTTGCTTGAAGTTATGATCAAATTCAAATAAATAAAATTAGTCTAGTCAAAATATCGAATCAAATTCTAACCTAATCAAATCTAACTCAAACCGACTCATGAGTATCCTTACAAACAGGGCAACTCCTCTTGTAAGCTAAGGAGACCTTGGACACCCAACATTTTTTTAAAACATAGTATTTTATATGTAGAAATCTTTGTAATATTTTTTTGAAAATTTAATTAAGCGTGATCCCCCGAACAATAAAATTTTTTATCATCTAGCTGTTTTCCTGTATACAAAACTGATACTTGTAATGAGTTCCATAAATAAAAAGTCAAAAATAAGAAAATTTTGTTTGATGTAATTTAAGAAGAATTTAATTTTAATTTATTATTAATATAAAATATTTTATATTATCATGTAATTATATATTATTAAATTATTAAATAAAATGACAAATATAATAATTATTTAAAAATTAAATACAAAATAATATATAATTATATAATGATATAAAAAAAATTTATATTAAAAAATTAAAATTAAATTTATATAAACAAATTTCACACCAAAGTACTTGCAAAGAATCCCTCCCTCGTCGAAGACTCCCGCCCTCTCAGCCCACCCGAAAAGGGAATGGCCGAATCCGTACAATGTGATGTGGCCCTGAGGATTTCCCATGATTCTTTTTCTTTTATCAAGAAAAAATATATATAATTTCTCTCTCTGCTTTTCATCAGTTTTTATTTACACGCCATTTTAAGCAGAACGTATGGATCATTTAATTTTGAGATTACCGGATGAATTGGTTGCTCGATATTAAAGAAAAAGAAAAATATTATATAGTTAATTTAAAAAAAAAAATTTTGACAAAAAAATTTGATATTTTTTTATTTTTAAATTAATAAATAATTTTTACTATTTAATTTTATTTAATAATTATTTTTTATTCTATTTAAATTTTATAAAAAAATTTTAAATATTTTTTTATTGAGTAACATTATTCGCTGAGAAAATATTATTATATTTGTCTAATTTTATTTATTATTTAAAATACTTATATAAAAATTTTAAAAAATTAATAAATAATTTTAATTATTAAAAAATATGATTTAATATGATAAAATTATTATTTATCTCATTTTCATTAATATTTTTTTTAATTATATTTATTTTACTAATTTTCATTTTACTAAAAAATACAAGTAAAATTAAAAAATATTAATTAATTAATATTTTTTAAATATTTTTAAATAATAAATATTTTAAAAAAACTTTATACAACAAATAAAAATAAACATAAGAAATAAATACATTTCTTATTAAATGTGTATCATGTTATATGTGTAAGTCATTTTTTTTTATAAAAGACAAATTACCATATCATATAACAAATATGACATATAATAAATAATATAATATAACAGTATTTTCTTACCCCGAAAATGGTTGAGAATCTTTTTATATTTGAGCCTGAATTAGTGATCTATGGACAATGATTATTAAAAAGGATTAAATATTAAAACAAAAAATATGAAAAGAGATCATATGGAAAAAAAGAAAAGGAAAGAGAAAAAAGTAAAAGCAAAGGAAAAAGAACGTGAAGTCGAATGGCAGGAGCGAAAAAGAAAGTGAGTTGCGTGGGGTGGTGGTCCGCGACAATAAATGCGACGATGGTTACTGAGTTTACAATGAGGTTGAAATGTGTCTCTATGATTGCAACAGACACCCACACCGGCCGAAGCTGCCACTGTCAAGTCCCCATTCGCTCTGTGTCCACACCACTTATGTGTTTCCCACTAACACTGATCCTACAAATCAAAGGATCTTTTTCTCTGGCGAATCATATAGAGGACTTCGAGATAAAAACAAACGAGCGTGGGTGAAACTATACTCGAAACCAACCCATCCCCGGTCCCTTCGGTTCAGCCACCACAAAATCTCATTGACAAATGACAAATGCTATTTAAGTCTCATTTTCTTTTCTGTTTTAAGCGTTATCTTGTACTTACCTATAACCATTGCATATTGCTTAATCCCTTATTATGCCCTTTTCTAAGAGTTTTTAAACTTCGAAATCTTATTATTTTTGTCTTATTCTTATTACTGTTTATGTATCCCAAAAAAAAAAAAGCTTTTGATGAATCTAAGATATTTTTTTATCTTATTAATTTTAAAAGACAAATAAAGAGAAATGTAAGATAAATTCTTGAATAATTCTAAAGCATTATTATAATTACATTTTATTTAATTATATCTTAATATTTTAATATTAAATAATTAAAAATATTTATTAATATAATATTAATTATTTTTATATTAAATGTTTTTAATTATTTAATATTAAAATATAATTAAATAAAAATATAATTTTAATAACACTATAAGATAATTTTTCAGCCGTAAAATTTTATATTATGTATAGTGACGTAAGCAATAGGGCGTGGTGCGTAGCTAAGCTATACTCTTGGGTGTGTGAGTGATTTAACTGGAAGTTTTGATGGCATGTGGTCCCGACCAAAAATAAAGAATTTTTTATTTTTATATTTATTTTTCATATCAAAATTTTTTACACTTTTTTATTAAAAAGGAGAATAAATATTAAAATTATATTAAATATATGTTTAGATATAAATTTTTTATGAAAGTATTTTTTCAAAATATTTTTAATAAAATTTTATTTATAAATTATTTTAATAATAAAATAAAATAAAATAATTTAAACATGCATTGAAATACTAATTATTGAGAGATGTATTTTTTTGAACGAAAATAAGTATAAAAATTTAGTATAAAAATATCTTTTTCCGAAAACAAAACCAAAGTGGAACTCGAAACGAAAGTACGAAGCCGCGGAAGGTGCTGGTTCACTCCTTCTACGCTCCCTTCACGTGGCTTGGGGGTCTCGTCCGTACACTTTATTTAATGCCGTAATGTACGCGTCAGTATTCAGTATCAGTGTATCACCAACGCTGGCCCCTTTCATCTTCATGCCCACGTGACACTCGCCTGCCACACCTCATCACTCATCACCCCGCTGTTCTCATTCTCTCTCATTCTTCACAATGCCAGTGCCGGTTTAAATTGTAAAATACAAATATATTACCATTGTCATTTTTCAAATTTCAAAATTAAATGTAAGTATAAGTAATTAAATGTAAATATAAGTAATGGTATTTTTATTTAATTTAATTTATTTTTTAATATTTTTAGAATAAAAATAATATGTTAGATATTTAAAAAATTTAAAAAAAAGACATTAAATAAGATAACTCAAAAAAAAATAATCTAGTGATTGTGCATGTTTTTAATTAATTAATTTTTAAAAAAAAATATTTTTAAAATTTTTTTTAATAAAATTTGAATTATAAACTATTTTGAGTGTAAAATAAATGAACTCAAACACACATTAAATATATATGTTCTTTATTTTAATTATTTAGGTTTAAGCTTTTAACTTAATTATTTTAAATGATATAGAATATGTAACTTTAAAATTCGTCAGAAAGATAAATTTAGTTTCTCTTGACATGAAAGTTATTCCGTTAGTCCAAAAATATTAGTGCAACCTGAGAAATTCTCTGACACTTTGTTCAGAATTTTATTAAGAAAGGAGAAAGGAAAATAAATGTTAAAACATAAAACAATTAATTAAAGAAGTTACATAAGGTGGAAAAAAAAATGAAAAAATGGATTACTTTTTTTTTTTTTTAAGAAGCTATACAACGGGGGATGATTTATTCATTTCATAAGTTTTACTTTACTTCATTCCAATCCAATTTGATTATTTGAACTTTAAGATTGAGTACTTAATATTTAACTATTGAGATGTTTCCTTAAGAATTAATTTTATCAAATGTTCCCGAAGTGACAGAGAAGGAAAAAGTGACATGATAGTTTCGTTGCTAAATTGTGGAAAATGTATATATTAAAAAAAAGGTACTGAGAGATTTTAATATACTCTTATATAGTCACGTTGTGACATGTAACTAGGTTACTATAAATATAAATTTTTTGATTAATTTTTTAAAAAATAATTCATGCTACTAAGAATAATAATTGCTCATCGCAAAAGATCACGGGAGAGAAAAATTGAGGTAGTGTGACCTGACTAGATTATATAGTAAAGGTGACTTGTGATGTGAGTTTATATATGTAGATGTAACTTTGTTGGATAAAAAATGAAATTGATGCGTTGCGTAATTATTTTGAGAATATAAGTGTATGAGGGTCTGAGGTAAATTACACACATATAATATACGTCACTCTTTATTTAAGCAACCATCCATGATGCGTTGCATTCCTATACGTTTTGCACTTTTTCTTGATGACAGCTTTAGGCTTTAGCCCATGTCCAACGGGCCATAACCTATGGGTTTAGTTCTCGGTGAGCGTGGTCCACGACCCTCATCATCACTTCGCTCAAGAATTGTACCGGTTGACCCCCCCAAAAAACAGTTTTTGTACCGTGATGACACCAAAAAAAAATGTACCGTATGTATTTCAAAAACAAAAAAAAAAATTCATTGTATCATTGTATTTATTATTCTTTTTGATGTTTGATAGGATATTTTTATAAGTATTATTATGAGATTAATTTATCAGTTATAATTATAATTAGTCTTTAATTAAAAAATTATTTTAATAAGTACTTAATTTAATGTTTAAACTTTGATCTTTACTTCAAAGTATCACTCACTTTGTTAACATTAATATTTTTATTGTGTTTTGAACAATTTATTTATTTAAAAATAAAACTTTAATTTTGTATGTATATGCACTAATCCATATAAATTTAAATATTAATATTTAAAAAACATGTGTTATGTTAATTGCTTGAATTTTAGTTATTTCACTGTTAGTTTCTCTTACATGCTTTTAATATATAGGATTCAAACTCTTAATATTATAGATAAAGTTTATCTTATTAAATTTTATACTTATTTATTAATAAATTACATTTTTTATGAGTTCTCAAAAATTATATGTCACTCCAAGGATGATTTTAATTTACCTATTAAAAGATACCTAAAGTGTCACATCTCTAATTTAAAAATATACAAATATTTTTGATAATTATGGTTGATATAGACACATTCCTTTTGTGACTCATTTATTATGTGTATTTAGATTATCTTATTTTTTCATCATAATATTTATAATTAATTTTTTTTAAGAGAACTTATATATATGTATATATGGAGCATGAGAGGAGAGGTGAGATGAGTGAAGCTTGATTGTTGGACATAAATGATTAAAATTAAAATAAAAAGTCATGTGATAATTTTAAATAATTAAGTGAGTTTTAACTAGGATCCAATCATAATTATGCATGTATATTCTTTTTATTTCTTATGATAAAAAAATATTTTCATTTAAAAAATTTATACATATATATATTTATTTAATACAAAAAATTTCAATTATCAAAAAATAAATTTAATGTTATTTTTTGTCATCAATAAAAAATTAATACTAAAATTTTAGTATATTTCTGATAATAAATTAATTTTAAGAATTTATTTTTAAATTTTTTTAATAAAATTTTGATTATAAATTATTTTAATCATAAAATATATAAATCAATTCAAATATATACAGTGTTTAAGTTATTAACTTTGTCAAACAAATTCTAAGTTTTACTACCAAATTTCGTTTTCAATGAAACAATGATATTATACTAATAAATATTTGATAAAAATGACTGGAAATTTAAAAGTATTTTGTTTGTGATAAAAAAATAAAACCAAAATTTGGAAAAAAAAAACAAAAGTGCAACGATGCGTTTTAACTCTAGAACTAGAAGAATAGAAAACAGGGGTGCCAGCTGTGCGGGCAGTGAGCATATTGCTTCCGCTGTCGTCTTCTTCCTCAGTCCTCCACTGTGTTAGGGTTTGCAGAGTTGCAGATTGCCTTCGTTTCTTCACACTCACCAGCTCACATGTAAAGGAGCTCCAATTTATGCCTATTTTTCGATTGGTATTTGAATGCTTCCAACCGTACGATAGGTTATCGCAATTCCTTGTTTCGGTAACTCGCGAAATCTAAGGGTATCGTGCGACACGGTACGATATTTTGTTCCTTGAATATGTTTTTTAGTGGTCTAAATACTTAGCCAGTTAGGAATTATGTTTCCCTTTATATTTCTTCGTATCGCATTCTGGTTCATAGCTCTTCGCTGCTCAAATTTAGTTGAACTGGGTAGCAGATTTGGTGTGTTTAGTTTTGTTTCTCTCCGAAGGAATGCCAATTAATGTGTGTACTCTATTTTCAAATTTTGGTGATCTGGGTGCAATCACTGAATTTTGTTTTGATTATGATTATGTAGTATGTAGTGTGACTGCAAATGAAGTAACTCTGGGGTAAGTTGTCGTAGGCAGAAAGAAGGGACAATTATAGAACCTTAGTTGAATACTTTATCATTGTGACATTGTTTTATAAGGAAAATTTGCATATAGAAGTATAGCTGGATTGTCTGGTAGCATGTTGTAGTTTCACGAATCACAAGTAATGGGTTTTTCATTGAGAGATTGAATTATTTGACAATCTCATCATTCATGTTTAAGACCTTCTGTGCATTTAGTTGTTAATACTGTCAAATCTGAACAACTCAGTCTGAGACATTGCCATTCTGTGTGGCTTGAAGTTGTGTACTTGCGTTATTATAGCTTATAATCTCAACCCAACACCTATCTATATCTTACCTTACTTTACTTTTACTAATATTTAATGAGATTATAATATGGATATATCCAGTTTTGGCTATTGATGAGAATTCCAATGTTAGTTTCATCTGCCCAATTTAAAGCATACAATTATGGTGAAATATTTAATTTATGCCTATGGTTAAAGAGCTTGGCATTTCTTGTTGTGCAATAGCCAGATTGCAATAATCTGAAATCCTTGGTTTTTCCTGTGTTTTATTTGAAGTCATGCAGTGAGATTACTTTGTGAATTGTGATTCTCTTGAAGCTTTTTAAGTGCGTATGTGTGCCCATGTGTGAGTGTGTGGACCAGGTTTTTTTTAATTTGATTTGCAAGGCTGGATCTATCTATGACCTTGTGAGGGAAGGGGGGAGGGTGTGTGAAGTATGGGTATTGAGATCGACTAGGATTGAACTCCCCATCCGGTGAGAGAAGCTGTGTGCCACTGAGCCACAAAACCATTGTATCTCAATGTTGTATCTCAATCTTATTGGCAGTTTGTAATTTTGAGAAAATTGAGTCTTTTGGTGGGTTCTATGTTATCTAGTCAGTTTGGTTGTGTCATTGAAGAAGCGTAATCTGAAGTGTAGTCTTCCCAAAACTGAAACAAAATTACAATTGGATTTGTAAATTGTAATAACTAATAAATTTAGTTTTTCAGTTGTTTATCAATCTCTCTCTATATTTCTTTTAGCTTCAAACTTTTCTTCCAGATATCTTGAGTTCTTTTTTTTTTTTCTTTTTTGACTGGACATATCTTGAATTCTTGACCATTAATTATACTGGACTTAGTATTAAGATTCTTAGGATATGTTGTGTCATTCTCCGATTTCTTCCAAACCCTTGTCCCCATATTTCCTATGATCATGAATCTTATCAACAGACCTGAGAGTCTGAGACTTATCCTTATTTGTTGTGGGATCTTGTTCTCTGTATATCTATTCAGTAATTTGACAGAACATGTCAAATATTTTTATTCAACAGCAGGGTGAATCCTTCATTTGGCATACAAAAGAATTGTATAGAAGTTTGGTTTGGTGTTTAATCAATATACTTATATTATTAGCATATAATCTACAACTAGTTAAAAATAATAAAATTTGTTGTGGATCACATTCTGTAAAATGCTAACTGGGTATTTAGATCATACACTGAAGGGTATGTTGTCCTCAGGTGAAGTAGTGAGTGCCTGAGTTATAGCTACATTAACTTCCTGTTTACACGTATTAGTTAGGTTGTGAAAATGGTGGCATTTGTATAAGGAATTATGAATCTCTTAATATTAAGAAAAAAGAGTTCTGCCTGTAAATTTCCTTAAAGCACTTATAATCATGTAACTTTATGCATTACAAAGATATCATTCCTTACCTTAAGGTGTTATCAGATCCTTTTTCATGAATTGATCCCCATTTCCATTGCTTTACTTTGGTATACAGTTTCTCTGAAAGTACTATCCAGACTAGGTGTATACAAGTGATCTTATGAAAGATTTTTTATGAGAAAAAACTGCTGAGATCAAGATCAACGCATCGAAGTCCTAAAGCTGTGCCATAAATAATTTATTGCGTGATTTTTTTCCTCATGAGTACATGAATATTGTAAATTTTCATTTCACCTTTTGGGATGTGGTTGTTGTCTAAGGTGGGTTGGTTAGGCATTTGATGATCTATCATAGTCAACTCTATAATATTGAAAAGATGCTGTATATGGAACTTCCTTTTGGTTGATGTTGCAAGTACAGAGGTACATAATGCAGAGAGAAGTTCATTTGTGTTCTATATTAGATGTGCTTTACCTCTTGGTTAGCTTTCATCCTAGGAACTGTAGTGCTGAAGATGATTGGTGTGCCAGTGACCTCACCTCATGCCTTTCGGTTTTGTTTGGAAGCTGGGAACCCAGTGGAATGGAATGGAGGTGTATTCCACTGGGTTCCCTTGTTTGATAATAAAAATGGTGGTGGAGTGGTATGGAAGAGGGAAGGACACTGAACTGGTGAGGCCCCACTTTCCCCCTCCCCCCATATTCGGGGGAAGGAATTGAATAATTTTTTTAAAAATTTAAATTGTTAAATTACTAGTTTGGACCTCAAAAAGAAATTGATAAAAAAGATTTCTATAACATATGAGTTGACTATATTGTAATTTTAAATTTATTACCTTCACCATTGTTTCATTTCATTTCTCATTAGTTATCAATAAAACTTCCAAACAAGGGGACACTAATTCGATTCCATGCCTTTCCCTTTCCTTCCATTCCACTACACAAAATGTCAAGACATACCCTTAAGAACATGTGTGGAGAGTGAGACTAGAGAGCAAGAGAGAGAAGTCTGCCCAGTTAGATCCTTATCACATAATACAGAATTCTATTCATTAAGGGGGGACAGAGCTTGCCCGACCTTATACAAGAAGCGATTTATGAAGGTTGGTCGGTGTAGGAGTTTTACCCTCGTGATAACATTATGGATTTTAAATACAACCTACATTCAGTTTCTTCTGTTTTAAGAGTGAAGCAAACAGTAGTTCAGTTTACCCTTGGAATTGCAATTTGTGAATTAGACTTTTAATTTGATCTATTATCCATGAAACACCGACCAATCTTGAAGTTGTTCTCACCCCTTGCACTAAGGTATTAAGTTGGTATAATGCATTAATGCTCCCCTGCACGCATGCCTTTCAACATATTTTTTCAGAACACATAATTTAGTTTCTTGTTTGATTCAGTTCTTTCTAATTAGGTTGTGGATTTGATATATGTAGTGTGCATGTTCAAAAAATGGGATTAAAATCCTCTGTCTTCTTTTTCTGTCCCTAACCCTATCCTTCCAATTAAATACTGACAAATCAGTTAGAAAATATATTTATCTCTTAATTAATATTAATTTCTTTTTAAATATAAATATTTTTAATCTGAGTTGTCAATATTTAATTGGAGAAACAGGATTAGGGATAGGAAAAGGAGATAGGGGATTTGAATTCCAAAAGATGTTGAACAATTTTTGGAGGTTTTGTAGAATGACAACTTGTTGGCTCCTTATATTAACTAATAGGCACACGTATTCATTGTACTATGGATTTTTGCATTAAGTTTATTGTGCATGCTTTGTTGAAGGCAAAACTGCTCTTTCTTCAGGCTTATTGGAATCTTAATTGGGCTCTAATTGATGAATTCACACTGTTAGTGGTTGGCTCCAATTCCAAGATGAGCAATTCATACGCTGAAAATCATGTAAGTGATTGTTCTTTATAATTACATAAATTACTTGTCAGTACTATATCCAAAGTTACAATCTACCCGCAGGATGAAGCAACCGTCGTGGGATTTGAAGTTCCGAAGTCACCTGATTCCAGTTACAATAATGTTTACCCTGGAAATGAAGACGAGGCTCGTGATCCACCTATGGTCCCTTCACATTTGCAACACAGCTTGCTCGGCTATCCTGCTAGTAGAGACGCTTCGGGAACTCTTCCATTGCCTCAGAATGTGATTCTAAATCATCTTTATATTGAGAATAGGGAGCCCCCAAGATCTGTGGTGGCGTTGGGATTCACTCATCGCTTTCGTTCCAAATATGTTACCGTTGTGCTCTACAAGCCAGTCCAAAGAAGTGGGAGTACAGGCATTTAATTTGCATATTAAAAACTTTCATCACAGTTGGTTTGTAACGAGTTATTTATTGTAGACCCGATATTCCAATTAGCAGGAAGCGATATTTTGTTGAACTTTGGAATGTTTCTTAGTAACTTTGCTACATATTTCTGTTCCAATTCGTTTTAATGTTATGCGGTAAAAATTTGCAAATTTGCAATTATTTTGTTTAAAGAGTAAAGGGAAAGTGATAATAATTATAAAAAAACGAGTTAGTTTGTTATTCATGTATTTTATTAAAGTTTAAATCATTAGTTTTTTTTTAATTAATAGTTATTTGTTTTGTGTTTTTCTTTGAAGTGCATTTAGAGAGTCTCTCCCTCTCATGTGGACTTATGATTGGCCACATTGCAATTGTAGGTTAGGCTTCACAAGTAAAATTCTCTATTCATCAACAACCTAAATGGCATGGCTTCAACTTCTAAAATTAAGATTAAGATGTGATAATTTTGGAGGTTTGATTTTTCATAAAATTACTTTTTCTTTTTTATCTTTTATGTAGTTACTTGTTCTTTTTTCTTATCCAGGTTTTTTAAAGTAACTCCTCTTCTAATCACTGTATAAATAAAGAATCTTTTTCACAAGCAATGAAATTTGAAATGAACGAATTTTACAAATCAAAATTTAAAGCATTTAATATTGTGAAAGCAAATCAAATTTTAACTTGTAAAAATCCATAATTAATTAATTTCTCAACTACAAGTGGAAGAGATTCTACAAAAACGAAATAGCCTTTGAAAGACGTGGGCGCGCATGCAATTTTTGCTGTCTCATACTGTATTAGCTTTTTGGCTGTGTTTATCCCCGCAAACTAGGACTTCTTCATTTGACTTTGTTTTATTTTTTGTTCAAACTTGACTTTGTTTTATTAGAGTTAAGCAACTCGAACAAGAGTAAAGAGAACAAGATATTATTATTAGTTGCATAGTAGATAACTAGTCTGAGGGTAAGCTGAGTGCTTATCCATTGAACAATTGTGGATAACTAGTCATGGGATGGGACTACACACGTAACTTGAATTTTTGAGCAGTTTGAAACTTTGGAAAACTTGTTGGTCAACGACTCAATAATGCATGTTAATGTGTATGCATGTACGCATGTAAATTAATTATATGACCTCAAAATTCTAGATAAAATTAATAGTTGCATATATTATGAAGAATATGTGTATAATACTATAATCTGAATCTTCAAAAACAATATTATAGAATTTAGAGTGTTATTGAAAAACTTTTAAAAGAATATATCAGAAGTATATAAGTATAAGTATAAATATGTATGAGTATTATTATTCATATTAAAATATGTAATTTTGCATGTAGAGGTTGTGAGGCGCTTCACGATGAGGTATATTTTTATGGAGAGAAATCCGTTTTTATTATTTCTTCTTTCCCTTTGTCAACAATGTTATGGCTATGAAACTTTTTGCAGACTTATAACTTTTTTAATTCCTTTTATAATATTTTTTAATGATTTTGATTAATTGTAGCAGACTTAAAAAAATTTGTTTCTTTAATAATTTGGAATGATGTCAACCATCGAAACCGTGCTTTAGGAGTACCTTATACAGTATTTTCAAATCTCAATCATTAATTCCCTTCCGTTAAATTGCTATTAGAGATGTTAATTTGTTATGGTACAAAAATGTTTAATTTCATATATAATAATGTAAACTATTTAAAAATAATTTTTATATCTGTGATAAATTTGAATCTAATTTTTATTTTGTACAATTAATTTAATTAAATTTTTAAGTTTTAACAGAGAAAATTGAGAGAGACTGTTTATTTTTTTCATATATAGTCAACAAATAAGAAAGTTAAATTAATACATTATTTAAGTGTATAAACTTGAAGGCTGTGTATTTGTATGGTAATAGAAAGAAAGTCCATATGCTTAGAAAAAAAAATGAAGGTCCATGAAATTTAATGCTAATGTAATGATTGGTGGGTTCTAAGCTACAACTTTTTTTTTTTGTATGGATATGATACGTCTTATTTATTTATCATATATCATTTCAGAAATGAAAAGATTTATGCCTTTTTTTTCTCTTTTTTTTTTAAATATCAAATTTAGATTCATAAGATGTATTGTAGAATTCATCATAATCATTTCATAGAATCCCGGTCATAAGAGTTCTATATAATGTCCTCGTAATTTAATTCTCATTATTCTTGCATTTTATTTATCCTATATGTGATTCAACTCTTAAAAGAGAAAAATGCATTTGTATTTTCTAAACAGCGTGCGCCAAATTAGCAAAGGCGGAATAACGGCGTGGGGAGATCACACCTCAAAGTTAAGAAATTTTTTATATAGTATACATAATTTTTTTGATATACATTTTAATAAAGATAAAATTTACCATTCTCTCTTTTAAAATTTTACTAATTTCGATACCTTATCCTTACTAAAAGAAGAGTTTAATTTTAATCCACTATTAATATAAAAATTTTATACTATCATCTAATTATATACTATCAAATCATTAAAAAAGTTTAATTAAAATAACAACTACTTAAAAGTTACATATATAATAACATGTGATTGGATGATAGTATAAAAATACGTAAAGTAAAATTAAATCCAAATAAGAATTAGCTCCGTCCGTGTATATGCCAACATTCTTGACCATCCTTGTCCCGCGTAAAAACTAACAACTAATAAGCGTGATCAATAGAAGTCCTTATAAAATCGAAAAGCTCTTGTATATATATAAGGAAGATGTGAACACCAAACAACCCTTTAAAAAATAGTACAAAAAAAGAAAAGGTCTACGCCTATCAGGTAGCAAGTGGCATTGAACAATGAACAATGTCCATCGAATTGAAACAACTCTAAGAGCTCCTGAAAGGGTAGGTTGGTTCTGCATTATATGGCTTCTGTCACCATCAATTGCTGCAAGTTTCAATTACAAAGCTAAGAGAGAGACGGTACACGGTTTGTTTATACTCGTTTTAGTTTATAAAGAAACATACAAGTCTGTGAACCTGGCTCATTATATAAATTTGATTATTGATTTGTATTGAATATGTTAACGACCTTTTCATTTCAAGCATATATTTAGAGCTAGCTAGCCATAAATATGATGACAACTATTAAAATGGATTAAATTTTGAAAGGAGAAGTCATCATAATGTGTAAGTAAATGCATGTATATCTCAAATATATGACAATTTTTTTTTTTTTGGGTCGACAAATATATGATACATCAAAGCCACCATAATTGATTGACTTGCAAGTTGCTTTGCATTTGTCAAGGGCCAAAATATATAGCAACTACTAGTACTACTTGCCAAATATCTGGATTACATAATTGAACAGTCTTTTAAACTCATTTTTTTGAATTTGAGTTAATAAATTTGATCGAGCATGAGTCATGACTACCAGTATCTGTGTACCAAAAAAAAATTCTCACTGTCGGGACAAAAAAAAATGCACCGCCCATTACAAAAATTCATATTTTTCTAAAAAAATAAATAGTGCCACTTATACCACATTTAAGGTGACAATTCATAAGGGTTGGTATTTGAATACAATTGATGCCATTTATTTGTTTTTAAACTCAAATTCCGAAGACATATGCAATTGTAAATAGTTTTGAACTTAAGTGATGTGTAAATAGAATTATTTATATTCAATTTTTACTATGATAGTCATTATTAATATTTTTAAATTTTTCCATTAATTTTTTTAAAGAAGTTGGCCTAATGAAAATGAATGTGATGTTTAATTAAGTACGCTGTTGCATGTCGAATTGGGCACAGAGACAGTTTTTTTACTTTTTGTTTCACTTTTATCCATAAAATTAAAAAAGAAAGACATACAGACAGTTTTTTATCTTCAATTTCTCTCTTTATTTTTCTCATTTTCCTGTGCCCTTATTTTATTGTCTCTTGTCCCACTCTCTTCATTTCCATATATCTTATCCACACACGTTTGTGCGCTTTGTCCAGTGTTAATTAAATAGAGATTATTAAAGTTAGAATAAATTAAAGATTATGAGTGAATTTCGGTTCCTTACAAATTATTACACAACATATTTTCTTATGACTATTATTAATTAGGATGATGACGTTCACATGAAGTACGCAAACACTACTTGGCTCCTTCAAACTTTGTTAAGAAATAATTAATCAGACCTTGCTAAAACTGAATGATTTCATTTTGTTTAACAATGAATACGCTTGTTTCAAACAACGTAATTACAGTTGTTAACTTGGATTGGATTATAATCCCCCTTGATACTGATAGGCCATTCATTGATCTGATTTACAGTTACTCATGCAGTAACCCAAAGAGCTTGTAATTCTCTTTCAATATAAACTATAATATCTTAAAACAACAATATACATGCTTCACACAGTTAAATTGGAATGAGAACTAGAATCTCCTTTGCCATTGATCTGCTCATCCAGTGAAGTGAAATGATAATTTTACGTCATTTTTGCACATTTTCTTTTATAGTATTAGTAGCTAGTAACTTACAGTTTGTTTACTATTAATTTGTTATTAAGTGTTCTGATTCTCACATCACTTCTTAAGTGTAAAATTTACACCATTCAATCTCTGCACAAGAATTAATACAATTTTTGCATGAAAAATCCATCACGTTGGGGGCTTTTTGGTGTTAAGGATGATGTAAGGAAAAAAAATGTTAACGAAAAATTTCCTGTTGTTATTTTGTATTAACAGGTGAAACATATTACTAACTACCATTAAAAAAAATATGTAAAAATTGTCTGAAAGTATGATTACCCCATTTACCCGTAATTAATTTGTAAAATTAGCTGTTTTTTTAACCTTTTGATTGTGAGAGTAGAATTACTTGTGAGAAAATAACATGAAACAACAAAGCTGTTGAATTGAGTTACTTTATTATATCTTAACATGCTGTGTTTAGAGGTTTAATGAGGCCAGCTACCTCAGAAATCCTGATCAGTTCCCCAAATAAGCCTGGTTGGTTAACTCAAATTTACAGCTAATACGCGGATAATAAACTCCAATGGAAACACGCACACACGCGTAGCAGACACTGTAATACTATTAAGTTAATATGGCAACTGCTAATTAAAGTGGGTTCTGTTCTTTTTTTTTTTTTTTTTTGGTACGTAAAGTGGGTTCTGTTCTGTGTCATCTGATCCTTTGCGATATATCATGTGGCTCTTTCCCTGTTGACCATACGTAGATGCGGCGAAATGAATTGTGTGAATACACTTTGTTTAAAGCTTCACAGCCCTTGGGAATCTCATTGGCTTGTGGCAGGCTCTTACTTTGTCAACGATTCCCTACCAAAAATACACCACACTCCTTCCTTGCCCTTCACAACACCAACACTTCTCTACTCAAGCTTTCTACTTTCATTTCCTCTTTTTCTTAGTTCTCTTCTCTGTTTCTGTAATTTTAATTTCCATACTCACCCTATAGCTAATTAAGACCAAATGGCAGATATTGAGGGATCTCCAGGAAGCTCCATGCATGGAGTAACTGGCAAGGAGCAAACCTTCGTAGCCTCAGTTGATTCCCCAGTTGTCCCAACTGACACCACGGCCAAATTTGCTCAGCCAGTTGATTCTGAGCACAAGGCCAAGGTTTTCAAATTGTTCTCCTTTGCCAAGCCCCACATGAGAACCTTCCACCTGTCTTGGATATCCTTCTTCACTTGCTTTGTCTCAACCTTCGCAGCAGCTCCTCTTGTCCCCATCATTCGTGACAGCCTCAACCTCCCAAAATATGACATTGGAAATGCAGGGGTTGCTTCTGTCTCAGGAAGTAATTTCTCTCTTGCAATGGGTGCAGTCTGTGACCTATTAGGCCCACGTTTCGGCCGCGCCTTCCTCATCATGCTCTCAGCTCCAACTGTGTTCTGCATGTCATTTGTGAAAGATGCTGCTGGATATATAGCAGTTCGGTTCTTGATCGGGTTCTCCTTGGCCACCTTCGTTCCATGCCAATACTGGATGAGCACCATGTTTAACAGTAAGATTATTGGGCTTGCCAATGGGACTGACTGCAGCTGGGTGGGGCAACATGGGTGGTGGAGCCACTCAGCTCATAATGCCATTGGTTTATGAATTGATCCGAAGAGCCAGGGCTACTCCCTTCACTGCCTGGAGGATTGCCTTCTTCGTCCCAGGTTGGTTGAATGTGATCATGGGGATCCTGGTCTTAACCCTTGGCCAAGACTTGCCAGATGGAAACCTGGGTGCCTTACAGAAGAAGGGTAACGTAGCCAAAGACAAGTTCTCCAAGGTTAGTCTGGTTCTTCAATACATGATTGAGGACACAATTAATATATTAAATTTCTTACTATTTCCATCACAAGAAAGAGGAGAAAGCAAGATAAAATCTTGAACTAAATAACTCATTAATGAATTTGGGGTTTCAATTTTTTGTTCAGGTGCTATGTATGCCGTCACAAATTACAGGACATGGATTTTTGCCCTCCTCTATGGGTACTCTATGGGAGTTGAATTAACCACAGACAACGTCATTGCTGAGTATTTTTATGACAGGTTAGTTGAGCTCAAGGCCTCAAATCTACACGCATATATCTCACTTGCACTGAAACTCTCATTACAAGTTTGTATTTTCTGACTAATTTCTAAGATTAACCTTGCATAATTAATTAATATAAAACAGGTTTAATCTCAAGCTGCACCCTGCTGGAGTCATCGCTGCTTCATTTGGATATCGTTGCTCGCCCCTTTGGTGGATATGCTTCTGATGTTGCAGCCCGGTGTTTGGCATGAGAGGCCGGCTCCGGACCCTCTGGATCCTCCAAACCTTAGGAGGGGTTTACTGCATATGGCTTGGCCGTGCCAATTCGCTTCCTATTGCTGTCTTGGCAATGATCCTCTTCTCTATCGGAGCTCAAGCTGCTTGTGGTGCAACTTTTGGCATCATTCCGTTCATCTCAAGGCGGTCTCTGGGGATTATTTCAGGTCTAACCGGTGCAGGTGGAAACTTCGGGTCCGGCTTGACCCAGTTGTTTTTCTTTTCAACCTCCAAATTCTCCACATCCACAGGTCTCTCCTTGATGGGTGTCATGATTGTATGTTGCACTCTTCCCGTGACCCTGGTTCACTTCCCACAATGGGGTGGCATGTTCCTTCCCCCTTCAAAAGACGTCAACAAATCTACTGAAGAATTCTACTGCACGTCTGAATGGAATGAGGAGGAGAAGCAGAAGGGCTTGCGCCAGCAAAGTCTCAAGTTTGCAGAGAACAGCCGCTCTGAGAGAGGCAGGCGTGCGGCCTCTGCCCCAACACCCCTAGATGCAACTCCCACTCATGTCTAGCTAGTCCACTTAATGTCTGAAGTGGCTTCTCCAGAAAAGTCAAGTTTAAGACTCCAAGGCAGATAACCACAGCATCGAAAAACACCATCAATAATGAGAAACACGGTAAATGGGTTTTCTAACTTTCCTGTTTCAATAAGGAAGGCTTTTTTTAATCAGAAATCTTATAGGAGTAACATGTAGACATCGAATATTCTGGCTTGTGTGGGGTTGGGTGGGCAATTGGGGCAATATATAGGTTCATGCAAGGGAGTCATTTACTGGTGGTATCACTGTCAATACATCAATGCGGATCTCGATGATGAGTAATAGTTTAAGTTGATGGTATTCGATTATTGGAATGGAATGAGTAATTAAATTGATTCTGTAATTTCTGAACTCAAATATTGTTGAGTTTTTAGGAGAAAGTTGACTTGTCTCTTTTCGTGAAGCATAGAATATACCAAGTCAGATATATGATCTGATAAATGACCAAGCAGATACCAACACGCCGATAGTTATATAAAGTAACTTGGTTTGGGTGGGTTCCATGTGAACTGCGAGACGGTGCTGAAGTTGCATCCATTACAGATATTATTTCTTCTTGCCAGGGTGTTTGTCGTTCGCATCCACTATCTGTCGTTTGCTATACGCTACTTCCCGTTTCCCTAAATTCCTTGTTCTTTGAACGGCAAAAGCAAAACAAGGTTGTGTGTTTGTAATTGAGTGGGTATTTGTCCGATCTAAACTGATTTTTAAAGGTTTAAAAAGACTTTTATTTATTTTTTGTCTCGTTTATTTTAGTGTATACGTTATTTTTTAAATGTGATTTTATTTTTTAAAACTCGTTTGATTTAAAATAATTATTTTTTATTTTTAAATTAAACGTAATTTTTTATTAAATATAAATTATTTGACTTAAATTTATTTTTAATTAAAATTAAATTTACAAAATTAAATTTATAAATTTTAATACAAACATACACAATTACTGACAATGTTGACGAC
This sequence comes from Castanospermum australe, assembly GCA_019955255.1. Lineage (NCBI taxonomy): Eukaryota > Viridiplantae > Streptophyta > Magnoliopsida > Fabales > Fabaceae > Castanospermum > Castanospermum australe. Next base: position 245,035 of record NSJW01000323.1, on the reverse strand, counting down.
CACAAAAGTACAAGTGGAATGTTTGTGCGCTAGTAATATCACGCGTTTTTCTACTGATTTTACTGGAATAGTTCAGCTACACATAAGGGGGAGGGATTTATCTGTGGACCTAGGAACTGCTGACTCTATCCATAACCATAAATAGAACTAAAAATTTCAAGGGGCCTCTGTTTAGGGACGGCGAAGCGTGACTTCTTGCTGCGCTGGTGTTTTGAAAACCACTATACTATACTGGGCTTTAATATGCTTCAAGAGAACTATTTGTGGGTTGTGCTCATTATTGGAAAAGGCAAAGGGAAAAATAAACGAAACAAACATGTGCAAGGGCAAACAGAACACTTGCTCCTTCAACTCTGATAATTAAGAACAGACACTTTCCTCAATTTCGATTTTTTTTTAAACCATGTCTCTTATGTTTAGCAGTTATTTTAATTGAATTCGTCTATCTCCTTTTCATGGAAGTTGATAATAGAGATTTTGTTATTTGATCAACATGTAACTAAGCTGTTGTGACGGGCTAATTTGGGTACACAGAAAAAGGAAAAACTGAACAAACTATAAATGTGCATCAAATCAGCAAGAAGTCTTGTCTCAAGGGCAAAGTGACTGAATGATATTGGCCAATGACTTCAATCTTTCTAATATATTTGGGTGGAAAAATAGTGCAGCTTCTCACATGATATCTATGTTGAAAATCTGCTGACACTTGTGTAAAAATGTGCACAGTTACATTATATAATAACATTGTAGAAAATAATTTTAGTCAATCCAATTCCAACAGTTAATTTTGCTTAGTATATTGTTAATATTGTACACAAAATTTAAGAATAATAAAAAAAGAATAAAAGCCATTTGATTCAGCCGTTTTATAAGCGGTGACAGTAGATTCAAATCGTATCGAGACCCAAATACAGCTGAATGCTATCAATCACAAGCTCTAGTTCATTTGTGTTATCTCGTTCTGAATCTTGATGTCAACAAGGTCATACATAATGCAGAGGTTCTGTGCCTATTCAACTGGGGAGACAACAAGTAGCTAGAGCAAAACTAGTAGCATAGCATATACCAAAACCACCACAATTAATCTCCGCATACTCCGAATTGAGTATTTTTTTAAAACAAGTAAATTTAAACAAACAGTCATCACATGAAAAATAGCAATTCGGAACACAATTTAATCACATTTAAGATAAGAATTCCTGTATTCCCTTTCGGTATAGTGCTGATAGCTTACGGTAGTTTAGTCTCAAATACTGCTGTATCTTATTTTGTACTCTATAAATACACACCTTTCAATTCTCAAATTTCTTCACATATTGAGTAATTGCTTTTTAATGAAGACTGAAGCTACCAAAAGAACACTTAATTATGCCAACGAATTAAAAAAAGAGATAGAACCAAGATGGAAAAGATCACATGTATAATGAAAGTTGCATATTATGGGAAGCTCATACCATTATTACTCTTAGTTTTGAGAGATTCGATTAGACTTGTAAGACTGTTCAAATGGAACAAATTTTGTGAAGATATTCCTAATAAAAAAAAATCACATGTATAAAATAAAATCATATTCTACCAAATTTAACTGCTAATTTTCGTCAGAAATCACTAATTCTCGAGCCCCAGATTCTCTTGCCAAGTTTTTGGGGGGCAACATGAGAATGATAAATGGTTAGATCTCTGAGGTCTACGCTCAGGTAGGAACCGTAAGTGAGTGGCAAGTTTTCCCAGAGGTACTTGATCACAGTGAAGCGGGTCTCATTATAGTATTACTATTAGGATGAACCAAGCACCCAAGTTTAAGCGTTTTTTCCCTGACCGATTGGAAAGCATATTTCATGGAGTGTCTTTAACCCAAATTTCAACTGACACGTTTGTTCTTTCTTAATCAAACGTGGCCTCAAAGAAAGAAAAAAAAATACCTACTAAATAAGATGAGTCACCAACTCTCCATATCTTGGTTTCCCCCCGCACCAACATCTCTAGCTAAGATGAAACAGAATTAAATAGCAATGGCACCATCATCCAACCACACAAGACTCATATATTGAAGAGCCCAATTTCAACCAGCATTAATTCTGGTGACTTATTCTCGGATTTGCTTCGATTTGAAACCAATCCTAATGGTTTGAAAAAGGTGAAAGTGAACTGTATCTACCTGGACTATTTCTCCATAAAGATTTGCAATGAATTGGCACGGTGGTTCCACCGAAAAGAAGAACCACCCAACCAGTAAAAGAGCCATGTTGGCTCCATCAATAACTGTACCTCTTCATCCCACCCCGGATTAACATGCTTAACTACTAGTTTTATGAAGTTTCAGTTACCATACCAATCAGTAAGTGCGACCAAGACCGATGAGGAACAAATTTAGAATTCACGTTACATTACAGCGACTACACCCTTTCGTTGCTATTAGTATTTAATGTCTATGAAAAATAAAAAGAAAATATGTTGCTCTTAGAGAAGCAGGGAAGTAACATAGGCTGCTGCACGATGACGAGACACAGTCCCAAAACTGTCCTATTCACTCCGCTAAGTAATACTCTGTCTGCCCCCTTATCCCTTTCCCTACTTCTCTTTTAGAGGAGCCACTAAGCCAAAGGTATACCCTGTCCGCTTTTATTTGTTGATTAAAGTTTTTTATAATAATTAAGAAAGTTATTAAATAATATCAATTATAGAAAAATATAGTTTAATATGATTATATTATACTTTTTCTCATTTTATTATTATTTTATCTTTTTTTCAATTTCATTTACTCTATTAATTCTTTTTTTATTAAAAAATAGGATAAAGTTAAAAAAATTAATTAATATTTTCTTAATATTTTTCTCAAATGACAAATATTTTTGGATAAAAATTTTTTTATACAATAGATAAAAGTAAACAGAAAAAATATAAAACAAATATAAAGTCACATGTTGGTATGTAAAAATGTATGCTTGTAACTTATTTTCTATTTTTTCTTTTGTTGTAAACTAGTAATTTTTTAATACAAATTAAATATATAATTCAATTCTTAAATAGTATAACTTCATTTTATGTTATTTTTTATATTATTACTTTTAAGGACTAATGTGAGATATATATGATAATTGGTTTTATTTTCGTATTCATAAACTAATTTGTCAAATATTTATTAATTGTTAGTTTTATTTTTCAATTTCAAGCATTTATTGTAAAAAACAATAACTAATAAATACTTAATAAATCATCTTAAGTATTTGTCCCTTTAAAAAAACCTAAAGTACCATAATAATTAACACCCTATAGTTAAAATTGATCCTTATTCACCTTATCAAGTTATCATACAAAACATCATAGAGGTCTTACTCTTTAAAGATTAAAATAAATAATTAGCTTATATAATTTCACTCAATTTATATTTTAGTCTCTATAGTTTATTTTTTTAGATATCAGTTCTTAAAATTTTATTTATTTAGATTTTGGTCTATTAGAAACTAATATCTTAATAATTAAAAACTATAAGGACCAATATTTTGTAAAAAATAAAGATCAATATTTTAATGAAAAAAAACTATAAGAATTAAAATTTAAATAAGCAGAAAATATAAGGATCGATATTATAACGGTAGAGACTAAAATATAGATAAATAAAATTATATAAATTAATATACAAAAAAATAAATTATAAGGACTAAATTTTAAATCGAGTGAAATAATAGAGATTAATTGTTTATTTTAATTTTTTTTAAAAAATTGAAATTGGATGATGATGTCGGAGATTTGATATTTTAGTATGTCAATTATCTCTATCTGTTCCTATGTGTTTAGACCTCTTATGTAATAAAAAAAAAACTAATTGATCAACAAATAAAAATAGTATTCTGCAAAAGAAATATATAAGTGGAAGTTGACAAAGATTTTGTCCGCCTAGAGGTTGGGAGGTGGAACTCTTACTCAGCTCCAACCAGTGACGTGTTTCGCGTGAGGAAAGTAAATTTTGGGTCTGTCTCTTCTGAACCTTATGCCGTTTCTTGGTCACTTCTCATTCACAATCAAATACCAAATACCGTACCCATTACTGTAGCAGTCGATTCCATAATAAATAAATGCATAGGATAGAAGCATTTCAAATTCGATTCTCACTGGAGCACCGCTCACGTGGAAACTGAAATCCTTCCTCTTTCTCCCATTCTCGCAGTGTATAAATTTATTAGAGTTCGTGAATCAGAAATGGGGTAAAGTTTGCACATTTTATGACCCTTTACCCTGAGTCGTTCGACCATGTATCAGGTTCTGTAAATGCTTCTGGTAAAATCTCAATTCCTTTCCTTTTTAGTTTTGGCTAATTATTATTGTCAGTAGTTACAGTGCAGGCTGCAGCCAATGTCTATTATATTTCAGACCAAACTTAACCAATTGCTCCCAGGAACACATTGCACAGAAAGTTTGAAATTGCATTGGAGAGGGAAAAAAAAAAAAAAGAAGGGGGGAAGTGGGGTTTGATGTTCTTTTGCTTCCATTTAAACTTCACAAGTTATTACACACTGGCTTGCAGTTGAATCCTTTAATTAAATGCCATCTCATCTATCACCACTTAAGTATAGGCCCCCAATAAATAATCAAATATTAAATGGCAACTTTGTGCGTGGGGGCGTTGCTATTAAGAGGATACTTTAAATTTTCACAATTTGTGGATGGGGGCCAAAGCTGCAAGCCTCAAAAAAAGATCGATGATGCTCGTTTTATAATGTTACCAACCGATTTAATGGGAGGTAAAGACTATAGATAGTCATTATAGAAGTTCATCAATTGTCTTCAATTCTTAAAATGACTGATCAACTGCCATAAAGAAAAACACAAGAAACTCATAACTAGATTAGTATGTAATCTTCAATGTTCTTTAAATGAGGTCCCCAATTACTTGACAATATCTCAACTTTTTTTCACAAGAGAGAAAAAGACTGTTAGATTCAAATTAGGAGATCATTTCTGTGGCATGTAGTGATTGCACGTAGAAAGATACTACTTGTAATGAAAAAGAAAAAAGAGGATATTACTTGGATTTGGGGCCAAAAACACAAAATATTTGACTGAATGCAATAATAACTCACGGGCATTCCCACTTGCTGCACAGACTAAAGAGCACCCACCCCTCCAACTCACCACCACCACCACCACAACCCCAAAGTAATGGTGTACTACCAATGAGCCGTGAATAGCTGATGAAATATCTGCCTTCATCAGCTATTCACGAGCCTATTTAAGGCACTTGGTCTCAACCCCTTCACAACTATCTAGCATAAAACCTCCTATAAACCTCTCCTTTCAAAGGCTCAAATCAGAGAGTAGAAGTTCAAAAGTTTTAAATGTCTACTACACGTCTCTCCCTTCTTCTGGCCCTTTGCTTCCTCCTTTCACTAAATTCTCTAGACACAACCATGGCTGGACGAATCATTCCCCCTAGTGCTCCAAGCACAGTTACAAGGCCACTAGTTTTATCAGAAGCTGAAACTTCTGTGAAGCCTCAGCTGGATCACAGACAGAAAGTCTTCCAAGGGAGAGAAGTGAAGGGTTGCTTGCCAAAAGGGTTCAGGCATAACTCAGCTCCTAGCAGATTTGTGAACTATAGGACGCTGGGCTCTGGTGGCTGTTCTGGAATTCATTCAAAGAAACCTTGACGTGTTTTTGTTGAATGGAAGAGGCTTGTCTTTGTTTGGATATGGTTTTTCAAGATCACGAGTAGTTGGAAGATGATTAAGTCATGTATGCTTTTTACTTTTGCTTATTGTGATTGATATATTGCCAATTACAATTTTGAACGATGTGCATGGGAAGGTGAAGATGTTAGTCACCTTTTCCTGTTATATGTGTATAGCTAATGCTTGAGATCATTGGCCAAATATTCGAGAAAGAGAGATGATATTTGATTTTTTTTCTAGTCGCTAAGCATGTAATACCAAGTCAATACTCAGTCAAAAATCGTCACCAGCTAAGGAAAACGCCAAACTATCTAGTACTATAAGGTTACGTTCAATTTAGTGCTGTAGATGTCCTCATGTCATGTAGGGCAATATGTAGTAGTTTATTTTTCTGTGTGATGGATGGACATTGCTTTTTGTTTTTGCTGCTGCCGGTTGTATTTAGTTCTCTGCTATTTGTGTCTATAAAATAAATTCTGAACCAACACAAACTAGATATTCAAAGGAGCATACGAGGCTGCATTATCTGGATTCACTAAGAAACTGGCATACTCCTGTATCAAGTACCAGTACATAGAATTATTTACCCAACTTGTGTTGGCTGATCCAACAATTTGGCATGCCAAATAAGCGTGTTGCTATAGCACCGTAAATTTTTTTTTTTCTAAGGTACTAATATCTAAAATGATTTATCAAGCATTTAATGATTATTATTTTTCACAATAAATAAAATTTAAAAAGTAAAAGCTACCGCGATTAAAATTCCACTGAACCTGTTTCATACACTGGAACCTCCAATTTCCAGAGTGCCAACTTGCTGAGCTATTTGACAGGCGCAGATAACCCTTAAATGGCACAATCAATGCCAATGAGTGGGCGTCTAGTTGATTTTTTTTTTCTTTTCATAAAGCCTAAAAATGCTTTTGTTATGAAAGAAAATTCTAGAGAAGTAAAAAATTTCAACTTTATATTCTTTTTCAGAACTATAATTTTCGGTGCTTTTTTTAATCCAATCGGCACGCCACCTTTCATTGGCTTGAACTTCAAGTCGTTCTGCGTAAAGATCCAACTATTTGAGAGTTGCAATTGCAACTCCAGCAAGTCCAAAGATCAGACAAATTGAAACCAATTGTTGGCTTATACACCAGTAGCCTTTTCAATTCGGATTTGACTCATTTAAAATAAAAATACTTATTTTAAATATAATATATATAAAATATTAATTATAAATAAAAAAATTAAATAAATTTTTTTAATAATTTTATAATTTATTTTATATATATACATATATTTTATTATAAATTTAATTATTAATTTTTTTATCAATAATTATAATTTTTTAAAAAAATATAATCATTTTAATTATTAATTTTATCGCCAACAATTATAAATTTTCACTTTATCCTTTACGGCATGACCCTCACTTTAAAAGAACCATGCAAAACATCCGCAGCCAACATGCCGCCCATGCCAAAATCGGTGTTGACGAATCAATCTGACTACAAACGGTATGGAAAAAGGGGCAAAGATGTAAACACATGCAAAGTTATTCCAATAATGCATAAACCATGTACAGAACAGACATTCCCGGGCGAGACGATCCAAGATTGACAAGTTCAATTATTTTCTGAAATAGTCAAGAGTTTCATCCATAATAAGAACATGCCATATCTAATTTTTACGTTAACCCAGTAATAATCTAGGGCAATTTGAGTATATGAAAAGCAAAATATTCACCAGGCTTCGAAGTTACCCCTCTAAGGGGACAGTCTACACACACACCTTTTGAGATAGATATGTGACAGAATACATCAGTAATAAAACCTAACCATACAGATCATCTTCATCAGCCCCACCAGCAGAAGTTGCAAAGGGGTCAGATCCAGTAGTCCTATCTCCAGTTTCCGGAAACCTAAATTCACTTCCGAACCCCCTGGATTGCTGTAGGGTCTGAGCAAATGCCTGGTATTTGCGTATATCAGCATCACTAACACTCCTACGTGCATACTTCATTGACTCTTCAAAATGAGCAGCCTTGATCTCTGCAACCTCTTCCTCGGCGTCTTCATCCATGGCCTCGGGGTTTTCCCTCCTCCTCCTCTCTCGCTCTATGTCCTGAAATAAACCAGTTCAGGTATCATAAAATACAACTCAATGAGCTGGAATCATCAATCAGAATCTTGAAACTAAAATACAACTCAGTGGCCCAGTGCCATAAACATTCTGAGACTACAGGCAGACTGGCACCATTGGTGCGCCTCACTCCAACCCAAACCAATTCATTCACATTTTATTATCCACTAGACCTCAGTTGTCAGAGATTTGTAATTTACACATTGACAACTCAATGAAATTAGTGACATTGAACACAAAAGAAAAGACAAATCTCTTCAATAAAAATGATTGGTTAAGCCTATTTGCTAGACCAATCACCACAAATGCATAAAGATGTTAAAAGAGCATATTGGTCCAAGGTAAAAGTGCAACAAGTCAATTCTAACCATATTGCACTAGAGACAGAAAGCTCCACCAAAACACAGAACTACTTAAAAATTTATTAACATTAACACACTTTCATTAAGTTGGAAAAGACTTCCAAGGCAGCCATGCGCTAGCATCAGAGACTGCATCCTCAAAAGCTCTAAGAAGTACGAACTAGAAGAAATATATATCTATTAACTTAACCAAATGCATACCTTTTCTATGTTTTCTCTTATAGCATATTTGCACGCTCTCTGGCATATCTCTGTAATATCAGCACCGCTGAAACCTTGAGTATACTTAGCTAGTGCTCTCAAATCAACATCCTTAGAAATAGGTGACTTCCTCAAGCAGGCCTTGAAGATTTGATGACGGGAATCCTCATCAGGGAGAGGAATATAGATCAACTGATCAAGACGGCCTGGCCGAAGAAGTGCTGGGTCAATGATGTCAGGTCTGTTAGTTGCCCCAATTATGAACACAGTCTTTTTGGCAGACATGCCATCCATTTCAGTCAGAAGTTGATTTAGAACTCTATCAGCAGCACCACCAGCATCCCCAACACTGCTTCCCCTCTGCAACAATGACAGTGATATATATAATATATATATACACACGCTGAGCATAACAAATTAAAGAGATGCAAACAACTGTGAAAGTGTTAAATAATATCCAAAAAAAAAACTTCAGTGACCCGAGATCATCATAATTTTTTTCCAAACATGTATAAGCAATAATAACCTTGTCCAATTGTCACAAGATACAATTATAAGTTCAATATCAATCAAGGCTAAAGCATATTAATATAGCAAACTAGGAGTGTGATGTGACAAAAAATAACCTGAGTGGCAATGGAGTCAAGCTCATCAAAGAAGAGGACACATGGAGCCGATTGTCTAGCCTTGTCAAAAATTTCTCGAACATTGGCTTCACTTTCACCAAACCACATTGTAAGCAACTCTGGGCCTTTCACACTGATGAAGTTAGCTTGACATTCATTAGCAATTGCTTTGGCCAACAAAGTTTTCCCACATCCTGGAGGACCATAGAAGAGGACTCCTTTGGATGGTGACATACCAAACTTCTCAAACTTTTCTGGATGCTCAACAGGATATTGAACCGTCTGTGTCCACATAAACAAAAACAGTTACAGATTAAATTGTTATAGAAATAAGTAACAAGGTGTGATTAAGTATAGGAAAGATTAATGACCTCTTGCAGTTCACGCTTGACATTCTCAAGGCCTCCAATGTCTTCCCAACTGACATTAGGCACCTCGACAAGCTGTCAATAATGACAATTAATTAGACAGCAAACCACAAAGAAGGAAAGCATCACCAACTAATGATATTTTAAATTAAAGGACTATAAAAAAAACTACTAACAGTTTCACGTAAAGCTGATGGGTTGCTTGTTCCCAGTGCAGTCTGGAAATGCTCATTTGTAACTGCCATAGAATTCAGTACTTCAGCATCAATAGTCTCATCTTCCAAGTCAATGACGTCCATCTTCTCCCTAATGCATTGCAAAGCAGCTTCAGTGCAAAGGGCAGCAAGGTCAGCACCAACATACCCATGAGTATCTTTTGCAATTCTCTCTAAATCAACCTACAGTAGGAAAACCACACCAGTTAAACAATAGAAAATTTTAAGGACAATAATGAATAAAACTAAAACAAGAAGCAAAGCTACAGGTGACAATACTGGAATTATCATAGTTAAATAGTACAGTGCTGATGATTTGAATCCATAAATGGAATCATAAGCACAACACTTTAGACACACCATAAAAAAAAAACTTATAGAAACCAAAAAAACAAAAACAAAAACCACCAACAAATATGAATATCAAATAATGCTCAACTTACATCATCAGAGAGCTTCATGTTTTTGGTATGTATGCGAAGGACTTCAAGTCGCCCGATTTCATCAGGAACACCAATATCAATTTCCCTATCAAATCTACCAAACCTTCTCAATGCTGGGTCAATGCTATTTGGACGATTTGTAGCTCCAATAACAATAACATGAGCACGAGATTTTAATCCATCCATAAGAGTCAAAAGTTGTGAAACAATCCTCCTTTCAACTTCACCATGTGTCTTCTCCCGCTTGGGTGCAATAGAATCAAGCTCATCAATAAAGATGATGGATGGTGCATTCTTTTCAGCTTCTTCAAATGCTTTCCTGAGATTGCTTTCACTCTCTCCAGCCAGTTTGGACATAATCTCTGGTCCATTAATACAAAAGAAGAAAGCTCCAGTTTCATTAGCAACAGCTCTCGCTATTAATGTCTTCCCAGAACCTGGGGGTCCATACAGTAAAATTCCTTTAGGTGGTTTCACACCAATTGATTTAAAAAGTTGTGGATGCCTCAATGGAAGCTCTACCAACTCACGAATCTGTGCCATTTGCTTCCTAACACCACCCACGTCATCATACCCAACTTCATCCAGCCTTTCTTCATCCTCTCTTTTCAAAGGTTCCCCCTCACAGAAGATTTCAGTGTCTGGAGCAACCACACAATACTCCCCAGGATCAGTTTCAATGACCTTGAACTCTACACTTCTCATCCCTCCCCGGACAAGAAATAGATCTCCTTTTCTGACAGGACGATAAGCCTCCAAGAAATAAGCTGCAAATTATACATTAAAAAAAAAAAGTTAGAATGTTATACAAACACAGAAATATTCCATCACATGAAATAAAAAGCTTCTAGTAAAGATTACAAATTCTACAGATAGGTAGAGGGTCAGTTTGACATGCATTGAATCAAGTGAAAAGGTGATAAGAGTCAAATCCCTGGAACATTAACCATCCCCATACTATATGTCCCAAGAAAAATGGCTGCATGCATTAATAAAGCAATCAATGTGGAAAAACATAAAGATATGTAAAAGCAAGTCAACAGTAACGAATTAACAATGTATGCATAAAATAGACAGTGAGAGCTCCAGCCAGAGACAATCAAAAGGGGTTCCAACAAAGAAAAGACAATGAAGCTGCTTACTTAAATCACAAAAAAGAAAAAGTCCCTGCTGAAATTTTACTCTATGTAATAGTGCAAGGCTTCTTAAAATATTAACTCATGAAGCAAGGCCAAATCTTTACAGAAAGTATTTTAAGATACATTAACCAGGCAATCCCTTTAACATTAAGTATTGGGAGAGGTAACACAGCCGCAAAACAAGTCAAAATTCAGTAATGAAGTATTCTAACAATCAAAACTGTACTCGGAAATATTCTCACTTAGACAAGAGCCAGGTAGAAACTCACGTTTCAAGTAAGCGTCAAACAGATTGCCAGTGACACCTTCAATGGTATCATCGATAGGCAGAATGTGCACACGTTTCCCATACTTGACATCCGGGCATTGGTGCACAGATACAACATCTCCAAGACGAACCCTCAAATTTGATCTCACAACTTTGTTCATCCTGATCTTGGCCTCCTCACAGTTGTCGTCAGCAAGAGCTATACAAATCGTATCCCTCCGTTTCTTGCCCTGCAATACGTACAAATCAGAAAACCATACATGACTGGAAGTTGTATCAAAGTCGCATAACACAACACGTGTAACACGAAACACCAACAAGCTCACCAAACAAGCCAAATACAGCACTCTGAAGTTTTCTGCAGGAGAATTTTGCTAAACACATATTTGGAAAAAAAAAAAAAAAAACTGCAAGTATATTTCAAACCCAGTTTTTCTGAATTCACTCAAAACCCACCCACGGAGGGTGATTGGGGAAAAGAGAGGAGGGTGAAAATTGTCACCTTGATGAGGATAGTGTCGCCTCGGAAAAGCTGGAGCTTTTCCATGGTTTCGGGGTGCATCGACACCACCGAGTTGTCGTCGTTGACGGCCTCATCCACAACCAGCCGGTTCGGCGACTTCTTCCGCTCCAGAATCGCCGTCGAGTAGTCTTTCTTCCCCGATTTCCTGGAGATTCAAACAAAACTCGAACATCAAACTTCACAGCCGAATTGAAGAAAGAAAGAAAGAAACGCAGAGAAAAACGATGTCGGATACAAAATCAACGACGGTGAGAAGAAACGTATGATAAGCATGAGCGAGTTGACTCACGAGTCTGACGATTCGCCTTGGCGGGACATTGCTCGAATTGAAGATCAAAGCACAGAATACAGAACCGCGTAGCGATGAAAGGAAGCCGAAGGAGGAAGAGAAAAAAGGGAACGAGAAGAGCTTGCAGTTGCTGCAGAAGTGAGACTTGATATTTTTAAGGGGTTTCTATTAATCCTTGTTTGACAAGAAAAGAATTAGAAAAATTATAATGCTTTTTATTTTCCTTTTTTGGAATTGTAATTGGAACAAAACTAGGAAAGCAGATTTCGGTGCCCCATTTGTATTGTACCACTAGGTTGGGTTGGGCCTGACAAAGAAACAGATTGATCTGATGATGACGAGGACCTATGAAGTCCAATAAGTGGCCCAACTGTTGTGTCTTTCTTCTATTGCAAAATAAATTCAGGCTTTGGTTCACTAGTAAGGCTTTGATGTCTTGTTGTATCCCACCCTTGATCGATTTTTGACGAAGGAGATTCCATCCCTTTCCCTCAACTCCCCTTCCCCCCAAAAACAAAATGCAAAATAAAAAACAAATAAGTCAAAAAAAAATGAAAATAAGATAAAAGACTTTTGCTAAAGTTGATTTTTCTTTTCTTTTTTTTAAATAATGAGTGGAATTTAAATTATTAAAATAGGACATTATAAGGAATTAAGGATGGAGATTCACTTGTTACAAGAATAAGTCTTGATATATTTATATTATTAAATAATTTTTTATAAACATTAAATTTTATTAACTTAACTATTAAATCAAAAGTTTTTATCAAATAAACCAAGTTCATAAAGTTTCATAGAGTTTATAAAAAATTAATTGAGCTTAATTTTATTATTTCATTTAAATGGATTATATGTTTTTAAAATATAAATAAATGTTAACTAATATATTAAATATTTATGAATGTTTAATTTATTTTAAAATTAATATGCATGATTATCACGATAATATCATATTATTTATTTTATAAAAAGTTATTTAATTTTATAAATGTACAAAATGTACTGCTAAAGTAAGTGGATTCTTATCCGATAAAATATGTTTGAAATTTAATGTGTATTTAGATTAATTTATTTTGTAATCAAAATATCTTATAGTTAAAATTTTACTATAAGAACTTTTTAAAAAAGTAATTTTTTTCTTTAAAAATACTATTCCCAAACATGCTAGTACATTTTTATGTGTAATATATATATACACACACACACACATATATATATGTATATATACACATATATGTGTACATATACATACATATATCTATATATATGTGTGTGTGTGTATACATACATATATGTATATATATATATATATATATATATATATATATATACATACATTTGTGTGTGTGTGTGTGTGTGTATATAGGAAGTACTTACACATAAATAAAAAAAAGGGAACAAATAAACTCGTACAAAATTTAATTTATGACATATGGTAGTAGTAGCGCTACAGATTTGACTCTTTTAAAATAAGGAGTTCATTTTATAGAGTAAAGTAAAGAGTATTTATTATTGATAATAAAATTTTAAAAATAAATTTTAACAATATCATAATTTATTATACATATGTATATATATTATTATAATTTTGATCGTTAATTTTTTTCATTAACAGTTATAAATCTTGACTTGTTTTTTTTTTTGTAAGTCAACCTCTCACTTTAATGTATCTAAATACTTGAAGAACTAGTTTATTGACTTTCATGCATTTACTTAATTATTCCAAATACTACGTATATTTATGATAAATGTCCATGTTACCATGTACACCAATCATTGCTAATCTACAGCCGCGCAAGATTGTCATCAGTTTTCCTTAAACAAGAAGTTTTGTCCAAGAAAAGCTTCGCAGGGAGAATCATACAGCAAATTATGATCAGCATGCCCGGCCAGTCATTGTACATAATATGCAATGAACTCTGGATGTACCAGCGAATGTTGTCTGATGGTTTCTTCTTCTCTCTCTGTTCACATAACTCCATTGCATAGCACTGAAGTCACAGACCTGCGATTTTGGAAACTTTTTTCATTAAGATCCTACTTTTCAACATGAAATCACTGGCCATTATTGCACTGGACAGCAGAACGTGCTGCATAAGACTCTGGAAAGTGCAGAACTCAGTGTTCGCCTTTGCCTGCATTGCAGGCAAAAAAGAGAAAAAAGAAAGAAACGAAGGGGGAAAACTAGGCAAACCTAGCTGGTATCTGCTTGAACCTTGTGTCTAATATGATTTGGATTGAAATTGAAGAGTATTTTATGGGTCCGACAAATCATGTCATGTATGAATAGCTCGCTATTTTTTTCTTCGCCTTTGTCAAAGAGGAACTGTTGTGCCCATTTTGTGATTTGATGAGGACCCTGCCAAAAGTGAATGCCAATAAAAACCCATAGGATAGTGGTTCATCTAAGCTATTTTATTTTAAGAGTGATTTTTTTTAATTTTTAAAAAATATAAATGTTATTATTTTGATCCTTAAAAATATTTGATATCAATTTAATTTCTGAATCATAAAAGTGACATTAAAATTATTTTTTATGTATAAATAAGGATTAAATTAATATAATTTTTATAATTAAATAATTAAGTTTATATCAATTTTATATAATTTTAAAATTAAATTGATGATATTTTTTAATGACTTAAAAAATTAAATTAATGTTAATTTTTTTAAATAATTAAAATAATATTATTTTTTATAATTTATGAATTAAATTAAATTAATATTTATTAAAAAATTAAAATAATAACACTTATATTACATTTGAAGTACTAAAAAATGAAAGTTATTCTTATTTTAAAAAAGAGGTAAGAGGATATGGCTTTTTTTTATATTCGCATTGGATGCAGTTTGATTTTCTCAAGTGGCCGGCAGTTTTGATTATTACCAATATTAAAATATGGGAAGAGTTAGTTGTTTTGGGAAGATTTAGTTCATGTTTACAAGACAAGACACCATATATATAATCACATCTACATTATGCGTCATCTAGGAAATTATATTTAAAGCAATGCTATTTAAGAATCACTTTTTCTAGTAGAATAAACACATCGCTTTTACACTTGTGCTAATGGATGTTAACTTTTCTATAAGCGGATCACTTATGCACAAAATATAACTGTTAAGTTTTAACACATGCACAATTTGTAAGAGTAATGTATGCTGAAAATATTTATTTTATAGAATCGTGTTCTTAGTAAGATATAAAAAATCATTTTCTTTACACAACATGAGATTTATATAATTATTTATTTTTTTGAGAAATTATTAAATGTTTAAAAAGTAAAATATTTTTCTTAATCTATTTATTTAATAGTAATCATATGAATATTGTAAGTCATTGTTATTTATTTAAATTAAAATTTTTTAAAAATAATAATAACTTACAAAATTAAAATAATTATCATTAAATGATACATAATAATAAAAATATCTTATTTTTTAAACACTTAAAAATTTTTCTTATTCTTTACTAAGAACTTTTGCCTAATTAATATTTTTGTTTTCCTATTTTGTTTTCCTATTTTTATTAAAGTTACATTAGGAAATATTTCTATTGCAATTAACTACAATAAGTTCTAACTCTTTAATGAATCAGAACTCTGATGATCTGAAGGCGAAGTGCTTTGATGGTAATTGTGTTATTATTTTTAGATCAATATATGGTGATGTGATCAAATTAGAAAGGCATGGAATTTGGAGGTGGCATCAATTTCGCCGTCCATATATACATATATATATATATATGTATATATATTTATATATATAGAAAAAAATAAAAGAAAAAGAAAGAAAGAAGATAAAGTGAGATGCGAACTGCGAAGCAAGGCATAGAAAAGCCCGGGATGGGTGGGTCAAATCACCCACTAGTCTTACAAGGTACAAGGTAGTAGTGTCGTGTCATTCAGCTTCTCTACTGCATTTCTTTCTCGCCCTTTACTCACTCACTGCTTTCACATTCACCCTCTCAACCCGCTTTCCTTAGATCCAGGTACGCCCCCCTGTCCTTTCTCTGTCTGTCATTTTTCTTTGCATTCGTTTATCCAAGTTCAAGCTCGTTAGCCTCGATTCAGGTGGAAGCTTTGTGCGTTTTGGTCGGTTGCTCAGTTGAACTTGGTAGAGGAATCTTCATTTTCCTCGCCCTCTTTAATTTTTCTTTTCTTTCTATTTGTTGTGTTTCAAGTGTTGTTTCTGGTTCCGTAGACGAAATAATAGGTCGGTTTGTCAAAGAGTTGTCTCAAGCCTAGTTGAGAGCAGGGATTGTCTTAATTCAAACTAGTGAGAAATTCTGGGTACAAGGTTTGGTTTTTTCCGTTACTTGTTCCTCTTTACATGGAAAACAGATATGGGTTTTGTGTTAGTGGAGCCGGAGGAATAGGGCATGCCTTCATTCTCTGCTGGAATCCATGGGTTCTCCTCCCCTTATCCCTCAATGCCCACCTCCTAGTTGTTAAGGTTCTGCCATGATTCTGTTTATTTTTTTTTTCTTACCTGTTTTTATTTTTGGCTTTGTCTAGTGATCCCATTTTGATTTTTATTATTTCGTTGGCTTTGCATTACTAATCATTGGGCATGAGTTTCTTCTTCACAAAAAAGAGTGAAGACAATGAGACACTTTAATCGATTGCATTATCCAGATTGTGGTGTCTGCGTTTTTTCATAAATGAGATTTAGATGAAATTTATAATTTGGCCCTAGATTTTGTCCTTTTTGCTTCTTGCCTTTTAATTTTGATGGGTGATTTGCATGACAGGCTGTTGATAGAAAGAGTTCTCTACTGATTGAAAATGTTGTATATGAGAGATATGTATGGTGCCAGTTTGACAACACGGCTGTATCAGTAGGCTACAAGCAGGATCCTGCTACTTGTAATTGATGTCCGATGGAAGAAATACAGTCTCAATCTGATAATTATAGGTCTTCATCATCATCAGCAAGCAGCCCTGCAAGTAGGGTGCCATCAAGTAACTTTTTCTACCTGCGTAAACCTGGGTCACTCAGGCAGCCCATCTCATTTGAGGATTCACCCGAGTGGGATGATACTGATATTGATGTTAGAGTTGAGGAAGGAGGTGACTCTATTAATGTTGCAACAACACCAGCTTCTCCCTCTCTCTCGAAGCTCAACAGTGGGTCCTTGCCATCCCCACGTCTACCAGATGGTGCAGTTATTCCACGGAAAATTGCAGGGGCTTCTGTTGTCTGGAAAGATTTGACTGTTACAATAAAGGGAAAAAGGAAGTACTCTGATAAGGTTATTAAGAGTTCAACTGGTTATGCGTTACCTGGGACAATGACTGTAATTATGGGTCCTGCTAAATCAGGGAAATCTACCTTATTACGAGCCATTGCAGGTCTTGATGCATGCTTCCTTTGCCCTTGCTTAATAAGCATTTGATACTCTTCCCATGTATATTTGAATAGTCAAAGCTAAAATCGATTTTTCTCTTTACCTCAGGAAGATTACATCCTTCAATCAGGATGTATGGTGAAGTTTTTGTGAATGGTGTAAAATCACACATGCCCTATGGATCATATGTGAGTTCAGTATCTCACTGGCTGTTTAACATTTGAGTTTCCATTGCATTTATAGCGGCCTATCTGATCGAACTTAATCTACTTATCCATCATAACTCATGCTTTCATATTGTATATTGATTATATTATAAGGTGAGAATCTTTATTGAAGCATGGGTGTGTAAGTTCAAAAGTATCTTTGCAATATTTAAGGCTTTTCCAGATAAGCATTTTCTATTTCTGATTGTTACATTGTGCATCAGTGCATCTATTGTATCAATTGATATGGCACATGGAAAATTTTAGTATGATGAGTGATGACCTCTTTCTATATCTAAATAGCCCATGATTATATTCTGTAGTTTTGAATACTTATCCTTTTTGCATGCTAACTGTGGTAATACTCAATGACCTGCTGATTTGTTACCTTTCAAGAAGTGTCATTATGGCTACGGTATTTTCTCTTGTATTTACTTTTGCTTGGTAGTATTTAACTGGCATTGAGTCAGTATTAGGCACATGTATTTCACGTAAGCCTCTGGTTCATAGAAATGAAATCTCTTCTTGTCGGGTTCAAAGCTGTACTGCATATATGATAGGGGGTGTAATCATGTTCAGCTTGAAGAAAAGTAAAAACCAACACGATGAAGGTCTCAATCAGGTTGAGAGAAAATATTTTGCCAACCCAATCATGGTTGTATTGGGTTTACTCTTTTTTTTTTTGGTAAGTACTAAAACAATGCTGTATTTTATATATATATATATATATATATATATAGGGTTGGATACAAACCGACCTTTAAAACTAAGTTTTGGTTTTTGAAGTTGGGATCCCTAGGTGATTACATGATGGTAGATGTATGTGGCTTGTTCTTTACTTGCTTTATAATAGTAGTTATTTTTTTAGTTGCACCACTTAGTTTATATATATATAAACTTTGAAATTTGTTTCTTGATTTGCAGGGTTTTGTGGAGAGAGAAACGACTCTGATTGGATCCCTCACTGTGCGGGAGTTTCTGTATTATTCAGCCCTACTTCAACTTCGTGGTTTCTTTTGTCAGAAAAAGAGTGTGGTAGAGGATGCTATACATGCAATGTCTTTAGGTGATCACGCAAATAAACTTATAGGTGGACATTGTTATATGAAGGGCCTTCCTAGTGGGGAGAGAAGGCTTGTCAGCATTGCCAGGGAGCTTGTGATGAGACCACATATCTTATTTATAGATGAACCTCTTTATCGTCTAGACAGGTTTTTATTTATATTTTTTTCAATTCCTTTTATTGTAATAATACCAACAACAACAACAACAACAACAATAACAACCAAGCCTTATCCTTCTAGGTAGGGTCGACTTCATGCATCAAATGATGTCATTGGGCTCTATCAAAAACCAAATTTCAATAAATCCATTTAGAATAAGGTCTTTAATGGGTTCTTCTAAAGTTTTCTTTGGTCATCCTCCACCCCTATTAATTGGACTATCTTTGATTCGATCCACTTTCCTCGCTAAAGCCTCTGTTGGTCTTCCTTCACATGATCAAACTACCTTAGGTGAGTTTTTCATTTTCTCCTCAATTGATGCTACTCCGGATTTCTCCTGAATACATTCATTCTTGATCTTATCTTTTCTTGCACTTCCAATCATCCACCTTAACATTCTCAACTTTGCTGCACATATTTTTTGCTCTTGTTGGCACTTTACCACCCAACATTCAGTACCCATAAAGCATTGATGTCTTACATTTACCATGGTTCAAAATTTCACAAATCACAAGTAGTCTATCAACTATGTAGTTGAAATGTTACACTCTACCTGAGATAGGAAATGACATTCAGTAATCCCTAGTGTACTTGGAAACTATTTAGTTGACATGCTATTGTGTCTTTCATGTTAGTTTTTCATCTGTACATTAATACTGCATTTTTTTAGAGATCCAGTGTTATCAGTTGCTTGATTGTATTACATATTTTAGAGTGATTCCTTTTGCAGATCCTTGTTGTTTGTTATTCTTGCATGCTTCTGATGGCTTATGTCTTCGTAATATTTTTTGTTAACATCCTTGTTTTTTTCTTCAGTGTCTCAGCACTTTTGATGATGGTTACGTTGAAGAGACTTGCAAGCACTGGTTGTACTCTTATTTTAACCATTTATCAGAGCAGCACGGAAGTCTTTGGCCTTTATGACCGTATATGTCTGCTTTCAAATGGAAATACCCTGTTTTTTGGAGAAACATTGGCTTGCTTGCAGGTAACTTACCTTCTTGCTCTTGCACAAGAAATTTGATTAGGGATGAGTTAAGCAATCATGTTTTGTGTACAAAATAAAAATATAAGGAGGCATTGATTTTTATGCGTCCTAGGGTTACTATATATTAGTGGAAAGTGACCATTGAAAGGTGACTGTGTTGCAGGATTCTCAAGAACTTTCTTTTTTTGTTAACCTTCTTTGCTAATAAACTGAATACTTATCTTATTACTGACTGCTATAATTTTATGTTGATGAAGCACTTCTCAAATGCTGGATTTCCTTGCCCAATCATGCAAAGTCCTTCTGATCACTTTCTGCGCGCAATTAATACAGATTTTGACAGGATAATTGCAATGTGTAAAAACTGGCAGGTAATTGTTTCCAGTATGCAGTTCTCTGAAGTTTTTTTCCAATCCATCATGGTGTTACAACTTAGAAGCACATAAGATTATAAGAATTCCTCCACAAGAAAAGTATATAGATGCAAGACCAATGTTTATATTTGTAATTAGATTTTGATTTGTATCTTAAAGATTTCTCATCTATTACAATTTTTTTTTTGTAACTGTAAAAGCTGCTGGCTAATGAACTGTTGGGTTGATGATTGATCTACTCATTGCATTATTGATGTTACAGATTAGACTTTTTTATGATGCTTTATTAACATTATCATCGTAATAGGATGACAATGGAGATTTTTCTTCAGTAAACATGGACACTGCTGTTGCTATACGGACACTTGAAGCAACTTATAAATCATCTGCAGATGCAGCTGCCGTTGAAACTATGATTTTGAAACTCACTGAGAAGGTATATTATAATTAGCTTTTCAATATTTTCCCTATTCATCTAATGCTCTTGCTTGTCAACTTGCAGCTTTGCTTATCATTTATTAATATTGCTTGGATTTAACATATACGTACATTTAGGGCCTCTGTTTGAAACTCAATTTGGTGCTGAAACAGTGCCGAAAATGAAATATTTCAGCACTAAAAGGGTTTAGTTAAATGTGAAAAATGAACTTAAGTGAAAAAGTGCTGAAAACTTTAAGCATATATAGGTCATTGAATGCATTCATCAGCAACTCTTTCCTTATTTAAATTATTAAATGCAAACAGTTTCCTTTGATACACCTTTGGCACTTAAAATGAAAATCTTCTCACACATTACAAATTCACTTCTTAATTTTTCATCAGTAAAAATTTAGTACAAAATTTTGAATGCTAATTTTTTCAGTTTTATCAAACACACCCTTAGTCATAGTTCCTGTTTCATTTTGGCTTTGTCACAGACGTGGTCTGCAGAGATGCAGGATTGATGGAATGGTGCTTGATTTGTGAACTCTATCTTAAACATGCAAAATAAGAGAATCAGTTATGTACCTTCAAATGTGTCTCATACTTGTCAGGGAATTCTTTGTAACGACAGTATATAGAGGCTGGCTATTTACACCAAAGGATCTGACAGCAAAGGAAAATAATGAAAAAGGAACTCCTGTTAAAATAATTTACCATGAAGGGGTGAAAATGGTGATTCTGTGTAAAAATGTTATATGTTCCTTCATGTTAAATATTTTTTCAGGAGTTTTTTTTATTAATTTTTTCCACAAAAGAAACTAAAATGCACCTAAGGATTAGGCAGTGTTTTGCATGTTCAGTAGTTACAGATAACCATACAAACTTCACTTTAGTTTTGACTTTTTCATCGATTGGTTTTAAGTGCTGAACAATGTGCACAATCTGTTAGCCTTCACTCAAGCTTTTAAGGAGTCCAAGCTGAAGAAATACATGCTTGTCATCCCTTGCTTGTATATTATCTTGTCCTCTGAATTTTCACACTCAGTGCTGATATTTCTTTGTATCATCAAGTGGCAAATGTTTATTTGGATAACTTTAAAGCTTTTTGTTCTGTATTGTAAAGCCATTAGATTGGTTGTGTAATACTGAAATATAGGACAACATTGATAACTGCCAAAATTTTATGAATTAGATCTTCTGTTAATGTGGACTGGGAGTTTCACCATAGGTCCCGTCCTTCACAAATACCATATTACATATTGCCAATGCAGAGCTCTCTTTTATTTTGACTTTTAGTATATTACTTATTCTGATCATTTGAACAATTAAGTTTAGTGGTACACTGAAAGTTTTGGGCACAATTAGTCATAGAAAGCCCAATACAGAGAGTAAAAGATTTTCAATTTAGTACTTTTTAAATCCTATAATCTTAAAAGTGGATGAAAATGCAATAAATAGAAAAGAATTAGGCAAGTATCATTGGTTCAGAACTAAAGGGTAAGAATATAGAGCTTCATTTATTAGGAAAGAGGGACATGGCAAATATTTAAGTTTTTAAAAGTTTGTAATATGGGACATTCTGCATATGCTAATAGAGATAGTTGACTGTGTTTCATTGAAAACCGGTGTAAAATGTCTTGCGCTGATACATGACTTAATCTTGTAGGTCAAATGAGTGAAACGACTAGCTTTATTTGTTTTCTTGATGTATGGAATTTGCACTTTGCCTGATAGCCTCCTTAGATTTATTTCAGGCTTTATTTTGCTCTACTGCTTTTAAGGGCAATCAGTGTTGGGAAGTTAACTTTTGTAGTCTTTTTAACGCATGCTTGGTTTTCAGGAAGGTCCAGCTCTCAAAAGCAAAGGCAAAGCTAGCAATGCTACTCGGGTGGCTGTCTTGACTTGGAGATCTTTATTAGTTGTGTCAAGGGAATGGAAATATTACTGGCTTCATCTTATTCTTTATATGCTTCTCACGCTCTGTATTGGTACTGTATTTTCTGGTTTGGGGCATTCCCTGTCTTCAGTTGTGGTGAGTCTTGACATGAAAATTGCATTTTATCTTTCAACTGTTGTTTCTTGTAGTTTATAAATGCATTTATATATGCCTACAATTCTAGATATACTCATAATGCGTGCGTGAGTTAAAATTTTACCACCTCTTACATTGCAGACCAGAGTTGCAGCAATTTTTGTATTTGTATCATTCTGCTCACTTCTAAGCATTGCTGGGGTGCCTGCACTTATGAAAGAAATCAAGGTAATCCTATTGTTAATTTTCTACCAGTTTCACTTTAGAGCAATTTATACGTTTGCCTTGATGTTCTGTATATGCATACAATGAAGTGTAATTTGCCCATTTGGCAAGTATTTTTAAATTGTTTTCATCGTGGTTTCTTTCTTTGGTATAATGCATTGGTCTATACAGATCTTGATCACCCGCTGTAATGCTTGAAGTTATTTGGTGATTTTACCAACTCTCAGGAGAAGTTTAAATAAGTTAAAAAACTTACAATCTGTGAGATATGGGTCACGCTTCTTTCTCAAAAGTAAAATATGCACTGGCATACATTTTAGAATTACATGTTGGATGAACAATTACTTGAAAAGCTAGGCTCATAAGGATGTCGGCCCAACTATATATGTGAAGCTTAATTCACAAATGCCCTCTAATGCTTACTTGCATGAGGCCTGCAAACTAAATGAAATACAACAATTCAAATTAAGACATGTAAGATGTATAATTATTGGATGGGGATAAATTCAACTGAGAATCTCATAAAAGCTGTTAGAACAGAAACATAGAGAGAGAGATACTTCTGTTACCCAAACATTGTTAGGCATATGTATTTATAAGCATATTCACAAGGTTAGCATGAATGATACCCTTTTTAATACTAAGGCACTAACTCCAGCAAAAGTACCATAATTTCACGATAGAAACAACACAGTAACTGTATGACTATGGAAATTGTTGTATTGATAGAATGTATGGAAGTAAGTCATATGGTTTTCTAAGTACAGTTAATTGGTAGTATTTATAGTGTCTCTTCTCTGTTTAGTAAATCAAGCTCTTGATACTTCTTGGAAGCAAACGTGAAAAGGGAAGTTAAGAAACATGTAGTAACTATGATTGTGGAAATTGTTGTATTGACAGAATGTATTGAAATGCACCTTTGAAGCATAATTAGGTGCTAGTATTTGTGTTGTCTCTTCACTGTGCTTAATAAAACAAGCATTTGATACTCTCCGAGAGCAAAAGTGAAAAAGAAAATACATTTTACATGCTTAAATTTATAATTAGTGGTAATAGTCATTTCCTTTTTCTTTTAAGGATTGGATCATGGATTCAACACAGTTTTACTCTGTAATCTTTAAACAGTTGATGAAATTAAATGATTTGTTCTTTTGCAGATATATGCCTGTGAAGAAACCAACCAGCATTCCAGTACATTAGTATTTTTACTTGCGCAACTCTTGTCCAGCATCCCATTCCTATTTCTCATCTCCATTTCATCAAGTCTAGTCTTCTACTTCCTCGTAGGGCTGGAAGATGAGTTCAGCTTGTTAATGTACTTTGTGCTGAATTTTTTCATGACTCTGTTAGTGAATGAAGGACTTATGCTAGTCTTGGCTACTTTGTGGCGAGATGTTTTTTGGAGTGTCTTGACACTGTTGTGCATACATGTGAGTTCTGTTGTCCACTTAATTTAGATGTGCAATACTAACAAAAGTTACATGCCGCACGACGAGTAACCTATATTTCACTTCATGGCCGTGATTACATAAGAGCTTAGGTATTTCCCGAACTTACTACTGATACATGTGTGCCACTTCAGGTGGTCATGATGCTTTCGTCAGGCTATTTTAGAATTCGAAATGCTTTGCCTCGACCAGTGTGGATGTATCCAATGTCCTATGTAGCCTTTCATACATACTCTATTCAGGCAAGTAGATATATGTTTGTATCTTCTGCACATGGCTGTTGGAAAAATTACTTAAACTATGACTTTTATGTATGTTTCTGACTTTTGTTGAGATAAAAAATTCCTAAAACTAAGAGGATCAGGCAGTTATAATTGATTTCTAAATTTTGTAGATGATTCAATTTTTTCCCCCTAGATGGGTCTTTATTGAAGCATTTACTTGTCTTTATATTGTAGGGGCTATTGGAGAACGAGTACCTAGGCACCTCCTTTGCAGTTGGGCAGGTAAGGACCATATCTGGGTTTCAAGCTCTCCAAAGTGTGTACAATATCTCCCCTGACAATAATTCCAAGTGGAAAAATTTGTTGGTTTTGTTTCTTATGGCAGTTGGTTATCGTATTTTCGTGTTCATTTTATTATATTTCTTCATGGGGAGAAAAATATCCCTGCTTAAAAGTTTTAAGTGTATTAGGCATACAACAAATACAAGTTGATGTGAACCCTGTTCAGCTATTTATATTGTATAATTCCTTTTGATCGAGTTTTGGGATTTTATCTTGACTAAATTAAGAGAAAATATGAGATTTATAGCTCTAGCTTGATCTCTTCCAAGTGTCTTGATCAATACTTGATGTATCTTACAGACCAGATTATAAGATTCCTATGAAAGTGGTTCATTTTTGCTTCTGCTCTATCTTTCTCTCTTGATTGCTTCAAATCCAACTGCACCGACCTGAATCTTTGAAACAGCTAGAATATCAGGACTTTTATTTTTACTTTCTCCAATGCTAGTTAGAATTGAAGATGATGTTCAAACGCATATTTGTAAGATACAGAAGTAATTATTCAGTTGAAAGCTTAATAGACTTGCTGAGTAGTTAGAGCTGTATGTATTAGTAGAGAGCATATGGTTAGCTGGTAGTTTATTTCAATTGTGCTAGAGGCCACCTGTTCCGAAAGTTACATGTTTGTTGTGATGAGTGGTTTTCGTCACAGCCAATTACCAAACCAAATGCATGCAAATTTGGGTTGAATATAGCGACACCAAAGGGCTTGGTCCCCACCTTATCTGTTCACTTGTTCCATTGCCATGGCTCTGTTTTCATTGAGGTTTGTATTTTGTAGGCATCTCTTATGACAGGCAGTGTGAGTCAGATGGCATTAATACCTTTTTAAGAGGATAGGAAACTGAGGGTATAAATACTGAGAAAAAAAATATTTTTTCATCTTGTGTATATATTATTGTTGAAGGAAGCTTTAATTGTGAACTCCCAACCACCGCAAAAACGAACTGATGCAGGAGCTCGTGCGCCACACACTCCCTTCTAGCTGATGCTTCCAACAGGGTTGCAGGCAGGTGGGTGAAACAGCCTATTTTTGGTAGGACCTGCAATTTTTTGTGTATATATATATATATATATCCTCTTGAAATTTCAAAAAAAATATAATTTTTTAAATAATTTAAGAAGATTTAATAAAAGGGATTAAATATTTCTTAATCTGTGTCTGTTACTGGTCATGTATATATAAAAAAAAATGTAAAAAAATAATTGGATATAACTTTTTTTTTTCATATAAATCTGTCAATTCAACCTAGTCCAACCAGTGAATCTAACCTATAATATTTTTTTTTGGGTCCGCGTGAATCTAGCCTAATTTCAACTTGCATATATACGGGTCTGGTTGGTTTGAGTTAGAAAAAAAACAAAATTCAACCAAATTTAATTCAGTGAGTTGATTCCAAAAATAAACTGAACCCAACCATGATTTTTTCATTATAGCCTTACGGATATTATCTGCCTCAAAAAGCCAATGGAGCCCACCAGGACTCAGAGGCACAAACCCAAAACGAAGGACGACCAAAAAACAATAAAATCAAAACAAAGAAGCCATAGCAGATTCTAAATTTCTAATTCTAACCTTTGAAAATTGAAAGTTGGATGATCTAAAAAACAGAAAAAAAAAGAAGAAGTGAAAGTTGATTAATCAACTCAATTCCCGTCCTGTGTTTTTGTCTCCGGCGATGAGTTTAGAGATGAGATAGAAGAAACAGGAAATAGGATTTCCCTGTCTCGTTTCTTCCTCTTCCCGCGAAAACCCAATTCTCTTTCTTGCGGGTGAAATGGGGGCCGTGGCCTCTTTCACGACGTCGTTGCTCAGCGGCGAGAGAGCCGTGGTCCTCTTCTTCATCTCTCGGGTCCTCTACTCCCTCCCCCTCTCTCTCCTCTCCCACGGCCTCTCTCTCTCCCTCCTCGCCCTCGCCTCCTTCTTCCTCGAGATCTTCTACGACACTTCCGATTCCCCCTCCCTTTTCCGCACCAGGTACGTCCCCTCCTCATCTTCGATTCACCCAATTTCCCTCCCTCGCTTCCTTCATTCTGTTCTATACCTCAATTATTTGACTCATGATCGCATGCTTAGGTTAATCACGGCGTGTTTTAATTTCCCTTCAGGCCCGGTGCTTCCTCGGGGATCCTTCTCGGGTCTGTGGCTCTGCCCACTCTTATTCTGTCCAAGTTGATACAGTTATCAAGGGGATTCTCATCGGGTGAAGTTCAACTTCAAGGTGCTGCTTTGCTTTCCCTGCCTATTCAATCACTCGTCTGATTTTTCGTCAATTGCAATTCGTTTATCATTTCTTACGATTTTTTGCGATGATGAGCTCGCGGCTTTGGTTCCATGTATTTTGTTTTAATTCGTAATATATAAATTTTTAATGTATAGAGCTTCACCATCTGACATTGCAATACTGGGCCACATCTGCCAGCTGCTTGAGTGTGCTTATATTCCTCAGCTTGGCTCTACGGCATGGTCCGTTCTCGCGTACTTGTTGGGCTGTGAGGTTTAGCTTATGTTTCGTGTTCTTTCAAGCTGTCGTCTGCATTGTGGCCCTTGCTGCAACATCTGAAAGTGGTGAGTGTGTTTATCCACGTCAATGTTAAAGCTTTCTTTCTAATCATTTTCATTTGGAAAACGAAAGCTCCGACTCAGTTTCTTTTTGAACTGTTGAATTGAACATTCATGCTATGTAGACAACCGTTGCCATTTTCTGTTTCCACTCCTGGTAAAAAAATATTCATTCCACTGAAACTGTCGTTGCCTCTTCTTCACAGGCTTGCACCCAGCATTGAAGCTGTCCTGCGTTCTTTGTCATGGATTGGCAGCAGTGAAGCTAGTTCAGCATTTTCTCAGAACTTTTTCCATCTTGTGCTTCCATTGGTACGTCTTACCCCGGTGGTCTTAGTCACCTGTTCTTCTAGGTATATGGGATTTTACTTTTGGCAGATTGACAATAGATATATGATTAAAAGTTAAAACAAAGCTATACTTGCAATTGAGCTCTTTTTATAGTTCATGCATTCTTTTGAATTTGATGGAAGTCATCATTTGACTGATTAGTAATAATTTTTGAGGAATTGAAGTTTCAAGTAACAAATGTGGTATGGAAGATGAGTGCAGTTTCTATTTTACCAAATCCGATGCATGTAGACCTGTCATAACAATTGTTATCAGCAATCATCATTATAAATAAATAGGATTACTGCATTTGTTTGTAATTCTTTGTCCTTTAGTCAATAGCTGTGTTCATTTTTACACCCTTATCTGAAATCTCTATTAATGTTGCATTACTGCCACTAGGTGGTCATATCTCAGCATAATTGCATGGTTGATTAAGGGATTTTCATTTGTCTGTTCCTTTAGTAAGCATAGTTTCCCCTCTGTTCCCAGGAGAATCACTTTTGGTGACTACTGGTATCGTTCTCTATTTTGGTGACATGCTGTTGCTTACCATTACAAAGGTTAGTACTTTTCCACATGATTATATTGTATCCAGACAAATCAGCTGGATATATATATTTAATTGGTGATTACATTGTGTGACCAGCTATATGGACTGTTGGTGTCATCAGAGTTGGTTACTGCAGAATATGAAATTAGTCGAAGTGAGATAAGCATTATAATTCAGGTATTGGTCCTTAAGTCATGAAATTTATTATTAATGGTATAGCTAGATTAGTTAAGGTTGTCTACTGTTCTTGCAGGGACTGTTGCTTGGCCTTCTGCTTTATCCAATAGCTTTCAAATATATTCTCCAAATATGGGAATCGTCTACAAATACAGCTTCTTCTGAAGGAAGAAGATACAATGAGATTGGGAAATCTTTGATGTTTATTGCTTCCCTTGGATTTCTCATGATCGTGATTGTTCCATCGTGGATGCAGTTTGTGCAGGAGTTTCATATGCATCCTTTTTTGTGGTATCACATCAATATCTGATGTAGTTTGATTCTTTTGGTAGCTGTTACTGGCGTTTTCAGTTGTCATCTGATATGATATGGAAGTAATAATTATAGGTTGCTTGGAAAGTAGTTTTAGTAGCAATACATTGAGCAGCATATAATATATGTCATGCTGGTGGCTCCAATGCATGCTTACATGGTTGAAGGCAACATAAGCTGCTAATTCTACCAGAAACTGTGAAATGGAGGATAGTATCATAGCATCTGACTCAGTGATTCCACTGCATAGACTCACATTTGCAGAGTTAAGCATGCACATTACCACCTAATATGAACTATTATTTTTATATGAATATGAATCTCAGTATTTTTAAAACTATGAATAGAAATCTCCAAACAATGTGATATCTTATGTTAGCTGTACATGCACCCTGAGTTTTATGCCTCTCCTGTTTCATGAATTTGTATCATATTGTATGGAAATAAATTAGTGATAGCAGAAATTAAGACTAATTCAACTAGATTTAGAGCTCCAGCCAGTTCAGTAGTTAAGCCTTAAGTAGTCTTGTTAACATAGAATTATGATGGCAGTCTCAGGTTCACATTATTATATGATAAACAACTTTTGTTCATTTTATCGTTATATTTATTAGCTATTTTGTTGGATTACTAAATTTCCCTTTTGAAACATCTCTTTGCAGGGTGCTTTCCTTTGTTCTCTCAGAGCCATCCAAAAGACTATCATTATGTATCTATTGGGTGTGTGTAATTTGTGTTTCTGTTTTGCGATTCTATAACATCTCCAAGAACCAGTAAGATTGAGAGAATTCTTTTGCGGAAATACTACCATCTGATGGCTGTTTTGATGTTTTTGCCTGCCCTTATCTTCCAGGTGATTTGGGACTAAATGATTGTTTATTATCTATACTACTATCGAACAGGGATTCCGTCACTTGGTATCCATTATTCATTTTCATTTTCATTTTCATAAAATTTCAGTTTATTGTTTTTACTATAATTGAAAATAGATGAAAAAATCTTCATTTCATATTCATCACATTGGCCCTGCTCTTACATCCAATTCCTTCTTCTAAGGAACTTTTTTTTTTAGAACATATGATAGTTTTTAAGTTAGTTTGCATTTTATAAATAAAAAATATAGAAGGAGAAAGAATGATCATGTCATAATGTGTTTAAAAAGTATTTTTTCTTTACACCTGCATTGTGGGTGCCACTAGTAGTTTGGGTATAAATTTTATGCATGTCAATGGTACTACTGTCTGTCAGATATAATGCTCACTGTTTCATTGCTTTCAGCCAAGGTTTCTTGATCTAGCTTTTGGTGCAGCTTTGGCGGTTTTCTTGACATTAGAAATTATTCGAGTAAGTATCTTGGCATGCATTCAACTTAGCAGTAGTGATATCATATTTTGTAAAGGAATTAGCATGCTTCATTGTTTGTTGTTGATTATAAAGTGTCAGTAGTGCAGAAGGAATCCAAATCTAAATTCAAATTAATGAAATACTATAAATTTGAAGAACTGCTATGAAAACAACAACCCACCATTTATGGGGCATCTTTATGTGGCCAAGGGTTTAGTTGAGTGGGTACTGTGAGGTGTATGTGCAATAGTCCATGATTGATAACAGAAAGGAAAAGTTGGTGTGACTAGGACACATTCTGCATGAACAATACTCCTAAAGATATTCATTATCATTAGAGTTTTGGATTTCATGAAAAAAATTTCAACATTTACAACTTATGAGTATAAAAATGTGATTATTTAAACTCAATAAGAGGATTTCTTTTTTTGATAAAAAAAAAAATTCATTACGATGAAGAGAAGAAAATTACAAGGAATTGGAGGAGAATAATGGGATTGTTCAATGTTGCTACCTGATAGCAAATATTGGAGGCTGTGGTACGTAAAGCACATATCTTAATGTAATAGGCTGACAGTCATCAATGCTAAAACAAAATTACATATTATTTCTTGCTCAGATTCTGGAAGCGAATAATACATAGTTCATGTTAAATTGGAAATTTGAAATGCCGGAACTTTGCAAGCTTAGTCCTTTTGCATCTTTACATTTCCCTTAAGCAAAAATTATAATATTACTGCCCACAAATTGTCTTAGTTTTCTGAAGTTATTACTGATTGGTTTTTACAATTCATGTTTTTTAAATCTTTCTGGTTGCTTTTGCACTGTCATTGTTTGACACAGGTATGGAGAATCTGGCCTCTGGGACAACCAATAAATCAATTTATGAATGCATTCACTGATCATCGTGACTCTGATCTTCTAATTGTCAGGTATTTTATGCCTTTTCCCATTATAGCTCAAATTGTCGAGCATACAGTTTATGATGCATAAGATCTACATTTGGTTCCCTTTCATGATGAAATGTCCTTTACTCAGCCATTTCTCACTCTTACTGGGATGTGCACTTCCTATTTGGATGTCTTCTGGGTTCAATGATCGACCTCTTACTCCTTTTGCGGGAATATTGAGTCTAGGAATTGGAGACACAATGGTAAGCTTTTTTTTTTTTGGTTGGGGAAAAATTTACACACCCCCTGAACTTAGGGACTATTGCAAGTTGCCACTATGAATTTTCAAATCCACCAATGAAACCCTTAAACTACAAGAAATGTTACAATAAGTCATTCCATCCATTCTTCTTAACAATTTCATTAATCATTTGATAATTTTGTGATGACTGATACACTTGTTATCACCTGATTTGTTCATATCAATCTCATAATTCATATCAAATAAAAATTTAATTGATTATGTTAAAGTTTTCATTTTTTAAGTATGAAATATAGAAGAAAATTTATTAAATTATTAATTTTCTCAAAATTAATTTCTTTCGTGATGACAAGTATATTAATTAATCATATGATTAACAGAAATTGCTAGACTGATCCAAATTAAAAGACCTATTGCAACCTTTCTCAAAGTTTTAAGATTTAATTGACAGATCTAAAAGTTTTTGATGGCTACTTGCAATCCCCTTAAGTTTAGGGGGGTGTGTATGTATTTTAACCCCTTTTGTAAATACATAATTTTGGGCTAATATGGCCAAAGATTGATATTTTTTGTCATTATTTGAATCCTCATTTTTAGTAGGTTTAGCTTTTTGGAATTAATGATTATAAGATTGTTCTATTACATGAGCAGTAGTTGAAGTAAATGAGCATGTTCATAGACATGAGCTACACCTGTTTAATTTTGGCATTACTTTCTGATATCATTTGTGTGTGGTACTGTGGTATAACTGTGGACCGTGCACAAGACTTCAAAATCTTAAACATTTGTTAAATGGTGAACTGTATCTCTAAAAAAAAAAAAAAGAAAAAAGGGGGGGAATTTTCATGAATGACTAATGTGTGAAATTTTTTTTATGAGAAATTTGACTTGTTGCAATAATTGTGGGCAGTTTCCCATGTAGAAGTAGACTGATTAATTTCTAACAAGGCTGTATGAAGAATGATGATTATATGGATGCCATTGAATCTGGTGGACCAGTTAGAAAGACAGAGACTGAAGACAAGCATTAAGAAATGCGTTTTTTTATTATATTTTTTTTTTCCAGAAATGCAAAAAGGAGTTGTTTGGTTGATGTTACTTTTCTCAATAGTTCATAGATATTCAAATTTTTTAATTTATAGCAATTAATTTTCTATTTTGTTCAGGCATCAATGGTTGGGCACAAGTATGGCGTTTTAAGGTGGAGTAAAACTGGCAGTAAGTATTTTCATTATTAATTGTTTTTGTCAGCATCTTCCATTACATGATGTGAATTTCTAGCTTTTCCCACTTGCCAGAGAAAACAATTGAAGGTACTGCAGCTGGTATCACATCTGTCCTGGCTGCTTGCTCATTACTTCTTCCACTTTTAGCATCAACTGGATATTTTTTTACCCAGGTCTTTTTTTTTCTCTGATTCTGTGTGTGTGTGTGTGTGTGTGTGTGTGTGTGTGTTTTCATATTTGAGGGATGGGGTGGTGGTGGTGGGCGTGCATATCATCAGTGACCTCATTAGCAATAAAGCTGGTTACCCTTTAGTGTATTGAAGGAACTTGATTTGCCCGCATAACTGTCCTGCTGGAACCATTTGACCCATGTGGTTTTTTCTTGACAACATTTAAGACACCTCAATATGGTACTTCAGGTCTTATGTCACTGTTGGCATAGATGAGTCCAATGTCCCTGGCTCATATAAGCACCAAAGCTTTATATAGTACTTATGCTTGTCACCACTTACCACTACTAATTTCATGCACCAATGAATTAGGAACCTTGTGGCCTAGCATCAGCCTCCTACATTTATGCATATAAGCCAACTGCTACATGTGGAGTTAGGTCAGATTCAATATCTTTTATCCCTTCCCCCCACAACCTCTTATCACCCATGTGCAAGCCTGGCCCCACTTTATTTGGTTCAAGTAATTGGTGGGTATAGGGACAACAACCTTCTCCATTTCAAATTTTCTTAGACCCCTCCCTCCTCGAAAGGGAGGGAAAGGAATTGAAAAACTACACGTGTGCTGCCAAGGACATATTAGAGCACAACTTCATCTTTTAGCATCTCGTTTAACGGGAATAAGACGAGAAATTTCCATTTTTTGTTAAGAAAATGAAATAAATAAAGCTAATTGAGAGAAGCCTGCTATTCTACAATATTTGTTCTTTGGATTATTGGGTTTTTTTTTTTATGTCTTCGTTACCAACTTTTTGCAGCATTGGTTCTCTCTGCTTCTAGCTGTGACTGTAAGTGGTTTGTTGGAGGCCTACACGGCACAACTTGACAACGCATTCATACCACTCTCTTTCTATAGTCTTCTCTGCTTGTAGGTGCAGCTCCTCCCTTCCAAAATTAAGTTATCTTGGATGAGAAATGACAGGATTCAGCAAAAGTCTTTCATGATTTTTCAAGATATGCCTTGTCTGGGCACATTGTTTTTGTAGAGGTCATGCCACTATTAACCAAAGCAATGGTACTTGACAGTTAGGATTGGATCACATAGTTAGGATTGTATCTCTCTACAGAAATGATAGATATACTAGTGTTCATTTAAAGGGCCGATGCCCAACACACATATAGCATACTGTATGCAGGAGTGACAACTTCACATTTTTTGTTAGACCATTTATGAGGCCATGTGGATGGATGAGAGTGGAAAGCTGTTGAACATCTAATGGACTTATCCTAACGAATTTTTTCATGTCTTTCACTTTTCATGCTTATAGTACTGTCTTCTTTTTTCACGGGGGAATCGTTTGCGAGAGGCAGAGTAGCGCAGGAGAGTTTGTCATGTCTGCCTTCTATTTGTCACGAGTTTTGCTATATTTTCTTAAATTTAATTATCTAGAAAACATAAAAAATATTTAATATTTACTTCACTTAATAATTAAAAAAATTATTAAAAAAATGTGTTAGAAGAGTATAGAATTATTTATTTGTCACTAGCGTGGTAGCAATGAATTTTTTCGTCAAGGTCAAGTGTTAAATTATTTTCTTTAAGAATTTTATATTTTGTATCACATATTGGGACCTTAGATATCTATGTTATATTTTAATCTTATATCCAAGCATACGTATCTAGGAACAATAGATGCCTTTATACCGTATATCTCCTTTCTGTATATATCAAATCTCTTAACCGTCCTATGCTTAGACTTGCAGACATTTTTCATTTTGTGGATGGGTTGGGTTACGAGTAAAGCTGTAAAATAGTCAAATTGGCAGCTTAAGTTGTACTTTTAACCTTGTGTATCTTTGAAGGACAAAAAAAAAAAAAACCTTGTTTATCTTTTTGAGGTAACAAAGAATAAAAAAGGATAAATTGCATTTTATTTCTTTGTAACTTTTGGTCAAATCTATTTTAGTATTACTAAACTTAGCATATACATATTTTTTTAAACATCTCTGAATTTTTTTTATTTATCAACTTATTTTTAACCAATATATAAATTTTAAGATTTTCGTATCTTTAAATAAATGTGTGTTAAGACTTAAGAGTATACTAGGAATATGTATTTACATGTTTAGATTAGTTTATTTTATATTTAAAATAATTTATAATTAAAATTTATTGAGAGAATTTTTGAAAAAAAAATGATCTTTTAAAAAAAATTAAGTTTTACTAAATGTGCATATAAGTGCAAATATTTTTGTTTACTTATTATACTAAGGATTTGAATAGCTTAAAATGCAATAATGTTATTCATATATTATATTTTTATACTTTTCTTTTTACACTTTTTTTATAGAAAAAAGAAAAAAGAGAAAAGAAAAATGTGAGTTTTTTTTTTTTTTATAAAGAGTAAGATATAAAAGGAGAGGTGTGGAAATGTGAGGCATAAATAAAATTATTATTTAGGATATGAAGAAAATTAATCCTGTACTTATATGCAATATCAATTTTTTACTCTTTTCACTCCATTCATTTTATTTGCCATCTTGAACAAGCACCGTTTCAATGCCGTGACTTGTGAGGAATTGTCATTCTAAGATAACGTGAGTTATTGAGTTTTATCGGAAGCTTGACAAAAATAGGAACACTCAACAAAGATTGCCTTGTCAAATCAAGCTTGTATATATCTTTCATGCCCTGCCCCCGGATTGGAATTCCGCTATACATATGCAAAAGGGTTCGTGTCAAATTTGGAAAGCACCCGCTTTTCAAGTGACTAAGGATTATTCTTGGGAAGAGAAAAAATAGATCAAGCTTTAACAAACACACTGATATGAATTGTAATAATCAGTACATTTTGTACTTATAATTAATTAGTAGTAATTATTTGTATAAATAAGAAAAATATGAATTATTAGAGTTAGAGAATAAGGGTTATTTAGATTTAGGTAATTCAATTTAGTGTAATCATATTATACACCCTTGCAAGGAAGTATATATATAAGGATTTAGAGCTTTTTTTGTTAATCAAGTAATACGAAAGGGTTCTATTTAAAAAAAATAATTAAGTTTAAATTATAACTAGTAAAATTTATAATTTATTAAGATAAGTTATTACATGATAAATTATGTTTATTTTCCTCTAACAGTCTTGTTATAGAAGATGATCTAAATCTTGTATATAAAACTATTAAAAAGTTTTATTGAAAAAAATATATAAAAAAAAACACTTATTTTAGAAGCTTATTCGGAACTCTTATTATGCTCTAGGTTAAACTCTTGTTTTTTTGACTATCCTTAAGTCACTGCTTGACTTTTCAAAAATGGACAAGGACTCACACAACAACAGCATAACAAAAACAGAAGTATGTCGCCCAAAAAATAAAAAGCGAAAAACAAGAACACAAGAAATTAAACAGAATGCCGACTTGCACCTTCATAATGCAGCAACGTGATTAATTACACTCACAAGTAAGCATTGAATGGTCCCATTCCGTAGACTGTTACCTTGTCGTTTTAAGAGAACTTTTTGAAGATTTTTGCAATGCAAGAGACGTTGCAGCAAGAATTAGCAACTTCTTTGTAGCTATAAAAATTATAGTGCTAAGTGTAAACGTTTTTCTTATTCAAAGATGCTTTCACTCCTTTGATTTGGTTCTTTTTAATCAGTATTAGTGTCTAAGTAATGCAAACTAGGCACTCAACTGAGGCACCACGAAAAGGACAGTGGCATATGCCTCTCTCCCAAAAGAAAACATTGATGATTGAACCATTGTCAATAATGACATCCTTGCTTCATTTTAAATTCTGGAAAATGATTGTTGAATAGCTTACACCTTCCCTCACACTTTCTAATTAGGGAAAAAAAATAAGCGTCTCTTAAAATATGTATTTTTTTTATTTTTTTATTTAAAAAATAAATAGCATAAAAATAGTGTAATAAAAATGATGCAAATAACATTATTGTTAATTTTTTTTTTTGCTTCCTTTTATGTTTGAAAGTCATCTTTCAAAAAAAAAAACCTTAATACTGTTTTTATACAATTAATTACTATTTTAAAACTAATTATTAAAATATATTAAAATAATTCATTAATTTATTATTCTTTTTGTTGCATGACACTTTTTTCACAAGAGTTGCACCATGTAAGTAGAAATTTTAATGTATATATTTAGAAATATAATTTATTTTAATATTACTTAATATTATAATATATTTTAACATCATTGTTGCAAATGTAATTTATGTGGATTGTGCTAATTTAAGTGACGTAATTCACATATTAAAAAAATATAAAGATAATATATCTATAATTTTTTTAAAAAAATACTATATTTAAAAAATTAATTAAAAAATAGCGCGTTTTAGATAAAAGAAAGAAACCGTTCAATCTAATCAAACAGGTACCCGCTGGTCAGGTTTTTGCCTACAGACAGAACACAAAGCATATTTGTGGACCATTTTGTGTACGTGTTTGTTGTTCTCAATCTCTCTAGACTCATAGTAGTAGCAGTGAGAGTACTACAAGTACAAAATAATTAAGGAAATTATTACCCTTCCATGAAAATATCTCTTGACAGCTCTGAAAGGAGTTGGCCCAGTTGATCACACATCAGCTGGAGCTTAGCATCCTCCCCGTAATTGGCTTCAAAGTTGAGACTTTTTCGGCTGTCTTTCTTCTTCATGTATGCATATTTGAGAGAGATATTTTATTTTGTGTTTAGAATAATTTATAATTAAAATTTTATTAAAAATATTTTTATAAGAAAGAATTTTTTTAAAAAATAATTATTTGTCAGTTATGTATTAATAATATGTTTGAATTGATTCTTAAAATTTTAAAATTATAATTTGAACAAAAGTAATGAAAAATATACATTTATCGAAATTATGATTTAAAAATTTTTAGAAGTAAAAAATGAGAGAGAATAATTAGGGGTGAATTGCCCATCGAGGGGCCTCCTCAGCTGTTATTAACAAATCATAGAGGGGACAAATTAAAAAAAGCACCCAAAAATATTAGCTTTTTGAGTGCCATGTCCGGTGGCAATGGACACCGGGAGGGATCTTTTTTGGCTAGACTAGAGACTATACTATACTATAGAGATATTACCCTTGTTTTTCTTATGTATAAACTTTAAATTAAATTAACCCCTTATCAGAAACCACACGTAATTTTTTCCTCGAGTGAGAAATTCAGTTTAATTAGATACCTGTTGCTTGAGCTGCATCTGCTTTATCACACAGCGATAGGTACTTCGTACGTTTTGGATATGTGAATGTCATGAATTAATGGCATTTAATGCGTAAATAGAAAAGCGTAAGGATATTTACGCATCCAAATTTTATACTATTTCTTTACGTACATGATGCAGCAAATTTCTAACTAAACTCAGTCTTTTTTTTTCTCTTCTTTGTTGGCCAAATTTACCATATTAATAAGAGCATATTTAGTATAATTGTTTTAGGAAAAATTCTTTAGGAAGTTTTCAAATAAAAAAATAATTATTAACTGTTTTAACTACAAAATAAATTAATATAAATACTCACTAAATATAAAAACGTAATGTAAAATTTTAGTGTGTAAATATCGTTAACCAACAAAAAATAAGGTCATTTACTAATTCACTTATCTGATTTTTTTTACTTTTGAATTACTGCAGTATTCTCGCCAGGGTTTCAACAATCATGTAGATATGAATGTAATGGCCCCTCGTTGCCACATTCATGTGTAAAACACATCTGTATTTATAATTTCATTAATTTGTAGTTAAAGGAGAAAGAATATTCATACGGCATCTGCTTTGGCAAGACTCTAATCTTGAGAATAAATGGTTGCTGACATTTCCGAAAAGTTCCAAGTACTTTGATAATTGACACATCCCCTGTAGAAACTGACATTTATAATTTCGAACAAACTGTATATGCGCACGCTGAATATGAACAGAACCATACATCTTCTGAAGAAGGTGAATCAAATTAATGGGCATCATGATGAAGCAGATGATAAGGATTAAACGATTGGAGATCGATGAATTAATGGTAAGCTACTAAACCAAATGACACGTGCTAGCTCAGAATGAATAGATAGCTGAATTAAATTAAAAAAAAAAATCTGTACTTAGGAAAAGATTTCGTTTGGAAAACATCAGTTATATATATATACATGCCTCGCAATTCACATGAACATAAGAGTGTTTCCTAGTGAATTTAATGCTTGTAAAAGAAAGGCGGAGAGAGAGTTACCGAGAAAGTAATGGAGGGAGAGCAGCGTCAATAATTTTGGAGTCGGAAGGTAGACATGACCAGTGAAACTGAAAAGAGACGTTTCGTGGGTAACTGAAAGCTCGGAGACACTGCACCCACATGCGCTGGTCTCCCCTATTTAACTACACACTCACTCCCAGCATCTCTATCTTTCTTAATCTTATCTCTCGCTCTTTAATGATCAGCAGCACACTACAAATATATATATATGAGTATGTTACATGGCTCAAACACTTGACCAAGCTCAAAAGCAAACACCGGCAGAGTGCAGGCACGTACAGTTCCAGTACTCCATCACTCGTCATGGCCAAGCTCAGGGTCGGAAGCAGCAGCAGAAAGAAGGGTACAGGTGCAATTGTGAAGCTCAAGATTGTCGTTGAGAAGCTCCAGAAGAGTCTCTTGCTGGGAAGGAGTAAATCAAGTTCCAACTGTGACAAATACGAAGAAGGTTGTGACTCAACCTATGTGCCAGAGGATGTGAAAGAAGGACATTTCGCAGTGATTGCTGAGGGCGGGGAGGAGTCAAAGAGATTCGTGATGCCACTAAGCTGTTTAAGCAACCCAAAGTTTTTGAGGCTGTTGAAGCGAGCAGCTGAAGAATATGGGTTTGATCAAGAAGGTGCACTAACCATTCCTTGCAGGCCTAGTGAGCTTGAGAGGATATTGACCCAGCAATGGCAGGAAGAGGGAGGCTCTGAAACTGCTGCTGGACTAAGCTGGACTTCCTGCAATAAATCCATGGTCCAAATCTACTGATATACATATATATTATGTAGCAATAGCATATAGTATACTATATTGGAACAAGATGCTATGTCAGTCCAATTTTAGATTTTAATTTACTTTCTTTCATGCACCTTTCCTTATAAGAGGCCTTGTGAGTCCAATGATCCTTGGTCTTTCTGGAGGGATTCTCCTCCTGGGATAAGCCTTCATCTTGCTGATCTTTCTTCTGTTCCTGCTAGAGTTTAGTATTTGTTCTTCTTTCCTCTTGCACCAAAAAAAAAAAAGAAAAAAACCAGAGGCCTTGTAAGTCCAATTTTAAATTTAATTTGACCATATTGCTCATGCACCGAAAGCAAACGGTAAATGTTACAGATTACTCATGTATTATTCATTCACCATTACTCACTAGCTCCCTAGTAAACACCAATTTAATAATTTTATACATAAATATTTTCGTCTCAGATGCATCTAAATATTTTAACATAAATTCACACTCAATTTAATCATTTTATACATATACTCTGTTGCTTTTATTAAACTTTATTCATATTGTCTTATTTGAATCAAATTATGCTTGTTCAGATAATTTCAATATCTAAATTCAAAAAAAAAATTTAAATAAGTATTGTTTACTTTAAATACTTCATTTAATAATTGATATTTATTATTAATTTTTTAAAAAATAAAATTTATTTATAATATAATTTGTTAAATTTTATATATAATAATTATTAAATAAAATATCTAAAATAAATAATATCTCCATTTTTAAGACGAGAGAGCTTGGAATTGGATTGCCAAGGTTGGATCTTAAAAGTGGCTTGTGTTGGTGTTGGTCCAGCATAGATGCACTTTTTGGCCCATTTATTACCACCAAAATGATTAAAAAGGTTGTGACATTTAGGGCATAGTTGCTCCTACTGTCCTGAATTATGAATCCATCTATTGATTATGATATGATAGATACGGTTCCTGCCGAGTGCTGGCCGACTGACTTTAGTTCTGATATTTAGGGCATTTTTTTTCTTCTTTGGCGTTGCTTGACCGCAGACTATTTTCATGTCTGAAGTTGAGAAAGTCTGTCAGACTTACGCCACCTGTTGGATTATATTAAATATATTTGTAAAAATATTGATGTAATTTTATATTTAAAATTAAATTTAATATTGTAAAACATTATGAGATGCAGAAACTAAAAAGAATGTATGACAAGCATCATTTTATTAAAAAAAAAATAACAGTATACAAATACTGATATTATATTTTGGTAGATGTAACACATTATTTTTCACAAAAAAATAATTATGAGAATTCCCATTTCTGTGCAGTCTTTCCCTTTTCGTTGTAGTGATGTATTACGCAGTGTGTAAAGTAGAACTTCTTCAAGAGATGAACTTTTTTTTTAACATAAAAAGTACTATCACTTAGATTAAAAAAAAAAAAACAGTTTCATAAAAGATCAAACTTGTACATTATTACACTTTCATTTTAAATATTGAAGCCGATATATTAGAAATCCGTTGAATCTCGCAATAGTAAAGAGCAATAATCTATAATGCCTTACATTTTGTGCAGCGCCAGTTTAAGCTATCTTTTGATTAGAATGAATTAAAAATTACAATGGTAGAATGGAGAGCAAAAGGGTAATCGAGGAATCGCCTAACAAAACACTCTGAGCACTGTCTTCGTGCAATATTTATGCTGCTTTTTAACTTCTAAATTTTTTTGCAATTTATAGAAAAAGGAAAAAAAAAATCGTCATTTCTAATGTATGAGTACTATTACTCACACGTGTAAATCTAGACCATGCCATTTTTTTAAAAAATAAAAGACCATGCCCGTTTTATGGAAGAAGCGGATAACCCGCGTTCACAATGATAACCTTACCCAGCCCGCCACGTGAGAGCTATGGAAATCAAGGCCACTACAGAGCATGGCCCAAGCTTTTTCCTTTCGCCTTGTTTGGGCCTTCGCATGCCCCTAAGTCTTAGAAGAGTCTTTCATGCACTTGAGCCGAGACAAGCCACGTTCCTTCAAGTCAACCACCCTAACCCTATGCCTCCGTACGACCGAAAACAAAATTCCGTGCCTGTCATTCAATCATATGTTAAAACAATTTAGAAGGATCTATCCCCTCAAATTTGTTTCCTAAGATGGTGCATACCCTTGATAATTTTCCTGTTAAACGTAAATAAGGAAGCAACAAAGTCGCATTCGCACACAAGGGAACATAGGTGAAGAGTGAAGAAGCATTAGGAAGAGAGCCAGTGGAAAGCAATACCACAAATATAACGCCCTCGGTACAACATATCATTCATAAAATAAGCCGCGTACAAGTAGAAGATTCAGATAGGTATCACATCTACCATAAGGTGATATCCGTTATCAATCATGCTGGTCAACAACCAAGCAATCAAATGATAAGCACAAGAAAAAATGAAAAACAAAAATATAGCCAATCTAAAGGGGGGGTGAAGTGACATCTCGGCTCAAAAAAATTTAGAACAGGCTTTAAACCCCGATTCTGCCATTTTAACTCAACTATAATCACCT
Source organism: Castanospermum australe (assembly GCA_019955255.1). Lineage (NCBI taxonomy): Eukaryota > Viridiplantae > Streptophyta > Magnoliopsida > Fabales > Fabaceae > Castanospermum > Castanospermum australe. Next base: position 202,595 of record NSJW01000323.1, on the reverse strand, counting down.
TGAGAGAAATCCGCCTCAAGCAGCAACACCCACCTACATTGTAATATAAGTACTGAATGCCTAGAGAGTGATACATTGGACAACAGCCTGTGTCCAAGTCCCACTATCTTCTTCAGTCAGATAAACCCGCCTTTGACCTTAGATGCTCCTTGAAATCCATGATGTCACCCTCCCATCTGGTCACAGTTTGATCAGCACACACCCATATCTCATGGGCCACCTGATTTATGAGCCTGAAATCATGGCTAACAAGCACCAGACCACCATCCCATTCATTCAATGCCTCAGCCAATGAGTCAATTGTCTCAATATCCAAATGATTAGTTGGCTCGTCCAAAAGTAGCAAGTGAGGCTGTCTCCAAGCTAACCATGCGAATATCACACGGCTCCTCTGCCCATCAGATAAATTCTTCATAGGCATCACCTGGGCTTTACCTGACAGTCCAAACTTCCCAATAGCTGCTCTCATCTTCTCTTCCTCATTTCCAGGGTATTCTTTTATCATAAACAGAAGAGCAGACATTTCCAAGTCTAACTTTTCAGCCAAGTGCTGGTGATATTGTGCAATTCGAAGGTGATTATGGCGTCGAACCATGCCATCAGTAGGAGCCAAATCACCTGTCATCAGCTTCAGTAATGTACTCTTCCCAGCTCCATTGGGTCCAACCAGAGCAATCCTAGAGTCTAAATCAACCCCAAAGTCAATGTTCTTGTAAATAAGATTATCAGGAGTGTAACCAAATGTCACCTCAACAAACTGGAGGACAGGAGGGGGAAGTTTTCCCACATCAACAAAGCGGAATACCAAAACTTTGTCTCTGGTCACCTTCTCTGTAAGTCCACCCCGCTCCATTTTTGCTAGTGTTTTCTCTTTACTCTGTGCCTGGCGAGCTAATTTTGCTGATCCATGGCCAAATCGAGCAATGTATTCCTTCATTGAGGCAATCTGCTCCTGCTCCCATTTGTACTGCTTCATCTGGTTCTCTTCCAGTTCAGCACGTGTCTGAACATATTGATCATAGTTACCAGTGTAGAGCTTCAGCTTTTTGTTTTGCATGTGGATAATATTTGTGCATACACCATTAAGGAAATCCTGGGAGTGTGAAACCACAACCAGAATACGGTCAAACTTCTTTAAGTTCTCCTCCAGCCACACACAAGCTTCCAAATCTGCAAACAGATAAAAAGAAATTGATAAACGTAAGTTATTCCAGGAACAAAGGTAGAACATGTAAACAGATATTGCAAAAAAAACAAGTAAGAACATAATCCAGATATCAAATAGAAACATACAAAAACAAATAAATGGAATTCAAATTGAAAGTATAACAATTCACAAGTAACAAGCCTAACTGCCTGAGTTAAGATAGTATCAGTTGCATTAGAAGAAATGTGACCACCATAAAATGAGAGGAAAATGGCACAGAAATGGACGCAGGGTGGGGGATGAGAAACTCTACACAAGATAATATGACAAGAAAGATCAGTGCAAAATGCATAGAAAATGACAAGATGGAAATGATCAGATCAGGCATTCAAAGATCAACCATGTTGATATTAAGCATCTACAGATATACTATCCCCTCTTGAAGCAATCCAACTATGGCAATCCTTTTGTAAAGCAGACATCAACAAAGTATGGCTCTAAAAACTACTCCCAGAGGCCTATCTAATGGTTAAACTGGAAAGGAACAATAATAATCATGGCTTTTATTTGATAGGCATAATTCAAACAACTAAATAAATAATCCACAGAACCTTCGATTTCAAATTCAAGTGAGTCAACAGAGAAAACCACTGCATGAAAATTAGTGCATAAGCCATGACAAGGTAATAGCAATTATCCAGCCAAATTTGAAAGGGTTTTTTTCTCAGGGAGGGGGGATACCAAGGTGATTGGTTGGTTCATCAAGTAGAAGAATGGTTGGGTTCATAAATAGCGCTCGTGCTAAAGCAATCCTCATTCTCCAGCCACCAGAAAAATCACGTGTCTTCTTTGCCTGCATCTGCTTGTTGAAACCAAGACCATATAAGATTTCAGCAGCACGCTTTTCTGCAGTTGATGCATCCATGGCTTCCAATCGCTCATAAATACGTTCAAGAGCTTCACCACCCCCATCATCCTGGAACAAAATTAATTAAACAAAGTGAGGAAGCCATCCAAAAACATAAAACAAAAGGGAAAAAAAATTCAGATGCCATATATACTTAAACACACCTGTGCTGCCAAAGCTTCAGCTTCTTTCTCCAATCTCAACCTTTCCTCATCACAGCTTATGACAGCCTCCAATGCAGACATGTCAGAGGCTTCAATTTCCCTCGTAAGGTGATAAATATCCATATGGTCTGGAATAGGAAGCTCTCGGCAACCTATTGCAGTTAGCAGAGTAGATTTTCCACAACCATTTAATCCAAGCAAACCATAACGTCTGAAAGGAATTTAGAGAGAGCATAATCATCAATAAAAATTTTTGTTATAAACAATAGCATCCTATTCACAACAAACGGGTAAGGATGACAAACCTTCCATAATTTAGCTCCAATTCGGAATCAACTATCAGATCATGTCCGTGGAAAGTAACTGATAGAGACTCTATCTGTAATTACAGCACAAACAAATACGTCAATACAACACTGATAATTTTAGCATTAACAATCAGCTATAATTAAAATGGCAGAATTGTCCTTTTACTGCACAATATTACATATTACCTACCTCCAAAGAATTTGTAAATAGGTGAGTATTTGGTTACATTCACAAAGGAGAACCAAGTTATTGACCTTGGCAACATGGTAGAATGCCCATGCTACAGACCCAACTGCTCGGCTAGGCACTCAATTACATGCACCCGCACTAGCAACAATAAGCTAGAAGTAAGACTCACTAAACTGGGAATGTCTACCACATTTTAGAAAACTTATACATTATCAAGCTTAAGAAAATCTGGATTAATAATTAATGATTATCCCCCAATTTCCTTTTTACTGAGGGAAATGCAATATAACACAAGTAAACCAGAATATTTTCAATTTATGAACCAAGGCAGAAATAGGCCAAAAGGATGCATATCCATAGATTCATTTCTTTAGAAATCAGTTTCTTTCTTTCAGCCCAAACTTCTTCTACAATTTATTCTTTCAGCTTTACATTTACATGAATTGTTTTTCTTCTACTGCAAGAAGTGAATAAGAATCTCTCCCTGCATATTGGTAATATGAGGTGCAAACTGAAAGAATCGGAAAACCAAATAAACAAACTCAAATCAAACATTCTACAGCAGCTTTTATAATATATAAATTCATTTGACCATTCCATAAGACTCACTGATACAGCCATACAGCTTCGGTTTGTTGCAGACCCTTTTTTAAAAAAAGGGAAAAGAAGGAAGTGCTAAATCTACAATCGGAACATTTTTTTTCTTTTCCTTAGGGCAAAATATCAGAGAATTTCGGGAACAGTCTTATACGAAAAACCCATCCCTGAATTTTTCACCGGGTATACCAAACTGACTCAGTCAAAATCAAGTTAATTAGAGTCAGCCTTAAAAATTAAGATGCTCCATCACAATTTATCATTGACTATGATGGATGTGCAATATTTTACTCACCCGAATATCCCTGGAAAGAGGATGCGAGCAGAGGACGCCGGTGCAGGTCCGATCGGATATCTGAATATCCCCGATTCCGTTGGCGAGATTGTCGGCCGCCTTCTGAGCCTCCGCCGCTTTCGAGGAAGCTGCGGCAACAGCTGCCTTGCCTCCTCTCTTCGCCGCCGCTGCGGCCTTCTTCTGTGCGGCCTTCTTCTTGCTCGCGTCAGACACCATCTTTGATCTCAAACCTCTGCATAGCAACCAGCAACTGCTCCTAAAAAGGAAATAGGGAAAAAAAACAACGCGAAAAAGAAAAATCAAAAACAATATGCCAACCTTGGATCGGAAGAAGGTAGATCTAGGGTCCTCTACTGGGCTGTGCTACCGTGAGAGAGTAGTCGACGAAGAGAAGAACCCGAGCGAGGGCTTAGGGTTCGAGATTTCAGTTGGTGTTTAGGGTGAGCTTTGGAATATATAGACAGGTCTGGGCTTCCACGTGTTCAGAAGTTAGTTTCGAGACTGTTTGGTTAGAAGGAATAGGATGAGAATAAAAAATATGTCCATTCTCTTGTTTGGTTTGACCGTTGAAAACAATATTCTTTCACGTTCAGCAAAATTATTAAAATAATTATTATTATAACTTGCATTTTAAGATTATTCAAATTCATGAAAAAAATTCTTCTTAATAAACAATAAGATACAATTATATAACTTAAAAAATTAAAATAATTTATAATATAATCAAAATTATAGTGTTAATATGATATTCTGATTTTCTTAAATATGATATTCTGAATTTTTTTAAAAATATCATAATTTATTAAATATTTAATAATTATTGTCTTTATAATAAATTTATGAATTTAAAAAAGTATAATTAATAATTAATAAATATTTAATATATTAGTTTGAATATTAATAATAAAATAAATATCAAAATAACTTTTTCAAAATAATGTATGATTTTCTTATGGAGATAATTCAACGTGGAAAATATCAAAATCATACATTATTTTGAGAGAATTATTTTGATATTTATTTTTGAGCCTTCTAAGACATAATATTACATAGTTATTTGAAAGCCGGCGTCAATAAATTTTTTAAAGTTAGAGACTTTAGGCTTAGATAGTTAATAGGGAGTTCTATTTTCTTCTCTGATCATTTTCTAGGTTTCCATTAAATTCTCTCCGTTCTGGTTTCCATTCCTCTGCGATTTCTGTTCTATTTCAATTCGGTAATTATCTTTTTTAATTTGTGTTTTTCTCGTTCCTTATTTTGGGTTCTTATTTATCAGATATATTGCTATTCGTGCTTAGTTTGAAAGTCTTCAAAGCATAATTCATTGCGCCTTTATGAGAGTTGTTTTCAGTTTTATTTGTTAAAATAATTTAATTATCTTGACTAAAATTAATCAGTCAGATTAATGATGTGATTCTTTTTAAGATGTATAAAATCTAACAATTAATCATTCACATTAATTAAAAATATTAAATAATTATTTTTTAGTGTGTTTTAGACAAAAAATTAAGCTGAAAAATTAATTAAAATTATTTAATTATTTAATATTTTTCATAAAAAATAAATATGACAACAAAAAAGTTAGAAAAAATATCCTAAAATTACATGGAGGGCCGTGAGAGCTGTTATGCAGTGAAAAATATATTAAATATAAGAAATAACGTATAACACATAGGGATTGTATGATAGTAGAACATAATATTTAATTTGACCTGTAAATGACATGATTCAAGAGCCTGAATATCCTCAGTGGGAGAATGTTGACCTGCAAGCATGAGAAAGACTTAGTTTTGTTCTGCAAGAGTGACGACTATGTACGTACTAGTAAAGACAGAGGAAATTAACCAAAACTATTTAATTTAAGACCTCATAATGGGCTTATTAAATTAGGTCCACACTCTATAATCCACATTAACCCAAAAGATTAAATGTTTTGTTATGCTATTATACAATTCTTATACGTTATTTCTTACATTATTCACCATGGGTTTATGGAGGATGAATTTCTAGTTCCTGTTCTATTCATATGTCATAGATTCATAGTATGCTAGTCTTCGTCTTGTCCAATTACGCTCTCATTATTAATATTAATTTAGATATCTCAAATGGTGGCTTCCTATTTCAAGGAATTAGAAGTTTTCTCTTGCATATGCTGCAATAGGGCGATTATAAGTAGAAAGAATGGAAATTTATTACCAATCGCTTAGGAGTGTTTAGCTTAGAATAACTAGATGGGATGCCTATGGCATGGAAGCTGCAGCTGCTGTTGCCCATGCTAACGGATTTATTCCTCAATTTGGCTGATGATGGAAAGAAAAGCGCACATTGCCCTACTTCAAGTGTTACTGTGATCTTTTGTGTACTGGTTTAAAATTTCAGGACTTTGATCGAACTGGTCTATGGGGTGCATATTTAGGGTGCTATGGTTATTAGCTTAGCTTAGATATATCACAGATTTAGGACACTGACATAGGGTTTTGACATCCTTTTACTTTGGACTATTGTATTATGTGGCTACTATTCTGGTCTCTTTTTGTGCAAATGAAGATGCTCAATGATACTTTGGACTGACTTTGATTGTCTTATTGTGTATACTAGGGACCAAACTGATGCATACTTACGATTATTTTCAGTTTCTCATATTATTTTTGGGCGGGGGAAGATCCTCTGAGGTAGGAAAATTGGCATCCTATATCAATCTCATAGCCTCTGTTGTGAAACCTTGATTGCTTAAGTATAAGAAATACAACACCCTGCAGTTTTATGACTTTAAAGCTTAGCTGTGGACTTTCAGTTTCACAGGAAAGAAAAAATACTGGAGAGGGTAAAATGTCTCCTGGGTGAAACTAATCCCACCTTTCCATGTCTAACTAAAGCTGTGAATAGGGAAGTGGTTGACAATCCTAACACTTACTGTCATATTAGGTGGACGAATTATTCTATCAAATCAAATATTAAGTCTGTTTTTTTTTTTTTTGTTGTCTGCATTTGTATATATAAGCAGAATTGTTCTAACTTATAACATTGTAGTATCCATCATATTTGCTTTCTCTTGCACGTGAAGCTATACTAATATAACCTCTTTATAAATTAACTCTTAGGATCCTCAGAACTTTGTTATGCAATTTCATGTTATAATGAACCTGAGCTCTCTTTCTCTTTCTTTGCTCACTTTTACCTATTTGAATTTAAATGTGGCTTTTTTGTTTGCTGTACTATCTCAAGTATACTTGTACTGTTTCAATTTGTGCTGGCAGTAGGTAGCTGCTGGTGTGAGTGAATTATCATTGTCTGTGGCCACTTGTATGAATTTGGCGTTATGTTCTGCAGCTGGTAAATCATCTAATAATTTGACTAAATGTGATATGCATTTCCCCTCTGTGTGCTGTCTGTCTGTCTGGTCTTATGATATGAGCGAGAAACCAAAAAAATAAGAAGTAAAATAACATCATTGTGCCTTGAAATTTTTTTTATTTTATTTCTTAATTTTTGGTTTCTCACACATATCATAGCAAGGCAAATGGACAGAGACAAGCAGACAGCATTCCTTTGATCCCATAGACATCTCTGACTTGGAGCTCTTGATGTTCTTCTGCTGCTCATTTTGTTGTAAGTTCTCACTCCTCATAAATTCCTTTGATCCTATTTCTCTTTTAGCTGTTGGGTTGAAATTAAAGCTTGTGACTCACCCGAAAAAAAAAAAAGAAATTAAAGCTCGTGCCCTGCTTATCTATAACTATTATACATACTTGAAATTAAATTCAGTAATGTTTTTCTGCTCTTTTTGTTTAGTTTCTCATAAATTTATTTCCTCTTGTTGCCTTCAATTATGTCATTTTTGTTTCTGATGCAGAGTTATATGTATAAATCACCTTTAGAAATAGGCCTGGTTGAGTGAAAGAAATCAATATTTCCAAACATTTTTTCTGAACACTTTTCAGCTTATTGATGTTATGTAAGTTATTCGCAGCCATACCTTTGTGTGCTGTTCTGTGAGAAATTTTCTTTTTCAATATCTTTTTGATGTCATGCTGCTCATATTACTTGGATTTAGATCAAATTGGATGGTATAGACATGCGTATAAGTTTTTCTTTTCCTTGTCCTTTCTCCCTTCCCCCAAGGTGGAGATATTTGTCTGATCAGACAGTGGCTTGCAGTCCATGTCTTCTGCCATCCATGTTAATGATTTATTGCATTTAGTCATATGAAAGAAGGAAAAGTCTGAAGCATTAGAATCATCCCTATCCTAGATTTTGTCCCCCAAGATTACATTTACAATATGAGGAATCTACTTTAGGTTGATCTCTTCCCCTAGCCTCTACATTCTGTTTACCTGAAATGCTTATGCAAAGTGTGAGAAATGGTATCTGATACCTAAAACTATGCCTTACTGAGATGCTGGTTTTTTTAAGTGCTGTAGGGCAAACAATTCCCCTCTCAAAAAAAAAAAAAAAAGAATAAAAGGAATCATCCTTGAAGTAGCAGAAATATATACTTTCACTTTTGTCTGATGTGCATAATAGGTCCCAATAACAAAATATTGTAATGCTATCAAGTCTAAAAGAAACTTCATATGTACAACCTTTCAGCTCGCTGACAATGCTATCAAGTCTCATCATTTGTTTATTTTACCCTGCTTGTATTAGGGGTTGGAATTTTTTTTGCCTCTACCTAAAGAGAGAGTAAACTTTCTTTTTTGCAGTTTGCTGTTCTATCCTCTAACTTAGTCATACACATCATTTCCCCATTTTGTTGTTTCTATAATTGTATATGGTTTCAATTCTAATTGTCAGAGTAGTAATTCAGAAAAGCATGTTAGCAAGCAGTGAGAGACTATGCTTTGGTAGTGAGTTGTGATGACCTATTTCATTACTCTATGGGTGGCAGGCTATATTTAAACTGGCTTGCCCTTATGCACTTTGTTTCCTTTCCTTTTCTTGAATTTTTTTTTTTTTGACTTGCTTTTCTTGAAATTAATTTGTATGCTTGATTCTCGAGGAACTAATAGATAATTAAAGAATGACGGTTTTGAAAAGGTATGTGCTGAGATTATTCATATCATTAAAGTACATTACTACAAATGTGGTAGATAGAAACAATGGATGGAATCGGATTGTTGCTACATCATCAACTGTAGAACACGCCATTAAAGAGTCACTTGAGTGTGACTGGTCCTGCAATCCAAAAGCTGCAGCTGTTGCTGAGGAGGTATTGGCCATGTGGCTCAAAGTTGAGGGGCTTAATGAACGACAGGGAAGAGGTATTCATGTAAATGTAAGGAAGGAAATTGAGATGAAAGGCTTCAAGAACCAAACCAAAGTTTGGGCTGTTGTTAATGCTCTTGAGAACAATGGAGTTAAACTCATCCTTGATGATGAAGATGATGGAAATAATTCTTGGCCAAGTCATTCATAAGATTTCTTCTGATCCATGCATGTAGAAGATATGCCTATATATATTTGAAGGTTTTGTATTTGAAGGAAAAAATAGGAATGCAGTGAGTTTTGTACTAAGAATATCTTTGCAATAAACAAATACATGGAAGGGAAGAAATTGTTATTCTCATATCTTAGTAGCAAGAGTCATAGACGCAATTAAAAAAAACAATTAACTTTACTTTTTTTTTTCTTAATTACTCGTTGAAGACTGCCATTCAGATTAATCTCAACCAGATACTATAGTTCTGAGATAAAAATTACTGAATACTGTAATTTGGGTTGCCATCTGTTGCATTTGAAATTTGCTTGGTTTATTTTGAGCCGCTCTTCCGCATGGCAACCTCCAAAATCACACAAAATTTGTACAAACAGCAATGACATGCGGTGAGTTTAATGATGGACCTCTCCTTTAGCAAGTGTAGATGCCATCATCCTAATTCCCAAGTCCCAATCACAAATAAGGGGGAGAACAACCAAGTTTACAGTGAGCTAGGACTGAGTCAGACACTATGCACAAACTAAAATACCTGTATAACATACTACCAAAAAAAAAAAAATAAACAATAGCTGTATAACAGTCCTTCAGCAACACCTGATGATGAGGGAAAGAAATAAAAGGAGAAGAACAGTCCTCACAGTAAGTTCCATAATGTCCAGATTCGAGAAACAATGATATATTTTGAAAGGTTGCTACTTGCTAAGTGCTAACATCCCGAAGCAGCCAACCGAGACTCTTTTGTTATGGTAGACTTTGACCCCAAAGTCCCATGGTCTTTTTTCTAAGGGAGGTGGATGGACAGCACCTCTAGTTCAACCGTGGGTCCTCTCCTCCTATAGGCTATAGCACTGCAATCTACGACTTTTTCCAAGGGAGTGCTTGATTGAAAGTTTTGAAAGTAGTGACTTGTGGGTGGTCACTTAGCCTGAAAACGATTGTACTCCAGCTAAAAGTATCAGCATTATACCCACCCCTGCCTGCCCCTTTAATGAATTGGGTTTTCATTCTTTTTTTTTTTGGGTAAATAGGACTTTTTATTCTTTTGCCTGTTTGGTCAATCAACCAGTCACACAGAAATAAGGGAAGAGTTTCCATTTATTTAGTAAAAGAAGCAAAAGTAAAAACTTTTTGTAGGGGTGTCTGGTCTTCGTTATTTTTTTTTATTTTCTTTTGTGCTTTCTATCGTCTAACATCGAAGAAAATTTTCATGTGTATGTAAGGACTTTTTTTGCCATGGTATGACGGAAAAGCTACGGTGATACTCAACCCAGCTTTTGAAATTGCACGTTCGAGACCCATTCAATAAATTGCATAGCTTTTTTCCACCCAATTGAACCCTCACTCCGTACTGCAAGTTGCTTAATTGCATATCTATCTTCAATCATTAATAGACTAATTATAGTTATTGACCCGTTTGATCCTCTGATTATTAGAAAAGAAAAAAAGATTTTTGGCCAATGATTTTTGTCGGCAATTACCATAATCATAGGAAGGATTGAAGAATAAGCAGATAATTGGTCCCAGTTGATGCCTCAAATTTTTCAAAGCAATTGGATAATGCCTTTCTTAATCGAGAACCACGAATATGAATAGGCTCTGCTCTGCTGAAGTGCTTATGATGAACAGGTTTGTGAATAGCTAGCTACATTGGCCATATTGTCAATTACAGGGTATCAGCTAAAAGCAAAGGCAAAATGGTTGTAGGAATTTGATTTTTGCTTTTGTTTTGTGCACAAAAGGATGGTGGAGGAGAAAGTTTGGCAGAGTAGTGGTTGCGTAACCAACTCAGTTAACATAGTTTGCCACCAAGGCGTCAGCTAACTGAACAAATCCTTGTAACGCCCCCAACCAATCCTTCTCAGAATTCACACCTGAAAAAGGAGTAATCGAGGTCCTATAGTGTGGTGGCAGACCCTTTACGTGTGGTCCCTATGGGTAAAATTTCACTGTGAAATAGTGTGAATAAAGCTCACTTCGTTTCTTTCCTAGATGTAGGTACGAGTTTAGGCACCACATGTCTATGCTGCGTCTTACCTTCAAGCGAGGCATCATTGCGAGCATTGTGTGCATTATTAGTTAAAATAATTCACGCGAATAAATAGAACACTTTGATAAATCTCATTGTACTAGTAGCATATAAAATGTCACAGAGAATTGCAGATAATTGAGGATTTCCACATATAACTTAGGCAAGTCAATAAATGTCAAGGAATATAGATGGACTGGCGACCAAAGAATAGCCACTGGACACGTCAAAAAAAAAAAAAAGGAACAGCCACTGGAAAGAGCCTTTGGCATATTCTGAACTGATCTGATAGATTAATATATACTTGGAAGAAAATGAGGGAAGAGGGGGACATTTCTATCTTTTTTATCTTTTTTTTTTAATATGCACTTCTTGCTTATCCTTCTCACATGGTTTTGAGCTCATGCAATCATCACGTCTTAGAGATAGGCTAAAGGGAAAAAGCCTACAAAATAACCCCTTTAACCACATGGATATGGATACAGAATCTTAAAATTGCATACGCTTTTATTTTTTGTGAATATACAAAAAGCACACCTACTTGTGATTACACTTTAATGAAAGCCCAAAATTATTTCATCGCATGATTAGGTATGCCTCTCGCAAGTTTGACATACAGTGGGCACAATATTCTCTTTTCTTTTTTTTTTCCATATAATATAACTCTCTTCTTTAATATAGGTTCATAAAAGTATTAACTCTGAATTGGTTTATGGTAGAGCCCCTTTTCAACAAAAAAGGTAAGCTTTAAGGAGGTAGGCAATATTAGATGATTGTTATTGAAATCATTAACCCTTTAAATAGGAATTATATGCAAGTAATTGATCCAATAAATGAGGGCCTCACTAACGAAAACAAATTAACTGACACACAAAAACAAATCAATTGATACATGCTGAAATATGCAATACCAAAAAGAGAAAAAACGGGACATCATGCATGTTACGTAAAACAGAATCAAGACTAAGTCTTCAGCCACTCTTGCTGCAGACTCCATGTACGTAGTCAGAGAGATACGTTGGTGGCTTACGTGGACGAGATACTAAGAAAGTTACCGTTGGGTTTGTATCAGTTTATCAAGATAAGATCAAATTTCGTATTTTTAAAAGTCTTGAATTAAATTCACGCAACTCATGACATACTTAATCTTAGGATGAGATACTCTTTCCTTTCCGTAAACTTATTATTAACAAAAAAAAAATTACATCTATATTTCTATAAACAATCAATCTAATAATTCTCTTAATTATTAAATAAATAAAGTATTAAATAAATTTTAAGTTTTTAAAATATTAAATGTTTTTATTTTTTCATTCAATACTTTTTTTAATTAAATATTTAAATAATAATTAAAAAATATTTAGCAGAAAGATATAAGCATTACGCTGCCAACACCACAAATGAAAAGGAAGGGGAGGAGTGCAAATGCTTGTGCTACAGTTTAATTTTTGGTCATTAGCAAATGAGTTTGGATAATTGGACTTTTCAAAGTGTTCTGTTGGTCGATCTGGTTGGCTTTTCCCATCCTTTATGAAGGTTCTTGTTTCTTTCCCAAAGGCAGACAAAAATCGAGGGGGGTATGAGTGCATGGTGGTGTGGTCACACATAGCATCATCACCATCGCGCGCGACATATTCCATGCATAAAACCCAATGAACTCACATCATGACCCCGCACGTTGGTACTTCTAGGGTCACGAAGCACATGCAACCCAAACGAAGGTGATGTGGCTGATAACTTCCTTTTGTGCCTAAATAAACGCAAAAGAAAGGTTAAGTCATGGAGGGAATCCATACATCATTCATATTAATCATTATACAGAAACAGTTTTTTATAGTAATTGATAGATAATTAAGGTAAACTTAATTACTCAAGAGTGATAATTAGGGAGTTTTGAAGAAAACTGATTCATATATGAAAACACCCAAAAATTGTTGATATTGTAGCGACTGTTACAACTTCACTAAAAATTTTGAAACGAATACGACTACATGATTGTTCAAAATCGTGGCCAAGAACAAGAGCATCTCATTCAAATTACAATGGGTAAATCCCATTTCTATGAATTTCTACTATTTTTTGTTACATGCCGTCTGTCTGTTTCTGGTTGCCCTGCTCTGTTGTTTGTATTCTATATATTTAGACTTAAACCATGCCGAGGAGCAATTGAAATTTTATAGTGGGCTGCACAATGCAGCGTAATGCCAGTAACAACGCAATATTTGGCATCTGCACCGAGCTAGAGATAATGGAGAGCAGAGTGGTAGTTCGAAACTAGGAATGAGCCAAATTGGAATTGTTGGAGAAGAGTTGTAGACGGACCCTACTGTCCTCATAGCAGGTTCAAAGTTCAAACTCCACTAACGAACCTGGCTTCCAGGAAATGGCCCTAGCCGACGGATAAAGACAAATTATACAGGTAGAAAGGAGCCAAGAAACGGGTAGGGATGAGCCTGGTGACTCATAAGAGCACCAACCTCTTCATCATAGGACACCTAATAAGGACATGCAGAGGCCAGGCGGGGGTTTCTGTTCGTCTTCCCAATTCCAATCATAAAATTATCAGAAGAATGGCAGCTAGCTTGGCAACTTGGTTCTCTGACCCAAAGTAACCAGTGAGTGGGACAGAGATAACAGATTCCATTTCATCATTTACATTATGCATATCGGTAGCTAACAAAGTCTCAAATTCGTATAACCAGATGCGAACAATATTAGTCAATCACATAAATAACTAACTAGCACAAAATCATCTATACGCTTTTTCAAAACTAGAAAAAGGAGAAAAAAAAAAAAACTCTATTCCCCTGCCATTTTCTCTTGTCCCCAAGAGCAAATCAGTGGCGAGAGAGTCATCATTTTCCGGTCCCAAAGCCTCACATAACGAAGCAAGCATTTGGATTTTCGTCACTGAACATCTGCGGTGCGTGCAATTGGTCCATGTAGACTGGCCCATAGTTAGAGCCGCCGCCATACCCATACCCATAACCATATCCAGGTGCCGAAAACTCCATCCTGCTCTGCTCCATTTTCCCTCCGCCGTCACCACCGCCCTCCTCATCCTTGTCCTTATCTCCTCCACCACCACCACCACCCTTCTTCTTCTTGCCGCCGCCATTGCCTCCTTTCTCGCCGGTACCCTCTTTCTCACTTTCCTTCTCTTTCTTGGGGGGGATCACCTCAACCTTCCTCTTGAGCCTCTCCATCAAATTCCCCACCAGAGCTTTCACGTCCATCGTGCCCTTGACAGTGACGGTTTCCTTCTCCTTGTCTATGGCCATGTCATGAACACCTGCACGCCATTCCATTGCAAACGCCGTCAACAAAATCAATGCCAAATCTGGCAACCCACAAATGACAAAGAAAAAACGGCAAAAAGTTTAAAAAAAAAAAAAAAAACTCACCTTTGGTCTTGGACACAATCTTGCGAATCCTCTCGATGCATCCCTGGCAGTGCAGCGCCACCTTCAGGACCGCCGTCGTCACCGGAGGCTGTTAACATTAAACCAGAAAAATTAAATTCAAAAAAATCACCGCTTAAAATTAAATATAACAGAAATAAAAAAAATGCCTTTATGCATTTATTTAATAGAAAAAATAGAATAAAAAATAAAAAATCTAGGTAGAGTGAAATAAATCAAATAATTATAAGGGTGGTTGAAAGCGAGAGGAAGCAGCGGCAATGGCGAACCTCTTTGGGTTTCTTGTCGTCGGGCTTCTTCTGAGAGTTTTTGTCCGGTTTGGAGTCCTTGTCGTCCTTCTTGGGCTGCGGAGAGATAAGGTCCACCTTCTTCTTCATCTTCTCCGCAAGCTTGTCCCTCAGTTTGGAGGGGTCCACATTTCCGGTGATGGTCAACTTGCCGACGTCGCTCTCCGCCTTCAAACTCTCCACGCCTTCAACAAGAAGGTTCAATTTCAACGCTTCAGTTAAGTAAAAAGCCAGTAAATAGCATTATATTATAAGAAAAAAAAAACAGACAAAGAAAATGAAGCTCAAAATGTATATTAAAAAAAAAGGAAAATCTAGATCGATGGGTTGGGTCGGTTTGAATGGAAATCGTGGAGAGAAATGCACTTGAAATCAGGGAAATTTTGGGGGGAAAAAGTAGTGGAAATCACAGTATTATTGTGTCCAAATAGTAATGAAGAAAACGTAGAAAAAGAGAGGAATATTTGAATGAATGTATTTAAAAAAAAAAATGAGGAGAAGGAATTAGTTAGGAACCTTCAAAACCGCGAAGGCATCGGATGATTTTAGAAGCGCAGCCGTCGCAATGCATGTCGACCTTCAAGACGACAGTGGTAGGGGTTTCGTCCTTCTTTCCTGCATCGTCGTTTTGGCCATCGGTCTTCTTCTTCTTCTGCAACATTGTGGTACGGAGAGAGTTAGCATTGAAAAACAGCAATGCAACATGGCTATGTGAAAAAGAGAAAGACAAAAAGAAGAATGAGGGGGTTGACCTCGCCCATTGTGGTTTCTGATAAGTGGAAATCAGAGAGAAAGAAGGGAAGGGGAAGGGGAAGGAGAGAGAGTGGGTTGCTTAATGGTGATGGAATGAGAGAGTGGGAGTAGTATTTACTATTTAGTAGCGGAAAAGAAGCGGTAAGTGGTAACTGGTCAGTCCAAGTCTTGGAAGTGGGAAGGGAAGGCCCAAGGGGACCCACGTTCAGCTTAATTTTTTGATAAACAGTAAAACGCAAACACCGCGTTCAGAATATTTCCCTTCTTATGAAAAAGTTATCTGAGGCTGAGGCCCATCCCACCCAGCTTAAATTGGGTTGGGCATCCATCACCCCTCCCAACAAGAACTAACAAAACTTGCTCTCAATTGGGTTCCACTGCCCCACTCGTTGGTGCTACATCTCATTATCCTATTGTCTGCACCAGATCAAGATGTGCGGGCCTATCGTCTTGTCGTTCTCTTTGTTTAAGGGCCCTGCATTTTACATCCGTGTTTCTTCCCTTTTTTGTATCCAAGACACTTGTTTCAGTTGTTTGGTAGTTACTCCCAATAAGTTCTTGCTCCGGAGCTTTATCAGCAAGCTGCTACCAATTAAAATATTGTAAGAAATAGGATATTACTCTCTACTTTTTTGTTCTAGAATGAAAAAAATTTAACCATATAAACGTCTAAATGAATCTTACAGTGGATTATAAAATTTTAAATATGTAATCTTAGATCATGCATTTTTGTCAATTTTTTTTTAAACTAGTTTGCCGATTGTAGTGCTACTCGTGATATGGACATCACTATAGAATGGTTGGCCCGCATCACTTGGGCGTCTATGGCCCAACATTCCATCTCAGCGTTACCCATGGATCACTTACCACGTGATCCAACCACCCTAAACTTAATGCAAACAGTTCTGAAATTCTATGAATCTTGCATCGCAACGGCTACTCCAAAAATCCCTCCATAATGTCAATTCTCCGCGTGAGACTCATGCTAACTCATAATTCTATGTTTGAATTGGAGATAAGGGAGGAAAAAATGAGAGAAGGAAAAAGTTTATTATAAATCTCTCTTTTATTTGAAATTTTTTTTTAAAAAAAAGAAATGAAATGATGATTTTTCATAAATCCTAAACTAATTTTTATAAATATTTTAAAGTTCTTTTAATTTAAAAAATTTTAAAATATTTAAAATATTTTTTTAAAAAAAATATTATAAAGCCTTTTATTATCTTTTCTTTCCTTTCCCTTTATTTTCTTTGAATTATTTTTTTTCTCATTCCCTCCAAACTCCCAAATATAACCTAAAGGTATACACTCTATTTAAACTGCATTGCTAGTAATTTCTTACATATGTTCATTCTAAGTCTTATATATCATATTTACCTTACTCTTATATAATTTGGGTCAAAGTACTTTTGGCAAGTACTGCCGTTAGCATTTGGAATTTTTCCGACGTAACTAAGCAGCGACCAAACTCCTCAGACAAGAAAGGAACAATAATCAATGGCTAGATCATAAAAGTATTAACATTTTTCTAATAAACATAGTTCTATCGGACATAGCTAGATCCAAAATTTTCATAAACATATAAATAGATCGGATCAAAGTGACCTTCTACTTAAAAGATTGACATAATAGATTTGTCTTTTTTTTTTTTAAAAAAAAAGTTATATAGTCAAAATTTTTTATAGATTAATTTAGTATGCTTATTAACTTTATGATAAATGAGTTTGTCTCTAACACTTCATTATGTATAATAACCATCTTTAATTCTAACTGAATTATGTTCAAAAAAATATTTGTATAATATATTATAGCTTATCATGATATATATACCTTGAGCATCACTGACTGAAAACATTAAATTATAAGATGATTAAAATAGGGATTTAATGATAATATTATTTAGCTTGTAATTTTATGAAAATATTTTTGAGTAAATTATGTTACTTTCTAAAAATTTAATGAATTTATTCTGACTTCATATATAGTTTTAAAAATTACAATAACTTCATATACTTTGAATTTTTATCAGACAAATACTCCTTGCATTTTAATGTTAATATTATTTATCTTGTCAATTTATAAATCAGTAACAATAAAAAAAAATTAATTACACTTTTAATCCTTTTATTTTTATAAAAAAGTTTCTATATTTAATTTAATTGTAACAGTGTCGCTTTCGTGATTCAAATTTGAGATATAATAAGTTCGTGATATCATTTTATGTTTGTAAATTTAACTAAGTACTTGACAATGTCTTCGTTGATATGATTCCCATGTTTGCTGATTTGACACTGATTGTTGGCATGACGGTAATATTAACATAGTTTCAAATCAGCGCGACGCATGTAGATGACCCAATTTGCACTAATTTTAATGGTAATTTTTATATATTCTTCTTTTATTTTTGTTTCATTTGTACAAAAATATTAAATAGTAATGTGGTTGAAAAAAAAAAATCAATCCGAAAGTGTTTATCTATAAAACTTTTTTTTGAGACCGTATTTATCTATAAAACTTTAAACCATAATCATAATTTAAACAAATATCATATCAAAATTCATACCATGAAAAATATCATATCAACATATTTTTTAACTGAAAATATTTTTTTTCCCCTTAACTAACAATATATTGGTAAAGAAAATCACGATATGTTAATATAGTAGAAATAAGTTATGTCTCTAATAATGAAAATTGTGGTTCAATTCTTAAAAGTCACATATTATAAAAAATATCATATCATTATCATTTATAATTTAAAAAAATTAAGTTTATAAAACGATTTAAATGAGTCAAATTTTATGAAAATATTATTTATTCATATAATAAAATAAAACAAAATATATTAGTAAAGAGAACATTCCCAAAGGCAAAGACTACGGCCAAATGACACCAAAGAGAACATTGCCGCGTACAGCATGAATTCACGTGGCAGCTGCAGAATGAAGGACGAGCCAGCATCTTTTTTTAGTAACCAGTAAATTGCATGTTACTATCATTTTACGAATTCATGAGCAGTATTTAATTTTCTCTGTTTATTCGATGTTCCCTTGATATGAAACGCTGATAAACTTTGTAGACTTTTTGACAAAAGAGCCACACCAATTCATGAGCAGCATTTCCTCTGTTTATTGGATGTTCCTTTGATATGAAACGCGGTGAATTAATGACTTTGTAAAAAATTGACAAAAGTGCCAAACCAAGCGAGATTATAGAGAGTAATGCTATATTTATAATTAAACTTACACCACATCAAATTAATTGTTACATTATATAAATTTGCATGTACTTTAATAATTTTATATATTAAATATGATTTTTGCATCTATAGATATAATTTTACAAATTTAACGTTTTTTTTTTAGGGAAGAAAAACCCTACCTGCGTGGTGGATGTCAATTATTCAAAACATGGTTTTGCAAAATATCTCTATGAGGCAGAGACAGTGCAGAATAGATTTATGAGAGACATCATATCATATCATATCATATAAAATTATCTAAATAAAGCAATGTGTGGGCCAAGCAAATAGCTCGTTGGTGTGGTGCCATGGTTAGTTTTTTAGGTTTTGTTTGTATTAGTAATACAAGATAAAAATGAATAGAATGAAATAATAAGGAGTACTATTATTTAAATTTTTAAAAATAAGATAAAATAAAATAAAATTAGATAAATTTTATTTTATTTTATTTTATTTAATATCATAATTTTTTTTAAATTAAAAAATAAAGAAATAAAATAAATTAATAAATTAATAAATTTTATCATTTTATTTATTTTTATTAATTTATATTAAAATTTTTAAATAATAAAATAAAAATTTTACTCTATTTAATTATTAAATATTTAAATAATAAAAAAATTATTTTATTTTATTTTATCACATTTCACTTCATTCTATTTTACTTACTATAAATATTCAAAACAAACCTTTGACAAGTAGCCCTTGAGGCAGAGTCGGTGGTGGCTTTGGGAATCGGGCAGCGGATTAGTTGGCAGTTGGCAGAGTCATTTTTTCGTATTGGAACAATAATATATTCATTTAATCAAAATGTAATTAAAAAATGAAATCTGTCTCATCAAATTGGTTTTATAAGATATATTGCAACATTAATTTTTAGAGTATATAATAATCGATAGATGGGGATATTTCTCATTCGAAGTTCCTACAATTTCAACTTTTCCACTCTCTCTTATCCATATTTGGATGAGGAGAAAAAAATGAAAATAAAAAAGTTTCAAAATTTTAATTTTTTTATTTAAATCAAGAGAAAATATTAAAAAAAAGAAAATAATAAAAAAAAATTTCTTTTTAACATTTCTCTTTATTTCAAAATTTCAAACTTTTTCTTTTTTTTATTTTCTTTTCTTTTGTCTAAACATAAATTTAGTGCCACGCATCAATTTTTTGTTAGAGAATGTACGTAGACAACTTAATAGGAATCGAATTTAATATTTTTAGTAATATGTAATTAATTTTACTAGTTGAGTTAACTTCATTAATATCTCACTACAAAGTCTAATTACTTATATAGAATAATATATAAATCTTTATAAATAATATACTTTAAATCTAACAATCTGATAAATAAATTTTTAAATTTTCAATCTTTATAATGAATTCATTCATACATTTGACAAAAAGTCATTTTCTATTAAAATATAATAAATTGAATTATAAATCTTAACTGAAAGTAAACATTTTATTTTGTGTATAAGGGGGGACAAGTATTACTATTAAGAATAAATCAAGGAACTCCTAGTTTCAATTTCACTGTCTAGTGTTTATGTTTCAACATTTTAATTTGTGCAATTTATTGTAGAAAGATATAAGTTTTTTTTTCATTTATAAATTCAATTTGTAAAAGGAAAAAAAAAAGGCGTCAAATTCATTGAGTTAAATTACAAAGACGTTATCCGAGGCAATAATTATGTTTTTCAGCAGCTGTTTTTGAGCGGATTGAGCTGCTAAAAAGCTGACTAAAGAGTGATGGTAATTAAAAGAGAGATAATAGATTATTAACCTGTTTGTTTTAGATTAATTATACATTAAACACTTCTTTACACATATTTTAAAATATTTTGACCTGTGTTATGTAAAAGGAAGCTTTTAGTTTTTTCTCCTCAACGCCAAACAAACACATTTTATATTATTGTCATTTTTAATTTAAAAAAAAATTAAATTTATAAAATAATCAAAATAAATTAAATTTTATAAAAATATTTTTAATTCAGATAAAAAAAGTGATAAAAAGAGTTGAGAGACAATGATTTAAACTTTTTGGTTGCTCGGTGCAACGTCATATGCGACGAAACCTTTTTCACGAAATAGGTTACAAATTCTATTGATTGGTTGAAAGTAATAAAATAAAAGAAAAACCGGTAACTGCCTGATCTTGAATGTGTTTTCATTAGTTAAAAAGTTGTTAGTACTTATAATTCGTGTTAAGTTTTCATAACAACAAGCATTTTCCATAAAAGTATAAACAATTATCCATCTCAAAATTATATGATTTTTATTTTGATTAATTATTAATATAATTTTTTGTATTATTGTCTATTCACATTTTAATAAATTTTAATTTTTTAGATAGTTATTATTTTAATTTTTTAATAATTTAAAAAAATATGACTAAGATTACAAATTTATTTAAAAACTTTTTAATAATTTAATAGTTTATAATTGAATGATAGTGTAAAATTTTTTATATAATACATTAAAATTAAACTCAAATTATATATATATATAAAAATCCTATGCCATATTTGTGGGTTTTAAGTTTAATATCATTTCAAAAAGAAAAATGATTGTTGCCAATTACTTTTTATATTACAATTTTATTATAAAGGTTGATATTTATGTAAGACACGCAGGCCCTACGTGTCTTTGTGCAAAATTTGTCATTAATTTTTATGTTAAATTTAAAGTAATACAGACGTAAAATATAAAAAAAAAAGTAATCGGTAAAAATCATGAATCAGACCTTTTTTTTTAATGTTATCTTATTTTTTATCTTAAAATATATTTTCATGCCAAAATTTTATTAAAATTAAAAAATTTGTCAAAAACGTATAATTTAAGTGATTTTAAGTTTCTTCAAATATTGTTTGATCCTAAAATCGAATCCCACTTAACTCACTTTACATGTATTTTAGTTTATCTTTTTCTCTCCACACCAATCTTTAAACTTATTTTATATAAAAGAAATGTAAGAATTTATATTTTATAGAACACTGCAGCCTGAATCCGTGGTTGCCATTGTGTACAAATGTGAAATAGAAGTTATCAATAACATGTCATTAAAAATTAACTACCAAATATTAAAGTATGAATTGCAGAATTTTTTGTTTCACTAAAAATATTATCTATTTAACAATAATTATTATTATACTATTCTAGCTAATTATTGAGTTATTTTTATAGAATTTTTTAAAGTTTCTACATTGTAATATAAATTTACTTTTTTTAGGTCAATAAAAATAAACAAAAATATAAGCATGTTAGATAGAAAGACATTTATTTATAACGAAAATATATGAAATAATATACAATTATATAAAAATAGGAAATCTCAGGTACAAATACAACACACGCGTGAAAAAAGCAGTACTTTTAAATATTTTTAACTTAAAGTTTCAAATAATAATAATAAAATCAATTACCAAAAACTAAAAAAATTAATACAAAATAAAAGCCTGAAAATAACATCACTCTGCATGTAGTACAAGTAGTCAAGTTGCATTCCTGAAGCTGGCGAGATGGCATTAACTGCACGTCTGTAGCGCGATGGTATTCAACGACATGATTCTCATTACAACACCACTTAAAACAATTAATATATACCAAAACCTTGTTTTTTCCTTAACTATTGAGGTCATTTTTAATTTAAATCCCCGAAAGAAAAAAATCAATTTATATTCGTCTACTTGTTAATATACAGTTTTAACTTTTAACAACTTGACATGCTTATAGGTGTGGATTTTTGTTTTTTTTTATTAACTGCTTATAGGTGTAGACGTTAAATATGATGTAATATTATTAATTAATTTAATTTAGATCATAAATTATGTGTTGGGCAATCTTCTTATCAAGGAGATTACATTAGAAATTAATTTTTTAAATATCAATATTTTGATTAGTTGTTATTTATTAAATATTTTATATAATCAATTATAAATATTTATTATGAGAATTAATAATTAATAAATATTTAATAAATTTTTCAAAAAAATATAGACATGTACGATAAAAGATGTTATAATTTGTAACTCAAACAACATCATTTTAAACAGAGCACAAAAAACATCATTTTATGTTTATAATAGAAAAATTATTCAGTACACGTTTTATATATGTTATCAATTAACCGTGTCATATATTGACCAAAAAAAAAATAACCATGTCATATTATATTTAATATTTTTTATGAATAACCAAAATAGAGTTTTAGTACAATGAGACCATGATTTTATTTTAAACTGAAATTTTAGTAAGATAATTTTTATTTATGTTATTAAAAATATAAATTTTGTAAAAAATTTTTTTATAAAAAAGATAACTTTAATACTTTAAATGACGATATCTTATAAAAAAAAAAAAACCTTAATTTTATTCACACCATTGCACCAACAGTAAAGAAAGAACCGAAGAAGTACTGGATGAGCTGGCAGCAACTGAGTTGCCACTTGGATTTTCAGAAGAAGAGTGAGCGAGTGAGGGGGAGGATTAGGGTAGGCCTATTACAGGTTTTTTTTTTTAACATAAAAATTTAAACTTATAAACTCTTATATATTATTTAAATTTTACATAAAATAAATGTGAAAATTTATTCATGAAATAAACATAGCGTAAAGTTATGTTTAAAAGTTTAAAAAGAATAAAAAAAATTAAATAATATAAAAAAAATAAAAAAATTAATTAATAAATTTACATATTTTAAATTTTTTAAAAAAATTTAAATTAAAAAATATTTAAAATATTAATAATAAAAATTTAAATAATAATTTAAAAATTCTCATTTTTTATTTTTTTATAAAATATTTAAATAAAAAAATTTATGATAAATTTTTTTTTTTCTTATTTTTCTTATTTTTCTTTCCTTAATTTATCATTTAAACATACAGGGTTGGGCTGTTGGCCCCCAGTCGCTCTTTCCGCTTCCTACTTTTCTTGTTCCACGAATACAGAGTACCCACAGGGATGCATAGTCATATCAAGTGAAGAGTCAGTTCAATTTTCTACGTGGCACGATCCCATTTGTGGGTACATCAAATCCCACGTGCTTGTGATGGTTTGTTTCACGTGGCCTTAGACCAGCTTGTTGTGTGGCAGACCTGCGGGTGCACAGCTCTGTCGATATCACAACAAAAAAAAAAGAAAAATAAAATAATGGAGATCTTCTCAAATCCTTATCCGCTGCCATTTTTCACTCAAGTTTCTATTGGTTTCTCCCTCTCCATGTATGCTTTATTAGCACGAACATATGCTGTTTGGATAGATTATTGCTACTTGAATTGGTCCCATATCTTTTGAGATTTGAGTGAATCACTTGTAATTACACTGTTATGTACTACTACTCTCTTCTCAGTTCTGATCAACTCCTCATCTACCCCCCCTCTCTCTGTCTCTTTCTCACTTCACTTGGAATCCTTATTATAAAACTAGTTGGATAGGAGCACGAAAATTCTTGACTTGCCATAGCTGGCCATTTCGTTCGTGCCAATATGTTGCCTTTATCTGCATTTGCACCTGCACTTTACTTGGTTTTCTCCGTTTAACATAGTCGTCTCAGTTAATTACCACAAAAACTAGTCAATGGAGGGAGGAAAAATACGTATATATGGGAATGGGAAGGACCAAGTATGAGGTGCAGGTGCATCTGCAGGTGAATGCCATCTTGGCCGTGTGGTTGCGGCTGCTTTGTGCTCGGAAGTTGGAATAAAAAGGGTAAGATCGCTGGCTCTTCATTAGATATACATGGGGCTTCATCTTCTTGAGGTTCTCTCTCCCTCTTAATCTACTGCAACATGTTATATATACTATCTGTCGTGGTATATGTACAGTACTTGTGCAGATCCAGATCCAAATATATATGGAGGTGGAGTCGTGTCTTTTTCGTATTTATGTTAAGATTTAGAAAAAGGGGGTCAAATTAAAGTAGATGACCTAATCTCACCCGCTTCTGAGAAACAACGAATGATTTTGAAGAACTTATGCTGCAAATTCTGATCAGAAATGTTATATATCTGCAGAATATTGTTAATCTAGACAGAGGGTCTGAATGGGTTTTAGCATTTCAAGATGAAAATGCTGAAGCCATGTGCCCAGGAAGCTAAGAGCCCACTCGTTTTCATTTGTCGTCCTTTCTTGAGTGATTCTACAGAATTCATCAGCGGAAAGATATAGACAGGACTGGTGAGTTCTTGTTTCTTTTCTCTTTTCCTTCCGATTCATATGTCTATTATACTTATGAAAACGACACAAGTTGAATTTTATAGCAACTTGTTCGCTATGCTTTTTAAAAGCGGTACTCGTTTAAAAAGAAATAATGGAAACCCTCAGTTGTTTCTCAGCCGATAGTTTTTGCTTGCTATGGACATGTGGTCAATTAACATGATCAAGTTCCGTCTCATCTTTTATTAACATTATTCTAGCTTCGGAATCTGCACCTTTCTTCTCCTCAACCCCATTTACGCCTACCGAACCCCCACCCGAGATTGGAAGAATATATATTAAAATATATGAAAGATTGACAAAAAGAGAACTGATCAGAGAGCACTATGATCATGCCCTAACCAGAGATCAAAATAGACTGATATCATATGATAAAATCCAAATTTTATGTGGTAATCTGCAGAACAGACTCGCACATGAAACATGAGGATATACGCGCGCTGATTATCTTTCCTTGACAATCCAAGAACACAAACACACATATATAGCTTCACATGGATAGCTCCCTTTTGGGTATAGTTTAAACCTCCTGAATAAACTGACACCAGTAAAAATGCTTCGTTTGAAGACAGTTACATATATTGATGTGGCATTTATTGATCTGAACACCGTCTCTGGGACATTGCGAATTTCGACCGTTGAAAAGTTACTCAAAAAGGAAAACTCCTGAACAGCTATCTTGAATCTCTATATATATGGCTTACTTTCAAAGTCTAACAATTGGGATTGGTATAAGCCACGGGGTTTAGATAATCGAGAATTTCACTATTTCTTTGTTAGTAAAATGAATATTATATTTAGAGCTTTGTGAATTCCTTTTGATTGCAGAGTCTTAGTTATGCAGCAAACAACCAATATAAACACTTAAATATATAAATATTGTTTAATTAGGGCTAGCTAGTACTTAATCACTCACATATGTAAGTATATGGAGATGCTGAACTTTAGTTTTGTTTATATATAGCCGTCCTCTTTAGTTTACTTTGGTTGCAACGAGCTTAAAAACAACACAGTTTATTGGTTTACAGCTTTGATTTCGTTGACTCTAGGAATGGAAGTGAAATCTTAACACATTCAAGAGGGGAAGTAGGAAGAAGGGACGAGAATTCTGAACAATAAATTCTCTGTATATTTTTATTGTACAATATTATTCTTATATCTTTTTATCTACATCTTTGTTTTATTTTTTATGAAAAAATAAAAATAAAAATTTATTTTTCATCTTTCTTTCTCTCTCTCTCTTTTTTTTTTTATAATAAGAAAGTGTAAAAGACAAATGTAAATAAAAGGGCGTAGAAATAATATTTTTCATTTTTATTTGGGTAATGTACCAACGAGAGAGATTATGTACAATAGGTTAAAAATGAAACAAGTGTGAACTAAACGTCACTTTCCCCAAACTTTTTCTGAATATTAAAAGTTGAAATCATGTTTGAGGAAAGCTAGCGTTGAAAGATTACTCGAAACTTTAATTTGATGAATAGATCTACTCCTGATTTGCACGCCCTTTAGAAAGCTGATGGCAATGTCTTTCTCAGCTTAATTATTTAAAAAAATATATGAATAATAACAAAATTGAGTTGAGTCAAAATTATATAAGAAATAAAGAAATAAACCATGGATAATGAAACAAACAATATAATTGGTAATTTTTAAGACAATTTGTTTTACTTATGAGAGTTCGCAAACTTCATGGAATAATTTATACTTTATCGATGTCGAGATTAGACATGGGAATTTTATCTCATGATACAACAACTCAACATATATATACTCTTAATTTCACATTTCTTCTATAAAAGTAGACAAAATTCTCCACATTTACCTCTTTTTTTTTTGTCTAATAAATATACAATTTTATACACTTGATCTCACAACTACATATCACAAAAGTGTATAAACACACTTTACATCTTTACCTTAAAATCATTAAAAATATCTTGTGGCCAATCTGATACCTAAATGGAAATTAGTCCATTGCTTTTTTTATTAAATATCAGGAGAATGAATTAGAAAAATATAACATAACTCCTATATCATTTAACCTTTGATTCCATTTTAACTTAATGGTTGAAGATTATTTAATTTAATAAAAAAAGAGAATAAAGGAATCTGAAATTAATTGAAGAGAGAATTGTAAATCAGTTTACACAAAATGTGTTTGCTTTCAAGTTTACTTTTATTTTCATTTTTAATGACAATCTCCTTATTCCTTTTTGAGACATTCTTGAGTAAACATAGTGTGTATTAGTTTGTGTACTGACCTAAAATGAACATTCAATTAGTTTGACAAAATCTATTTAATGATACTTAAATCTAGAAATATCAAATCAGCTATCACTTTCATGCACAAATTATTCGGTATATCGTGTCCGTCCAAAATTGTTCCTTCCTTTAATCGTTCATTACTTCCCTATACGCTCTACCTCTCTTATGACCACTCAAGCACCACTTATATCTAATCCTGGCAAAATATAATCCCAAAAAGAGTGTTGATATTGAAGCGTCTAAGAAATCAGACAAGGCTAAATCCAAAACTGTTTGGAGTAATTATTAAGGATTTGGGTGCAAACTTTAGATTAATATTTAAAATAATTAATTTTTTTAAGTGTACTAAACTTATGTGAGATGAACTCTTAAAATTGTTCGAGAATAAACTTAATCTTAGTATATAAAAGCTGAGTTAAAGATACTTTTATCTAGAACAAATCAAAGAAAGCTACGAGGAAAGATGGGTCCAAACCCTTTTGGATGGCTCAAGAGTCAAGACCAAATGTTGAGCCTTCAGCCAATTATTCAACATCATTTGCTGTACTGACCTAATTTTATCCTTTTCTCACCAATTGTTTTGGTTCAATCAGCAAATAATTGAGAAGGAAAAGGGAATCCATCTTGATTACTAACACCTTCCTCTCCAATCCTAGGAACTCCTTTTTCTCTTCTCACATATCTTCCACAGAGAGAAAGAAAGAAAATATAATTATAGAGTGTATTTTGGAATCATAAAAAATTATAATTGAATTGAATTAAGTTGAGTTTAATTAAATTAAAAATTAATTTTTATATTTAAAATTTATTTTAAAAATTAATTTTTATATTTAGAATATGTTAAAAAAATTAAATTAATTTTATTTTAAAAATTTATATTTTTACACTTATAATAATATAATTATTATATTTTAATTAAAAGTACAATAATAAATTTATATAAAATTTATTAAAATATATTCAAAATTTTTTAAAATCTATTAAATTTTTATATTATATTAATTTTCATTTTATAATTTTTTAAATAAAAAACATAAATCATAAATAAAATTAAATTATAAATTTTATCATTTCAAATAAACTCACGCAAACCTTGTTCCCTGCTTATCGGTTGTAATGATAGTGCTTTGCTAGTAGCACATAGAACCCAGAAGCCGAATTTGACGC
This sequence comes from Castanospermum australe, assembly GCA_019955255.1. Lineage (NCBI taxonomy): Eukaryota > Viridiplantae > Streptophyta > Magnoliopsida > Fabales > Fabaceae > Castanospermum > Castanospermum australe. The sequence goes on along the minus strand of NSJW01000323.1, from coordinate 174,173 downwards.
AATAAATATTAAATAGCAGGAAAGGTGAGTGTGAAAGAAAGCGACAGGATTGGTATGAGAGAAAAAGTGAGATAATGTTCTCCGTGTTGGATTAATGGAATATGCGAACAAAACTTAAAAAATGCCACTGTGTTTACACAGAAAACAACTCTACGTTGTTTCTAAAATTTCGAAAATATCTGTATTTACTTTTTAGTGAAAACGAAGGCACTTGTTTAATTTTAAATTGGCTGTATGACTCAAGGAGTAGACTTCTACTCGTACAATAAGAACTTATGCTATATCATTCCTTAAAAATTCCATTGATAAGCTTACGTATCTGCATTTTTTTTTGGGGTGAATATCTGGCTATTACATAAAGCATTTTCTTTGGTACATCGGAAAATAATTACACATTGCATTTTGTTAGATTATAAATGGTACTTGCGGATATTGTGTTGGAAAAACAAATAGTTACCTCTCATGTACATGTGTATAATTTGCTTATTTATTATCAATATTATCTTTTTTCTTTAGGCATGGACATTTCAATTTATCAAATGTTTAGAAATATAGTCAACATATTTATAAGATATTTAGATCTGAAAAACTCAATATTTTTCTTATTTTTGACATATAGTAATATAATTTTTTAATTTTTTTTATATATCTCTTATTTAAATAAATTATATATAAATATTCAAATATTTGGAAATTTAAAAGATTCACTTACCAAACATTTTTGTATAAATTGAAGTAAGATAAACTATAATAGTTTCTTTCCTTTAAAGAAAAAGAGTCATTTGGCTGGCGTACGTGATTAGTCATTCAGCATATTTATAATCGGATTGCATGGTTTTGCCTTTTGTTACCGATTTCCATGTCCAAAGGGACGAACGGATAATCGGATATGATATTTCTTTTCTAGGCATAATTAACTAATGCAAATTTTCAACTATGGAAACACACCAGAAGATAGAAAATAACTTAAGGAAATTAGTTACACTTGAAAAGCTTTTCTTTATTGAGAAGAAACTAAGGGTTCTTCTCCTATTAGGGGAAGAAAAAAAATAAAATAGGAATAAGTGGTTTTTTATATTTTAATTTTGAAAATTTTATAATATTAATTTCATTTTATTTATTTTCTTTATATCATACAAAATATGCTGACAAAGTCAAAACAAAAAAAAGAAAAGATTTTATGGAATGAAATGAGAATGAAAATTTTTATAATTTTATAAGGATATATATAGATGAAAGAATTTGGAGATAAAAAAAATGAGGATTGATTTTTTATTTTTAAATTAAGAGAATTATAAAATATTTAAAAAATAAAAAATAAAAAATAAAAAATTACTTGATAATTTTTATATTTTGTTTTATTTTAAAATATTATTAAATAAAATAAATTTTTAATCAAAATAAAAAATTTATTATTTCTTTCTTTTTTTTCTCTAAATTCTTCCATCAATAGAGTACAAGGGATCATATAAATTATTGTCGAAAACGATCGCCATATACGTACAAGTTTGCCTGCAAGAGGACTGTACAAAATGAACTCGCAACAATCGGGCGAAGTGGTAAAGCCAAACGTGTCAAGTTACTATTAAATCTTTTCCAGTAATAAATTATACTATAATATTTTAAAAAATAAAATTAAAATTAAATGATGTGACATTTTCTATTTACTAATAATGTAAAAAAATTATCCAAAAAATATTGATATAATAAAAATAAATTATATCTCTAAATATAAAAATTATAAAATATCAAATAATGTAAAAAAAATTGCATTAATATTTGAAATTTTTTTTGGAACAGCAAGAAAATTGCATGACTGACAGATCAACGAACCACACTAATGTTTAAAAAAAAAAATAGTGTGCCCAACGCGGCAGTCAATGGGCATCAATATTGTCATTTCTTTTAACAGAGTGAAAAAAAAAAAGGCATTTAAAAAGAAATGAGATTGAATATGCCATCTAACGTGCCCACTTCAGAATGATAAGAAATTTGGATTTTTTCTTCTGATAAGTCTATTTTATTTAAAAGAAATATATATAAATTATAATATATTAAAATTTATTATGATAAGTTATAAATTTTATTTTTTATATTTTAAATTTTTTTATATATTTTTTTCTTTAATAGAATATTTTTTATTATTTTAATAATAAAGATGAATCCTGATCCGAATGATCAGACATGCTAGATTGTAAATCAATTTCGAGGACCTTATAGCCACTTTCAAGAATTAACTATCAAAGTTTAAGAAAACCCTTTTTTAATAATTAAAATACTAATCAAATTATTTTATTTTTTTCGTTAACCACAAAGTCTAAGACCTAGTGCAAACAGAAAGACGTTACGTTAACATGTAAGACTTGTTTAGTATTCAATCACGAAATTTCCACAAATATTCTTTTATTTGGGTTTCTTATTTATATTTCAAGATCAACTGTCACTTTTTTTTTTAATATTAGTTCTTTGACAAATAATTTATAAACTTAAAGGTTTACTTATAGAACTGCCTACATTTTATGGTCCGTATGGGCAAAAATTATTCGAGAAAAATATCTTCATTATTATTATTATTATTATTATTATTATTTGGAGTACAAGATCTACATTATTAGTCTTCTCTGTTCCTCTCAGTTATTTCTCAATTTTTAAACTGCAATTATTTCAAAGGATGGGATACTTAAGAAATCAAAAGCTATATCTCTGTGGGAGACACCCAACAATTCCAATGAAGGGTAAAAATATAAAATCGAAAGCGACAATTATGAAGTCTCTCTGTTTCTTTCTCTATTTCCATTGATCTTTTTTTTTATTGCACTCAAAATTCTTTAAAATTATTTTTAATTGATCAAAGAAATCCGCATAAGGTTTCGTTCCTGAACTATATTTAGGAGTTTCATTGTATATCATAAAATTGGCCCGCTGAAGTCTCCATGAGCATAGTTGAGTATCACTTACTCTTACCATGAAAATCTCTAGTTCAAATTCTAGATATAAATAAACAGGATTATAAGAGAAGTACTATTAATTTGCTCTCCAAATGCTCTTTGTTATACAATATAAAATTGTTATTGATAATGAGATTCTTAGCAATTAGTGCCTGCGGCATGCCCCCAATCACTAGGAGATACTTGAAATCTCCTTGTGCTTCCTGTAAATCAAAAGATTCAGGTGCAAAGCAGTGATACAACAGCATATCTGGAGGGATTGCTATCTGGTTTTGAATTCAAATTTGATTGTCCAGAATCTGTGACTCCTACAGGATGCACTCTGAACTTGCATTCTATCACAGAAAATGATCCCAAAAAGAATATGGTAATTTTTACTGTTTATCTTATATTTTGGATCGTGCTTTCTCAATAAGCTCTCTTCTGAGTATTTTTCCCGAGGCTGTCTTAGGAACAGTGTTGATGAACGTCACCCTTCGCAATCTTTTGAAAGGTGCAACCTGTAAACAAATAGAAAAATGAGTGAAAACCAACAAGTGCACAAAGACGAATCGTTAAAATGTGATCAATTGACCAGCAGTGAAAACGGGTATCCAGATTACAGAGCAAATACTGCATCAAGCATTACAGTTTTGAGCACGCAAACAAGATTCCAAACTGTCCTCAAGGGGACAACCACAATGGTTGAGCATTGGGTACTCCATAGTCTCCATTAGAGGTCCTAACCCCTAAGTTAAAATCCCATTGGGACCAATGGGGGTGAAATTTTTAAAAAAGGGATGGGTTACCCCTCATTGTGTAGCCTTTTATTGAATCAAAAAAGAAAAAAAAAATTCCAAACCTGTATTTTCCTTGCTTAATCAGAGGATTATGCTAAACCTCAAAATCCAGTATTTTTAGAGGAGAAAGCTCAAACACAAAAAACCAAAGGAAGAGAGAAGCAATTTTCTTGAGAATTTTTTTTAACCTCCAAAATTCCAAACTATATTTTTAGTCCCCTTGAGTTTGCACTATATCTTGACAAGTCAAAGATCTCTAAATTATGAATGCAAGTCAGAGAACAAGCTAGTTCTTTATTTTTCTCTTACCTGACTAGCAATAAACTTCTGAACGTCTTCTTCAGTCAGTGAACTGTTGGGTGAACGAACAACATAGGCAATTGGAACCTCACCAGCCTCAGCATCGGGATATCTACAGAAAGGAAGTAACTCAACTATGAATTCCAATAGAAGACAACATAAGGCATATTTCTTCTATAGGTAGAAATAAACTACAGATCTTTAATCTGTTACTTACGGGATGACAACGGCGTCTAGTATTCCAGGGTGAGAAACGAGAAGCCCTTCAAGTTCTGCTGGTGCAACCTAGTTACAACAATGAGGAAAATAGCTCATAATTCAGTAAGATGACAACCCCTGATCATAAATATTCATTGTCAAGTATACTCATAATTCAATAACTATTTTTTTTATAACCCTTCTGGTTATAAACAAATAATTACCTAAACAGCGTAGCATACACATTATTATGGACTGAGATTACTGCACTTGACTTTTAAACACTATTTGGGGGTTGAAACATATGTTTAATGCACCTCAACACCACATTATCTTTCTGATATTTAACTAAACCTGACAGGGATTTTGGTTGATATTTCAGATATGTGACTATGCATGTATGTATGGCATGTCAGAAAAATTTCATGTACATCAATGACATGACATTTGGATTAAATACCTGAAAACCTTTATACTTGATCAGTTCTTTGATACGATCAACAACATAAAGTTGCCCATCCTCATCAAAGTATCCAAGATCTCCTGTATGTACCCACCCCTTTTTATCAATAGTCAATCTTGTGGCCTGTGGCTTGTTATAATAACCTGAAAAGTTTTGTAATAGCTGTTATAAATTGCATCTAGGGAAAAGATCCTACAGGATGCAAATTAATTCCAAACTGCATATGAAGTAAAGAAAAGACAGGAATCTTGAAAAAGTTCGGGGCTAAGTCAAATACTTAAAATCAATGCACAAATATAAGAAACACTGACATGTCCCGCTAAAACCATGGATCTGCATGTGCATACATCACAGAGGCAATCTCCTTTCAATAATTAGAAAGCCTTTATCTTGAAGCTTTACTGGTAACTTATTTTGAATTATGTATTTTAATATGTCTGCTAAAACCACAGGTTATGTTAAAGAAGATAGAAAAATACTTCTAAATATAGGTTGGATTTCCTAAAGGCCACATTAACTTCAATTTATGACCTTTTTGATGCTCTATATGCCAGCTCTGCACTGAAAAGAACCAGATACTTGAGAAAGAATTTCAATCAATAAGTAAGACTGGTTCTGAATATAACCATGTCCATCAGCAGATTCGTTGCACTTTCTGAAGGCAAGAACTTGGAAGCAAGGCCTAGGTTTGGCCATTTAATCACTCTCTGCATCTTTAATCAGCAAGAGAGTGAGCCAAAGCAGAACCATTGCCCAACTCATCGGTGCTTAATCAGATAAAAACTTCAAGACTTGTACCAGAATGAGTCTCTCCACCACAGTTTAGACTTCAGAATGACTTATACAAATTAGTTATCAGATGAAATATGATTGCAAAATAATTTTTCATGAATGAAGCAGAAAACAGTTAATGAAGAAGAATGGTGCTCCAATCCAATTATTAATGAGTAAAATGACATATTGGTCCCCAAAAAATGTATCTCACTCACATTTAGTTCTTAATTTAAATTAAGTATATGATTTAATCATTAAATTATTTAAACTCATTTCTCGCTAGTCCATAAAAGTGACCGCAAAAGGAATAATGTGAAATAAGTTGAATAATTTAAGGATTGAATCGTATACTTGATTTAAATCAAAGGAATAAATTGCGAGCAAGGTACATTTTCAGGGAACAATATGCCAGTTTACTCAATTATTGACTTCAGGAGGAGCAGTTGCATTGGCAGAGAAGTTACAAATAATCAGAGTCTTGATTAGAAAGGTTAGAGAGGGACATTAGGCAGTTTATGAGGCATCTTCCAATAACTGCAAGTCCCTTTCTTCTATATTTCCAGTAGCATAACAAAAACACTATAATACGATGGTAGTCTGTTGGCAAAGGACTTGAGCGTATATTTCAGAATCCAGACCCAAATCTTTTTCTTTATTCATACAGGACTAATATGTTATAAGGTCATCACTAAAAGTCTATTGCATTTGTTGTAATACATCAAACTTAAAACAATTTTGTGTTTTCTGGACAAGAAAGAACCCCGCGCCCCAGGGGGAGAGGAAGAAGATAATGTAGAATTGTATGAACTAGGACTAAACCTGGTCATACTGTGTCAACTGAAACTTGTACTAAGTGAACACAATTGGCAGAATCAGACCATAATGTTATTATACCAGTGGTGTTTAACTTGTCTGGCCTAAGGGAATTTAGTTTACCATGGTTAACGGTTCAACTGTTCAAGCTCCAGGTGCAATAAAAGTAACAACATTACGCTGGCCTCTGACATTATCAGCCAGTAAAGGATTGTCTGACTCTGCCTTTACATCAGAAAGCATAAATCTCTTTTTTTTTTTTTTTTGTTTCTTGTTATCACTTCCTACGGTAGGAATTTAATACATAAATGCTACATGGCACTCTACCTTGCATCATATTAGGACCCCGTACCCATATCTCCCCCAACTGTCTGGGAGGCAGGGGCTTCAGTGTATCCACACTGACTATTTGAGCTTCGACTCCTGAAAGAAGCATTCCAGTTGAGCCAGTATGACGAATCCCTTGTCTTGAATTCTCTACAGAACACAATCCCACAAGTTTCGGTCATACCATAGCCCTGAAACCACAAGAAAAAATAATAGATAAAATAATAAGCCATAGTAAGTGGAGAGTGTCAAAAGAAAAAAAAAAAAAGCACGATTTCTCGAGTTTTGGATATAACAATACATGCTTAAATTAAGCTCACTCGGTGTCCAACCAGCAGATGAATTACCTGACAAACTGTAGCATGAGGGAACCTTCTGGCACACTCCTCCATCAATTCTTTCCCAAGAGGAGCAGCACCAGAACCAATATGCTTCAAGGAGGAAAGATTATACTTCTTAACCAGACCGTGTTTTGCAAGAGCAAGTATGATTGGAGGCACAACCCACAAATGTGTCACTTTATACTTTTCAATTGCCTTCAACAACACTTCGAACTCGAATTTTTTCAAAGACACTACTGCGTTGCCTCGCTGAAGCTGAGCGTAGGTAATGACTACGAACCCGAAAACATGAAACATTGGCAAAACGCAGAGAAACACATCATGCATCTGGCCAGCCAAATCATCGTCCATGGCTATCATGAGAGATGCGGCGATGAAATTCCCGTGAGTAAGAACTACGCCCTTACTGACACCCGTCGTACCCGACGAGTACAGAAGCGCCGCCGTGTCGCTCTGCTTAACATCGCTGGCCGGGAATTCTGTTGGGGACCCAGCCAACTCGAGCAACCCATTGAAAGTCGTAATCTTTGAATTCGATGCGACGAGGGAAGAGCTCTGGGAATCCAAAATCACTGCGGGGAGGTCAAAATCCTTCACTTTATCCCATAACTCGGGGACGGTAATCACGAGCTTCGGGTTGGAATCCTTCACTTGCTTGGAAAGCTCTGCGACGGTGTAAGCTGGGTTGGCAGTGGAAACGACGGCGCCAATGGCGACGGCGCCGAGGAAGCATGCGGGGTACTGGATGGAATTGGGCGCAAATATGAGGAGAACGTCATTTTTCTTGATACCCAGATGGAAGAAACCATGGGAAACCTTCGCAACCAGGGACTTCAACTGGGCGAAGGAGAGAGTTTCAGAGGAATCTGCGTCAATCAGAGCGGGTTTGGTGTGAAAGGAGGAGACTTTTCTGAAGAGAAATGAAACCAGGGAGAGGTTGGGATCTTTGGGTAGCACAGGGGAAGGTCTGGGAGACCTGTATATTCCATCACGGCCATACCCAGATCTCTGCATCGGAATGGGTAAGAGAAAACCTTGGTTGATCTTTAGAGTCTAGAGAAGAGAAGCGTGTTGTGTGGGGTGTCTGTCCCTGTGCCTCTCTCTGCTATTGTTTTTTCTACCGAAAATGAACCAGAATGAGTGAGGGAGGCACACAAAAATCAAAGAGAGGGATGTTTTTCGGGTCTATTTGGATTTGACTGCGTGCATGGTGCTTCTGGCCTCTGGGCTTGAATTGAAATGTCAAATGTGGACTTGCGGACAAATGGAGCTAAATAAAATGGTTTCTCTGTTTTTAACGAGTAATGAAAGTCGTGGACTGTGACATTGACGATGAAGATAAGAAAAAAAGGTTGCATTGGATTTATGTTCATGAGCAGACAAACATCCTAATCAAGCTGCATGTCTTCTAAAAAATCGATGGAAGGCGGCCTGGATGGCAATGTAACTTGGTCGGAACAAACTAGGACGCCACCTGGATTAGTGGACTGCCTTCGGTTTCTGTTCCAACAAAAGAAAAGAAATAATTTTTACCGATCATATTATTAGAATACTAGTAATATATTTGATAATAAATTAATTTTAAAATTTTTTAAATAAATTTTTAATTATAAATTATTTTAATTATAAAATAAATTAATACAAACACAAATTTAATAAAAGAATTGTTATTCATAATATGTCGTCAGAGCTGAGAATAGCATGACATTAAACTCCCAAAGAACTGAAATTGGAAAAAAAAAAAAGGGCGTGGTGGCGGATATTACCAAACTGAGATAGAGGGCATTAGTTGACTGTGGACTTGCTGCAAACAAAACAAGTATAAGATTCCCTCTTGGTGACACTCAGATGGGTCCATGGTTGTGAAATTTTGAAATATAATATTTATGATATAGTTTTAATTTTAAATTATAAATAGTTATTTATTAATATAGTATCAATTTTAATTTAGATTGATGTAAATAATAAAGATTGAGGACCAATGGACTCGATTCAACTTGTGATTATTTGTTTTATAAAAATGTAATACTTTGGGGAGTGTGTGAGTTTTGGTTGAGGGGCAGAACCTAGCGCCCAAATCCACGCATGCTCTTGGGCTCTTTGCATAAACCAAAGCAAGGCCCAATTTTCAGGCTTTCTGCAGTTCTTGCCAAAAAAGGCAGAGAAACTGACGAGCTTGTGTTGTTAGAAATAGAGTACAGGTTCTAGACCAAAAAGAAAAAACAAGAGTACAGTCTATTTTTAAGGTAAAAGTCACGTCATATTAATTTTTCCTATTTATAATTACATAAAAATAGTTATTAAATACATATAAAAAAGTTATTAATTTTATTTATTAGAAGTCTTAAAACATTACGGCCTAACATAATATTAGTTCTTGAAGCATTTTAATAGATAAAATAAAAGTATTATTAAAGAATAGTTGCGAAATATTGTACAGTAAGAAATGAGTTATATTTAATTGTAGTTGAATTCTTGATATTAAAAAAATTATTTTAACGTCGGTTAACGTGATATTATTATATTTTATTCTTAAAAATAGAACTCAAAAATGAAACTTGTATCGTTACCTGTGACAGAGATCACTTGTCACTAGTCACCTTTGTGAAACTGATACTGTTTCATTCTCATCTGCTTCAAAAATCACAAGGTACTCTATTCTCTACCTCTTATATATATATTCTCACAAATATTAATTCACCAATGGCTCCTTTCTCTTCCTTCACCGCTACCTTACACCGCTTTCTCTGCTCTCTCTCATTCATCGCCGAGCCCCGAGCTTTCCTATCCTCACTTCCAATCCCATTCGCACTCACCACCAAAACAAGGGTTCAAAATTTGTGCTTTTCATCCGTGTTCTTGCTTTTGTATCGTATGTCTTCGTCGTAAGCCTCTTTTTTTTTTTTTTTTTTCTTCTTGGGCAGAAATCGACTCCATTCCGACTGTTCTCGATGGCTGCCCAACCGAAGGAGTCACTTGCTAACAACCCCGGTCTTCAGGGAACCCCCGATGAAGCTACCGAGGGATACTTTATGCAGCAAACTGTGAGCTTTTATCCATTCATATTTCATATCATACCCCATATTCGTTTATCGACTTCTTTTAATTTTCTTGCATCAGTCTTGAATTTTAATTTTCCAGTTGCAGATGTTTAGAATCAAAGACCCAAGAGTGAGCCTTGATTTTTATTCTCGCGTATTTGGGCATGTCGTAAGTGATTCTTTTGACTAGAGTTTTCTGGAGTGATTATAAATGCTCGAAAATGGACTTCAATTATCCATGTCACTGATTTTGGGTCGTAAAATTCTAGCATGGTACTGTGTGGCACGGTAATGGGTCATCTAATTCTTCCCTTTTTATGTTTGATATTTTCTTTAATGATGTACGATAGATATAAACAGCAATAGCTAAGGCCTAGGGAGGGAAAACTACTTGAGACTTACATAAAAATCTCATCAAGACTTGCAAGGGTAGAAGCCCAGTGTATTTATTGGACTAAACTCATTATTATCTTACACAGACACACTCTCACATATTGTCTTAAAAGTTTACCTTTCCTAGTTTGGTTGTGATGCGAGCATAATATAGCTCCTTTTCAGATTTAGGAAATACATTGAAAAAAAAGATGTGAAATTGAAGGTTGATCTAGATTTATAACTTCCTCTGCAGTTATTAACAGATGCTGCATCAGTGAACATGTGTATGTTTACTTCATCTTCCACGGAGCTAATATGTTGTTTCTAGTGTAACATTTATATTCTGTTGCATTAGTCTTACATCATATTTCTGCAACTATCATATGCAAATGTTATATGTCTAGCAACTAATTCTAGCATTTATTTTGAATTTCTTCTTCAGTTGAGAATGATATTACTTCATGAAAGCTGATGGTAATTTCCTGGTTGATTTAGACTGCTTAAGAGGTTGGATTTTCCAGAAATGAAGTTCAGCCTGTACTTTTTGGGCTATGAGGTAGGACTAATATTGCTGTGCCTCTTTGCTTGGGAAAAATTTGTTGCATGGAATTGGCTAACTGGATTTGCATTATGCATATGCTGTGCCATTCTTTCAGCGTATGGCTGCCAATATTAACTCTCGTCTAAAATAATTTTTAAATATCAAGCTCTTTCTCTTAGTTACTAACTCCCGAGTATTTTTAATTTTTGTGGAGATGCTCTTGATTTTTTTTCCTTACATATTTCTGATGTAGGATACAGCAGAAGCTCCAAGTAATCCAGTTGATAGAACAGTTTGGACCTTTTCTCAGAAGGCTACAATTGAACTTACACAGTTATGAATATAAATTTGTCATATTTCTTTATGTTAGTATCTCTTAAAATTATCTAACAATAAAGTAATGTACAGTAATTGGGGTAGTGAAAGTGATCCAGAGTTCAAAGGGTACCACAATGGCAATTCAGAACCTCGTGGCTTTGGTATGTAACATCTCTTATTCAATTTGACATACAGAATTTAACTGCAAAGCCTTAGTTCTTTCTTCATTCGCTGGTTGCATTTTGAGTCCATTTTCTTGAAAAAAAAATTCTGACTATTATTCTTGCCCACTTATGTAGATGTGAGGGTTAGGTCCTTATTTGATGCTCTGAGGGAACATGTGACGTTAAATTTACCTTTTGTCAAAAATTTTCTCTCATTTACTGTGATGCAGTGGTAGTGTGTGTTTGCTTCATTTGAACAAAAACCAGCAAGATTGGCATTGTTTTATACTTTTATTATATGATGAAGTTAGTATCAATGAAGTTAGTATCAATGGGAAGCATTTCCTGAGTTTGATTTGCATTCTTTTAGGTTTAGATTCCTACATTTGTTACACTCAGTAACACATGCTAACCAAAAACATTTAAAGCATGCCTACCAACTAGCTGCTTAAGAAGTTGTTATTGTACATGTAAGAGGATCCATATTTCTTTTATTTACAAGTTATCATTCTTTTTATGCATTACCCCAAAAATGCAAATGGACTGAAATAGTGATTTGTTCCTACCTCTTTGATCTAGTTTTTATGTCACTGAGATGACTGTATTTAATTTTTTTTTAAAGTAAATTACTCTCCACTTCCCTATATTTTGCGCATACTACATAGACCTTCTCTTATGAAAACCTAGACAAAACCTCCTTGTGTTTATGACCTAACGAATTCGGTAACTAAACCATTAGCTCAGGGATGTTTTGTGTCAAATTTCCCTACCCTTGTTCATCCTTATATGTTGAGAAAAGGTGAAGAATGCATTTATTTGGTGTAGCTAAACCTTTAATTCAAATGATTGGGCATTGGAATAAACCTTCAATTTAGCTTCACCAAATTAATGCATCACTCCTCTTTTCTGAACATATGAGGTTTAAACTTACAAGGGTAGGAATGGTATTTGACCATAAAACATTCATGGACCAACAGCTAAGTTAACGAATCTGTCAGGTCTAGCAAAATTTTGGAGTTAGTTGTACTATTTTTCATAAATATAAATGAGTTTTGTATAGTTTTTTCATAATAGAAGGAATGTCTGCATAGTAAAAGCAAAATATAGGGGAGGGGAGAGCAATTTACGCTACTTTTGTACTGCTATTTACTGGCTATATTTTATACTGTTCTTAGTTTTCATGTCACTGACATGGCTGTAATTAATATGTTTTACTTCTACTTAGTGGATATATTGTATACTGTTCTTTGTCTTCTTGGGATAAATAAGAATTCAAAATCTAATGGTAAGTTGTCTTTCTGCTTCCAGGACACATTGGCATCACTGTTGATGACACCTACAGGGCATGTGAAAGATTTCAGCATCTGGGGGTTGAGTTTGTTAAGAAACCAGATGATGGTAACAATCTTCCTAGTTCTTATTCATTCTAGAAGCGCAAGATATTATATGATGAAAATAGTATCACCATTTATAACAGCTATGGATGATTTGTGTTCTAAGTCTGTTTTACAGCTAGATAGCAGTCTCAAATCTTTTTGTTCCCTACATGACACTATATTTTGTTTTATTTGGGTTTAGACCTTTAACTGTCTGTCCCTTCACCCTAGAGGCTAGAAGTTTTGTCATGATTTGAATCAGTCATGTGCATGAATACAGCTATGTTTATAGATATTTCAAGTGATAACTTGTGGTGAAATATATATTAAAATGGTGAGAAACTTGAGGATGCAATCTAATTTAAAAACATGGATTTGAATTTAATAGGCTAGTTGTTATTTGGTTTGATAGTTATCATTCATCTCTGAATTACTTGGATAAAATATAATTATCAAAAGAATTCTTGTAAAAGATCTCCGGGGGCCTTGGTGAAAATAACCTTTTTTTTAGGGTAGGTTGGGGGGGGGGGGGGGGGAGGGTTCTATTTAAGCTTTCTTATCTTGTTATTTTTAATTGTTGTTTGTAAATGTCAAGTGCAAGAGATGGGGGTGTGGTCATACTCATAGCCTCATAGGAACTCTTTTAGGTGTTCTGATTTTTAGGAAAATAGAAATGGACAATTTTTTTCTTTTAAATTCCAAAGTTAACATGGCATAACTATCGTGCTCTGTAACAACTGGAACCACACCACTCCAAAAATTTGCTATACAGTTGCTGGTGCCATTTGATGTTTGTGGCAGTACAACCATAAAAGAAAACTACGCATATTCCCATTGTACAGCTATCTGGCACTCAATTGGTATCTGCTATTTTTGAGAAAGTAACTGGTGATGCATAATGCTAAGTATTAGGCATTATGGCATATGAAGTCTTCTAATTCCATCAGGGATTTCCCACATTAATGCTTCAAACATAGTTGAAGTTTTCTATATTTTTCTAAGTAATTTTCTGCAGGAAAAATGAAAGGGATAGCATTTATTAAGGATCCTGATGGATACTGGATTGAAATCTTTGATCGAAAAACAATTGGAAATATAACACAAGGTGCTGCTTAAGATAATGCAACATCAGGTAGACACTTTGGTTCTCCATTCTCTTGCCTTTATTTACTTATTTTGTTTTCCTCCCTGAATCTAATTTGTCTCTTACAAATTATTCTGTCTAATAGTTATAAACTTGGGTTGTGATGTTTGTGATGGCTTGTCTGTTGACAACCAGGTTACATGTCAAATTTTGTTTCAGTGCGCTGGATTATGCATGTCCATAACTTCAATTGTTTCTTATTAATGGGAATACCCAAGGCTTGCACACCTCGAGACCAACCTATTTCCTAGTTCGATATACTATTGTTCAATTCCATTTTATGTGACCTGCTTCCTTTTTCTTGGATTAAAAAAAAGAATCCATTAAGTGAGAGAAAGAAGTACAAAGATGCAGTATCAGAAATCCACCTGAAGCAGAAAAAAATAAAAAAGAATAGCATCAACTTGAAAGGGCAAACCAGTCCCTTTGCCTAATAGATAAAGGAGTAACTCCCTCAACAAAACCCATGAGCTACCTACCAAAGAGACTAAGAAAACAAGCCTATCCCATAGAAAGAGGTGAAGGAAAAAATGCTGACTAAAAATGTTGGCATTACACTCCATCTAAATGCACCAAACATTTTACCCCCAAAACATTGAAAGTGGGTAGAGAAAAAATGCCTCCAAAATAGGTGGAAATGTCCAATGCTCACCATACAGCCGAGACAACTTTCTCCAGATCTGCCAAGCTACTTCACAGTGCAATAAGAGATGACTATTGGTTCAAGCATCTTTGACACATAAGATTTATGTCAAGAGAAAGAGCCTTGTGAGGCCTACCACCTATTGTAGTCCAAACAAAAAAGGCCTACCCTTTGAGGGAGCTTTAACCTTAAAATATGAGACAATGACAGCTGAAATATAGGAAGAGGGTTATCAGTAAGAAACTGGAACAAATATTCGCAGGTGAAATTTCTGAAGGATCTAAGGTCCAAGAGCCATGTGAGTGTGACCTCCATTTCTCGAATTGAGTCCCCCAATTAGAGATGCTATGTGAGAATACCAAGATACCTTCTAAATCAGTTGCTTAATTTTGCACTTGCTTTATATTTTCATCCACATAAAATTTTATTTCAGTTGCATTTAATGCAGCATAGACTTGTAATTATACAATATGATACATTAATACATTTGTCAAAATGTGGTTGTGTTGTAGCTGAAGTCCTTGTTCACTGGGCGGAAATATTTCAAATTTCAAGTTTTAATTTGCGTTCAACTCTGTTAATGTTTGTGTTAACAAAGCTGTACCAGCTATTTGAGGTTGAAGTTTGACAAATGCAAAACCTGAGAAGAGAGTCCTCGTTGCCCATTTTTCTTTTCATCTGTTGTGTTTAAACTCCATCACAAGTTTAGAAAACATGTTTCACTTGTTTCAAGTAAAGTGCAAAACACGTTTTATCTCTTTTACCATCCAATTGCCATGTTTAGTTCCAAATTGTAGAACACATGGTTTTCTATTTTGAAGGAAAACACAACACTTGGTAGTTTTCTAAATAAGAAAATTAAAAAGCTACAGCTTACAGTGGTCATTCTTTTAATGTGCCCTAAATTATTTTAGTTGCGGTATCTTTCAAGTTGTTGCCAAGGAGTAACATCACCAGCGGGGCCATTCATCTTCTTCCTTGACTAACATAATCTTTCCCATCTGCTCTAATAAAGTCACTTGATGTGGGTTATATCTACTATTGAGCGGATGGTTTGATTCACGTGTTTGTGTAAATCAACGGGGGATGAAGGGCCACTTGTTATTAGACTCAAAACAGTTGATCTTGTGTGTTGCACATGCTTTCTGGTCCTGGAATAAAATACTCTGATTTTTGTTGCAGGAGGCATGGCTTCTGTAACATCCAGTTTCATATCTTTGCAGATGTTACTCGAGATACTGCTCCTTGTTACCGATTTTTATAGCAATTGCTCTTGTAGTGGCTAGTATTTCTTCTACTTTCAGTAGAGGATAGTAATTTGTAATCAAAACAGATTACTAAGAATTGTGCTGCCTGCCATTCTTGTCTGTCTGATTTTCCAAATGCCACATAATTACTGGAGAAATTTGAGGATGTTATTGTCCCTGTGACTGCCATCAATTAGACAAGATGGCCATCCAAAAAATCTACCTTTTTTTTTGAACGTGTTAGAAGCTCTTCTCGGGTTTTTCACGTGTTTTGGTAGCTTTATAAAAATTAGGTAAAAAAATTCCCGTAAGTTGTTTTGAATGAATTTAATTTGTTTCAAATTTATGTAAATGCTTCTCTAGGTATTATATAAATGATCGTTCAATTCTCCCTTCCCTTAGCATGCTAAAAATTACAAGATCTTAGATGCAACTAAAATATACTTATTATAAAAACGATTGTTCAATAAAAAAAAAGAGTAAAATATAATTTTAGTCTTTTTAAAATACATCATTAATCAATTTATTTTTTAAAAAATTAATTTTAGTAATTTAGTTTTTAAATTTTAAATTTACAATAATTTGATCTTTTTGAGAGACTAAATTGATAAAATTAAAAGGAATAAAAAGAAAAAAATTGTAAGTGATTTGAAAAATTGAGAGACTAAATTGATAAAATTAATTTTTAAGGGACGAAATTGATAATTGATGTATTTTTTAGAGATTAAAAATAAGTTTTACTTTAAAAAAAATAATGATAAACAAGTTCTTGTACCAATAATAATAATGATAACATACAAGGTCTTAGATTTCCAATAGAAGAAGGGGCAGGTCCTAGGTGGGGTTTAAGTGTATATTTGGTATAGATTATTTTTAAAAAAAAATTATTTTTTTTTAAATTTTTCTTAAAAATTTTTTAATTATAAGTTATTTTAATTACAAAATAAATTAATATAAACGCATACTTAAAAGATAAGTTGAGAAAGTAATTGCTACAGTATCTTTAAATCTTTGTCTCTAAATAATAATAGGTGATTTTTTTTTGGTCATGGGAAAGGGAGAATTTTGATCGTCCCAAACCGGGATTCGATTTTAGGTGCAGGGCTTCAATGCACACTGCTTTTACCAACAATCCACAAGCCTGAACCCAAAACAATCCACAATTTGTATCTTTAAATGTATAATTTTGCAGTCTACTTCATTTGTGTTCAAAATTCAAAATATAGCTGAACTGAACCCAATATATTTTTCTGGGGTCCTTAGGAAAGAAAAGTGGATCTTGAACCATGCCTATCTTCACCTAAAATCCTCAAATGGTGTTATTTTTACATTCTTAATTTGCATTTTCTCTGACTCTTTTTAGATAGGTCATGAAATAAAAATTGAATTTCACTTAAATTATTTCTAAAATATCTAATTTGCTCACACCCTTTCAATTTGTATGTGAGATAATCATTGAATTTGGGTATTACTGTGTTATACCTCTTCATACTTTAAAAAAAAACAAAGCTCTACTTTGATCCACAAGATAATCTACTATGCAAATAGTAACATAAGAGTTTTTCTTTAGCGACGAAATTATGGCACTAACTTCGTTCTGAAACTTACAGGTTGTGCATGATCGTTTTTGATGTGCAAACTCACCGCAGATTGTAAACTTGTCTTCTCCGGTATAGTGATCAGAAGAGACAAGATTTTGAAAGGTGCAACCAGTCCCGCGAAACAGATTATGACAAGTTGAAAATGGAAAGAAGCCATTGCTCTGTGCTCAGAATCAGAAGTCAATGCAACAGCAGCATGACTTGTAAAAAGTAAAATTCTTTAAGGTACTCTAATGTCTTATCTATGCCTATTAAGTTTAGCCCTAACATGAAACTAAACTTGGTTTCACCAACAGCTATATATGCACATACCCACTACATAATAGACGCCAATTTTCGATGATTCAACTATTTATGTTTAATACAAAAATTAATATCTTTAATTAAGCTGACGAAGAAGGTCTGCAGGCAATTTGTGGTGCCTGTCCAAGTCCAAATACCATGTGAGAAATGGAGAATAGAGAGCTTAGCAATGTAGTCTAAAGTTGTCGGCTATGAAACTTTCTCATTACCGAACAAGCAAAACGATTAATTAGTCAAATTGTTGCGGGTTAGCTTTTTCACCTATGCGTATGAACGTAATCAATTATAGTAGAATGAAAATACTTAATGTTCTGGTTTACCCTATAGTCAATCGCTTTTTTATTTTTTCCTCCCATTTTGTACATCATTCAATTTATTATATATATGTACAAAGTATTCCATGAACAAGTTGACAAAGACTCTGTCCAATGAACAGAATAGCCCATGATGATGACTGTTCTATATAGGTCGCAGACAATGGTCAATCGGAGTCCACCAGCTGGATGGTTAAGACCTAAACACAGGTACTTAATTAATTTATTATATACGGATCCAACGTAATATAGATTAATTAGAAGCTATCTGCATATGAAAGTGGATAGAAGCATAGAAATTCATGCCTCACCTATGCGTCAATGCAATCATCCAAGTTCTACCACTACTCTCTAGGGAAATCCTTCTTCTTTCTTTTTTTTTTTTGGTAAATGGGAAATCCTTCCTCCTTGTTGACAACTAATACCTTCTTAATAATTCTATTAATTATTAAATAAAATTAAAGTGGAACTCATATTAATTTAACATGTCAAGTGTTCCTTGGGCCATACCTTTTGACCTTTACACTTCACCAGAAAAGACAATAATTTCCAGGAAAAAAAATATATTTAATCTGATCTGATAAAAAAACAAATTTCAAAATTCAAAATATAATGTTAAAGGAGATAATAATACAGAATAGTTTAATGGTGCAGATTTGCACAGTGAGTTAAATGGTTGACACGTTATTAAAGTTGGTATTATTATTAGAGTGTAAAAACCATTGTTTTTTCTTTATTACAATTATTATTACTTTGATTAAAAGAGTATATATAAAATTAATTTTCTTTTGAAAAGAATATTTTATGTCTCATTACTATGGTAGAGACTGATTTGATAATTGAGTAAGTGTAAATTCTGACAGAAGTCTTGGCGATCATGTAATTTTGGAGTGGTTCTCTAGTGGTGGATTCCCTTTCGCTTTGAATATATAAAGCATTCCACAAACTTATGCTGTTCCTGTGTTCTGTAATTTGTTCCGCACCACTAATGCTCAATGCCTTCGGAACAAACTAAGAATGTGAATATGTGTGGATATATCTATGTAGTAAGTTGCAGTAAGAGAATATAAAGAGTTTTACTTGTAATATTAAAAATTTAAATTTTATTAAAAAATATTTTATACAAAGAGATATATTTAATACCATAAATTAATTTATATTTTGTAAGAACTAAAAAAAAATTAAAAAAGTGAATATTGAATATTATTTGGTAGTGGATTGCTTAGAGGGAATTTTTTTCTAATGTTATATTTGGATGGAAGGGTTAGAGAATAAAAATAAGAGAATGGAGAGATTTATCATAAACTTTTCTTTTATTTAAAAGTTTTACAAATGAAGAGAAAGTAAATGAGAATTTTTAAGTAATCTTTGAAAATACTCTCTTATTAATTTTTGTAAATATTTTAAAATTATCTCAATTTAAAATTTTTTTAAAAAATAAAAACATCCAAATAAAAAAAATTTATCAATTAATTTTTATTTTTTTTTATTTCTATCACCTTTCATTTTCTCTAAATTTATTTTTTTTTCATTCTTTCTAAACTTTTAAATATAGCCTTAAATAAAACGACAACAATATATATTATGTCAATAATATTAATTGACATTTCTTGTATTCTGCCTAAATGAGTAAGTAAATATTTTTGCTAAGTTCCTCACCACAGTAGGGTTTCTCTTTGCAACAAAATACATTTTTGCTTTTTCCTACTTTTTTTTAGCGTGCAAAAAGATTACTAATGGGATAATAATAAATAACCATACATTGAGAGCGACAGGTAACCTAGAAAGATTTTAATCTGATATAAAATAGAAATGTTTATGGAGTTTGATTTTATCGTTGACTATCTTGGCTTTCTTCGATTCTAAAACAAAAGAAATTGCAGCAGCTTCTAGGAAGGTTCATATATGGGGTCCATTCAAATTCAATAAGAAAAATTTTGTTTACAGTCTTTTGATAGCTAAACCATTAAATCTTGAGAATATTTCAGCCAAAAAATAATAACAAAAATTACTTATCTCATTGACAAATTAATGTTAAACAAAAAAGATACAAATCATTACTCAATAATATTCTCTGGCCGCCATTAATTGACGTATGTGTTTATTTGTTGAATTCATATTATAATTATTTATCAACAACGACATATGTTTCGCACAAACCCGAAAGTTTGATGGGTTTTGCCTTCTTAGTCGTCAGAGACTAAATTAAAGAAACTGGCGCAAAATGACTAATAAGATTATGTCTATATTCTTACAGCTTGGGGCCCTTGAAATCCACACAAGACAACAAAATTTCGCCACCATCACGCCCTTTCTTTTTTGGCCATCATTGCTCTTCAGTTTGTTAATTGAAGTTTGTGTTAAACAAGTTTCCATCTTGACTTCTGACCTAGCTAGCAAACAAAGGGATACTTCAGCTAGCGGGGTGCTTAACTCAATATTGCTGTTTCTGACAAATCTCAAATTAATGGGTATCCCTTAGAAGGTCAGAAGTACCCTTCAACGAAAGGAGAGGGAAAACGACATGGCAAGGGCAGAACCGCCATTCAATTAACATTTTTTTTGGCCTTAGAATCGCACTTTAACGGAGCCCCCTCTCTCTTTTCATAAAAAATATGGTCCAGAAATTCTCTGACCAATTTTCACTGCAAGGGCCAGGGAGCACGGCAGGGTTGGTTTTTCTCTCTTGTTTTCTGTAATATAAAAAGCTTTCTTTTCTAGTTTTCATAACATTAGGGTCTGATTGGGAGGGTTTGCACAGTTGGACTTGCACTGAGAGGATACTTACAAAAATCTAACATCATCGTCATCATCACTTCGAGAGGATATGCACAAAATATAGAGAAGCTTTCACCATGTACTGTCAAAATAAGAAATGTTTCATTTCATCACAGAACACAGAACCCCAGAAGCTCAAAGTCTTTTCTGAATTTTCCCCACCACCATGCCCCTATAACCCATCATATCTTTTTGATTTAACTCGCAGTCAGTCATCAGTTGCACTCAGTAGTAGTACATGGCCTTCTCCCCTGTCTTGTTTTCATCAATATTGAAGTAGCCATTATTGCTACTGCTATTACTAAAAATCAGTTGCTTAATATCCTCCAGATCATAATCCAATGGGGTTTGCGTCTGAAAAAAGTAGCCGTTTGGCTTTTCTGCCCATTGGTTAACCTTTTCACCTCCGAAGTTAATGCTGCCGTAACCAAGCATAAACTTCTTGTTGTACTCTTCAAACCCGCTGGACATGTAGTTCTGAAAACCCATTTCTTCTTGTTTGATCTCTCTGCCATGGCTGACCTGACTACAGCTCCCATCAGATGAACTGCAACTTCCTTCACTTCCAAACACGAGCAGACTGTCTCTGAAAGGGTAATATTGCATGGGACTAACACTAAACAAGGACTCTTGGTTTTGGTTAAAAGGGAGAGAGATCGAGGTTGTTGTGCAGCTGGTACTCGCGTAATTACTTGAAGGAACAGAAATCGGTTCAAGGCCTGTGAAAGATATGGTTGCTGGGCTGTAATAAGAGCTACAGTAGTCTCTGTACACCGACGAGGACAGGGAGTGAGAAGAAGGGAATGGTGGGTTTTGATGGGAGGATTGAAATGGAGGTTTTCTCTGTTGAGATGGAGGAAGCAACCCCATGAGCTTCTTCTTCAGCTTGGTGTTCCAGTAGTTCTTGATATCATTGTCAGTCCTGCCTGGCAACTGAGCAGCTATAATTGACCACCTGCCATAATGTCATGAAAGCTAATTAAGTTTCCAGGAAGGACAAACAAAATTAACGTCTTCATTAACCAAACATCTGCTAGTGGATGCTGGTGTTGGGTCTAAACTTGACATGCATGCGGGAGAGGGCTATCCCAATATAGGCAGATTCTAGATAACTAAAGGGTTTTTAAAATGGGAAAAAATCTAATAATTTGTCCTCTTTCCTCCCCTTTCTTTTCATTTTACCCCTTTCAGATTGATAGATAGAGACTTCATCAACATTTCACCAGAACATATAGTTGAAGATTAAAGGAAAAAGGAAAAAGAAAGACGTCCATAGCAGTATTCTGGATCTGGATAATTAATTTCAGATATTGTTAGTCAGAAAGAGCAAAACAAATTTCCGAGTGCTGCTGCTAGTGGTCTAGCTATATATATATATAGCGCTAAAAATGGTAGTAACTAGTATATACCTGCTTCCAATATTAGCATAGAGGCTGCAAATTATTCTGTCTTCCTCATCGGAGAACTCTCCGTGCTTAATGTTGGGCCTGAGATAGTTAAGCCATCTCAATCTGCAACTTTTCCCACATCTCTTTAGACCTAAACATATATTACAGTCAGAGCATCATAGAGAGAGAGAGAGAGAGAGAGAGAGTACATATGAGATCTCACAAAGGATGTATAGGTTTCAACTCTACAAATTCAGGCATTTTTCATAAAATGACGAGAGCTTCATGCTTCTCTGGTGATTTAATCTTACCAGCTTTCTGAGGGAGAGCAATCCAATTCCCCCCAGTCCCATGCTTCTCGATGTACTCCTTAAGCTTTGAGTCTTCTTCCGGTGACCATGGCCCTCTCTTCACATTTGCCTTGTCACAACAAGGAGCTCTTCCCATCTCTCTCTCTCTCTCTGTGAGACGGTCTCTTGGGTATCCCCCGAAACCTTAACCTCTTTGACGATCCAAACTCTCACTTTCTAATCTAAATGAAACTTTTGTGGGTAGTGCCTGTGTCTTATAATTAAGAGACCTGGTTTTTGGACAGTTTAAAATACAGTTATTTTATTATTTCAGAGAGACAGAGAGAGATGCACAAGTGAAATGAAAGCAAGGACATGACATGTATATATGATTTGATTTAATTTTGCACTCTTAAGCATGGATAATTATCACTCCTCAGGGAGAACTTTCTAATCCTTAACGTCGGCACCCCGGCCAGGCACACCCACCACACACACACACACACACACACATATATATATATATATATATTAAACCTCCCTCTCAATGACCTCTTCCTTCTCTCATCTCAAAAGCATCCAAAGTTAGTCATACAGAAAAAAACATAACACAACAGGGCTATTGGAATTGATGGCTACAGCTACCAGAATTGTGAGACTCTTTCCAAACACACTAGGACCAACAAAAACGAAGATTGGCCTAGTTTTCTTCGGGTTAGTGGCGTTACTTAATATTTAATTATTATTATTTAGTAATGAATGCATTGACAGTCTGCCATATCTAACTGAAGGATTAGGGCGCACCTTAATTAACATTCATAAAATTAATGGACTTAATTATATAGTATTATTTAAGATGTCATAAAATCATTCTGCATTACCATAGGTGTATCTTTTGGAGCTGCACGCATACGACACGTCCATAAATTCATAAACTTTACAACCAAATGCCAAAATGAAATAGCTGGATAATCATTTATAGTTGTCTGACACTAAATTCAGCATGTGTATTTTATATTTTAAAATAATTTATAATTAAAATTTTATTATTGAAGGAATTTAAAGAAAAAGTAATATTTTTCATAAAAATTAATAAAAATCAAACATGTTCTAAATCATTTGACATATAATAATTTGCTGAATCAGAAAGCATTGTCTCTGCTTACACTCTTCCCTAGCTGATTAATATTGGGTTTATTGGGGAAGCATGCACTGTTAACTGTTGAGGAACTGGCTAGTATGGTGTGTGTGTGTGTGTGTGTCTATATATATATATATATATATATATATATATATATACGTACTGTGCAAGATCATCCACACATGGTAAAGTACATGAGAACGATCATTACGTTTTGTATTTGGATGGGTACAAGGGATCAGATTCTTTGCCCTTAAATTCATCTGATCAGGTGTTTGGGATTGACTAATCAATGCAATGGTAGCTTGTGCACATTGTTTGAGCGATGCTACATCATATTACCTGGCCATTGTCACCAGCAAGATTGTGAAAAATAGGCAAATTAACGATTCTCACAGATTTTTCCTGTCACATTATAACATTCCTATATAGCTACTGGGGAGCCTCGTGTTGCTTGGCGACACATAGGAATAGAGACCTAAGCACTCTCTGGAAAGACCTTACTCGATTTCGTAGACAGTAAGATGATCATGATATTCATGACCCCCCTATATAGTAGTAGTGCTCATCATTCTTTTCTTTTCTTTCTATTACTTCTTCCAGATATTTATTCTTATTCTTGCGTACTATTTCTTTCACATCATTTATTACATTTTATATATAAAAAAGAAGATAAAAAAAAGTGTTAGAATATATATATATATTTTATTTTATTATTTAAAAGAAAAATAATATAATAAATATAGTGTGTAAATAATATTATTGATTCATTTAAAAGGAGAAAGAAGCTATTCTTCATGGCCTTAGAATTGAGCTTTATAGTGTAACCCAAAAAAAAAAAAAAATAGAATTGAGCTTTACGCTTATGCCTCTAAAAATGAATTATTGCTCTGGGTGGGATTTGCACCAGTAGTATAACATATTTCGAGAGACTTTGGGGCTTTTTTTTGTTTTTCAATTTCTCGTCTTCAAAAGACTTATTTATGCATGCCAAAGAATAGCAATATGTTACTCGTTTTATGGTAGGAAATTATGGGTATTGTAGTGGCCTAGAGGGTAATTATTTATTTTAAATTTAAATTTCCTCTTCCTTCTCTCTTTTTTTATTTTTCTCATTTTTTACTCTAACACCGTGCCTTATATATTTTTATCAAGTATCGATATTGTTATTTAAATTTTTACTTTTATTTTATTAAGTTTAAATAAAACAAAGTTCATTTGACTATCTAAAGTGAGTGTATTACATATTCTAATCTTTAAATTTATATGAGGAAAGTTTTACAAAAAGGAATTTTATTATATTTTGAGTTGATCAATATATAACAAAACTAGATTTTAAAAAAAAAAACTATGACAGTGATGGATCTATCCACGGAATATATACTCGTATCCCAATCTCAATTATTCAAAATGATAAAGAAGTTTTACTTTTCTTTTTCGTCTTATCTATTAAAGAACAATTAAAAAAATACATTAAATGGTGCTAAACTTTATTATATTTAATGAACTCAGTTGTGTCATTGCTAACGTATGGTTTTGGTGCCAACCACCTATACTGGAGAACTGCACCCCTAATTATGGAATTTTCAAGATAAGGTATTAACCAATAAAATACGTGACGCACATGTGTAGTATTCAATCCTCGTCCTAGAAAATTTAAAATCATTTATGCTTTTCTTTTCTTCTTAGTTTTCTATTTGTCTGTTAGATCCGTAGCAAAACACTCCTTCTAAGTCTGAGATTGCCATATAGCATTTGCCAGAGTGAATCTTGGCCTTTTTAGTTCTTGATCCTTTTGTCACATACAACTCCGTGGCAATCGCATAATCATATTTCGATTAGATCAAAGACATAGTTTTTTATATTGTAAATTTATAAATTTTTATTGTTATTGTAACTAAATTATCATATTGACGGAAGAAGGCTTTGATAATTAGTTATCTCAAGGTAATGTTGAAACTAATTTTTCCTTTTTTGTTTTTATTAATATTATGGGTTTACGTGGTCCTTTTATGTTAATTAATTTGTTTAACTTGAATCAATGAACGGAGACAAGAAAAGTCAGCTATCGTATAAGAATATATAGTGGCCACCATAGAGTAAACTTTTATATAGATTAAAGCAACATACATAATCTTCGTCGGTAGGCAGGGATCTAGGAAGATATGCTGCCTTTAGAGTCCACTCCTTTTTGTAATTAGCTATATATAATACCTGCATTTTTTTCTCACTTTCTGGCTATATGTATCATATCACTCTATATAGTGCTTCTTCACAGTAACACTAATCTTTGACCACTATATGCATATCTAACAATTATAAGGCAATCATTATCTCCATATGCATTGAAACTTTTCACCATCCAAGTATAATCATCCCCAGATCATAATCAACAAATATAAAGTCACTCCATCTTGCCTGCACCCACTCGGGCCAAGACTTTCTTTCTTTTTATTTAATTACTTTTCTACATATATATACTCAAAATTTTCTTCTGTTTTCCAAAATGAATATGTTAAAAAGGACGATGATATATATAATATATAATAGATTTATTCAGGAGAATATTTATATATATAGCCATGTCTATGAGGTTCAGGGGCTATGAATTGGACTAAATCTCTTGCTTGTGTACACAAAATATTTCAGTAGTCCTGTGATATAATGTGATGCTGTATAAAGTTGTGACAAGCAGTTCAAAAGCAGCAGCATCAATCTGGTGGCAGGATATGGGTCAGGAGATAATATTAGCTCTTGAATTAAGGTAGCATCAGACCCAGGTTTTATCATGGCATCAATTGAACATTAGATGATGCTGTCAAATTATCATTTTCCACTTCACAATAGGGCCAATATATAACATAGAACAGTCTATATGCATGTTTAATTGTATTGTTGACGCGGTACTCTAAGCTACTCTTCCACTTCCACAGATGATTTTTTTTTTCCTTTTTAAAATTATCCTCACAAGTACTTAATTTGCTTCCAGTTCTATCTACTATTAAACTTCTTTATATGTGCATGCATGTGCATAAATATGTCGACATCGATATATATATATATATATATACAGAGACACACATGCATGAGGAAGGACCCTTAATCCAACTGTTATTATACGTAATTGCGCATTAATAAAATATTTAATTAATCAGCACCATATAATTTTTTTTTTAAAAGGACGAGGGATAATTTTTCTCCTATTTCTAACTCAATTTCAAGCAAAATGTCTATCGTCTGTCGTTTCTTTCCCCATGTGAACTCTTCGAATTGAAAAACATAATGGGCCATCATCTCCCAATTCAATGAAAGACAAAACAAATGAATCATTCATTTAACAAAAAGTAATTAACCATTTCATGATATTCATAAACAAATTTTAATTAATTAATTGAAGGGACTAGTGCCATAGTCGTCTGCATTGACTCTTAAACAGCATATGCTGCTCTCCCTTTTCTCAAAGGTTGGCAAACTTAGCTGGAAAAAAGTTTTGTAGCCTGTGATCGTCTTCGCATTAATTAGTGTAATAATATTATTTAAAACAACTAATAAATGAATAAAAAATGAAATCAAGCAGTGTAGCTTTGTTAATTCCCTAACTTTTCGCTCGCACTTTTACCCTTGATGAGCTGTGGCCCTATTTTAAAAATCCCCTCATACTCGGTGCAGATTGATATTACATCAATTACATAAAGTAATAAAGCGAACAAATAATTAGCAATACATAACATAAACACGTGAGATATGTGTTTAGTTGCGTATAAACATACGACGCTGCTGCTGATGATAACTGACATGAATTGATAATGTTTCAAAGTAACTCTGGCAGTGGATTGGTGATGTCAATCTCACTGGTGAGGGCATAGTCTTATCCTGAGCAGTTCATGATATACAACACTATATAGATATGGATACGGCATTCCCAGTTGCACTGATTAATGCAGGCATGCTAATTAGCCTGATTCCATTTTAGCAATATGAAAATTAACTTGAAGATTGATGTCTCGATTAGAGGCTAGAGGTTCATTTCAGGTAATTCCTCAGAGTTAAGGGACTGAGCGGGTTAGGTAAAAGGATGAGGGTCTTGCTGTTGCTGGCCACAGTGAAATATGAAATATCCAATTTTGCAGATGTGAATGGTAGAAGAGGACAGAAGAAAAAAAGTCAAAACAAGCTCTAAACTAAAAACTGAGATTCGACGGACAAAGATATCCCTGTTGGCCCAGTGACATCATAATATTTTAATAACAAGAAAAATTGATGAATCGCTTTCGTTTTCCATGCAAACTTTCAAGATTCGTAATTTTCAGGTCGCTCGAAGAAACCTGTCCTTTGTCCTGACTCCTGAGGCCTGAAGCCTGAGGGCATGAGGCTGAGGCCCCCAACAGCCAACACTCCCCCCAGCACGTGCATGCACGCTCCCTGAGTAACGCTGTGACAGTATGAGAAATACTAATAGGAGAGTGGCTATGATATATCATATATGCTATACATGTTGCCACTTGGCACTTGGCACTTGGCACTTGGCTTTGGCTGGGTCAATGAGTTAAGGGGCAATGGCCATGTTCATTATGCATGTCTTGAATTGGTCAAACCTGCAAGTCCCATGACTTCTATCTACGCACCCCTTCAGGTGAAGCTAGAATTGCTTGCTTTGCTTCTCCTCCTTCAGTTCTGGTTTTATTTTTTCATTATTATATATATATATATATAGAGAGAGAGATATCTATGAATATGACATGCATAGACGATAGATAGATAGATAGATAAAGGGAGGGGTGGGTTGGTTGGTTGGTTGGTCATTAGTTGAGGAGTGTCGAGACCGAGAAGAGTTGAGATTCGGAGCAGAGAAATAATCAAGAGAAAGAGGTGGTCGTGTTTGGCTCTGAATTGCCTGTGGCTGTGGTCTCAGAAATAGGGAAAAAGGATGGATAGGGACCAATCAATCAGTCACCTCTTGCAAATTATAACAAATTGCAAACTGCATGCTAGCTAGGATTAATTTCCAACTTCCTTATCTTGACCTTCCTTCCTTTTTTTTTTTGTAGTTACTAGCTCTTACTGTCATACGTAACGTGTCATATTTATAGATTAAACAAAGAAACTATTTACTACTTGATTGCAAACTTCCATTTGTTTGATGAGGTTGGTAAAGATTGGTTTGCAACTTCGAATTTGAAATTAGCTGCCTGGCCAGTGGCATGAAGATATAGTGGATTGGCTAATTAATAACGAACCCTCGCTAACAAAACACTCCGGAGTCAAAGCAATGGTAATAATTTGGTGCTGTTGACACTTTGACAGCAATTTCGTGGTGTGTGTATATATATATATATACTTACGCCAATGACATGACACCATTCATCAGCTATCGGCAGTCCAAACAATTCATGATCATCAATCGGGGTTTTTGCCTTATTATATAATGTTAGAAGAATCGGTTTGATATGATTGCCATAAGTTTGACCTTTTTATTTTCAAAATTAATTTTTTGTTTATTGTTTCTGATAACCTCGTTGAAGATCATCTGAATGAGTTTTCATTGAGCAAACAAATCACACGACAATTTTAACGATAAATTGTTTAGTATATATGTATGTATTTCTGGTTGAATGTGTGTACATTATTTTCATAAATTTAAACACCTGCATTAACAGAACTAATTAACTACTTTTAGAAAGTGTGAGTTTCTATGTATAGAAAACGTAATTGTTGGTAAACTACCTGATCACCGATGCATGTTAATTATCTCACATTAACTAAGTTAAGCATATTTATGTTTAACTGAAGTCTACCTCTATTATACATTGCATGGTGTAATTTGAATAACATATATGACTTTTTTTTTAAACAAATGAGGTCTACAACCTGCCTTGGAGAGAAAGTTTAAATAAAGGCAAAGGGTCTCATTAGAATTTGACCATCAAACAATACCAAAAAAGAGTTGATTCCACTTGAGCTAATAAGACTCTTGGACGACATATATGACACTGTGTTATTGATTAATAGCGAAATTTTTACAGTGATAATAAAATAAATTTACATTTTTTTATTACAAAAAAGGTGTGAGGGATAGAAAAAATGTGGATTGGATATGCGTATTAAGAATAATTGAAGATGGTGTTTTTTCTTTCTGAGGTACATTAAAGATATTTTTGGATGAATTTTTATGTTAATTGAGACTAGGAGTCTCTTAAACCATTTTAAGATTATATCCCTCATATCAGCCTAATATATTTTGGAGAATCAAATAATCTAGAGTTTAATTTTTATTTAATATCAATGTAAAAAGTATTACACTATCATCAAATCATAAGTTATCAAATTATTAAAAAAGTTTGACTAAGATAATAATTACTTAAAAAATTAAATATTTAGTAATATGTGATTGGATGATAATGTAAAAAAAAAAATTTACATTAGCAGTAGATCAAAATTCAAATTCCAATACTCTAAGTGGCAACTTGAGATTTGAATCCTAAGTAATTAAGACAAAAGAGTATATTCTCTTTAATCATTAAATTAACCCTTTTTGAGTTTTGAAGAAGTTAGTACTTGACATATTTGATAAATCTTAATTTTTAAAAAAAATATTACTTTTTTTGTCATAAACTCATTCAATAAAATTTTGATTATAAATTATTTTTTAGTATAAAATAAACTAATCTAAATTTCTACTAAGTTACGGAATAGATTACTACAAATAGAGTTTTCGCACGAGAATTCCATAAAGGGCAGTTTCTTCATGGGCCCAATCTATTAGCTTGGGCTCTGGGATATAGGCCTTGTCGGACTAATTTTAAGCCTGAAACTATTCAAATCAGACCCAATTGTAGGCAACATTTTCGGTCCAAATCCGTTACCGAATTAAAGAATCATAGAATCTACTAGGGCCTAGTTAATAAAACAACTTCAATTTCGTAGCCCAACTAAATACAATTTGACATTTTCGTCAAATGGACGTCTCCACCAGTTTGTATCTACGTTGGTCAACGCCACAACAGCCAAGGATCCAACTCTCGCCAGCACAATGTTGATGCCACTGTGAGGACTGAGGGGTTCCAATGCTCGTCAACAGTCAAGAAGAACATGAAGAACAGATTGAGATTCTCCTGCGAAATCCACAATCATGGGGCCAAAATCCCAAATTTCACAATACCCATTTTTCCAATTCCTGTCATAAAACTAATTCTCCTAGCTCTCTGTTATTCCTTCGTCCCTGCATCTTCTTCAGCATCGAACCTCAAGCCCCCTCCTCTTCCCATTTTGCCCCTCCCCACTGCTTTCCAGCTCCAATGGCAACTTGGCAACATGGCCCTCTTCCTGCACTTCGGCATGAACACCTTCACCGACACAGAATGGGGTTCTGGCCGTGCCGACCCCACCATCTTCAACCCCACCAAGCTCAACGCCACTCAGTGGGTTCGAGTTGCCAAAGAATCGGGCTTTTCTCGTGTAGTCCTAACTGCCAAACACCACGACGGTTTTTGCTTGTGGCCCTCTGAGTACACCGATTATTCAGTGCGTTCCAGCAACTGGAGGAATGGGAAAGGCGATGTTGTTGCCGAGTTGGCCGCCGCCGCCAAGGAGGCCGGCATTGGCCTGGGACTTTACCTTTCGCCGTGGGATCGCCACGAGCCGTCGTACGGTAACACTTTGCGGTATAACGAGTTCTACATGGCGCAAATGACTGAGCTGCTCACTAGGTAATTGAGGTTAATCCTTCAAAGTGCGCTTAGAAATTCGATATGGGTTTCTTTGATTATTGCAGTAAATCCCTGAACCTGATTTGCTTTGACGAGTTCTCGTTTCCACCATATCATTCGCCTTTTCCATTGTTGTCAAAAGAGGGTTCGCTGATCTGGTACTTTTCAGAGTGTTTGTTCTTCAGATTCTTCTTATATTTGTCAGTAATAAATTTAGGACTTCGCAGTGGCATGTGCTTCCATAAAATTGATATTTAAGATGTTTATTATATTACCAGCCTATTCATGTTACTGCCTTACTAACTGGCTATGGTTCTTGAACTGTACCTGATTTTTATCGTTACGTGGTTGAGTTCTAGCATGTGTCTTAACATGTGGGTTTGAATTCTTATGTTTGGTTAACCTGACTGGATTCTTTATCCTCCTTATCTAAGATCCTGTGGAATCTTTGTTTCTTTGACAATGTAGCTGCTAATGTAAATTTTATTTTTAGATCTTAGCATTTTAATACTTGGTGGTGCATTTAAACCAGGTATGGAGAGATAATTGATGTCTTTTTGGATGGTGCAAAAGGAGAAGAGGAGAAGGACATGGAATATTTTTTTGAAAGTTGGTTTTCTCTAATTCATCAGCTCCAACCAGGGGCCCTTATTTTTTCTGATGCTGGTCCTGACATCAGGTGGGTTGGTAATGAATATGGTGTTGCTGGCTCAACTTGTTGGTCTCTCTTTAACAAGTCTGCCCTTGTAATTGGTAGCACTGACAATGATCGCCAGTGAGTTTTCTTTCATACTAACACTCCTAATATGACTTTTACTTTAAGAAAGAGTGGTTTATGATGTCCTTGTTTCAAATCATGTCTGGTTCAAAGATTAGTTTTATTATCACTCAGCATCATATAATTAATTGATTTCAGAGGATTCATTGATTTCAAATGAAGTTGTAGCACACTGGCATGTAAATTTCAGCCCTTAGTTCTTTGCTGCATATAACCATAGCAAGGCCTGAAACTCAGAACATATAGTTGAGCATAAATGCTCACACAATGCCAAATGAAAAATGCACTAGTGTCTGGGCCACTCAAAGGTCCTCTGGTTTCTACTAAGAGTAAGACAGATATTTATCAACGTTTTTTACATCCAACAGATACGAAGGACAGGGAGACCCAGTTGGTCATGATTGGTTACCTGCTGAATGTGATGTCTCTATCAGAACTGGTTGGTTTTGGCATGCTTCAGAACTTCCAAAGTCTGCAAGGAGTCTACTTGACATATACTATAAATCAGTTGGTCGAAACTGTCCCCTGTTACTAAATGTGCCACCAAACTCTTCAGGTCTTATTTCAGCTGAGGATCTCCAAGTGCTTCAAGAATTCAGTGAACTCCGGAGCATCATATTCTCCTACAATTTGGCTATAAATGCTCGTCTAAATGGCAGCAGCACACGAGGAGGAGTTCAAGATTCTCGTTTTAGTCCCTACAATGTTCTTGAAGAAGGTATAAACACTTACTGGGCTCCCGAGGAGAACCAATGTACTTGGATATTGTACATAAATCTTCCAGAACTAGTGACCTTTAATGTTCTGCAAGTACAAGAGCCCATTCACATGGGACAGCGGGTGGTAGAGTTTCACCTTGAAGCGTTGCACCAAGACGGTGTGTGGAAGAGAGTTATAAATGGCACCACAATTGGATATCAGAGGCTGTTACAGTTTCCAAAACTGAAATCTCAGCATTTGAAGCTCGTAATCGACGAGTCTCGAGCAGACCCATTGATATCATACTTAGGAATCTACATGGATCAAGTTACCATTTTGAGTGACATACCTGATAAAAAATTAGTGGCCCATTTCAATGGCAGTCAGGTTCTTCGCAGTACCACACACAATTCTCAAAGTGCTACGATGTAGACTTTTACCCCATCTATTGATTTGTAGATGTAAAATCTGAAGACATTTGATGTGGAAAATATGCATGCAGTTTTCTTAGCTCCTTTATAATTCCTTAAATATAGAGATAACTGGAAGAGTGTAAAATCATTGAATCGGCACCCTTTTTCTCTTATCTGGGTGCTAAGACTGCAGTTACACAAAT
Source organism: Castanospermum australe (assembly GCA_019955255.1). Taxonomy (NCBI): domain Eukaryota; kingdom Viridiplantae; phylum Streptophyta; class Magnoliopsida; order Fabales; family Fabaceae; genus Castanospermum; species Castanospermum australe. The sequence continues at coordinate 140,767 of NSJW01000323.1, read as the reverse complement.
GAGATCACAAATCAGGATACTGTAGCAACTCCTCTTATTTTTCTTACTTCCTAGGTGCTCCTTGTAGTGGTAGTTATTGTTCCTAGTTTGGTCTATGCACTAAAAATTGTTTAAGAAGTTCTCATGTTATTCTCTAAATTTGTCTTGGGTTCCATATGAATTTGAGTACACATGTCCTATCTAAAGCGGCAACCAGCTCTCATGTTGATCAATACAAGAATGGGGCAGCAAAAGACAGGAAATCTGGTTAAGAAAGGAATAGTTAGTACAGAACATCATCATGCGATATCAACGTCGTTCATAATTCACAATATCTTTTAGATGTCGTCCTCTGTGGTGGCAGAAGGTTACGACTAATTCTAAAAGGCCAGAACTCTTCGGCACTTCATACATGTTCTGAAGATATTCTCTTGGAGATGGATCCAATACACTCTCCCGAGATGCAGGATAATAATTAATATATACATGCGGGGATAAAAGTGTGTTCAAGTGAGTAAGCATCAAATCATTCAGAAATTGTTAGCCAAAAAAAAAAAAAAGAAAATCATTCAGAAACTGAATCGTCCTTGTTAATTGAAGCATGGTCGATATAAGGGGATCAACGATGGTGAATCCTCTTATTCTTCTTCAATTTACAACTCTCCACTTATATTCAACTTTTATTTATTTAAAATACTATTTTTTCAGCTTGCACACTTGATAAATAAAAACTTAATTACAAATATTTTTATAAAATGCGAATGAGCTTTTAACTCAATTGTTGGTCCCAGTTTTTAAAATTGAAGTAGTGATTTAAAGGTTCATCCATTCTTCTCTCTTACTCAAGTGCTTGTAATTTTTATGTAACATTACAAAAAAAATTAAATAATGTCACACATTATTTATAGTAAAATTTTTAAAGTTTTTAAAATATTTTAACAAAATTTTTTAAAATATTCAATTTTTTACATTTATAGTAAATAAATTCTAAACCTTATTATTAATAAGTGATTACCTGTGTAACTTATGAGAGATCTGAACTATTCAGTATAGTAATATGTGAATATTTACGAATTTTTTAAGTCTCAGGTGATAAGTTTTACTTATAATATCATAGATATAAATTTTAACGAGAATATTTTATAAGGAGTAACACCTGTGGTATTTTAACCCAAGTTAAAAAAAGACAAGAAAGTGACTGGAGGGGGAGATGACCCTTCTGCTTCTCTAGCATAATCATCCTTTCCGAGTGATCGTTCAAAATCGAGATTCGGTAAGTCGCAAAACGAAACGAGGATGAGGAAAGGAGGTAGCTTTTGATTGCCCAGACAGGCAGAGAGACCCGTAGCAAACAAATACTATGATGGAAGAAGAACATGGTGATGATAGAGCAATGACACTGACATGCACGGTTTTAGCCATAGACCACACCAATTTCTGTTACAGAGCCTGCGCGGTTTGTGAAAGGAATTTTCCCGAACACCCCACCACTTCTAATGGGCCTTCTTCCCTCTGCAAATTCTGCGACTTCAAAACCTTCAACCCTGGCTCCTCCGGTTCCAAGAGACTATTTCGAATCCTGGTCAGTAAGAGAGGAATCCTGTTTTTGTGGTCCTTTCCTTGTAAATAATAACGTTGTGGGTTGTTTTGCAGATGTCTGTTGCAACAGACACGGAGGTATTCACTGTCATTTGCTTCGATAGGGTTGCCAGGGTTCTGTTTGGGTGCTCTGCGGATGAGTTTTTTGACTTTGCCAAGCTTCACCCATTTTCTGGTAATTTCTACTATTTTGTTTGGAGTTCCTAAAGGCTCGACGGTCTAGAATGACCATCATAGATAAGAGACAACAGTTTATGCTATGAAAGATTCTAGTTTTTTCCTGCATTCGCCTTTGAACCTTGTTTGAATCAGCTTGTCAATGCCACCACCATGGAGAACCACTAGCAAGTGGCAATTGACTGGTCCTTTTTGTTGTGGATTGCCTTTGTGCTGCAGGCGTCACTGTAAATGAAATTCTGGAGGGAGAGATGTTCACAATGACTCTATCCAAACCAACGAATGGCAATGCACAAAATCTGCGAGTTGCATCGGCTGTTCCTTTGAGCTCTGCATTTCGGCCGGCAATTGTGGTTTTGAGAGAATGCTACGGATCACCAGATGGTTCATAGTCACAACGTAATTTTGTTTCTGTTTTATCATTTAATAAATCCTCATACTCCATAGATATGTTTCGACAGTTTGGTAAAGAGTTAAGAGTCTGCTTGGTTGAGGTTGAGTCGAGAGTTGGTGGGAAGTGAGATTGTGAGAAGGTGAGAATTTTGGAATAAAAATCACTTACACTTGTCTGGTATCACAAAAAAAATAGGATGGTGGAAAATAAAATGTAGGTTATTTTCACTGCCTGCAATTAACTTTGGTTGGAATTCATTTTCACTCTTTCTTTAATTTTCACCTTTCCTCTTTTCACCTATACAAACAAGCAGACCCTCTGTCTAAACCTTGGCATATGAAAAACAAATACAAGCTCCATTTCTCTTATTAGTAGAAGACTTCAACTTGAGTTTACTTGTTTAAATGTGTCCATGCTGAAATTTCCTTTTCTCATTATACAGCCTTTTTGTTTTTTCGTGTGTTCTTTAGCCATATTTTATTGCCAATTTATGACGTAACTAATGAATGAAACCCTCGTCATTCACTGGGGATCATGCAGAATATGTTTGTTAAAGAATTGAAATTTGCTTGCATAAAATCAAATACAAAGTACACGATTTATTAACAGGTGTAGAATTTTTGCTCCAAATCGTTCCATGCACAGTGCTCTAGAGGGGGCTGGTTTTGGTTTTGAGCTCCGAGTGCATCATTTAGGAGAGAGATTTTCTCCTCTCCTTGTTATGGTCAGTTTCCCTTGCATCCAGCTTCTTAGCATCTGGAGTGCAGCTTTTGGTTGATCCATAGGGACCATGTGCCCAGCCTCATTTACCTGTTGGTTTCACAGAAATAAAGTTACCAAAAGTGGAATTAACTATATCACGCTCAGGAACACACTCCTGATTCCCTGTACACAAACCTTGAGGAAAGTGAGAGGTCCGTGGCTTTTCAGCACTCCTGCTTCTGCACCATCAACCAAAAATGGGACTGTAGGGGATGCCCCAAACTCTTTTTGACCTGACCACTCCATGGCATGAACCCACCTTGAATTCCCTGCCCAATGAGAAGCACATTAAGAATGCTAACTGACACAGTTTTTCCCACAAAAGCAATTTGGGTTCCAGATGAATCGAGTAGGCTTACCAAGCCAATTGCATATGAGATCTTCTTCTCCAGCATACACAAGCACCCTGATTCCATCCTCAAGAAGAGCAGGAATACCCACTTCAAGATTTCGCATCCAGTCCTGCATCAGAGCATCATACACTATGCTACTGCATGAAACGAAGTCCAAGTCCCCAACACCTAAAGCATCCCTCACTGTCTTCTCGTTTAAGAATGTCTCCACCTTGGAGAAGTCATAACACAAATCTCCCTCACATGTCTTTCTAATGTCGTAGTACTGCAGTTCGCATATCAGAATGCATTAAGACTAAGTAAACTCGAACTGCATTATTTTCATATAATCTTTCTCATACAGCTAGACTGATGTAAAAAAAAAAAAGTACTGTTCTTCTATGATCTCTTACATTAATGTTGCCAAGAATGGACAAGATCTGATTGAATATGTCATTGCAAATAAATAACGCAGAGACGCAAGTTTCTCCACTTTCAGTACCTGACAATTCAAAAACAAATTGAGAGTGTCAATGAACAAAAATCACATGTGATTAGCGCAATAAATTGGTAAAATTTTGTCCAATATGATTTTCGAAGAAATATATGAGTGAAAAGGGAAATGAACTCGGAAGTTATACCGCAAGTTTTTATGGCCTGCTCACATGGTGGCACCAACTTGTTGATTCTGTCATAATCAGCCTTTTTAATCAATCCCCTGCCTAATGCATAGTCTGTATATGCTTGGTACTGAATTCCAGGATTTGTTAACCCATTACCAATAGCAAAACCCTGTTTATTATATGGGATCAAACGAATCAATGCAAGCAATACAAACCAATTTATTAACCTCTCATAGTCATAGTAAAAATTATGAGAGCGCAGACCTTGAGATTTATATGAATTCCTTGTTTTGCTTTGTTTCCTTGGTTAACCCGGGATGCAAAAGCTGGAATGTAGTGTCCAGCGTATGATTCTCCAGTAATATAAAAATCATTCTTAGCGAACTGAGGATGCTCCTTGAAAAATGCCTGTCATTATATATGTACAACGGCAGAGTTTAACATACAATTTGTACTTTAGATGATATGTATCCATCTTACATTTTTAATTTATGTATAACTAACCATGGGTGAATCCAGTTTAACCACTAAATATGAATGGTTAATACGGAGTAAACGCGGTTAATTCATGTGATAAATGATTAATTTTAATATAGTTGTTGTGAAATTATTCTTTAATCACTTGTTAAATTGAATTAACTACTTATTTTTAATGTGTTAGAATAGAGAAATATATTTCTCTACAGGTTAACAAGCATCTCTTATTTAGGGGAAAGGAGGGATGCTACATTACCTGCAAGAAGTCATACAAATCATTGCTAACGCCCCCTTCATCATGGCGAATGTCACTCTTATCAGAAGTATAGCTGAAACCTGTTCCAGTGGGTTGGTCTACAAATAGAATATTTGAGGCCTACAAAATGAGAAAACACCGTATTGATGCCAATAAGAAAACAAAGTTGGTGTAACAACTTGATTCTCTGAGCTAGCCATTGCATATAGTAAGCGTGGATAGGGATAAACATAATAACTTATTCTTTTTTTTTTCCTGGGAGACACTCTGCATGGAACAAATTCTGAGCATAGCTAAATAGAGAAAAGTTGATAGAGTTGATTATATGCGAGTGGGAAGTGGGAACTGATGTGAGAAAAACACATGGGGAATTGATAGCTACCTTGTCCCAGCCATAGTCATTCCATACTAGAGACAAGTTCTTGGCAAAGTGAAAAGGACCATTCTCGTAAAACAAAGCTAGTTCACTGCTGCACCCTGGTCCTCCAGTCAACCATATGACAACCGGGTCATCCTTGCTGTTGCGGGATTCAAAGAAAAAGTAGAACATCCTGCAAATGATAGAGAAAAAAATATCATTCAATACAAATCAGGACCACATATTTGCGCCTCATTACTTACTAAAATATAAAATTTATTAATAATTTAAAATATGCAGCCGCTGCATTATTAACCAACCTAAACCAGTACTATCTATGGATAATAAATTTAGGATGGTTGAGATTCAAGCACAACGATATAACTTTGTGAAATTATATTAGCTGTGCCTGTGATGATAGCATGCATATGTTGTGTCAAAAGACATGCTGCTTGTAGGACAATAATTTTTTTGTTCTTTTAAGATCTGTGGTCAATTAGCAAATATCAGAACTAAAAATAAATTTTGACTTGTGAGTAAACCAAGATTCCAATGACAGCTTTTTGTGAAAAAGAATAAAGGGTTGGAACAATCATTTGGCCTTTGACCATCATAAAGAATCTTTTTTGGCAAATCTCTTTAATTCATTACACGACATTCAATTATAATAGCTAATGAGAAATTTGACTTGGGTTTCAATCATTTAGATATGCTTTTAACCAAAATATTCTTTGTCTTGAAACTATTTTACTTTTTCTAGATATCTGAATATCTTGCCACTTTGCCATTCCTGACTTGACTTTACTCTGGATATAGAGCAGTATGCAAACTAAATAACCCCTTGAAATCACAGAAAATAACTGTCTCTAGAACTTTCTTCCTGAATCTGATGACAGTCATTCTGGACAGACGAAAAGCAAAGAAATTGGCAAAACCCAATTTAAACTAAAATTTATGTCAGAGTTGACATGTTTACCTTGCAGCTTTGGAATGAGGAAGCCGATAATACCCTGCATGGTGACCAAGTTCTTCAACAGAAGGCCCAGGAACAGCAAGATTAGGGAATTTAAACTTCTTCTCCACAATCTTTCCAGGGAGAAAATCAGGGTCACCCACTGGTGTGTTGATTGAATCTATTGGGAAAAGGTTAAGCCCTCTTATGAGCTTTTCTGCTTGTAGTTTTGGGAGGTTGGCTTTTGAAGACAAGCGAAGGTCATTGCTGGTGGGGCGAGTTGCAGAGGAAAAAGAAGGTGAAATGAAGAAGATGAGCAACAGAAGAGATAGAGAGATTCTGGGGAAGCTTGACGATGATGCCATGTTGTTTACCTTGGTGGAAAATGTGTGGCAATGGCTGTGAATTTATAGTGCTCGCTATGCAAAGTGCTTTTCAGTCTAATGGAAAGGTGGAGTACGGGTGGGTTAACGGTCTCCACCACTTTTCCGCTTTTTAGTATTTTAAAATAAAGTTAAAATGCAAATTGCTTCAAATAACTTTGTAATTAATTATTAAAATTGAAACGAGAAGAATTATTTATTGTGTATAAAAAATTTAAATGCGTTAATTATACAAATTAAAGTAACCTGAAAATATTTGTTGAAGAACCAAAGTTAAGATTCTAATTTATATTTTAACTCTAAAATAATTTGTTTTAATTACTTTACAATCAAATACCACCTTCATTTGTATATTTTTTTATTTCTCTTTTTACTTCTCTTTTCAATGTTTTTTCCACTTTTGCAAATTCTGATATTGGTGACTACTAAAATATTATTCTATATTTATTCTAATGCATTTTTTATTCTGTAGAATCTACCATGAATGGCATTTTAAAAAACTTTAAATCCTTAATGACGATTTGATGTTATTCCTTTGGGATCGAAAGAATATGACATGAGTGTGAATCCCACCGTTATTTAATTCAAAAAAGTTATGTTTTCATTAATCGTGATGAATTTATATCCTTTAAAATACACTCGATACTTTAATTATAAATTAAATTATATTTATCTTCATCCTTAAAAAGCATTGAACATTGAAATTATTATTAAATGTGACAAATGGATGGACTTAGATTGGACCACTAATATATGAATAAAAAATAAATTAATAATTTATTTAAGATCCATTAAAATTTGTTAAAATATCTAATCTATTAATAACTTATTTTAATAAATAAATATCTAATCTATTCATTCTCAACTAAATATATATAGGCTTCTTCTATATTCAAATATATTATATTCTTCAAACTATATAAAAATTTATTAAATATTTAATAAATATTTTAATTAGCTCATTAACTCTTTATTTATTAAAACTAATACAATTCATCTAATCTATTAAATATATTATTATAATTAGATGAATTGAATTATATTTAAATATAAATAATTAGATGGGTTATGAATTCATAGATCTAATGGTCATCTCTAATTAATACAAATAATATTCTTTAAATGCGAAACCTATGAGATTAGCATATGTTGTTAACATGTGTCCTCTATGTTTGCAGACAGTATTACACATTGAGATTATCATATCTTCTTAACATGTGTCCTCTGTGTCTGCTGAAAAAAATGCCATTTTTTAAATATCATATTAAAGAATATTAAATATATTAATTTTAAAAATATATTTTTAAAGAAATTAAGTATAATTTAAAAAAAATTCACTACTTATTTCAAAATTAATTGTAGAAAATGTGGAGATGCTCAATGATATGATAGTATCCACAAAGATTAACAAATCATTTGAGGTGAGATTAGTTTAACAAAACTTGTAGTAGATTTAACCTCACTCATTGCCCGTGATGATATTAGACTAGAATGGCATATATGGTGTACGACGTTATTGAAAACCTTAACGTCCTAAACTCCCCAACCATAATTGTAATCAATTTTAAGTTTGGTCCTCAATTACATTGGAATTAATTTGTTAGACTAATGCCTAGTGCTAGTTAGTTTAGTTGGTTGAAGGATTTTAGTTGAGATTCTAAATTCCTCGTATGCTTAGTTGAGTAACATCTTTTTATAGAGCTTGCTCCTTTGGAATCATAGACATATCTTTACTATTATATTGTTTAAAACAAAAAAAAAATAAAATAAAATGAACAATATGTAGATAACACTCCAAAATCATTGTAAGATACTTGGAAATTAGAATGAGGAATATATATGATTTTACCAACAAAAAAAAAGAAGAGTGAGGAATATGGCGTATACATTTTTTTTAAGCCAATTAATAAGTATGCGATTTCATTACTCAAAAGCAAGGGATGGATGACCCAGTCAACAAGTCTTGGAAAGGGTTGCCTTCTCCCCACGTTGTTCAGATTGTAGGATGAATAATTGGAAAATAATGAAATGGGCTCTGTCTAATCTATACATAACTATGATAGAACAAATCCCTTACTGTTTACGCTTTTCATTTGAATAAACAATGGTTTACTTGCTTTTTCGGCTAAAAACGTACTCAACGGACAACGTTTTGAAAAACAACTTTTATTCCAAGGCTTTGTTCCGAAAACACTTATCTCGTGCTTAATTTGTATATCACTATATCAACAAATGTTATGTAGATATAAAATATAATCTTAAAGATGGAAGCATTTGAGATTAATATCCACAATTCTTATGCAAATGCAATTGTATTTTACGTTATTTTTTCTCTAGGAAACATTATGGCATACTATAACCATTTCTGAGGTTCTGTATTTTGTGAAGCTAGTAATGTAGCTTAAGAAAGTGTTGCGTGTAAGATATGATACTGGTGCCTTAATCTGAAAGAAGACAAAGTTCGTTTCAAGTGCCCCACTTTTTGCCCTTACACATAACCCTTAAACCCTTTTTTTTATTGTTGATATTGGTTGTCACTCTGGGTGTTCTAATTGAGTGACGTACAAGATGATCAACATCTTCAGAATTCAAATAGACCGTGTGACCTTGACCTACCCTATTCATCGTTGTGTATCAATGTGACAGAAAATTTATAAAAAAATTTTGCTACTTTAAACAGTACTTTCTTGATCAGCTATCAAAATTTCAAAAAAGAATATTATTTTTATATCAATAAATTATTACCATCACTCACTCATCTAAATCTTCACTTATTTCAGTCACTTGGGAAAAAAACAAAAAAAACCCCAACTTAGAATTCCTAGACCCTTTTACATATGCCTTTTCGGCCTCATTGTCGTTGCTGGGTCAGGGTCACAAACAAGAAATCGCAAATGGTTGTTGCTACAACAGAGCAGCTACACTCTTGTGCGTGAAGGCCCAAACTACAGTTTGTGATCAGCACACGATGAGAATCAAGAAGCGTCACTCACACCTTGTCGCCATGGGATAATTCAAGAATGACATGACTTACATTAGTGAACCCAACTTTGTTTTGTTTTTGGGTATCATCTTCGAACGGTTGGACCCAATTGTGCCTTTTGATTGTTTTTTGTCGTTCTTATTAATCTTTAATGGGTCAGAGTCAAAGAGACACGATCAGCAGAGGACGGTTTCCAGTCCCTCTCTGTGGTTTCTGATGCAGAGAGGTTGAAGAAGAACACAAGATTTGGGTTATCTGCTCTGCATTCCGTCATTAGGAGGTCCAAGTTTGCTGCCTGTGATGGCTAATAATTTAGAACTCACGCACGGTAGTCTTAGCAAAGATGAAGACATTGAAAAAAAAAAAAACCCACAAGTTTTAGTGGGTACTTGCGTCAAGTTTGTTTGCACTTATCCTCGGATGCGATAGTTCACATCAGAAACGAGTAAAGCATTAGATTCTTCTGAAAACGCTAGACTTTGAGTACTAGATAATTATGTGCTTGTTTTCTTCAATAGGAAAGAGGGCCAAAGCCACTAACCGTAACGTACGAGTATTGGAGAATTGTTCTTGATTTCTTCAAAACGAGAAAGAGAGAGGCTACTAACGGTAACGTACTCTTATGGCGTAATAGAAGTCTAAGGCAAATTCAGACACGGTTTATTATTTGATCAACTTGAGATCTTTTTTAGCCAACAATGTTATTTGCATATCATTTTTATTAAACCATTCTTGCACTCTTTATTTTTCAAGTAATAAAACAAGAAAAACATACATTTTAACATACTATTTCTCTATCTTTTTTTTTTTTTTCCAAACAAGGTGTAAGTAATGATGTGAACAAAGTGGAGTGCAACAAACATATAACTTTTTTAGCAGTGATTTATAGGGCTGATTCAGATCCTCTAGGATTTCAAGAATTCTAAAAACCTCCGTTCCATAAGTTGCTGATTAATTTAATCCCATTCCCATGCACCCCACCCACCCAGGTGGGTAAAAGAGCCCCTCCAGATTTTATGAAATAAACCAATTTTTGCTTAATCCTAATTTCAAACACTGCACAACAAATGAAATCCCAACCATGGATAAAGTATGATCTGCGCTTCGTCATATAGACTTAAAAAATCTACTTGATAGATGCTCTTTCAAGAACTTCAGTGTAATTACTAATTTACATACAGCACTGCCCATCCCAGTAGTAATTTTGGTTGTAGTTTTTTGCAATCTAAATATATGAAAAATAGAATACAAACCTGTCAACATCTCTGTTATAATACAGCAGGGCCCAAGACTATAACCGTGTTTATGTCCTGACTTTGGCAAGTCGGGCCCTTATTTCTTCCATCTCTTCCTCATCATCAACACCCTCTGCTATGGCTTCTTCCTACAAATAATAATATAATCCATAATTAGTTTAACTCCGAGTAAGAAAAGAGCCCTGTTACAAGGGAAATGAATTGCATATACCTCCTCTGAGGCTCCAGCCCTTTGCGCCGGTTGCTTCATCCTTTCTTTCCTGACAGCTTCTGGAAGCTGTGCGGCTGTCTCGCCAGCTATTGCTGTCAAGACTTTATCTACTTCTTCTTCTATCTCATCTTCTATGTCCTCAGAATCTAGTGCTGTGTCAACAGCATCATTTACTACCTCCTCAATCACTCCGGCCTGACAAAGAAATATGTAAAGTACTTATCAATCAGAAAAACACATCCTCAAAATCCACATATTGCAATACATATTTAAACACGTGTAATACTCTCATTTCATCAAAATTAGTAGAAACAAATAACAAAAGTTGAAACTTAAGGTAATTAAAACTGACAGATAATGATTCAGTCTAATGTCATTACATTACAGTATTTATAGTGAACGAATGGTAACAAGATTTGGGATTGTCGTATCACCATCAATATAAAAATACCAACAAATCACAATCATATTCAAAATGAAAAATTGTCCAATATACCAATATGATTTAATAAAAGCATTCACCTCTTGTTAATCAGAGGACTGAGAACTGGAAGCATAAGTAGGCCAATTGCACAAGCCTAAGTTGAAAGGGGTCTTCAATAAAAGTATTGCAGCATACCTTCGTCATTTCTTTGCTGAACTCTTGCATTGTCACAGCCATGTCAGCAGACTTCATGAGGTTATTGACAAGCTTCATAACCTCAGCACTCTTGGATAAATGTCCCACTGTACGAGCAATTGCTGCAAAAGCAACCAAAATCATGAATTTCAAAAGAACAAATTCTAAAAGCTTGAATCTGTCATGATGACTCATTGCAAAACAATTCACATCCAAACCAAGAAATGGCTAATCTAATTATCATACTCAATTATTCAATAAAAACAGTTGAAGTGAAAATATTATATGTACATTAAACTATTACAAGAGATAGCCAAAGCATACTTATTATATAATGACTAAATATGCATAAGCACCACAGGCAAGTACATGTACATGTTTTGTCACAGTAGAGGCACTGCATCAGAAAATACAAAAATATTGGAGAAAAGAGAGCTGACCACACAGTACTTGACTTTACCCTGCAAGGTTCTTGGGTTTGGTCAGTGATAACTGACAATAGGTTTTGAATGAGTAAAATGTCTTCAAACAACCCCTGCCCAAAATACTACAAGTAATATCAATGTAATTTTCTAACTGAAGTTCCTCTAGGCCAAAGATAGACATCTTGCTCAATTTCTGTTTCTAAAAAAAAAGGTATTCTCCAACTTAATCATAATACATGAACTCTGAATTAAGATTATGTTTATTAGGGGGCTCATCAGTAATGGTTTCGTATACAACATCACTCCATAGCAAAGCAGCCTCCAAATACAGCAAGGTAATCAAACAAACTTAACAAGATCTATCAATTGCAGTGACTAACCAAAACAACATTTCTTGCCAATCCATTCAAAGCCATGTTCACCAATTGTTAGTCTTGCTTCAATGCTATTGCCCATGAAAGGTTTAAAATAACCCTCATCCACCCTTCCCCCTATCTGTTTTGGTTTGAAGCCTTTACTCAGCTTATAAATTGCACTGATCAATTTTCTGGCTTGTGAGAATACCATAATGATGCAGGACAAAGTGAGCATCAATTACAATAGTGTTTGATTTTTTATTATTTTAATATCTTTTCAAATGAATTATTTGTAGGGAATTTATTTATTTATTTTAGGTAAATTTTAGGTTGTCATGGTAGAATTTGAGTCATATTAGAACACTATATGGATTAGGAAAGTCCTAAAAGATTTCATACTTGCAAGTCAAGTTTTGTTATGCCTATAAAATGGCCAGCTATTAGTAAAATCAGATGCCACTTATATTTTCACTTATCAATAATATTCCAAGGACTTTCCATGTTTTCTGGTAAATTCTAGAGTTTCTAGAAGCAACATATAATCTTTTTTTGCATAACCAAAAAAACTGATCATCAATAAAGTCAATATTGTTGACAAATATACCTGTGTCATAAATCACTTAACCAGAGGGATTAAAGACAACTAAAGATTTTCTGTTAAGCATCTTACAACTTGTATCAAGCACAAGTAACTAACTTGGACTAAGGTTTTGATTTATTATGTGGCAAAAGTAAGTTAAGGCTAACAAAACTTGGAACAACCTACCAACACTCTCTCCAAGGTGCATTGATATCGAATTCAATTGTGCCTTATTTTCATGAAGACGGTTCACTGTTCTCCTGGATCTCACAAGTTCCTTAGCTAGTGCCTGCAAATAGCACACATATCACAAGAGGGAGAAAATTAAGAATTTTACAGATAGATATATTTATATTTTGAACATTTTAAATCCCAAAAGAGAAAACAAATCACTGTTTAAAAGGTTACACTAGCACAAACCAAAAATAGAAACTTCTAGTTTAGCCACATAACAATCCAGTTCTGCTCTCAGTGCTTGGGTATCCCTATCTAAAAGTTTACATTCAGCATAAAGAAGATAAATGTTATAAGACTTCATATTCCAGGTTTTTCTCTCATCCAATCTCCCACCTTCCCTCTTCTGGAGAGCTAGGGTGAATGACAAAAGAATACATTGCTTCTGTTTGTTATTATCTTAAGCATTTGGTTCTTGGTTAACCAACAAATGCAACTTCTTGCATGGCTTTTATAGCAAAACATCTCATAAAAAGACACATTATCTCCTCCATAAAATGTGATGAAAATGGATTCTAGACATGAAAACACTCTTTTGTTAAGATTAAGATCATATGAAACCAAAAAAATTTGTTCGTGAATATGGTTGGTAAAATCTTGTTCCTGTCATTTCTTTGAAGCATATAGAGCATACCTAGGGTCAACTGTGCTCAGCTCAAATAGTTGGCTGTGAAACATTCGTTAGAATGCCTAGGTTCAATACCCAAGTCCAATATACCAAAATAAAAAAACAAGCTTTAACTAAAATATCTAGACAATGACTTTTAAGAACTAGAGATAAGAGACTTGCTCAATAATGACATTAGGAAAATAAAATCACAACTAAATACTGTTTTTTTTTTTTTTAGGATTTGGATCTGTAGCTGTCACTGCAGATGCAGTGGGAGAGGGGGAAAAGCGGGCTCATTAATTTCATTTCTTGCTCTCCCCACTCTGCAGCAGAGTTGAGCCCAATCAGTAATCAAAAACTCAAATCAATAGCTAAAATGGTCGAGATGAAGAAACTAATTAAATGTGAATGGCGAGCGTCGCTAGCAACCTAATGGAAAATAGGATCCTAGCTTCCTTTCCACTTTTCTCTTGCCCCAGCAAACACGTACATGGTGATCACGATTCACACACATTTCTCTATCCCTCAAACTCAGTCGAATTATTGCATGACATTGCCACAACTATCTCACCGGCACTAGCAGCAGTAAATCAACAGTGAAGAAACAAAAACAACGGCACTATAAGTCACTAAATACCTTAGCGGAGCCCATGTCGTTCCTCTTCGCTGCTTCTCTTATGGCCTTCTGTACATTTTTTTCTTCTCTCTGTATATCTGATTGAAACCCAAAAACACAAATTAATCATGATCATATAAGAAAAATAAATTAGGGTTTTGAAACACAATAAGAGATTACCGCGGGTTTGGCGTTCAATGTTCCGACACTCCTGGCGAAGCCTACGCTGCCAATCTCTCAATAGCTGCTGTGGATTTGGCTTTGGCTTCAGAATATTTATCACCTTCTCCATTTTTCAGTGACCTCAAAACAAAAACGAGCTGTGAGAGATTGGAAGGAATGGATTTACACACAAAGGATCAAAATCTCTTCTTGATCAATCAAAGAGGATTATTCGATTTTGCTCGTAAGAGTGCAAAACCATCCGATTCAGGAACAGGAACAAGAATAGGAAGTCTCCGAAGTCCGAACACCCACCACCATCTGCTTGGGCTTGTGATTCCCTGCTGCTTTCCCATTTGCTAGTACTCACTGTAGTCCTGAGTAAATTTCAGCCAAAGAAAAAGATTTATTAAAATATATTGTGAAGAATAATTTTTTTTGAGTAAATTTATTTTTATTTATTAAAAGATATATTATTTATTAATTTATTTATTAAAAATTAATTTTATCAATTCACTCTTTTAAATTTTAAATTTTTTATAAATTTTATTTTTTTATTCTTTTTAATTGTATTAATTTAATTTCTTAAAAAAATTAAATTATTGTAAATCTAAAATTGAAAGATTAAATCGATAAAATTAATTTATAAAAAAAATTTATAAATAATATACTTTTAAAAAATTAAAATTATATTTTACTCTAATTTTTTTTACTTTGATTGTTCTTAAAACTGGTATCATTTTTTAAATAATTATTTTTATAATAAAATAATTATTATTATAATAGAATGATGATAATATATATCAATTATTATATAAGAGCACTAACAGATTATTCAATTATAATAATTATTAGAGTAAAATATATTTTTAATTTTTAAAAATATATCATTTATTAATTTTGTCTTTTAAAAATTAATTTTATCGATTTAGTCTATCAAATTTCGAATCATTTCATAAATTTCATCTTTTTGCTCATTTTTAATTTTATCAATTAGTCTCTTAAAAAGACTAAATTGTTATAAATCTGAAAATTTGAAAAAAAAAATTAAATCTATAAAATTAATTTTTTAAAAAATAAAATTGATAAATGATATATTTTTAAAAAATTAAAATTATATTTTATTCTAATTATTATTTTGCATTATGTAAGTATGCAATATAAAGTACTATTTTAGTGCTGGTGGTTACTAATAGTATAGGTTCGAGTATAAGAGTTTGAATTTTTTAAAAATCGACTTCAATAGTAGAAATTTAATTTTGCACCTGTTTCAGCACCTAACAACATTTGAAAAATTAGTCTCTCACCCACTAAAAAAAAGTACTATCTTAGTTGTGAAATTCTAGAAAAAAAAATAATATTAGTCATTGGATAGACAAAGCATTTAGCATGTTTGCATGGGATATGGCACTTGCAAATGCAATAATAATCTATTTGTGCTCTTTGAATCGTGTATTATGTTTCGGATGGAGGTAATTTTTTTAGGCTGGCAATAGAGCAGGTAGGAGTAGGTTTTTGCACAACTCGATCCTGCCCCACGCTCTTTCAAATATAACACAACTTGTCTCTATCCGTCTTGTAGGTTTTGAGAATCAAAATTTGAACTTGTCCTTATTAAAATATTTGAAACCTGCATCCTACCCTCTCCACTTCGTACTTATGAATATTTTATATAAATTTATACAATAATTAATCATAATTTAAAATTTTAATTATTATTTTATATAAATTGTATAACATGTTTAAGAGAGCTTACTTCCACTAATTTTATTTATAATTTAAGCAAGTAAATTAATATAATAATTTTTAAATTATTGCATATTTTCAATAAAATTTAAGTATATCCTACCCTATATCAATATACAACCCTAACTTGCCCCTAGATCTAGCGGGAAGGATAAAAAACCCGCACCATGTGGAGCAAGGTGAGTTGAGTACCTTATCTATATTGTCATTCCTAAATTTTTTTCATTGATTATTGAGCGGCACTCTTTACCTTTTCGGGTTTTCTTTGTCCAAATGACGCATGAAATCACCACCCCTTCAGCTACTTTTATGCTCTATTGGTTTTTCAGTAACATCTGTTGTATGCAAGGGCTTTTGAGTTGAAGATGATTGAATTTGGGAACAAGAAACAAGTTTTCGACTGGGTGAGTCAAGGTTGTGAGTTTTTGAAAGTCAAAGGCTTAAACAGAAGCATTAGTAAGTGTTCCTCTGTGCTTTCATGCCCTTCTCCTTTGCTTGAAACCAAAATAACCAGCCATCGTAGATTCTTATCCCTATCGTGA
Source organism: Castanospermum australe (assembly GCA_019955255.1). Taxonomy (NCBI): domain Eukaryota; kingdom Viridiplantae; phylum Streptophyta; class Magnoliopsida; order Fabales; family Fabaceae; genus Castanospermum; species Castanospermum australe. The sequence continues at coordinate 124,135 of NSJW01000323.1, read as the reverse complement.
AGGGAATAAGGTGGTGAATTGGTTGGCTAATTATGCATATATATTCTCTTTTTCTGTTCACCTCCTAATTTGTAAATAATGGGAACAGAAGGACATAACTTTTTCAAAGGAAATTTAGATCAGAAAGCGATATGTAAAACCTCATAGATTAGCCAAAGGACACTCCTGCATTGGGTGCAAGTTAGGGCACCATCAACCTGTCAACAAGGCAGCCAAGGCTTATAAGTACAAAGGGCCATTATCAGTTCGTCCATTGCAAAAGACATTCACTTCTATAGAAAATAAAAGTTTCTTTGAATTTGATCACTATGCCTCTGAGTTTTTAATGGATGTAACATCTGAGTGTTTGTATCTGATAGTAAGCTTTTGAAGGAGCCTGATGCTTGAGTACTACTAGCTTTTGCTGGTTTCTACATACAATAGCATGTTAAAAAAAAGCTGATTCACCCGCTTCAAGGCACACAATTAAGCACTTGTGATGTGGTATTCAGGATTCAGGACATACAGTGTTCATAGATTCAAATCCCGTCGCATTTGCTAGATTGGAGATTTGTACTCAAAATATAAGGTGAAAGCAATATTCGACAAGCAAATTTCCGATTTAAAGCTTAATAGAAAACTCCTATGGGATATATTCGAAGTGATGGGGATGCTATTTTAGTTAAGCAAAAAATCTGTTTTTTCGTACAATAATTCATACCTGATCTCCATGTATGGTTTAAAATTTGAAATAATATCATGGAGCTCATCCTATGGCCCTACAACTATTTAATCAATTTCTGCAATAATTGTTATTCTTCTTGTTTTACTCATAACATCATATTAACAAACATCTCTGCTTCAACTAAAATAATGCATTATTAGTGGGAATGTAATTATAGAAATGTACGGGGCTATCGTGTTTAGAGAGTACCAGTGGTGGCATGTATCTTTTGGGTTAAACTGGGCTTAAAAACAAAATTATCTGATGTTTCTTTTCATGTTCTTACAGTTTCAGCTCAGGTCTTGTTAAGGAAGTTAATTAACAATTCATGTTTTCAGCATAAAAGGCTTTTGTGTGAGTGAAGGAACATGTTAAAAGAGAACATTCACAAGAGTTTTTAGAATGTACTTGTTTAGGTAGAAACCAAAAGTGTAAAAACTAAAGAAATGAGTAAATATGGAGTGGGATAGAAAGGTTATGATGTTTTTACTCATTGCACATTACTGTTATGCCAAACAAGTGTTAAGTTTTCTTGTGAAGTTCTCGCGTTAACGTTCTCATAGTTTATTCTTATGTAGTTTTCTTTCTTTTGCGTGAAGGTTGTGTCCAAAACCTTTAAGCTTGGAACCTCTACTACTCTAACCACACTTCTTAATTTCACCACTCTCTTATTAATTCAGATACTCCGAGTGGCCAGAACGAGGCTTTTCAGCAACAAAGACTCGAGGTTCATTTGGATAAACTTTGAAAAAAAATTTTTTTTTTTATATATCTTATTTTAGTATATCTTTTTTTTTTAAAAAATAATTTTGTATTTGAATACAATATTTAATAAGTACTTTTAAATAATAAAAACACTTTTAAGTTTGTTTGGATAAAAAAAAATAGAAATACTTAATTTATATTAAAATTACTAAAAAGACATTCAAATACAAAATATGATGAGTTATGATATATAAGATATGATTAAATGAGCTAGCATACTAGAGACGGTAAGATTTTCAAGTATGTCATGATAATAGCGTCATTAAAAATAATACATAAAATAATAATAATAATATGTCTAATTGTATACTCAAACATTTTATTTTACTTTCTCTAAGTAATATAGTCATTGAAATCATAATTCAATTTAAGATATTAAAGCACAATGACTTAAAATTGCGTTGTTTAAAATGCGATTCATAGAATTACCTATGGAGGTTTATGTAAATAAGGTTTATAAGAAGGAAAAAGAGAGGATATAAAATCTAATTTTTAATAAAAATAAAAGATATTTTTGTCATAAAATTATATTAAAAATTAATTCTCCTTTTATTTTTTTTTTAAATTAGAGATCACTGACTTCTAAAAAAATAGATAAATTAAATTTTTTTAATTTTTATTTTTTTAAAAGTTACATACAAACACACTTGAAAATGTATTGAAATACTTTTTTTAAACAAAAATATTTTTTCTAAAAAAAAAAGTGTATCCAGACTCTCGCTTTTCTAATTCCTTGCAACTAAATTATTGAAAACTTACGAAACGCAACCTATATAATAGTAACGTAAGCTTGTTGCCCATTCTTTGCTTCTTGCCCTATATTTAATTCAACATACCAAACAAAACAAAGATCATAACAGATATAACCCTTATCTTATCGCCTCTTTGATATCATCTTTGGAGGGGTAAAAAGATTTTGTATGGTGATAATTAGACTCCTAGATTTGGATAAAGCATATGTTTATGAAATGAAAATGCTAGCTTACATTGGAGTAAGTTGAGCATATGCTTCGCTCAGCGATACCTAATCGTCCTTGTGGTTCAATGGATTGTTCTATTTAATTTGTGCCAATCTATAGGAAAAATGGGTTAAAGACTTGGTATGATTCTTGGACATAGTACTACAGTTTTTGTTTAGGAATTCAAACCTTGTTGTCTATATTTTAAATAAATATTAAATTTTACTGCAAGCGTATCACCCAAAAGAAAATTACTATAAGAGGACTTGTGCCAAAGATGACTTGTTTCATTAAGCATGGTTCTCGGACATAATACTGAGTCTTCGTCATAGTGTTTAGAAGTTGTTCAAACTTTTCTGTCTATATTTTAAATAAATAAAATTTTATTATAGGGAGCTTGAGTAGAATACTTCGCCTAATACATGATATTAACATTTATTTTGAGTTCAGATATATGTCCTTATCTTAACTGAAATAAATCTTTCTCTCAATCTGAATTTATTATAAAAATCAAAAACATTTATTTTGAAGCACAACATAATTATGATGAGACAATGACTTAAAATGAAATATTCTTAAACCTTCACCAAACAATTGAAATTTTTAGAATGCCAATTTTCTTGGCAATTGGTAGACCGATTAATTATTATCACCAGGTCTTTGGTTTGGTGGTCACCCACTTAATAATAAGTGTTTTCCTTCCCTTATGCCATGTGCCTTTAAATTTGAGCAGCTCGTAGAGCCAGGGGCAGAGCATTGTTGTGTTTGAGGGGGCCTTGTCAGATTTTTTTTAAAAATGTTTTATTTTGTTTGTAAATTTTTCTTAAAATGATAAAATATTTTGAGTATATTTAGAATCATAAATTTTAAAAATTCATTTTATTATAAATAAAATCTTTTGTTTGGGAGATTATAAAATAGGAATTGATTTATAAGAATTTTCAAACATAAAAATGATCTCTAAATCAAATTAAGTCACTTCAACTTAAATAAAATTAAATCAATTTTATTTTTTAATGATTTCAAACATAGTGTTAGGCCTTCAATTATTAGGATTTTTCTTTGGTCCCCCAAGACAAAATTGTCTAGCTCTTCCCCTGCATAGAGCCTTTCCAATTTGTTTCGGTTATTGAAGATTAAGCTCAATAACAACCAGAAAGTGCTGCTCTATGGTAATTAACTTTACCATATCTAGTCCATTCTACCTCGTTGGAAGGTTGGGAGATTTGAAACACATACTAGATGGCCCCTAAAATTATTTACATGTATTCTGCAAAATGCTCCCATAGATTCAGGAAGTACCCTTCAGTTCAGTATTTGATTTTGATGGTGCAGAAAAACATGGCACATAAACTTTGCCGGGAGCTTCGTGTAGGCCATAGGCACCCAACAATAATCCAACCATCACGTTTGTCAAGTCTTTGTAGGCAGCAGAGTCCATAAAAGGGGCACCCTCATGCCAGCAAGTGATATTATTGATATCAAATATTTTTTTAAAAGCTGTTGCTGACTAATTAATATCTGAATGAATTGGATAACAATGTATAAGTTTTCTATGCCATCGTCATATTAGAGCGATAAGCAAGCCTTCACATACTTAGAATACCTTTGCATGCAGGGATAGGATTCACAATTATTTTGTTCCATAAATCATGGAAGCAGAACTGCGAAACATATGGCATATGCATTTGTCTTATAGATGATATTGTGGACAACAACTTGCGTAGTTGAATTGTTTTCTTTTGTTTTTTTTGCAAACAAAATACGTCTATAATTAATACACTGCTAGATGTAAATTTGCGTTCGTTAGGTTAATATGCAAGTCAACAACTTGGCTGGTACTCTGTAATCTTTGAGGTGCATGCTTCCGAGCCCGTGAGGGTTGCTGAGCCATAAGTTGTTTCTTCGCACAGCAAAAAGGCTTGAGGTCTAATCTTGTCACCCTCTGCTGGTGCTATTCTTGAAAATTTGAGCAATCTAACAAGCCCCTGATATTATGTACCCAAAAAAATTAAATATGCTTGCTGTGAAAGAGCAATCGTCAGTTCATTCTCTAAGAACTTACCCTATTTAAAAAAAAAAAAAGCTACACTTGGCTTGGGCACTGAAGTGGTGACCTGGAGAAGTTGCCGACAAAGTTAGAGCAACTGCATATTAAAAAATGGCACCATATGGCAGTTTGTCAACCTTCTTTCCCTATACACTGGTCATTGATCAATAATGCATTCACATAACTTAGCCTCCTCATTTTGCTGACTATACTTTGAGACAAAATTCTTTTGAAGTTCCCGAAACCGCCATAAGTTCTATTATCTCTATATCTAGGTTGTTGAGGTATGATATTGCTGCTTTTTTAGATCAGCAGAAGACCAAGGGCAGTTAGAAAGAACTCACACAATAATTTATGCGGTTAGATAGAAAATTTTCCAGGTCGTTGGGATTGCAGACACACTGATGCAGTCACAGAACTAAACTGTGACCATGAAAGTGAAGATGCTTCAAGTTGATATTCCGGATATCAAAATAGTCAAAACATGCAAAATAGAATAGGTTTTGGTGGTTATAAGTTCGTCTCCAAGTTGCTCAATAAGTGTTGACTAAAAACCAATCCGCCAATTATTGACCCCTCTATAGCATATGACAAACACACATAAAAATTTATGTATATAATAATGGTCTACCAAAAACCAGTTTCTAAATGCATTTGGTTTACTGTTTGAGGTCCCTGGGTATTTTGGAGTCTTTATAATCCTCAGTTCCTCACCTTTAGCCGTGGCACTATACTGGAAAGAGAGCCTCCCAAACTCTTACTTTTTACAGCCAGAACTAAATTTCGTTTTTGTATCAACCTAAATTACTTCAACAGCATAAGAACCTTAATTGTATAATTGCAAGAAAAAATTGAATGAAAGTGTGGAAGTACCACAAGAAAGTTCGCAGTCATTAATCATTATGAAGTTATCCTTTCCCGTCACATTTCCCAAAAGAAAACTTAGAGATACATATAAGCTCCCCACGTTCTTCTCTTCAATGTATACCTTGTCCAAGTGTTTACATAATTACATATCTAAATTTATCCTGCCCTCTCTGTGGCATTGTCAGAGGTAACCAAATCAATGTCATGAAGGAAACAATTAAGGCGTCTTTCCTCTTTCATGTTTTCCTTACAAAGTGATGCAATATAACAAACAGGTATTCACTTGAAAAGGAAGTTCCATCCCAAGAAGAAATGAAAAGGAAAAAGCCCACACGGCCACACCAAATGGAACTGTTTTCCCATCTTATTTATCACAAATCTGTTAATCTTTTGTCCGCGTGTGTAACTCCCCAATCAACCAACTTATCACCGTTTTGGTACCGTAGGGCCTCCAAGTCCCTATATATATCAACTGTGAAGCCATACTCTTTCATGAGCCCCAACTGCCTCTAGTCTTCTGCCCCACCCTGCATTTTAGCAGAGTCACTCTGTTTACTGCAATGCCATCATCACTTTCCTCTTTCCGCCATATGGCTCCTCTCTTCTCTCTTCTTATATTCTCACTCATGATTTGTTGTACTAGTGCTCAGGGTCCACCTTCACCAGGCTACTACCCTAGCTCCAAAATTAGTCCTGTTAGCTTTGATCAAGGATTTACAAACCTCTGGGGACCTCAGCATGAGAGACTAGACCAGGGATCATTAACAATCTGGCTTGACTCTGCCTCAGGTATGCAAAAGTCTCACATGAGCTCCCAATTTCGCTCCTTTTTTGTTTATAAGAAGTCCATTCTTCGCTATTACCATTTTACAGCATAGTACTCTTACCAGCACTTTTTTGAAACACAGGGAGTGGATTCAAGTCACTTCACTCTTATCGATCTGGATACTTTGGTGCTGCGATTAAGCTTCAACCCGGTTATACTGCTGGAGTCATTACATCTATCTACGTGAGGATTACTCTATAGCTTCAGCTAATGTTGAAAATTGAATATCTTTTTTTTTATGTGCAGTTCTTAATTTATTCCTTTTCTTTCTTCTTTCATTTGGGAATTTTAGCTTTCAAACAACCAAGACCACCCGGGAAACCACGACGAAATTGACATTGAGTTCCTTGGTACCACGCCAGATAAAGCCATATGTCTTGCAGACAAATGTATACATCAGAGGAAGTGGAGATGGGAATATTATAGGAAGAGAAATGAAGTTTCATCTTTGGTTCGACCCAACGCAAGATTTTCACAACTATGCTATTCTATGGAAACCTGGCGAGATAATGTAATATTTTCACGCACTACATGCTCATAACATATAACCACTCTCAACATACTTAATTATGACTTTAATCTGTTTACACATCTATAACCATGTCAAAATTATTAGACACAAAAAATTTGCTCCCACCCCCCCCCCCCAAAAAAAAAATTCTAACTTGAAACCCTTATTTTAAGATTTTTGTGAATTATGCCTTTTCTTGGTAAATGAATTATGCATTTATGTAAATTACCATCTAGCCCAATTACTTACAATAAAATAAATGTTTCTTACACATCTTTTTTTATACCTTCTTGTTTGAGGAAAAAAAATAAAAAAGTATGTATTAAAATATATGTTTCTCTTATTTTATTACTTTAAAAAAAAAGTAGTGTAAGAATGGGTATAATAAAAATAGTGTGTAAATATTGTTGTTTATAATAATTCATTTGAACAGACAGTTTTATACAATAATGAAATGTGGTCCCCTTTCTAATAAACCGATGAACTTTTTCTTACCTTGTCAATAAAGAGAGGTAAATCATATCATACATGTAGCTTGTTTTTCGGTACTCATTACTCAATCATTCATGGCTTAATTATTGTGTGATGAGATGACTAGGATGCATGTAATTTTCACGAGAGCTGGCTGTTCATGATAAATTCTTGCTTGTGGGACCTGGATTTCGTATGTCGCTTACCAGTTTGTCTTATAATGGAAACAATATAAACAGATTTTTAGTGGATGATGTCCCCATAAGGAGGTATCCAAGGAAGAGTGACGCTACATACCCTACAAGACCAATGTATGTGTACGGATCAATATGGGATGCATCTTCCTGGGCTACAGAGGATGGAAAGTACAAAGCTGATTATAGATACCAACCCTTCATTGGTAGGTACAGAAACTTCAAACTGCAAGGTTGCACCTCCGAAGGCTCCGCCTCGTGCCAGCCATCCTCCGCCTCACCACCCGGCTATGGCAGCCTGAGCTCTCAGCAGTTTGCGGCAATGCAATGGGTCCAAAACAACTACTTGATCTATAACTATTGCCATGACCCTAGGAGAGACCATACACTTACTCCGGAGTGCTAGGGTTTGGTTCAAGTTTGTGTGTTTCAGAGTTACCATTTTACACTTCCATATATATATTTAGTTATCGAACAGTTTGTGAAGGGGGTGGTTTTTGAGATGTTCCCACCTGCCAAGTGTAATTGCAAGAGCAGGTTGTGACTTGAGCGTCCAAACCCCCCAGTGATTGGAATGTTTTTGTTGTTTCTGTAATTGTGCAGTACTATTGCATGCTTCGGTCCTTTTCCTGTTGAAATAAATGGATTTGGATGCTTTCCTAATACGTGTTTGGGTATCAGTAGAGAGAGAAATGATCTTGTTCCCTTGAAAGTAAGCCGTTTGAAGGAACCTTCTGATGGACTTTTGTTGCACATATATTGCACATTGGACCACACCATAACATAATTGTTCAAATTTTCAAACTGTGATGCGATGGAAATAAATTAATTCTATTCTGCTATTGTCGGTGGCCCATGCCAAGGACTGTTCAAGAATTTGCATAGCAACAACAATGGTAAGGGAATGGGCCACGTCCTAATTTTATGTGTATACATTTTTCCAGTTTCTAGACACTTGGACAAGTAGAAGGTTATGTCCATGAGTTTCTGCCCTACCATTTCTTTGCGCTAAAGGATAAAGAAAACACAAATAACGTACGTAGGAAAAGGGAGGAGAAACGAGCATGGAAAAGGGAAGACCAAGACAAAATTAATCATAAATAAGGACAAATAACTAACTCACTACCCAATTAAAAAGACAGAAGATGCCATGAGATGAAACTTAAGAAGTTAGAGTTTCCCTATGGTAAGGAAAAATCAAGCTACTAGTTTTAATTTTAATAATTTATTATATCTACGCAATTTTTTGTTTTAGTAAAAAGAAAATTATGATGATTCTCCCGGCAGATAAACTTCATCACAGGTTTTCTTTTTTGGTTTTTTTACTAAACATAAAAGGAGAAGTACAAAGATTCTAAATTGATAAAGCACAACTTGCGCTCCTTATGGCAGGAAAGCACCACAACTAAGCATTTAAGCAGTGCTAGGCACGAATTAAACAGTGCGATTGGAGTTGATATAAACTATGCTCTTCAAATTAGAAGAAGGGGTAGGACAGGACAGGAGTGAGTTAAAGCCGAAAAAAAAAAAAACAAATAGATGGTAAGCAATGATGTTTTGGTATGCATTTAAGTAGTAGGAGTGAGTTTGAACTTAGAATTACCACTTTGAAGGAAGAGTTTAACAGTTACGCTCCTGGTTTAGAAGAGTAAGGATTTATTCTCACTCTTTTATTGAGGAAAAAAAAAATAGCCTCCTTAGCCATGTATGGTATTTAATACATTTTTAAGAATGCATGATTTACAACAACGCCCTAGGACTAGGCGAAGGGTAAGATTATCTAACCATGTGAGCAAACTTTTCTTCTCCTTAAATCACATCTTACAGTCGCATACTTTGAATTTCCACTTGATCTTGTGAATGACCAGAAACTTTACTTTGTCGCACTCCTCCTTGTCTAATTTCGGCATTGTCTAAACGAGGTCACGTGAATGAATCAATTTAGGATTTGAACTAGCAGGTAGGGTGAGAACTATGCATTAAATCATGGAACACCCCTGGCTTCCAACTTGCGAGCATTGACAAGTTAAATTCTAATGAGGAATAATGCTATTTATGCATATTGTATTAATAACAAAGCTACTAAGATTGGGATAGTAGTAAGGAATTTAGGTAATTTACATAAAGTTATAAATTCAAAATTCTATGTCACTGTTATAAAAAACTATAAAAAAAGCTATTTTATTAATAACTGAGCACAATTGAGAGCAACTGTATAGTACGGACAAATTTCAAAAAGCTAACTTCAGTTTTATTACACCGTGAACGTTATTTCAAAGTATATATAGAGTGTGGCCTATTCTTCTTTTAGAACAGTGTGTATCATAACGTGAAGCTATTAAGGATTATTATTTTTTCCTGATTTCTCAACCATGATGGCTACTGCTTCTCTCCTTTACTATTTATTGGAAAGATATAGAGATTTCTACTGTTCTATCATTAATTGCATAAACAAAAATTAAAACTAGTACAGCAAGCAATGGTAGTTTACTTGAATTTTATAACAAATAATAAGTGTTGCTGGACCTTTTTTTTTCTGAATGAATGGCCTTTTTCTCTCTACTCAAATTTCATAAAATATGAGTGCAGTTTGACACTTTAGATGAAATTGATCAAACTGAAAATTATAATGATAAAATTGACAAAACCCGAGGAAAGATTACATGTAATTTTTTATTTAAAAAAATGAGAAAAGTAAACACATAAATCGGGAGCAGGGCGATGGTCGTACATTAAAACAATAGATAAATGGATGTCGTAATAAAGTTGAGTGCGATTGATAAAGAAAACCATACACACTTGGATTCTTTGAAAAATCAAAAACAACTTTATTATTACATTATTTTTATTACATTATTCTTATATTATTTTTTAATAATAAAACAAAATACACATATTTTAATACATTCTTTTTATTTTTTTAAATAAAAAAAGTATAAAAGAATAATGTAAAAAAATACAAAAAAAACATTTATCAACCAAAAAATAGCTCAATCAATTGTATATATGTAACGTTACACCTTTCTTCATCACCTTTCAGAGTCACATATCTATCTTTTTTTCATGATGTTTAATGTTTGATTGTCCCCACCATTATTAATCATGCTTCCCTCAATTCCTTTTTCCATTTTACTTTTGGGTTATGATAAGAAAGATAACGAAGCCATGTAAAATGGAATCATTCTTAAAGAGGAACACTATATAAAATCTCTTATAACAGACAATCTTTTTTTCTTTGTGAAAAAAATCAAGCGACATTCTGTTTTTTTTTTAATATATAATCACTAGTGCTAGAGGGCACTTTAAGATAGGAAATTCGCATCAGTAAGCAATTGATCCTAAACTTTTCTTTCTAATTTGCAAAACCAGGGCTATATAAACAACACTCGTATAAACAATAAATTCATATGTACTAAAATAATCCAAAATGTTATTTACACATTAAAATTCTCACACTATTCTTATACTATACTAGTTAATCATTTATAAATTTATAATTAAATATATATTTCAAGTAATTAAACAAATTGATAATCGATTATCATTAAGTAAAATAATCGAACTAATCCATTTAATTCAATACACATATTTAATTATAAATTTACATATAATTAGTGTAAAGATAGCATACAAAAATGATATGCAAATAATAGCATTGTTTTTATGATAAATATTTCTTACAAGTATACCATAATCTTTACATCCTTTTTTACGGTTTTTTATTTAGAAAAAGAAAAATACAGTGTGTAATAGAATGTGTGTACCTTTCTTATTTTATTATTTAAAAAAATAATATAATAAAAATATTATGCAAATAATATCTTGTGATGAAAATCTGGAATGTGTGCTTTTCTTTTCTTTCTTTTTTTTTTGTTATTTTTCGTATTAATGTCTTTCAGTTTGGAAATGAAACCCTGGGCCCAGAGTTAGATAACATGGTTTGCAAGGGCCCTAGCCCATTGAAAATGTTATTGGCTGGGCCTGAAGAGATAATGATGGTCTGGAAGTGTTTTATTTTTTTTCCTATTTTTAGTTTAAGTTTAAAAGCCAGGTCATAGCACCAAGTTTATTTCAAAAATGCTTATCAAATCTCACCCAGACCATTTTTGATTGAATTTTAAAATATAGCCTGCTCCATTATACCAGATATTTTTATGTATTTTCTGAGTAGTAAACTATATTAGTAAATTATGATACTTATTACAATATAACAATATAAAGTATCAAATGAAATTTATAATATTATGTAAAAAATTTAAATGAAATCTAAACCTTTTAAATTTTGATCCTCTTAAATAACTTACTTATTACCATGCTCAATAATACTTATTGGTTATTCGAGAACATAATTACTCATTAACTAATAAGGTAATGCGTGTAGAAGAAAAGCAAAATGTATAAATAGAAAATGAGAAAATAGAAACAAGCCAGTGTGCGGGATAAGCCTCCATCAACAGAAATATTTTATCTTAACACGAATGCATACTTGTAAAATAAAAACAAAAGATGACAGTTGATCCCTTGTGTAATTGAGAAACGTCTTTGATCGTCGTCGTGCTTAAGTGGTTAAATACTCAGTCATCTTCATGCTTTGTGATCTACATCAAAATACCATTAGCAGTCAAATTTTCACCATTGTAAGTTGTGCTGAGTTTTATATATATATATATATATTGTCAATAGTAATTTATTATGCATATCTTATAGTAGCGTTTAAATTATTAGTAATATAACAAAATTAAGTGGGTTAAACTAAAGTTTAGGAAATCCACTAACCCTTTGCTTAGGTGAAGGAAATAAAAAAGAAAAAATATATATAAAAATTTTCTTTTATCTTCTTATGTTTAGACTAAGAAAAAAGAGAAAAGAAAAGTTAATATTTAAATATATAAAAAATTAAATCTTCTCTTTTCTAACATTTTTGAGTATGGCAAGTGGAGAAAACATTTTTTACGTGAGACCCATATGTGTTTTGTTCCTCCTTCTATACTTTTCCACTCAAATAAATAAGAAAATTCTCGACTCTTATTTTCTCTTCTCCACATTTATTTATCCTCTGTTTTTTATGGTTACAAGCAAAGGGTAAATGTTATGCATCGTTTGGATCCAGAGAAATTAGGAAGAAAGAAAATAGGAGGAGGAGAAATTTGTGGAATACGGGGTTTTCTCCGGTTTGGATTAAAGAGAGAAAGGAAAGGAGAGAGAAAAAAATTATCGTGGGACCGACACAAAACTTTTCTTCGCTGTGTTGAGGAGAAAATGGAGAGAAAATGGCTGATGAATTGATTGTACAATTATATCCATCGTCTTCTTCTCTGCTAACAATGCCAGTGACCATAGCCCCTCCACACTCTTTCTTAACATAACAGATCAGCCAGATCCAACATAAAAGAAAGTGAATAGGCATTTTGCAAATAAATACAATATCAGAGAAATTAGAAGGAGGAGGAAAAGGGACGAGACTCACAAAGAAAGGAAAGGAAAGGAGATTTTTCCAGATTTGATTGGGAAAGGGAGAGAGCGTGAGGGGTGAGGAGAGGCAAGGGAAAAGGATATCTTCAGGGAAAGGGAAGGATAGGGGAGGGGGACGAGGAGGGGGACCGGGTGAGAGGGTGGGGTTGGACCATGGGGAGGGGAGGGCGAGGGGGCGGGGGTGGGGGTGGGTTCACAGGAGGGGAGGAATTTATTTATTTTATAATAAATTTTTATTTGTTTGATAAATGAACTTATGAGGTAACAATTTAATTTTTTAAATTAATATTTATTATAAAATTTATTTATTGATGAAATTTATAAAAAGTGTGTCTAGATAATAATATATGTTTATATTTCATGATATGTATAATAAGGATATATATATATATATATGTTATTTTACATAATTTTTTTTTATTTTTTATATAATTCTCACTTTCTTTCTTTTTATTTTTTTTTTAAACCAAACACTTTGAAAGAAAATAAATTTTTATATTCATTTTTTTTTTCATTTTCTTTTTTTTAAATTTTTTTTTCATTTTCTCTCTACCATTCAGACAAAGTGTATGTCTGTAAACAACTAAACATTGCTACAGCCACACCTATTTTTTCTCCTAAAATTCATTTTTATTATCTCTAAACCCATATAAAAATATTATCAATATTAATATATTAGCATGTGTTTAAATTAATTTTTTGGTAATTAAAATAATTTTTAATCAAAATTATTTTTTTCAAAAAAGTAATTTTTTTTATAATTAAGCTATAATTAAACCGGTACTAATTGGCTTTTTTACTTACAGATCCTTTTAACTGAGCAATACAACTGAAGCAGCAGCTTGGAAGGATTTCTCGAGATAAAACGTCTGGTCCCTAGAGAAAGCTAGATCTGCAGGACACCAAAAGCAGTGGTTGCCATCAAATTCGACGATCCCAGTCAAATTTTCACACGACCAGAACAAAACAGCCTCCGTCCGTAACAGTAACAGCAGGACCCTTCTCAAGCAAGACCAATTAAGTTATCCGGAGTTGGTGTTTAGCTCTGTTTAGTAATTAGTAGTTTAGCACAGAACAAACAAGAAAGACAGTGAAAATTACATACGCATAGGCAGCTGTTGCTGACATTGACGATTCCCGTAACTCACAAACAATGTTCTGCTGCCCTCGCATCCAATGGTTGGATTCTTTTCTCTCCCTCCCTCTGCGTTGATTTTGACACCCCATACCGTATATGTGACCACTGACACCGCCACTAAGCCCCATAATTCATATTATAAAATGTTCTGACCCAACTCTCTACCCATGCTCCTCAATCGTTTTTCTTCTCCCAACTCTATTTCTTCCGCCCTTTCCCATTTCACTGCCAACTCACTCTAACTCTACCCAGTTTCGAGTTAATTAATTAATTAAAAAATTCAGCACCAGCAACAGGGGAGTTTTGAAATTCTATATCCCTCGTTACTTTACTTATAGTAGTATTTATTTACAGCAAAAATGATTTTACAAAGAAAGACCTATAAAGATACTTTCTCCTCTAGCTAGCAAGCCATCGAATCGATGCTTGCCATAAAATCTCCAGGTCAGCATTAAAATACTCGAAGGAAATCCGAAATAAATCTGGTATGCTGTGTGCCTGTGTGCCCCACCGACCATGGCTCGTAAAATTCCGTTGTCTGCGAAAGGAACGCTAAAGAAATTGCAGCTGTCTTCCACTCTCATTGATGATTCTTGGCCATGCAGGAGGAACAGAGCATATCCACGTTGGAAACACCGGCTCATTTCGGGGAACTTCCTGTCCAATCCCAACCCATCACGTGTCAGTAGCTAATTGGCGAGAAACCCTCGCGCTCCGGTAGGACCTATGAAGCTTCTGACTCAGACTGAGTAGGACCTGCCACGTGGCGTCGCCTTCCTGGACCTGATTGTTGAAAAGCAGGGCCCGCCTCTTCCTCGGGTCCCACAGGTTCCTCTGGATACTGCTCAGATTCGTCGCCGCCACGTGCTCCAGGATCTCCGCCAGCCTCCCCACGTCGCTCTCCGCCACCGTCAACGATATCTCCGCCCACCTCACGGCGGAAGGGAACGGCAACCGGATGCCGTCCGCGATTATGACCGGCACGCAACCCAGCGCAACCGATTCGACCAGCCTCGGGCTCCACGGGGCCCACCCCAGCGGGCACAGACAGAACACTGACCGAGCAATTTCTAACTGGTAACCAGCGAACCTGTGCCTCTGCAGGTAAAACCTTCTATCGTCGCCGAATTTCCGCCATATCACCGTCCGCACTCGCCTGAGAAAGTCACAAAACGCAAGGTTAATACTGTAAATTCACCAACAGTTCCAAAAGTGCAAAGATGATTACCAGTTTGATTATAATTAATTAATTAATGATTAGTGATGATGGGATGTGTTGGGATGGGAGTCATTACTTGCTGTAAAACCGTCCCCTGACGTTCTTAGGATGGACCTCCATTTTGCCTCGGAAGAACACCCAAAGGTCTCGCCGTCCATTCACCGGAGCTTTATCCAGCGTGTTCCGTACGCTTTCCGATGATACGTACGGCGGTATCACCACATTCTCAACGTCTTGGCACGGATGCTTGTACAGAACGCCGAACGTCTGTAACACGATCGAGTTCTTCAAGATTTCTGGTATCCCATCCGCCATCGCCACGTCCTCCTTCACAGACCCAAAAGAAAACAAAATCATTCAAACTGCGGGAGACGCTTCCAAGAATCGAATATCAGAAAGTAACGGAAGAGCGCTTCCAGACAAAAATATATGAAACGGAAACTTCAACCCAGTTGGAGTGGGGTTGGGTTCTGCGCTAGTAGCATTAATTACGATTACGCACCAAGGTGTGAAAACAAGCGCCGAAATCGTGGGAAGCGACGAAGACGTGGTCGGATCCTCGGCTCCGATTCCAGAATGGGTACTCGGAGGAGATGAGTTGCACTGCGGAGGCGATGAGAGACCGCGCGTGGCCAATCGCCGGGAACCCATTCACGGTGCTGAAGTTGCAAGAGACGTAGACGGGCACGAAGAAGAAGTCAGCTTCGTATGGGTCAAACGTCCGCACGTCGCTTGTCAACAGTGCTCTGTGAATGGCCACCTCTGACGCAAACAAATGGCTGCTACACCTCTCGTTTGCGAGCCAATCGGTGTTATACTTCGAAGGGAGATCGTAGACAAAAACCTTCAAATTCTTCAGGAGCCCTGCAACGAATCGATCATAAGCTCCGCCAAAAACGAAGGCAAAAAAACAAAAAAGATTGAACCCAAAATGCTCACGAGTTTCTTTTTACCAAGAGTATTTCGAGCTTGTGGCGGAGCGGTGGTGTTGGCGGATTCGGAAAGGGCACGAGAGACAGCGGCGGATTTGGAATTTGAGATATGGGTTTTGTCCGGAGAGGTTGGTTTGGTGTGGGGATTATTGCTAATGAGGTAGGAGGTGAAGAAATAGAGGGACAAAGAAAGCCAAAGAACCCATTTGTAATATCTGTAGAAGCAGCTCTTTTCTTGCTGAGGCCTGCCATGTTTGTACAGGAGCTTCATCCTGACATAGAACCCCCTGCGCTTTGGGGGTCTATTGTGCTCCACCTTTTCATTTAAAATCAAAGGAAAAAACCAAACAAGAAAGAAAGAAAGAAACCAACCAACCCAGATGACAGATGTTGAGAGAATGAAAGGTGCAGTCGTGGTAGTTGAGAGAGGTCTTTCGGATTCTGGTCTGGGAAGAAGTGGAGACGAAGAAACAGGGACAGGAGGAGGAGTGACGGTACAGAGTTGAGTTTGTTAGCACTTCGTTTTTGGACCAAAAATAAACAAATGGGATGCAATTTAATTAATACGTTCAAACGATAATCGTTGTTACTGTACCCAAAACAAAAAACGAAAATCGTTGTAGCATTTGAATTTTTTTTACAGGGTCTATTAGTAGTAGTATTTGATTCTTCCCTAATTATTGAATTGACGTTTAATTAATTGGGAAAAAAAAAAGTTGAGACAGAGAAAGAGATTGTTTTGTTTCAATTTGAGAGGTCACATGGTGATCGATCAGAATGGAGCTCGGCGAGGGTCTCGGTTCGCTTCTAGTCCTCTCAGACTCCGTATTTGTCGTCTTAAATGACGGAATTGCCCCAACTTGATCTGCTCGGTGCTGCAAGGGCCCTGAGTGCTTCTTGGTCTTTTGGCGTTATTCTAATCTGATGAGATAACATTGTTTTCTTAAAAAATGGTTCATAATCAGCATAACATGATGGATAAATCTCTCTGTCTGATGCCATTTGGATCCTTTTTTTATAGGATTAGTGCGTCAAGAGAAATTAATATAAATTATATTGTGTAAAAATTTATTATATTTATAATTAATTTTTTTTTTATCTTTTTCATAGACTCTTTCCTATTATTCAACGCCGAATTTCAACACCCAAAGCCTTGTCTGATGCTCATTCTAGGGGAAGATACAGCAAATGGGTCAGGTTTGAAAGTACTTAGGGCAGGTGAATCTTAAATTAAGATTAAGTAATAAGAATGATTCATTTATTTAATAATTCATAATTATGTTAATTTATTATGTTAAATATTTTATTAAAATAATTTTATTTATCTAATATTTTATTTTTTTTAAAAAATAATATTCCGCAAATAAAAAAAAATTAACATAATTTAGTCATAAATTTCTAAGATTTATAAATGATTATTGGTTAAGATCAAGTAATAAAAATTATACGTTCATAAAACAAAGTAATAAAAGTCTTTTATCTTTTTAAGATTCAATAAATATGTAACTTATTTTAATAAATATTATATCAAAAAGTATCTAGCATTTTTCTTTCGAAAATAGTAGATGGCATTTGATGCGATCCAATGCAACGCAAATGCAATTATGGAAGGCAGACTAAATCAGGAAAGGAAGGTCTTTATAGTAAAAAAAAAAAAAACAATTTGAGAAATTCCAGTCTTTCGCATTTATTATTGAAAATTTAATAAAATGTTTAAATAATAATATAGTTGTGATAAAAAAATTTAAATAATTTATAAGAAGAAATAAATTTGAATCTCTACATCACTATTATTAAAAAAATAATAGTTGGTTGGCAACACATCCAAGATTAGTAGTAATTAATGGCAGGCACTAGACGTGCAAAAACACACAGTTGGAAAGTTCGAAATGAGATCGAAATTTGAAAGGGAAGGGAATGGAAATGTGGAATACATATTTGGATTTAGAATTTGGAGAGACGCAAAGTCGCAAAAGTTTGACAGCGTAGCCACGTACCGGAAAAGCTGAAGGTAAACAAATAAAAATTTGAAAACGAAAGAAAGAGGTTCTGGGCTCGCATTTGCAAAGGACCAGAAAAAAGCAATCCTTTGTAGAGAAATAAAAAAATCCCAATATTTGATGTTGATAAAGTTCTCAACATAAAAGCTAAATTTAGTGGTATTAATATAATATAATTAATATTATATATTTTTATATAATATTTAAATAAAATATTAATTTATTTAATATTTTATGTAAAATTTTATTTAATTTTAATTATATAATAAATAAAAACTATTTTATTTTATTTTATATCATTAAAATTGAAAAATTTTTTAATTAGATAATTTTTATTTAATATTTATATAAAAATAATAATATTAATTATATTATATTATTTATCTTTTATTTAACCCCTTTGCTTGTAGAAAAGTAATCTACAGTTGAACTTCACTTTTCCTCCTCCTCTTTAAATATTTTTTTTTTCTCTCTTTCAATAAACAATGGTCATTCCTCAATAATTTGAACTTCTAAAATATTAGTAATTGGTAAGACAAGAATATTAAATTTCAAACAAAAGATAAGTATCCTATGAACGCATTGATCGCTCTAAAAAGTCCAAATATGTATAAACGATTAGCCAATATGGGAACACAAATGGCATGCCCCATCCAACATCGAGGCAAGTAGGGTCATTAATAATCTCGACGCAATTATATGTAGTATCAATTGTTTAAACGTGACAAAATTTTACGACACCATTCGCTTACCAAAAAAAAATAATTTACGACATCATTCAATTTTTATAGAATACTTATTAAAAAAAATTGTGTATACACAAAGTTCTTTTTTGTAATTACAAAGATACTTTTTTTAATGAAAAATATTACTTTTATAGCATCTTGGGTAATAATAAAAAAGAAAGAAAATTTTAATTTTTTATGTTTTATTTTTTTTCTCTTTCTTTTTATCATAAAAAGTAAATATATTGATAAAGTATAAGATTAACATATAAAATTAATATAACTGTATTATTATAACAAAGATAATTTTTTTGATTAAAGGTGATATCACCCCCACCTTACACCTAGGTCCCCATTGATAAAAGATATATTTGATTTGTAATTTATTATTTTATTTATTTACTTTTATTTATTATTTAAATTTTTTTATAAGAATTAATAAAGTTATTAAATAGTATTAATTATAAAAAAAATACAGTTTAATATATTTAAATTATTTATTTTATTTTATTAATATTTTATTTTTTTTATATTATTAATTTTATTAATTTTTTTATTATAAAATAAAAATAAAATTAAAAAAATTAATTAATATATTCTTAATATTTTTAAATGATTGATATTCTTATATTATAGATAAAAATAAATAAAAAAATATTCTATGTATATGATTCGTACTGTTAGCATGCCGTAAATAGATTGAACATGTCTCCCGAAGGTAACTTGGAAAGAGTGACAATTTCTTTAATTAAATTAAAAATTATTAATATTTACTCAAATAAAATTTCTTTTCTTTATGTACAATATTTTATACAAATTACACACCTCACACACGTGATTAGAAAGCAAGTTTTACAAAACGATGCAAAGATACATTAACATTTGTATAAACTAAAATTATTCTCATATCAGTGAATAATTTTTTATAAGATAAGTATTTTACAAAGTTTATATCGTTAAATTGAAATTATATTTCACCCATATCCTATTTATAAAATTTCACACTTTCAATAATACATTTCAACATCAACTTTATGTCAAATTAACATGAAATATCATTTTTAAGCAAGTAACAATATTTACCCTTTCATTATATACTTATAGTAAAATTTAAAAAATTTAGCTGCAACATCAACATTATAACTACGTAAATTTAATGACCAAACTAGTTGAAATAATTTTCTACAATAAGTTATTAAATGATGGGAGTTGTTACAATATCAGTTTTTATACAGTACTTTACTTTGAATGAGTTATTTAATATTTATTAATTATTAATTCTCATAATAAATATTTGAAATTTAAACATATAGTACAAGTCATTTGAATTTAATAAAGTTTATTAAATAAAATATATTAAATACTGTAATAAATATTATTATTTTTTAAATATTCTCTTACAGTTTTGAGATACAAATTAGACTACCACAGTATGGTTTTCATGATTCCCCTCTTCCTGAAGATGTTCTGTGTATGTGCAAATATTATTCCCTTTCCGTAGAGCCTAGACCACAATGGATGGTGATCGTAGCTAGGCCGATACTATGTGTCTGGAAAAAGAGAAGGGGGAATTATGGTACATGGCTGTTCTATAATTAGAAGTCACGTACACAGCAACGCATTAATTTTTTCTTTTAGCAACACATTAAAGTGGGAAAAAATAACGTAAAAAAAAAAAGAGAAAAAATAGGATATAGCGGAAGAGTTAGAAAATTTTTTAGGTGTTTTAAGAATAAGTTATTTTTTTAATTCTATTTTAGTTAATGATAATTATATTAATCTTATAAGTTATTATTATCTATTTAAATTAAGATATTTTAAAGATAATAATGACTTACAGACCTTATATAATTTTTGTTAAATAACACAAAATAAAAAATATCATACTTCTTAAATACTTAAAAAAAAATTTAAAAAATAATTGGTTTAGATGGATTGAGGTGCTTTTAAGTTTTAACCGATCAAAGGAGCAGCATTATATGCAAGTTGACGTGCGCCGACGCGATATTATTCACCGGCAAATTTGGTTTATATAAGTTATACTTAATAAAGAACGGGCAATTTGCTTGTGTCTTAAGGTCAAGATAATGAATGGATTGATATGCATCACCTAAAATGAAATCCAACAAAGAGATATTCTGTGTGAATTTGACGCCATTGGAGGAATGTTGTGGTGAGAGTTTTGGTCAATAAGCATTCAATATACAATAAGATTACTTGTTTGAGCAGCCAATTAAAGCCGCACCAAACATTATTTGCAAAAATGCGTCTAGCCCACGTTGCCATCATTATTTCCTTCCTTGTTAGACCACCCACCGTTGTCGCTGAAACTGTCATTTGCCGAATATTAATGGGGATGCCTCTGAATTTTTTACAATGGGTCTATTTGGGGGTATATATGTAACAGAGGACAATGCAGCCACCATCGATTTATTTATAATTATAACCGCCATATAATTGTCTTGGTCTCTTGCGCTTTCACTTTTGTTATCCTTATCTTGATATAGATTATAGTTGTGAATAAAATTTGGTACTACAAAGGATGCAGCTGCTGTCTCTTTCCCTTTTTAGCCTGTTAAAATCGTATTTTCCCTTGCTGATTAAGCAAATAGGCAACGACCAAGCATTATATTCATTCAATTATAAAAGCTAGGCCAAATCGAAGTCTTTCATTGGCCAAGGGCATGCCACGAGCCACGCAATGTTTTATTGGCTCAATAAAACAATGAAGAAACGAGGTAAGGAACGAGGTTCGAGTAATAATTGCAGGTCTCGATCGGGTCCCGCTATGCACTTCGGCTGCACCTATAAATCAACAAAAATGCTACTCAGCCAGAATATCTTCCTGGCTCTTTGTGCCCGAATGATGTGACATTTAATATAGAAGTAACGTGTCTCGATAGTTTTTCATCCAAAGTGCAAGTCTTTATCATTCTTTCAACTACAAAAGAACTAGAAATATTAAGATCCTTCTTACCGTCAACATACAATACTCCAGCCCCAAAAAATTCAACCCCTCCTCCGACAACGATGCTACCCCTGAAATTCACTCCATTACGAGCATTTAGGCCGTCCAAGCATTTGCGCCATCCTTTGAAATTCTGTGAATGCTTATCAGTGTTGATGTTGCAAGATTAGCTTCATTCCTTGCTGCAATATCAGTGTTACCGCTCCAGTTTCAAAGTATACATAAAGGTTAAATATACACCTTGTCCTGGAACTGATTTGGGGTGAATTTAGTGGTTGAAATGGTTAGTTATTTGGTGAGTTTTGGATAGATTTTGTGGCAATTGTGTCAGAGGTAATAATATAGGTTTTGGGGCTATGAGATAGTGTTTGAAATAAGCAGCTAACTGTTTATGTATATGCCATAAGAAATTCCATTTCCGCAGAATTTGTCTCTAGCAGCATCTTTTTTTTTTTAAATTCCTTATTAGGGTTCATTAATCAATTGCTTTTCCTTTTCCTATTTATGTACCCTTTATTTTATTTTGTTTTCCTTGATTTTCAATCGCTGTGTGGTCTGATTTAAAGGCAGGAATGAGCCTATTTTATACTGATTCATGTGAGATAGAAGTAAGAAAGAAATCTTTCGCGATTATACTTGTTGAAATCAGACTTGTCGTCCTTGTTGCAATCAATTTTGTTGCTGTCGACGATGATACGCACTGTGTCTTCCAAGTTTTAAATAATCCTTTTTAATTTGTTAAAACAAATTATTAATTAAATATAATAACAAATAATTAAAATTTAAGTGACTTTGGCACTTCATTTGAAGGACTTTGCCACCTCAGTCGAGCTGGCTAAATATGGGATCTCATTCGGCTGCCTAGCAGCACTCATAAATCAATCTCATAATAATGCATCACTGATGGTTGCATTCTCTTTGCTAGGACGGAAGCCTCTGGTTCTGGTGAGATAACGCTTTCCAATTCCATCATGAGTTTAATTATAAACAAAGCTTGCTTTTCAGTTTAGATTGAGCATCATGAGTCGTGACAACAAAGGGGGGATCTTTATAATATTTGCTTCAAATTAAATTGGTTCCAACTCTATGACTACATCTTTATAAGAGTAATGGTATATATCTTTTTAAAATTTTTTAAATAATTTTTTAATATTTAATAAAAAATAAGTATTATAAATAAATAAAACTTTTAATATATTAAAAACATAAAAATCAATCAATATTTATTTTATTTAGTTACTAAAAAAATTATTAAAAAAAATAAGTTAAAGAGGATAAAGAATTATTCTCTTGCTTAGGTTTTAGTATAGTTTGCTGGCAAATCTGGAAACTTCTGTCGCCACATCTCCACCACACCCGGCTAATAAATGACACATTACAATTATGCAATGCAAGGTTGTTTATAATGTTTTACTACCTTACCAATCAGAAATGGTCTTTACCTAGTCTCCACAAACATATGTTTATTAATATATTTCAAATAAAGAGCTTAAATTTAATCAATTATTATTAATAATATACATGCATTATACTAGATAGAAAAATTAAATCAATAAATAAATGCCACCCTGCCATGAGTCTCTCTTTCAATTTTTAACTATTTTAGATGAGACAGGGCCTAAGTTCACCGTTTAGTTTTCGGGCACAAGGACCGGGTATTTATTATTTAGAGTAAATTTTTAATTTAATTTTTTAAAAATTATGTCAATATTACTTTAATTTTTTTTAAAAAATATCAACATCAATTTCAATTCTTTAAATTCAAGAAAGGATGACATCAAAATTATCCTTTTATATACGAATACAGACTAAATTAATATAATTTTATGATTGAAGAACTAAATTGATGTTCAATTTTATATAATTAATGAACTAAATTAATGATATTTTTTAATGATTAATGGACTAAATTAATTTTAATTTTTTAAAAGGACCAAAATAATATTCATATTTCATAATTTAAAAATTAAATTGATGTCGATAGTTCTTTAAAAAACTAAAAGTAATGTCGACATAATTATTAGAGGACTAAATTAGAGGAATTTAGTCTATTATTTAATTCATAAATGATGTATATATTAATTTATGGGGAGTATGACATGGCTAGTCTATCAATTAAGAGCACACATGGCCATAATTTTCACAATTGAGAGGCAAACCAAGCACTTGCGAATATGTAACTGTGTTGATTAAAATACAAATTAGTTGAAAATTACAGATAGCAAGACATAACTAACGCTGACAATAATGCCAAATCCTTTTTTTTCTCCAATAAAGAAAAACGAATTATGGTGCATTTCAAAGGATAAGAGGAGGAATTTAATTAATAGGTCCATTCGCCTGTTGGAACGCATTACATTGTTGTTGTGGCACTTGGAGCAATGAGCACTGAACAACTTTGATCGTATGTACAGTGTTCGTGCATGGCCAGTATTGCTCAAAATGCACAAAGACCTTTTGATAAGTTAGTTAAAAGTCATGCAACGAATGGAGAAGGGACGATAAACTAGAAAGGAAAGGGACGGCCCCGAGAGGAGTTTGAGCTGGAAAAGGCCCCGGCATTTGTTTGTGGATTGACCCCACAGGCTTGTGAGCTGTGCGAGCACATGCCCAGCCGAAACAGAAGATAGGACACTAGTCACTGGACACGGCACGGGGAGTGGTGCCCTCTCTGTCCTAAAAGATAGAATCTTCCAAATTATTAGTGAAAAAGGGTCAATGAAAATTGCCTTTGGATTCGGGAACATGTTCCGATGTGTGCATGTGAGAAAGCCAGAGGGGAACAACAAAGCTGAATTGGAATATCAGTGGAATTTCAAGACTGGCAAATAAGTGGGCAATGGCAAGTTGTCTTCATTTCCACCTTTTGCTTGGGATTTGAGGGAGTGGGGCCTCATAGGAGTATATTTCTTCTCTCTCCTCTGCTTGTAGATTTCAGTATGACAACATTGGAGGCCCGTTTTAATTTTTCTTCCTTTGTTGCAAACTTTTTTTGAGCCTCGTGACCAGATCAACATCAAGTCGGTGCCGAAAGAATATTATAGGTCGGGTTCAGGCATATATGCCGGTCATACAAAGTGGCTGGCTCACTCTGCATGGCTTCAGCTGTTCATGTTTAAGAATTTTGCCCAGATTCTTATAGAAAGTGAGAATTAGGGGAAGCCTATAAATCATCAATTGATCAGTCAAACCAAGAAGAGAGAGAAAGAGAAAGAGCTCATGGGGAATTATGATCCCCATTCTCAATAAACATCGAAAACTACAGTAGCAGCGTCTCACCTCTCACGGGCCGAGACAAATCAAAACCCAAGGCAAAATTAAGCCCAACATTTTTTAGGAGATGGCTGATGTCCAATTCGATAATTGACGAACATGACACAGGCCCAAATAGTAAAATAAAGCCCGTGGCCATTAGGACTTTATTTAGTAAAATAATGTATCATCCTATAGCGGACAACCTATAATCCAGTAAGCAAATAACCCAGCAATGCACCATAAATAATTAAAATAAAAGTCATAATGGAGAAAAATAACCCCAACATGGTTCGCACTCCTTTAAAGGCTTAACCTTGAATTTCATTGATCTAATGGGCTGTCACTTCACCAGAACTTCCAAGCCAAAAAAGTTTGGCAGATGCGACTCTACATCCGCGTTGGTTCCAATTTTCCGAACTTCGCCAAAACAGTAGCACTAATCCCTTGCGTCAAGAATTTCCCAGAAAGCCTGGATGTCTTGAAGGGTTACGTTGGACTCAGTGGAGCTATCATGACATGACCCAGCTTTATTTGGGAACGATTCTGAATCTCTGATCCTTCTCATTGCATGGTTCCTGGCTGCCATATTAGTGGCATTTGTATACACGTATAATTTGGGTCATGAAGGTTGATAGGCAACCAAACGAGCTCGATATCTTCTACAGATTCCTCCGTATCAACTGCACTTGCGCTGTTTCTCATGGCAATTTTCATTATTCAGAGACACATTGCTTTCTCCCAATAAGCCTATGCTGGACGTGCCGCTCTTCTTACTATGGAATCTCATGAGAGTAGCTGACCGTCCTCAAATTAAGGTAATTGCAGAGATGCCACACACAGTGTTGAATCCAAGTGAATTGCGTCCCCTTTATGTTTTTCAGTGGATAAAGAAGCGCAGGAACAATTAACACAGCTGCAAGCGCATACCACGTTATGGTACACGATGTCGAGTAGTATGTTTGGGTTGATAACAAGCCAAGAAATGAAGAATCTGTTTGATTTGAAGCAACCAAGTCAGCATAGAGTTGTAGTTGATTCTGGTCCAAATTTCAAGCACTTGCGAATTACGATAGTTGAGACTTGGGAGCCATTGGACCAAACGATAAAAAGGAAGCCTTCTTTTGTTAACAGACAACATTTACAAATTAAAATGACTTTCTAACTTTTTGTTCCTGGTCTTTTCGTCTATGGGTTAGGAGACTGTCTGCTGGGTTGATTATAGTAATATACTCTCCAAAAAGAAAAATTTTAGTTTCCTGCTTGTTACTATTTTTGAGGTTATGAAGATGACTTGACAATACAAACAGTTGTACTAACAAACTTGGAACAACTTGAATTGTACCATATCCTGGTATGTCCTGCTATTTTGCCATTAACGATCCTAACTACTGTCAATAATACTGTCTTAAACTTTGGTACCATCAAAAGTTCCTATAATTCAGGTTCTTAAAGTTGCACAACTCGTTTTTGTTTGATATTGAGATCAGGAGCTGATACCAATTTGCCAAGGCTCCCATGGTCGTCTTTGGCATTTTGCCCGTCCAATTCTATCCTCCACTTTTTCGCCAATCGATCTCTTAAGAATCAAATAGTGATAAATTCAAACAGATCTTACATTTCTCTTTGCTTCTCCTCACAACCCCTAAAACCAATAACACCTTCCCCCTGCCAATTCCACAGAAGGTAGTCATGGGAAGCATAGGCAGCAGCTACAGTCAAACTTCTGATTTTGCATTACACAGCATTAGAGGTCGATGGTTCTCTATTTACGCTGCATTTTTAATCATGGCAGGATGCTGAACAACGTACATGTTTGGGACCTATTCCAAAGAAATCAATGTCAGTCTAGGATATGATGCATCTGCGCTTAGGAGTTTAACATTCTACAAAGACTTGGGTTCAAACTTTGCTGTACTTAATGGCCTTTTTGCAGAGATAGCCCCATCATGGCTTGTCCTCCTCCTTGGCGCAGGGTTGAATTTTTGGGGCTACTTCATGGTATGGTTGGCCGTAACCAAGAAGATAGCCAAACCCAAGTTTTGGAAAATGTGCTTCTACATTTTCATCAGAGCCAATGCCCCCAACTTTTCAGGCACGCCAGCTATCGTCACAAGCGTAACGAATTTCCCAGAAAGCAGGGGTGTTGTGTTGGGTCTTTTGAAGAGTTATGTTGGATTAAGCGGAGCCATCATCAGCCAGCTGTATCTAGCCCTTTATGGAAATGATCCCAAATCTCTAATCTTGTTCATTGCGTGGTTTCCATCTGTGCTATTTGTTGCATTTATGTTCACACTCCGAAAAAAGTAGTTCATCAGGCAACCTCAGGAGATCAGGGTCTTCTACCACTTCTTTTACGCATCAATTGGCATGGCTGTGTTCCTCATGGCCACGACCATTGCTCAGAGGCGTGCTATTTTCTCTTCAGCAGGCTATGCCGGAAGCGCCATCGTCGTTTTTGTGTTGCTTTTTGTCCTGCCTCTATTAATTTCCCTCAGAAAAGAGCACTTCGCCAGGCTCATAAACAATCCTTATACCAGGTATGACGTTGAGACCCCACGAGCAATTCAGTCCAAAGCAAATCCATTCCCTGTCCCAGGGAACGAACATGAATGTGAAAGCTGGAGCTCATCCTGTTTCAGCAACATATTCAACAAACCGGGGAGAGGGGAAGACCACACCATCTTGCAAGCAATCTTAAGCACGGACATGATGCATCTGCTTTTGACAACCTCTTGTGGACTCGGGCAGGGTTGACGGCTATAAACAACTTAGAACGAATGGGTGAGGCACTGGGATACCCCACAGAAATAATAGAATCTTTGAGTCGATTTGGATTTTTTTTTTTTTTAAAGTTAAAAAAAAAGTGTTTTAATACATTTTTTAGTGTGTTTGAATATAATTTAAAAAAAAAAGTATAAGTTAAAAATAATTAATTTAAATTTTTTTTAAATTAATAATCTTTAACTTTAAAAAAAAAATAAAATGAGAAGTAATTTTTAATATAATTTTATATTATTTTTTTTTATAAATCTTATTTATATAAATATTTTTAGGTAATTTTATAAATTATATTTTAAATAATGTAACTTTAAGTCATTATACCCTAATATCTTAAATTGAATCTTGATTTTTAATGATTATATCACTTAAAATAAAATAAAATAGAACAACATTAGTAACATATTATTAAGCTTTTTGGTACACAATTAAACATGTTGTTATTACTTTATGTCTCGTTTTATATAATGCTGTTACCATAACATACTTGAAAATTTTATCGTCCCTATTATGCTAGCCTATTTAATCATATCTTACATATCATAATTCATCATATCTTACATTTAAATATCTTTTTTAATAATTTTAATATAAATTAAATATTTCTATTCTTTTTTATCTAAATAAACTTAAAAATATTTTTATTATTTAAAAAGACTTTTAAAATATTATATTTAAATATAAAATTATTTTTTTAAAAAATCTTTACTAAAATAAAATATATACTTTTTTTTATAAGCTTATAAAAAAAAAAGTACTTTTGCATCGCTTGTAAGTACATGGAATTACGCTGGGAGAGTTTTCTCCGGCTTTGTCTCTGAGTATCTGCTACGCAGATTCAAAGTTCCTCGCCCAGCCATGTTAACTTTCATGCTAGCCCTGTCGAGCGTGGGGTACATCCTCGTCGCGTTCCCCTTCCGGGGTTCCATTTACGTGGCATCTGTCATCATTGGGTTCTTATTCGGTGCACAGTTGCCATTGGCAAGTACAATCATTTCTGAGCTGTTCGGCCTCAAGCACTACTCGACCCTGTTCAAGTGCGGCCAAACAGCGAGCCCTCTAGGCGCGTATATCCTGAATGTGAAGGTCGTCCATCCCAATTACGAAAGGATGGCAGAGAGTTTGGCAGGGGATGACACTGGTGTGGAGGATTTGATATGCTCGGGGGAGATGTGTTTCAAAGACTCTTTTACGATTTTGGCATTTGTTGCAATCCTTGGAGCTTTTGTTTCGCAGATTTTGATGTAAAGTACGAGAAAAATTTATGAGGTAGACATTCACAAGAGGTTTAGAGATTCTCAAGAGAGATCTGCGGAACAACAGACATCCTCTGTCCGGTAATAAAAGTGAGAAGAGGATCTAACCACTCGATTTCAAATGTTAATGTGATTGTAAATGCCACTCTTTTTTCTTAGGACATGGAGGCAAATATGATTTGCTTTTCATAACTAGTTTATACAACTAAACGGTAGTAACTAATAACATTAATTTGTAGACAGATAACTCTTTAAATGCGAGTGAGACGAAAATTATATTCTTTTTACTTGAGAGATTAATCTTGTTTCTTGAGTTTTTTTTTTTCTTTTTGCTCATGTGGAAAAAAAATTCTTTTGAATTATTTGTAATACCCAAACGCTATTTAAAATGATTGAATAATAACATCAAATTTTAGAAGTTAGAACTTAAAAGCTACTAGGATTGAGCTAATATTAAGGGGTTGCGCTAATATTAAAGGGTTTTTTTGTTTTGGTTACTTGTATTAAAGGGTTTTGATTGTAGATAGGAAGTCATAAGTTCAAACATGTACCACCATTAAACAAAAAACTTCAACTGTTAGACGTGGCTCTTAGTGAAAAATATTATGAGAAAATTCTGTGAAACAAGTCAGCAATGAACACTGCAGTATTATCCCAGAAATAATCTGGACACATATTTGACTTTGTAACTTTTATAAGATATTTGAGTATGAAATATATAAAAAAAAATTCAAAATTCTAACGTTTAGTGTAATAACTAACAGGCAGTCTTACACCTGCTAAATGTCTTGTACTCAAATATGTTATAAATAAGTTTTTAAATACTTTAGTAATTAAAATGCTTACTTACCAAATATCTCTTTAAATTAAATACTTTAGTGTATAATTTTATTTTTAAAACAAGAAAATTTTTAGCATCTTTTGATTAATCTTCATTATTATTTATGAACAATGAAGTGCATTACGTATGACACTGTAATTTTTGTAGTTTACTTTAATCATCATAAAAGTTCAATAGTAAGATTCACTTTTTCTCTTTGAAAGATAAAGGAAATGATATCATCTTTTTCTTTTCGTAGGAGTGCGAAAAAGAGTTGAAGTTGAAAGTGAAAATTCGGAAGCTAATGATGTTTTTTTTTTGGGTACACCAATTAATGTTTGAATTTGCATTCTCTCGTTTAAGAACACGATGTTATAAGAGAGAACCCCACAAATTCTGAATCGACAGATACCTGTGCAGAGGAGTGCGGGTGATGTTCTTAAGGAAAAGGAAATGATGGAAATCCTGTTTGATTGATGAAAGTACTGTTTTCAAACGGAGGTTCGGAACGAACGCTTTGCAATATTTGAAATTAGGTTGGGAACGATGCAACGGTCCCTTTGGGTAATGAGCTTTCTTTTTTGGCTTCTTTTCATTCATCAGCCATTCTTCTTTCTGGCTTTCTCTTTTATCATGACATCCTCAGAAGTAGAATCCAACGTTGTTTGCAAGTGTCGTTCGTTTCTTGGGTTTTGTCTCTAAATTCTCTCACTTCGTACCTTTGAAGATATGAACCAGCCATTGGATAATTGAGTTGAAGCTCAATTGAAGGGGAGAGAATGGCGAAGAAATCCATTGGAAGTTTAATGCGGAAGAAGCTTTCTGATATTACCAACTTGCAGTCGCAGGGGCAGCCCAAACTCCCTACTCAGGGAGAAAAGCCACTTGACGCTTTTCCCACCGATAACGATTGCATTCAACTACTACTCAAGGTACAATTTTTATTTTGAAGTGCTTCTCTTGTCTTCGTTGTCTTCTTCTTCCTTTTTGATGCCTTGGATTTTGACGCAGGAAAGAGTGACTTTGATGCAACTCCTTGCTGAAAGAAAGTATCCTTTCATAATTATGACTGCCATCAATCGACCCAAAAAAGAAAGATTTTTTTTTAGGGTGTGAGAAAGTAATTATCTGATTATTTTGTTCAGTGGAGTGCAATTTATTAGGGAGAAATTGGTGTCTTCCTTGATTATAAATTTGAACAGTGAAATGATTGAATTGAGTGGAGCTGAGGTGCAGAGGCTGCGAGCCGATATTCAGAAACTGCAACTACAGAACTGGAATCTTGCTCAATCGAACAGCCACATGTTAGCGGTTCGTTTACAAGTTGGCATTGTGAATATAAACTGTTCATGCCTTGACAGTGGTGATAATTGTGTTTGGTTGATTTTCCAGGAGCTTCATTTAGGGAGGGAAAGGGTGAGTTCATTCCTCCAGCCCTTCTGGGAGCCAAGCCACCATTTGTGGACTTGCAATTCAAATTTCATATCTTACAACAAGCCTTTTGGTCACACTCATTTCAGATAAAAGCACTGCAGCATGAAATTTTATGGAGGGCTGCTTTACTTAGAGGAAAGAACACGGAATTCGTGGTATGCTTCTATGCTCTAATTCTGAACCTCATCTCAATTACTTTGATTGCAGCATGCACTCAACCCAATTTAATTGAATATTTACCAAGAGTGGAGAATGCTACATAAAAGAAGCCGTTGTTGCAAAGAAAATATGTAGAGCTATAAAGTTTCTCTTGACATAACTATACATATTTTTTATGGGTGCTCCATTTCGTGGCAACATCATGTATTGGTCTTACGGAATGATTGGCCGGGAAGTTAAGTTCCTTTTGTAACTAGTGTGCACTAAGGATATACAGTTTTTATTGAAGAGTAAAGATTGAATAGCCATTATGAATCTGTATTATGTCCTTAACTGAAGATTGCTGCTTTTTAATGCATCTTAAAATGGTCTGTTGTCATGTCCAAATTAAGTTTTCTACTGGATGTCTTCTCACCAAGTGCTATCTCTATCTTCAATATGGGATGTCAATTTTGCAAGATTATGTGAAAAACCGAAAGGTTATTCATTAGAGTTCGATATCACCGCCATCCTCAGTGAATCATGCCTCTTAGCCACAATGATATTAGGGTGTATTTGAATTGACTCAAGGTTCATTTGGATAAACCTTTTAAATTTTTTTTTATATATCTTATTTCATTAAAATTTTTTTAAAAAAAAAAGTAATTTTATATATGGATATAATATTTAAGAAGTACTTTTAAATAATAAAAAGACTTTTAAATTTATTTAGAATAAAAAAAAATAGAAACAATTTATTTATATCAAAATTACTGAAAAAGATATCTAAATATAAAATATGATGAGTTATGATATGTAAGATATGATTAAATGAGTTAGCATAATAGGGATGGTGAAGTTTTCAAATATGTCATGGTAACAGCGTCATAAAAAACGAGATATAAGGTAATAAAAACATGTCTAATTGTATACCTAAAGGGTTTAAAAACATGTTACTAATGTTATTTTATTTTACTTTTTCTAAGGGGTATAGTCACTGAGATCATAATTCGATTTAAGGTATTAGAATACAATAACTTAAAGTTGTGTTATTTAAAATATAATTTACAAAACTATTTAGAGAGATTTATATGAATAGGGATTATAAGGAGGAAAGAGAGATGATATGAAATGTAATTTGGGTAAAGGTTATTTTTATCATAAAATTATATTAAAAAATATTTCTTCTTTTACTTTTTTTTAAAAGTTAGAGGTCATTGATTTCTAAAAAATAGATAAATTAATTTTTTTTAACGTTTACTTTTGTTGAAAGTTGTATTTAAATACATTTCAAAATGTGTTAAAATCTTTTTTTTAAAAAAAAGTACTTCTTTTTTCAAAAAAAAAAAATGATGTATCCGAACGGGTTCTTATTTTACTTTCATAAGATCTTATAGTTAAAATTTTTAAGAGAGAACTTTTGGCTGAAAAGAATTTTACGAGTGCTGTAAAGCTTAATTCAAATATACAGTTATACACTAGACAAACTCTTTGAAGGTTCTGTTTTGATTAAGCAGTAAAGCAAATCAGACTCCTGTGAGTAGAAATACCGAATTTCGAATATAAATAATAAAAATTTGTTGATATATTTGCCGCACTTAGCATATTATTTGTTAGTTAAACTAACCAATATTTCAGGGGAAAGTGGAGATGAACTATGAAAACAATGGATCATTGTCACAGGCACCGGTACCTGAGCTAAGCCCTTCAGTAAGTTATTTGTTCGACATATTGTTTGCATTAATGAATGGTTTTCCTCATTTTCATTTCCTTTCGCTTGTTTTCATTTGGCTCAAGGAAGGAGATGAAAAAGCAGGGCAGCCGTCCCCTAAAGCTAGCAATGACGAACAACGTTGTAATATGAATAGAAGACGATGCACAAGGAGAAGATGTAAATGCCAGGACCTTTGTTCTTCCAGTCAATATTTCTGACTTTTTGTTTTTCTTAATCTTGTTTAACTGTCTTGTGCAACTTTGCAGCTACTGGTTCTTGTACCCCTTTCAAAAAGAATGCAAGAAAAGAAAAGGTTCAAGACAAAAGGTCAGTTCACGCTTCAATGTCATCTGTTGTTGACGCATGTTCTAAATTTTGTTGAAGACAGAGTGCATGGTTTAAGATTGCTTGGTTAATTACATTTTATTCGCTTGAAGATTTCTTCAATTGTTAACAATTCCATTAAAAATGGTGACCGGAGTGTCATATGCCACACTTGCGATCATTTTCTTTACAAAAAAAAAATCCACCAACAAGACACACATAATTTCTTGGTGTTCTATTTTCTCTTATTTACACATAATTCGTAGATTTCACACTTCAGCTCAAAACAGATCACGTGTAGTGTTTCTAAATATTGAAAAGAGAGAGTATATTGTATGATTCTGAGATAAATTATGATTTAAATATTTTTGTATTTAAGCTATTTAAACAAAAAATTTAATAGTGTGATAAATTCCTCTGTTTTGGCGGTCAGAACATGTTTGAGGAGACATGGTGCAAGGTTCGGAACTCACGAACACGAACCGTTAGAGGATTTGTTTGAGAGAGAGGATGCTGAATATGTTGTCACTCAATCCAAGTTGCTGAGTTCCCGAGATGAAACAGGCCCAACATCTTCACTCGGAAGGCCTTTGCCAAAAGCAGTTAAGAAGGTTCAATCTTACAGGCAGATTCCTTTAAAAGCCAAGCTGCGAAGACTAGAGTAAGTGGAATCAACTGACTGAACAATTAGAACCATATTTTCAAGTGTTCCATCTGTTTTTTTTTTTTTTTTCCATCTCTCATTTGTTTACTATGTTGATTTATGTATTATGTATCCTATGTTCTTCGGTTGTTGTTCGTCATCTTACACACTTACACACGTTTCATGTTTGTGCATCTGTGGAGCTAGATTCCGTTACTTATGGGCCATTTGCACTGAGATTTCTCTTATTAATTGTGATATGTGGGCATTAGTTCTAAGTTGTCTTCATTGGTTTGCTGAATCTGCATCCCACGAAAAGAAGAAGGAATAGGTGAAAATTCTGCTGAAGGTCCAATTACACTCTGGAGCCAAGCCCATCAAGTTTTGATGATAGGGGCCGCGACGAAAGGCCATTTAACATTAAGGATATGTTTTGATAGAAAAGTTTAGAATGAAAAAAAAAAAATGAAAGGTTAATTTTTTATTTTTAAATTAAAAAGTTATAAAATATTTATAAAAGCAAAAAAATAAAAAATCATTTGATAATTTTTTATTTTATTCTTTTATTTTAAAAAATTATTAAATAAAAAGAATTGTTAATCAAAATAAATAATTTATCCAATCATCATATCATAAAGAAGATGTTAGGCCCGATTTGTTTTCTTTTTTTTTTTTTTAAAATAGATCCGATTTCTTTATATATATATATATATATATATATATATATATATAAACAGAGGACATTAATTAAATTGAAGAAAAGGACACTAGAAATGATTTGGAGCTTTAACGGTCTTTAAAGCCATGTGAACTTTTCCATGACAAGTGATTACTGACCAAATAGAAATTGTGCAGCCATGTGACATGGGACGGATAGTCAATACCACAATTCTTCCGTGCTGCGAGTAGCAACGCCCACGTTCTTCCATGAACCACAGAGAAACCGTGTGGGGCCTCCTCTTAGCTGCTTTTCCTCCCATTTTTATGCTTAACAACGTCACTAATCCTTTCCAATTCGTGTTTTCTTAGACAACGATGTGCATTATTATTTTGTTATTACCGTAACCCACAAACCAATATCTTACAATACAAACACAAATTCTTCTGCTTAGCCCCTTAATCCTTGTCTATACGAGGGATAACTCTTATCCGTAATAATCAGATTTCACCTGAATTTTAATATAGACTTTTTTCTTTTTTAAATTTATCTTTATCTTTTTTACTTTATTATTTATTAAAAAATAATGTAAAAACTATATATAAAATAAAAACATTAATATAATTTATTAAATAAAGAAAAATAATATATGACAGATATTAATATATAATTACTTCAAAAATAAAATGTTACTAAGAGGAGTTTCATGAGCTGTGCGAAGGCAATATCGCCCACACAGATCCCAATGCACAAAAACATCCCTTTTCGATTTTCGGATTTGATGTTTGGAAATGGGATTGGGCCACGCGGCAGTATCTAAGCAGGCATTACTGCCAATCAAAATTCTTCACATGCGGTGGTAACAATGCGACAAATATTCCGTCGTTTGTATCCGACTTCGAGACCCAAAACCGCGTGAATTCACGAATTTTAAAATGAAACCTTTTTCTTTCTAAGTTTTAACAAAAATATATACGCATTTTAGAGCCAAACCATGATAACAATATAATATATGTATTTATATATTTTGAATGGCTTTAATTTGGATTATTTATTAATTTAATTTTTTTATAATTATTATTTTATTATATATTATTATATTATTAAAATTTTAATTTTTAAATAATTATTATCATAATCAAAATTTTTATTAACATAATAATACATAA
The DNA here is from genome assembly GCA_019955255.1 of Castanospermum australe. Classification (NCBI taxonomy): domain Eukaryota; kingdom Viridiplantae; phylum Streptophyta; class Magnoliopsida; order Fabales; family Fabaceae; genus Castanospermum; species Castanospermum australe. The sequence goes on along the minus strand of NSJW01000323.1, from coordinate 88,146 downwards.
TTAAATAATATATAAAATTTTATTATATTAATGACGAATGAAAATTAGACTTATTTTGAATTTGGAAACATATCTTATTCTCATGGCTGTAATTTTCACATTAATAATTGGTGTAATTATCTTAATTCATTGTTTGAAAATTTTCTTTTTTTTGTAAGAATTTTATTAATTACCACACTAATTTAATAATTAAATGATCATGTTAATTAGCCTCTATTTAACTTTCGAAGAAACAATTCAATGAAATTTTACAAATTTTTACCAATTTCATATTTCAATTTCTCATTGGCATTTTTCTGTTAGTGATTGAAGTCTCTATAATATATATCGTAAAACACTCAAAATATATACATAGATTTAGTTAAGTACAATTCACATACATATAGGATCTTTCAAATTATAGATGGTCTCGTTGAAGTCATTGTCCAAGAAGAGTTTGCTTACAAGGGGAGGTTACCTATGGGATAGCTTACTGATTTATTCCATATGATTAAATCCTTAATTCAAATTTGAAATTTATAAAAACGTAACGAATTAATATTTAGTTAATTGGGGCCCCAATAACTTGTGTGTTAACAACCGCTTGGGATTCCAAAGATCTACAAAAACATGATATGATTGGAGATGGAATTGACGACCCACCTAAAGACTTTAATAAAAAAGGTTAGCTCTAAGTGACCCGTTTTTCTTATTAATTTCATTTTTTTTCCTGCCCTTAATTTCTTCGTGTTAATGGATCCCACACGGTTTAAACAAAGTTGGCATCCATGATTCTCTAGGGTTCCTCCCGACAAGTGTTACCCGTAAGGACCCCACTCATGGTGGACTTAAGCACTCACTCCCCTTTGCTATGGATTAATCTAATCTTCCTCCAACTCATAATCAAAGGTATATACCATCTTTGATGTAACTTCAAGCTTATGTAAATTAGCGCTTGTTTGTTTATCACAAACCCTAGTGTATCAGTTTGATTTGATATATTTAGGTTTACAATAATTCAATTTGTAAATGCAACTCGTTTGTCTCATCACATGCCTACTGAAACTGGTCATATTCAAACGGTACATTAGTTAAGTTCATAAGATTTGACATGTGTGTGCAGTGTGCTTACTTGAAAGTAACGTGTGGTGTTTTAGTAGTTGATCTAATTAATTGAAAGTTTTTAAAGTGGAGACCCACTTCTTTTTAAAAAATAAAAATAAAATTAGACTGTTTTAAAAATTAAAGTTATTTTTCAAAATATTGACTTTCTACTTACTGATTAAATATGAAAATTTAGAAGTTTTGTTTTCATGCTAATTGAATATATGAAAACAATTAATACATATATGTTGAGCACGAAGTTTTGTTTAATTTGCAGGTTTAAAGAGAGGGCGATGGTCACTTCAATGTTATTAGAGGATGAGGATCCATTTGCAATATTATCATTCAGATTTGAGACATGACCAATAGCCTACTCTCTCCCTCTTTCTGCAATTTTCTTTCGGTGTATGTTTTCGTGTATATAGAAGACTGAAAGTGGAAGAGTCAAAAAGGGTAGAATGTGGCTTTTATCCATGTAGCCCTTTTGATACCAGAACAGGGATATGGCTCTCTTTAACTGCCCCAAAAGAAATTCGTTAATTCTTTTCTATGGTCATTGTTTTCTCTTACGAGACAAAGTAATTAACTTTGGGATCACTTTGATGTTTAGAGCGCGGATTGATTCCTTGGCAACTAAACACCTTAGTTAAGTATTATCTTTTCTTTTCTTTTGTTATCAACACAAGTTATTAAAGCGATTCCCTTGTATCCTTAACTCAAGCATGGACTCAAATAGCTTCTCAATCTCAGAACGAAACAAATTAAACCCCAAATTTAGAATTTATTCTACAATTAATCAAATAATAGTTGAATATACACTTGATAGTGGATTCTAATCAGTTTTGTTCACGTATTATAAGGGAAAAAAATTACAAAGATCTTTTTAACTCAAGAGATTGGGGAGTGAAAATTATATACAATTATATGGCACCCTAATCAGCATTTTTCTTAATCTAGCCAAGTTGTAGCATCGCCATCAATAATATATACAGTTATGTTGTAACCAAAAAATATATGTGCAGTTATGTTACACTTATATATAAATTATATTTTTTTCACATTTTTTCTCTGACAGTAATTGAAAAATAATTTGATTTTACTAATACTTACTGAACTATAAAGATGGATAATACATTGATGAACTTTTTAGGATTGAAATTAACAAATCTTCTTGATCAAATGTACGTACTGTGTAATCTATAAGCAATAAAGAAGAATAAAAGATCCCCAGGTACCTAAAGTTCAAACTGTTTTTTTTTTCTTGATAAAAAAAAAAAAAGTGATATGGAGATGGAGTAAATGTCACTCCTAAGACATAGATGCCAAAATCAAAGGATTAACCGCTTAGCTCTCACGTGTTTGTGTCTTGGCAATGAATATCTTATCCATGCCTGAACATAACCTCGACATTAATTACAATATTTGGCCGACAAAGGACTTCTAAGAATAATGCAAAATGCAACCTAAGTGGGGTGACCCTGATTTGTATTTTTCTTTTTTGATTCTCATATTTTATTTTTTTATCTTTGATCAAAGTATTCTCACAAGTATTATTATAATACTAATTTCTCAAGTCTAAAGTGATAATTAAGTAAATCTCTCTTTAAAATGACTCTAGAATTTAAGCCTTTTAATAATATAAAAAAAGTTTACTTTGAGTCAGAGTTTACTTTTACTGTAATTAACCACTTTTAAGTATTTGATTATCATATTTGAAAGCATATTGGACTACCTTGTAGGCTTGTAAAGGGTTCAAACTCATTAACTCTTATCAGCTCCATTAGAATTCTGCACTCCAAATTGCCAACTTGATCATGGCCTGTGTGCTGCAACTTAGTATATGGCCATCGAAGAAGCACCACAAGTTAACGATAATGTACGGCCAAGATGAGTTGGTCCCACTCCCACCAAGTTGGATATATATTGCGGAGCTAATGCTTGTAGAATTATATAATAATACAATCAGCGTATTAAAATATTGACAACTTATTGTAGAGTGGGCAATTATTTTAGTAATTAAAGGTGATAATGTAATGGTGTATGATGTCCCCATCTTTTTTCTCGATGTTGGGATGACTTTTCTCAAAGATTTCTTCTGCATTCTAGGAAGATCAACTAGATGAGGTCTCAAGCTTACATGGACAGTGGCTTGCCTTTTTGTTATTGATTAAAATAATAATCATAATTGCTAGTATCATGCCATGTATCAGTATTTTTAATTCTCATATATATTATTAGCTTCATAACATGCCTAAGACATGCAATTATATGACTTTGAAGACAGTGATCACTGCAATAGTGCAATGCCACTCCTTTCTCTTATTCTCATTTTGTTTTCCTAGAGCAAAGTGAGTGTGCTAACTAACGTTCAATTCTTAAAGCATATACTGATTAAAGGTTATGAAATAAGAAACATTGATTGTGGATATATGAAATTAATTATACTGGATACAAGTAGGAAAATGGCATCCCAGCACGCTTGCTAAGATGTATGATAACATATGCCACACACGTTAATTAATCAAAGGTATAAATAAAATTATGAGACCCGTAGTGGACAGCACAAAGTTCAAAAGTTGCTCAAATTCTTGAACCCTACAAGTGGACAAAAATATCAATGCCATCTCCTTTGTACCATTTATACAAATATCATATTCAGTGGAGTAAGAAGGGGAGAACTCAAGAAGGTGCGCATAGCCCTAACAGTCCTTAATTGGGGCCTCACCATGTCACACTATTCACCAATGAGGATCACAATCAAAGCCTTAAAAACATAAGTAGGGTTTCAAGGTCCTTTCCTGTCTGGCATCTTCCCTACCTAGCAAGCTTACTCACGAATTAAGGTGTCCTTGCGCTATCACCAGCACCTCCAATGCTTGAATCTGCCGCTTCCTAGGCACTGATTTGGCACACCTAAGCATGCAGGTAAGGTAATTTTGAGAAAGGTAAAACCACATTACACAGAGATACTACTCAAAAAACCCAGATGGGACATAAAGGTGCGGCGCCCCATTTTATTCCCTTTGGGTTTGGGCTATTTGTATCATCAATTTGGATTTACCCTTCTCTTTCTTGAAAGTATAAAACAATGTTAAGATTTTGCAATTAATTAAACATGTAATCAGTAGGTGACCTATATGATAACGCATCATGGAGTTAACTAATTTACCCTCATCATGTGTTTAACGGCCATAAGTCATGATAAATGATTAAAAAAATTTCATGTCTTCGAGGTCGAAACCGTACACGTGTCCTACCCTACAGAGGAATATATTAATGAGCTGTAGGTTATATACCCTAGCTAACTTAATCAAACTATCATCCATGTTCCTACAAACTACAGTGTTTGGGTCTTGATTTAGTCAAATGGAAGCCCCCCCCTTTCCTTCGAGTAAGACTTTATTGTTTCGAAGGGGGTCCATTATCTTTCTTTGGGCAAATATTGGTGGGAAAGTTTGGTTACCAGCTCCTTTTTCTGACCAATAATAAAACTTATATCCCTTGATTCGTATATGATATGATATTACCATGCTGAGTGGACAGAGAAAGATTGAAATGAGTATATCCATCCTTTGGGGTTCTATTCTGAGGCGGTCTGTTAGGCATATTTCTCAAGTCAAAGATGAGTACCATGAGATTTTTTTTTAATAATTTCATATTTTCTTTCATTTATTTGGTTTGTCAAAAATGACATGCAGAGGAAAATAATGCTGCTTTCCTTAAAAAACAACTAATGTACTATCAGAAAGACTTCGTATAGAACAGGCCAAAATACACGTCAAAGAAAAGACATATATTGAGATGAAAAGTATCAGAAAATCTATTCTCAGAGGCACGCTTACATAATAAGATTTGATATTAATGTAATTTTCGTATATACAGTTAAGTGACTTAGACTCTATAATCACCTTTCAAGAAATGGCAGCATCTAATACCGGAAAAAGCTTCTGTGTAGAAGCGTCTAATTAAGAGAACATCTGCATTTGCCATACTTTATAATTAGCAATAACATTTAAGAAATGCATTTTACTTATAAGTTACTACTCTCATTTCATTTTTATAATTTTTCTTTTCAATTAATTTCTAATCCCCTCTTTTTCTTCTATTGAAAAATCCAAAATGAAAATCAATAGATTGGGAAAACAATTTTAATTTCTCATATTTAAACCAGAAACTTCATATTAAAACGCAAGCAATATCTATTTTTGACAATGAAAATTAATGACATTTGTTAATTACCCAAGTGAGGGAAAAAAAAAAGAAAAGCAACTATTTCATCGTATTTGAATTACCCTTTTTCGTTCTATATTAAAAATAAAAAAATAAAAGATTGAAAAAAAGAAAACGGATTAATATCTCATAACCTAAGAAGGCTTTATATATATATGCCATGAGAAAATTTTGATAGATAAAGAATCAAATTTGAAATACCTTTTTAATTAAGTGGGTTTAATATAGTTCTAGACAGTTAACTTGATTGAATAGAAAAATCAAAGAGTCATTCCAAGGATGAAAGAAAATGGGGAAATGAAGAGACGACCAGCGAGTAGGTTTTTCAACGCGAGCCAACTATTTTGTTGAAGGTAGCTAGCAAACAAAAATTCTCTTGAAATTCTAAGTGAAAGTTAAAAGAATCATACCTAATTAAAATTTAAGATCGTAGTTTAATATGATTACGGCTTGAATTACTGATAAAGTCCAATTTACTTTAGAGACTAGTCATCTTTCATATTCGCACACTATTGCAGCTAATGTTCTGAACTTCAGACATGCCCCCTTAATTTTGTCAATATAGATGGCAAGCATTTTCGCCATTAATTCAACTGCTGAAATCGTCAACCAAAAACAAACACAATTAGAAAGCTACAAGGTATTGGTATACAACATCTACAGTAATAATATAATTAGACTTTTTTTTTATTGCTTTTTATATAAAAATTGATGATGCCAAATTTGTTTATCATGGATGCTAGTGAGTTTCTTTCTTTCTTTTTTTTTTTAAGGAAATAAAGAAGAAAACATAGTGAGTGTTCAGTTCGAAGTAGACTCCGATAATTAAATAAGTGAGTTTTTATTTTATTGCGTTGATCTTATAACTCCAATTAAAGCGTAGAAAACTAGAAATTAAGCCGCACGAACTGTCTAGGTGTACCAAAAAAGCTGCACGAACTGTCTAGGTGGCTAGTTTTTTACATGTTGAAGAGTCGGATGGAGAATTGAAAAATGCTCCCCAATAAAAATGATAAAAGATTTAGTTTTCTATCTCACTAATTAGATATTAAAAGTGTGGTTAAAACTTAAAAACTAATACTATTAGTGGATAAGAATTTATTTCCAACATTTTATGAGAAATTTTTATAGATGCATTTCGTGGGAAATTGATTTCGATAATATTATTTTTAGCTGCTATAAAAGTTGACAAATTGTTGGTGATATAATTTGTTTGAAATCACATACGAAATATATATGGCAATTATAAATTTTATATATAAATTACCATTTATAAATAATCGTGATCATTAATTTAATTTATCTTATATAAGTTTATTAAAAAAATGTGTAATATATAAATAAAAAAAAATATATGTAAATATTAGAAACTTTTAATCATATTATTTTAATTTATTAATAATAAAACCATAATTTTTAAAATATTTCTATAATTATTTTATTATTTTTCTACTGTTATGAAATAATAAATATGATACAAATTATATGATTTAGTATGAGAAGAGAAAAAGTAAGTTAAAGTGTTGGCAAAACAACCGCTGAGAAATTTGGTATCCAAAAATTTAATAATTTTAAAGAGCACGTTTATAATCACAAATTTTAAAAATCAATTTAATTTATAAAAAAAAATTTGTTCAAAACATTATAAAATAATAATTGACTTATTTTATAATAATTTTTAAACATAAAAAAAAATTTAAAATTAACATAATTTTATGTTTTAATAATTTTAAATGTGTTGAAAGGGTTTTGGTTTTTGGTTTTTGTCTTCATTTTTAATGGGAGCTAGGTTACACTTGGATTATTATTTAATGGACGATCCCGGTATTTCTTCTTCTTCTTCTTCTTTTTCATTTTTAGACAAAGAAAGCAAAATCAAAGTGGCCCTCATGTCCATTCAAACCAATTGAAATTGCGCAATACAAACAAAATAACTGTTTGGATTTACTGCACGACGCAGCCCATGTGTGAGGAACGTAAAAAAGATACGTTTGCTTGGCAAAAAATGGTCAAGCATGTCAAAAATTAAATAATTTATTTTACCGTCGAAGCGTGCAGTGCACGTAAAATAGTATTTTAGGCTATGTTTGAATAAATTGATTTTTAGAGTGCAGATAGTCGTCTCATAATAGAAGTTTTATACTTTGTTGAAATCTCATCTGAGATTAAGTTTGGAAAGGAACAAATCTCACCTCCTCTTTTCTCCCAACTTTTCTCCGGATTCAAAAAAAAAAAGAATAAATTTATTTTCAATTTATTTAGATTTGTATTTTGCCGTAAATAATTGCAAAATGTTTTGGTCAAATTAAATAAATTTATTAAAGTAATTTTTGAAATTTATATAATTATTTTAAATTTACTTTAAGAAATCAAAAAAATTATGAAAATAAAAATTTGAGAAAAGTAAAACAGCTTAGTCAGAAGCTAATTTTATAATGATTTATAATTAAATTAACCTTAATACATGTTCAAAATTTTATTCATGCATAAATGTTTATCAAAATATCTATTTTTCATATGAACTAAAAATATCCCATAAGTTTGACCTATGTAAATTATTTTATAAGTATAATTTTCTTAAATTATGAGTGATAATTATATAATTATTTTTATAATATGTGATTTTTAAGTATTAAATCGTATTTCACATATTTTGGAGACATAATTTATTTTTATTACACAAACACATCATGAATTATCAAAATATTTATTTATACACTATTTAACTTATAAAATATTTATAATATAATTTATTTAATAAATTGTATTCAAATAGAAAATTGTTTAAATTATTTATTTAATATTAGACATAACAAATTTGAAAATTTTTACATTTTTATCATATTTTACATTTAATCTTTTAGTGGGTTGTTAAATAGTTTTTATTATTAATCCTCATAATAAATATTTAAAATTCATTAAATATAATCAATCATTAATAAATATTTAATAATTAATATAGGATATTAATATCTTAAAATAGTCCTTTAAATCTTTGGTGAGGCGTACTTCTTTGTAAACTGGGAATGACCTATAAATATATGATGTAAAATATGATTAACATGGGCAAGATGTGATATCGACGGCTCCTACCAATTTTATAAGATTTTCAGATTTTGAAAGACTTACCATCCCTTCAATTTTATTATTATTATTATTATTTGAGGAAAATCCCTTCCAATATTTTCTACTTTCATACAATTTTTGTTTTCCAAAAAAGAAAAATCATTTGAATATAATGGGCCTTTTAAATTTAAAGTTACATGTCACGTCCAGCTCTTCATTTTTGTTATTATTGTTATTTTATAGTTGAACGAAAGGCAATCACTGTTTTATAACGTCACTTTCTTGGATTTTTTATTTTTTGGTATTCACTTTCTTAGATTTTACTGTTGAAAGTATGCAAGTGGCTACAAGAAGCAGTGGAATAGACTTGTCTCGGTGACTGGTTTCTTGCTCCCGCTTTTCTCGCTGGGTTTTTCCGCGCTTCTACACTGGTTTCCCTTTCCCTTCGTGCAACAGTGCCACCATAGACTTGTTACCATTTGAAAATAATTTGCTGTACTGTACTGACTCTTCCCTAGTCCTTAGTCACAGAGAGACGGACTCATAGATAGAACATAGGATTTGGCCTCTGTTACTGTTAGGTTTTTGTTTTTTTGTGTGCTTTTCTCCAACACCTGCTGAGCTGAGAAAGCACCCCATCCCCCAAGGGCCAACAGTAACTTGGACCCCCTCTTTTAAAAGAGCTTGAATCACCACGCAAAACCCCCCCTAACTCTCTTCTGTCCCTCTCATCTTCCCTTCCATCTCTCTCTCTTCCCCCCCCCCCCTCTCCCTCTCCCAATAGTTCCATTTCTTTCTTTCAAAAATCAATTGTCGTCTTGAGAACATGGACAATCAACGTAGCCCTCTTCTAAGTTGGGCTTACTACTCTTTCCAGGGAAAGGTAGCTACTTTCTTGTATCCTTCAACTCTTTCCATTGATTACAGAGATTGACACTGCATAGTTGCATGTTTTTTTGGCATAAAAAAGTGTAATGAGGTTCATAATCTTTGGAATTTGAGGGTTAATTCTTCATATTTATTGATACAGTCAATGGAGGAGCTGAGGCAGTCTCTCCTGTACACTACTCTGGAACTTGAACAAACACGGGCGGCAGTGCAAGAGGAAATTAGAAAGAGGGAAGATCAGCTGTTTAATCTAAAGGATCTGCTTAACAATACCATAAGAGAAAGAGACGAAGCACAAGAGAAGTGCCAGAGACTTCTCTTGGAGAAGTTAATTTTCCACCAGCAGCAGCAACAACAAACAGCTCCTCTGTCTGGAATTTCCAGCATTGAGGATGAACCCAGGAGAGGAATTGACTCCAACAATGGCCTGTCATCATCAGATTGCGAAGAAAGCATTGTTTCGTCTCCAGTTATCGACCATTTGCCTCTGCCCCAATTGCCGCCACCGCCAGCAGCAGCACCACCGTTACCATCCGCGACACAATCCAATGATTGAATTAGCACCGGAGAAACCATTACCAGAAAAGGGTAAGCTTTTACAGGCAGTGATGAAAGCTGGCCCTCTCCTTCAGACCCTGCTCCTGGCAGGACCACTTCCTCAATGGAGACACCCACCACCACCGCTGGAATCTTTTGAGATTCCCCCCGTGAGCATACCTTCACCACCACCGCCAGCACCAGCACCACAGCTCCTCCACCAAGATTACTTCATTAACACTAACGGTAGCAGCACTCCCTCCAATTGCGGAAGAGTCAGTAGAAAACGGGTTTTCTGTGATGGCTCTGATTCTCCTACAGAGACAAAGTATCAAAGGATTGTACTCCACTGACCACTACTGCTACAAAGTCAGATTTACCCACATATGATTTTTAATTTATATATTTGCAAGTTCATAGGATTAAAGGTTAGAGGATAACAGTAGCAGGCTGGCATGCAACTGATGTAGCATCTGTACAGTGGTTTGTTTTAGGACAGAAGTTATCCGGATTTAACTCATTGAGAGAAGAAGAAGAAGAAAAAAAAAAAAGTGCTTGATTTAGGCTTTCTGGCAATATTTAGGTGAAGAATTTATCCTTGGCATTTTCCCCTCTTCGCATTTTACTTTTGCTTCGTGAAGTGAAAGGGGCCTTGATTTCTCTGAAATTGTTGTGTGACTAAGATAGTACAGTCCAGCGAGTGATGCGTGCGCGTGTGTTCGTCCCAGAGTGAGATTGATCTATAAGATCACATCAACAATTAAGAGGATGGGTGTGGTGTCGTCGGAATTGGGAGATGGGTGTGGCCAACAGCCAAAGGGAAGGTCTTTTAGCTCTGCTTGTGGGTTGGGTGGACCCACAAATCAGAATCAGATCCTATTACTGGTGTGATGTATGATTATATTAATGCCTTTGTTAGGGAAGCTATGATTGATTATTCAAGTCTAATCTATGTTTTCTCAAAAATTTATTTCTTCTCTTTTGTAATATTAATTCGTTTAAGCCTCTTTTTTTTTTTTTATTTGTATCTGCTCCCACTCAACCTGGTTTATGCTTCCATTTAAGAGCGCGCGAATATTTCTTCCAGTAGAAGAGCAGATGATGTTGACTAATATCTCAATGTCTGCTATCATGCTCAATGAAAGCATGGCAATGCATGAAATATCACTGATTCTACGGACAAATGAAACATGCTAGATTATGGTAAACAAAAGTTGAATTATATTGTGCCAAAAAGAGATAAAATCGATGCCACTTCTCTTCCAGTACAATTCACATCTAAGAAACCACTTCTTGTTACCGAACTGTCTTCATTATTTTGTCCCAAATTGGTACTTTCGATGATCCAATAGAAGGATGTAAACTTCACAGTTCACACCAAAAGCTTAGCCATCTTATACAACTGTGGCAATGTTATGGTGCGCTCACTCGAAATGATATGGTCAAGGGCAGGTAGAGGGAAGAAGTAGTCACATGGATAGTCTTCTCCAGAGGAGACAGGGAGAGATGTAGAGAGTGCCAAGCTTTGCTCAGGAACAGTGATATGTCTAAATGTTATGCCATATTAGGATCATCTAGCATTATAATTTCTTGTCACTATTCATGAATTTCAAAAGCTCTTCTGGCAATTTGACCTCAGATTTTCCCCGTCTGCCTCTCATGTGAGGATAGTGCAGGGTGCACGGAGCAAATTGCTTTCCTACTTGAAAGGGAAAGAAGAAGAAAATTTGAAAACTTGTTACTTTCATCAACTGGCTAGCTATCTGCTTACAAACATTACGTCAATGAATGCATCCTTGCCAGGGACGGCAACAAGAAGTCCTAGAAAACACGCTAATCCACCACATCCTCAACAGTGAAACAGCCAAACAGGCCGCGAATGGCGCGACTCGTGCCTCGCAAGACAAGGGGTATCGGTACTCTAGTCAATCAATAGGGAGGCTAATAAGCCAAACAATTTCAACTGACCGGGGGACACAGGTTAACATCACAAAGCCCAGGTCCATACTTAAAAGTAGGCCCAACATGTAAACCGTTTAAGTTCAAAGAATAGAAAGAATTTTATTTTATAGAACAAAAAAAAAAGTAGCTATTTCAATTTTCAAGTATAAAAAAAGAGGAATGCAATCCAAAACCGGGTTCAAACCTGAAAAGTGAAAACAGTTCAGGACGGCTTATTCCCGAGAACGCGGAGGCTTGAAGATGATCACTTGCTTGACTAGATGCCCCCATTGTTCAAAACATTAGGCAGATCTATACCTAAGCGTCTCCTTCACGTCAATCATTGAACCCGGTCCCCTTTCTCTCTTTTCAAGTTTCTGTGTCTTCCAGAAGACTCTGGCCACCGCTTCATGGTCGACATAATTAACATTCAATCCTCTCTTCTGAGTCAGGCTCATGGGGGCATTGGAGATCTAGAGAATTGAAACAGCGACTTGTAGACTAGAGCATGTGCAAAACGTCAAAGTGTTCTTTGCCAAGGCTTGCATTTTAGAAAGCCGTGACTGTAGTGCCATGTTCAAGGAACAAAACAGATACACAAGCAGTGCTAGGTGCACATGGGCAAGGGTAATTTGTTTTGGGGTCATCCCTGTCGTTATCAGATTAAGTTTAAATTAGTATCGGAAGTTTAAAAAATACTTTGTTAGTTTGCATGTAAAGGTTTTTCCGTCAAGAAAAAAGGTATATAACATTTATTGCAGAGTGGCAAAAAATTTGTCATATGGGTTGCGGGGTCCAATCATGTCCAAGAAGTCCTCATCGGGTTATGAGCCCATAAACAAACAAGGAGGCCCAAAAGCATATCCGAAAACATAATTACTCTCCCCATATTTTTGGGGTTGAAGTGGGTAGAAGGCGATGGTGCATTAAATAGGCCGGCCCATTATTTGGCCCACCCAATTGTCCTAATTTCCTTTTAGTTTAGCAAACCCAACGAGAGTCAATTATTCAGGTTCTCTGCTCTGCTCTGCTCTGCTCTGCTCTGTCTTTTTTATTTTTATCTTTTCTCAAAGAATACTACAATTTCGGGGGTGGTCTATGCTCAAGAAAGAAAGAGAACGGAAAGGTGTTACTTTGTTTGTGTGTTTTAAGTAAGAAAAGTATAAAAATTATCTTTCTTTTATTTGAAAGTTAATTAAAGTAAATAAATTATTATACTCCAAGTTCCCATTCTCATTCTTCAATTTTGAAGAAATAATTTTGGAGCTCAAGGGAGAAACATCATCACCTCCTACACTGACTTAATGTATTTAGAGAAATTAATTTCAGGTGCTGACCAAATTTGAACCCAAGGACTTTGGGATACTGTTTAGTATCCCTCATCACAACAGTATTGATATACCGGTTAACCCAAGCCTCATATCTCTTAAACTCTTAAATATCAATACTATTGTGCATGCTTGTTAACTTCAAGAAGGACAAGGGATATGAGGCTCACAAGTAAATCACCACATAGTGATACTGTTTAGCTCCACTGATTTGAGTCAAATGGCACTTGAAGACCATTTAGAAGAAGGGATCCTAGGACCAGAGAGAAGGAGAGAAAAATAATATCTTTTGTTTCATCGTCACTTGACAGTTGACACTTGGTCAGTCTTTCCTGTTAAGTTTATTAATCTCTCTATTCCTTTATTGCCAAAAGTTAGTACGTGCTAATATCCAGTGAGTCAAACTTCTATTATTATTATTATTATTAGTTTTACCCTTGGAGAAGGGAAATGCCCTCCCTCCCAAAGTCATGACCCATCGGGTTCCTCTCTCTCTCTCTCACACACACTGGTCCCTGTTGGTCTAGTTGCCCTGAACGTGTGCAACTGGTATGATTGGCACAAGCCTTGCAAGCGTACGTGTACAATTGAACATGTATACCCCAGGATTTGATGATTCTCACCCCAAGTATACTATAAATGATGCGGTTGTGTATACTTTTTATAGCCTTATCTGAATCATCTCCCAATGAATTGCCTGTGAGAAAAGTAGGCTACTAAAAGGTAATAATTGCTTGAATTGATTTGTGGGCCTCGGTTAACAAAGAGTTTTATTGTACCTGACTTCGTTTCAAGCCTTTTTGCCTTGATGACTTGGGCAGATACACATCAAATTGAATCAATGCTAGACATGAAGGTAAATGCAAGCGGAGTTTGGCCGAGTCTAACTGAATTAGTGCTAGACAAGAAGGGGTCCAGCAGTGGTAGGTCTCAAATTTTCTGTTAGTAGTATCACTAAAAATTGAGTGAAGAATGAAGAATAATGTACGACCAGTCGACCAGTAATCCTGTTTTATGGTCCTGCGATGCCCACAGAGAGCAAAATATTAGTATGTCTTCCTTCTTAGTTTTTTTACAGTAAGAGTTGCCCTGGCTGGAAATAGCATGTTGATAAATTAATTTGGCCACCATCAATGCTGCAACCTACTACTAGCAGTACCTGCTATCCAGTGACAAATGTCCATTTGTGGATGAAAAGCATTCCGTCTGATCCATGCGGAGTTGTAAATGCTTCTCTGTATAAACTGATTTCGTTGGTATTCCACTTTCATATTCACAATAAATATTCCTTCAGGTATCTTCTGCAGAGAATAAGAAACAATTACCCTACCTGGCTTTCTCATGCTATTATATAACTACTGAAATCTGAACCTTCGAATCTCAGCATTCTTTTACATGTCTAGAACCACTTTTTTTTTGTTTGGTTTGGGGGATGGGGGGAGGGGGCTAAGATCACGCAAAAGCCATCTCTATCAATCTACCCTCATTGATGAGACGGCGACATAGAGAAGAATAACCCTTTCTCACCCCCGCTTTCACTTAAAAGTAAAAAATAAATACAAACTTTGGAAATAAAAATTTGGTGGAATCGAGGATGGAATCGAATAGCGAATGCACTTGCGGTTAAGACAGGTCTGCATCTCCTATCTAATGCAATTGACCGACCCAGCATCTCTTTCGTTCAAACAAATATGCCTTCCATTGAACAAGCTCAACCTTGAAAAAGAAAGGTGGTAGGCCGAAGAACGCTTCAACTTGGCCACTGAAGAAGGCGAAGGCTGGGCAAGATACTAGGCCAACTTACTTGACTAACTTATGTTGAACCCAGATATTCTTGAACTTTGCTTTCATTAGCTTTCTTTCTTAGACAATGCAATAAGTTTTAGCCATTCCTATCTCAAATGAGTCCGGTAGGATTGTTCCTCTTCAAACAAAGGAAAAAACTTTTCTTTATGATCCAATATCCAAAACCAAGTTAAATTGTTAAGATGGCATCCCTTTCTTAGATATTACTACTATCATATCAGCGCGCGATTCATGATAACAGAATTGCTTTCCTACTCCGGCTCTATGGGAATTTTTTAGACCATTGTGTCTGTGACTAATGAAGTTTCAAATATGTAGCCAGCGGGTTGGAAACAATTTACTAGGTTCCATGCCTTCACAAGGCTATTATTCTCTTCAGAGTGCTTTTATATACTTCTCTCTATCTAAAATAGAATTCTCGAAGACCTAAAAAATTATGAATATGCTACAGCTCCAGTTCTGCACCACTTTAATTAGCTGAATAATTAGCTGGCACAGCATAATGAATCCTCCTTTTCCACTACATTACGCTTCTTTATGACAGATGATTACCTGCTACAATCTCCATTGTGCCAGTGATTGATCAAATATGATGCAGAAAGTTGTTAAACAAAAAGGAACCTACATGAGTGCACAACATTGCCTCTAATATGCTGATGTCTAATTATTAGCCTTACTTTAGACAAGTCAAATGAGGAATCTGTTCATGCACTTGCACAACTTAGATATATTCATGATCGGTGTGGGCTTTCCCTAACCTGTCCCATCTCTCCCATTTTGCACATGTAGGACGAAGGGTGTGTATCAAACATATACTATAAACTGATTATAATACCAAACATTTACTATCTCACAAACCTACGGCAATGTCCTTGTTTAACGCATGCTTACTCCTTCCCATTTCTTTTAAGCCCTTTTTTCAGTTGACTTTCTCATATCATAATTGAACATTAGAGTGAACCTTTCCCGGGAAGATGACAATTAGGTGATGCAGCTAAATCACTAGTGGGAATTAAGGTATCCCATATATTTTCATTTGGTTGGGCGAGTCAAAACCATGATATTCATCTTGACCAACTCCCTTTTGCTTATTTTTTCTTTCAGCATCTTTTAAAAACTTATTTAAGGGACTCCAACCGAATAGCTGTAAGATATTCATACTGAAAGTTGAAGGGTCAAAGTCGGTAACAAGTAGATCAGCTGCGTATCTATTTAAAATAACTTATTTTATAATTAAAATAATTTATAATTAAAATTTTATACTAAAAATTTTTAAATTTTTTTTATTTTTTTTAAATTAATCTATTACCAATCATATATACTACTTTGGTGGGGATGCTACTATGCTATTAGGTGGGGAGGGTACCCCTCCTCATCCCTTCTGCTACGGAGGGAAACAAAAGTAAGAGTAGGTCATGAAAGTCACATCAATTGCTTGCCCCATGGAGAAACTGCGTAGTGTAACAAAAGTGGGAAGGTGCTTCTTTTTAGTTATTCCATAGGCAACAACTTCGAGAACAAAGTGAAAGCTCACAATGGCCAGCAAGATGCAGAAAAATACATTAGTTTAAGTTTCGTTTGCATAGCAACGTAGACACATAAAGAAGATAAAGCGATCAAGTGACGATCTAAGAAAAATATTCCAACTGTTCTTTAACTTGAAAAAGGAAGATATCTAAAGTCATTGACAAGTGTCTTCATCATATCATGGAAACTGTTCCTTTTCTTTTTCCTGCATCTGTAAATTGGCTTGCACTTTGCAACATAATATTCTCATGCTATCTCCGCAAAGCAAACAGTTCCACCAGAAGGATATCTTCAGCTAACCCAGGCAATAAAAGGATTGCTTGCCCAGAAAGAAATGGAAGAAATTCGTTTTATCAGATCTCCAGCACGTTGGACTTTGTAAAAGTTTTAAGAGAGTTGTGCCTCTTTAAGGCAGATACTGTTATAGGACCCCAAAAAAAAAAAAACAGCGGATACTGTTATGAGCTCTCGAGACTCATATATTTAAATATATTATTTAAATATAAAAATATAATAAATGAATAAGAAATATTTCAGCTTTTATATTATTTAATATATTTTTATATAAATCTTTTACCCAAAATAAGACTAATAACTTTTTTGTTGTTTTTCTGATTAAAAGGATCACGAACTTAAATTCTTGAGTTTTTTTTTATCAGGGTATTTGAGATGTGAATAAGAATAACCGTTATTTTATTTTTCATTAAATTCGAAGATGTAAAGGGAAAGAGTACGTGCCCATAAATAAATAAATTAATGTGTGATATTGAAGATCTAGTAAATCACAAAAGGTCATAAAAAACAGGGCATGCGAACCATTTTCCATCCGTTTAGCATAAGATTCTTATGGATTATATATATAGTTTTAATTACTTTAGACACCAAGAAAAAGTAAAAGCGAATAATATTGATTTGATTTGCATGTGAATATTTATGGTCGATTTACTAGGTGATATATTGAACAAACACTATTTAAATTAAAATTGTTAAAATATAATTTTCGATAGTATGGTTTCGAAATTGCATAAAGTTTTGGGGAAAAGGTAGCCACGTAGAAAAGTCATCTCAATATCTCCATTCCTTTGAAAATTCCCTTGTTGTGTTGGAAGGAGAGGGGCGGGGGAGAAACTGTGTTATGGTATTCAAAACTTCAAATCATCGTTTAGAGGATGCAATGATATAAAATCAATATAAACATAACTTCACCATGCTTCGTAATCATCTTTGCTTATATCACTTTCAAAACATTCACTTCTTTTTACCTAAATCATTAAATTTTGAGAGTAAAGTCACTTTCACAAAACTTTGGCACCACAATTGTTTGATCTTTTATTAGGGTGTATAATTGATTTTGCCCTTTTTTTTTGTTTAACTCAATTACAAATATTCAAAGTATTAAGAATGTGCTTGTAACGAAAATTTTGAATAATTTGCAGTAGATTTTTAGTTCAAATAGTTCGCCATACGCCTTCGGTTAAAACTTTTGTGACGCGCGTAATGTATAAATAAAAATGCGAAAACCTAAACATTGGTAGCTATAAGTATCATTAAGATACCATTATTTAAATTTAAAAATATTATTTACACAATTAATATATTTATAATTATTCACAATTGATCACGAGTTTTTATAAGAGCTATCCAATGCTATATACCAAGAAGCTAACGGATATATATATATATATATATTTACAGTAACTATGGAGTCATGACTACAAGAGTAATACTCTATATCATATTTCTACTCGCATGTAGCTAATCTTATCAACTTTAAAATGAAATTTAAATGCAAATCATTGAAAAACTTAAATATATCATATAAATAGAATTTCTACACTTTTTGATGTGTCAGATCAAGAGACGAGAAATTGAACTGTGAGTAAAAATCTGTCATATTAAAGACATAGAAAAATATGTGAAATTTATTGTATAAAAATAACATTTTTCCCGTAATAAACTTATAGGCCCATATAAAATTTAATAAGAGAAATAAAGTAAAGAAACCATCTAAATCTACATAAAGTTTATAATTACGTTATTTTTATACTTTAATTTTATATTTTTAATATATATTTATCTTTTATGATAAAATAAAAAAATTATTTTTTTATATTTAAAATAAATGTATAAAAAAATAGAAAATTAAAATAGAAAAATAATATTTTTGTAAAATTTATGTGTTGAATTGTACAGATAATACAGACTTTGTGAGTGCAACATTGCTTTGAATTTTACCGCCCTTGATTTGAAGGGCAAAGATGGTACTTGGAGAGAGAAAAGAGCAGGAACAGGAAAAACAGTATTATAAAAGGGGAAAAGGGCAAAAGCAGAAGAGAAGAAGTATAGAAGTAGAAGCCAACTGGGTCTGATTGGGAGTGAAGTGAACATCTCAATCTCAAGCACCAGTCAGTGCATCAAATCAGCCAGAAGATTACAACAAAATAAAGAGTAAGCTCTACTCATTACGGAGCTTCTCTTCCGTCTTGTCTCTGTTTCACTGTCTTCAACCTCAAGCTACCACCTCAACTCTCTCTGTCTCTGTCTCAGTCCCAACGCTTCAAATGCGGGCGTCCATTTCCTCGTCATCCACATCACCTTCACTTTCTCTCTCTCCTCATTCTTCTTCCTCGTTTTCACACCCTTTTGGAATTTTGCCCACTTCACTTTCTTCTAAGCTCAAACTTTCATAATTTGCGACTCACCACACCAACACATAGCCACACAGAAATAGATTCTTCTTCGACCTTCTAAGTTCTAATTGGATACTTTTTTGAAGGTATTTTCTTTACTGTTATTATTATTATTTTCATTTATTTTGTTAAAAGATTCTAGCCCCTATAAGCATGTTACAAGCTAGTTATATCTGGTTTCTGGTATGCTCTCAGTGATGGTCGTGGGAAATTTCCAACTATTAACATTTATATACAGAGTGAAGCTAATGGGAACAATGGGGTTCGTTTCAATAGGGTTTCTATTGAAGAAGCGGGGCTGAGAAGCTTCGAGTTCCTGAGAAAGGGTTCTATTTTTAGGAGTGGTTCAGCAGCTGGGATTCCGAATGTGGGTATGGGAGCAAGAATGAAGACGTACCGGCAAGTGAGTCCGGAGAGGCCCAAAGTGTGGACGGAGAAGTCGCCAAAATACCACCAGAGCAGGAAGGTGCCGGTGATTTACTATCTTTGTAGGAACAGGCAGCTAGAGCACCCTCATTTCATGGAGGTCCCGCTTTCCTCCCCAGATGGCCTATTCCTGAGAGGTAGAAAAAGGAAAGACCAACACTTTTTGGGATTTTTCTTTTTCTTTTTTGTGTGTTTTTTTCTTTCTGGGGTGTGGTTTTTGAAGGATTGTTTTTGTGCAGATGTGATTGATAGACTTAACGCATTGAGAGGTAGAGGCATGGCTTACTTGTATTCATGGTCTTGTAAGAGGTGAGGAAGTTATTACATTTACAAGAGAGGGATAGAGAAAGAGAGGCAAAAAAAATCAAGATTGTTACCGTTACCAAATTCTTGTATACAGTTTTCACGACGTATGTTTGTTTGTTATGAAATTCAGAAGCTACAAGAACGGATTTGTGTGGCATGATCTCTGTGAAGATGATCTAATTCTACCAGCCCATGGAAATGAGTTTGTCCTCAAAGGTTCGGAGCTCTTTGACGAATCCAGTTCAGGTGAAGAAGATATTTATTTTGTTTATCTTCAACATATAGTGTTTTCTTATTTCCTGATTGAGTAGATGCCCGACTGAAACTTTAGTCATTGTGGATTTTGCCTCACAGATCGTTTCAGTCCCATTAGCAATACCAAAATACAGAGCCTGAAGCAGTTACCAGAGCCAGCTTCTTGTAGGAGCCATGATGAAGCTTCCTCCTCTTCTAGCATGAATGGGAAAGAGACAAGAAACTTCCAAGAAGATGAGCTTTCCCCAGGACAACATACTGGTTCCTCAGATGTTTCTCCAGAGTCTAGAGCTGGAAAGAGCAGTCCTCTAAGCTTGACATCGACTGAGTACAAAATCTGTAAGACTGATGGATTGGCAGATGCTTCAACTCAGACAGAAGAAAATGTAAGCATACCCAAAGCTCAGAAAACTTGTACAAGGGGTGTCTCAACAGAGGATGGGTCATTAGCACCTGAATGCCATGAAATATGTCAAACCCAAGTGCTAACAGTGAAAGATAATCCAGAAATCTGTAGGGATACCGTTTCTCCTCCGCCCTCAACTTCTAGTCCGTCATCTTCTGCTGGGAAGACTGAAACTTTGGAATCCCTGATTAGAGTTGATGCTAGTAAAATGAACAGTTTTAGGATTCTGGAAGAGGAGGGTATTCGGATGCCAACCAACACAAGGCTGAAGGCCTCAAATCTGCTGATGCAACTGATCTCATGTGGGTCAATATCAGTGAAAAACCATAGTTTTGGCCTTGTTCCTTCTTATAAGCCTAGGTTTTCCCATTCAAAATTTCCTTCCCCTCTATTCTCAACTTCTATTATGTTGGGGGAATTTGATTGCCTAGCAGAGAATCCAAAGCTGATGGGCCTCAGATTGGAAGACAGAGAATATTTTAGTGGGAGCTTAGTCGAGACTAAAATAATGAAGGAAGAAGGAGATGGACATAATGTTCTGAAACGCTCTTCTTCCTACAATGCTGAGAGGTAGGTTTTGCTTTCAACTCTTTTCGTGCAACATTACTAATTAGCATTGGGAAGGGTTACTGTTTCCTTTCCCTCAAATTATGGTACCAGCAAATCAATCCAACAATGAATGGTGCATTACATGCTGCTGTTTGGTTGGTTGCACATGGACTACACTAGTCATACTCATAAATTAAGAGAACACTTACTCAAAGCTGAGGAAATGGCATATGGAGTGCTTGAGGTCTGATGAAGTAGTAGGACTCATTTTTGGCATATAGTCGTTCTTTAAATTGCGAATAATTCTAGATTAGGCTAGATAACCAGATAGGTTGTGCTATAGTCCGAAGGTGGAAAATGCTTGAATCTGGTCGTAGAAGGCTACTTAGAGTTTCTACTTTCTATCAGACTTGAAATCTGTCCAGATTGAGCCAAATTGTTGCTTTCTCTCTCATTTAATGAA
The DNA here is from genome assembly GCA_019955255.1 of Castanospermum australe. NCBI lineage: Eukaryota > Viridiplantae > Streptophyta > Magnoliopsida > Fabales > Fabaceae > Castanospermum > Castanospermum australe. The sequence goes on along the minus strand of NSJW01000323.1, from coordinate 66,645 downwards.
TGATTTCATTATTATAAACAGAGAGAATCCACTGAGCAGCTCATTATTACCAATTCAAAACTCAGATGCAAAGACCAAACTTACTCAGCTCCACTTCCACATTTTGCTTATGCTTTCACTCCTTTTTAAGAAGATTTAAATTCAAAATTTAGACAAAATCATCACTTGAACATCACTCTTTCAAGGTGAAAGATTTTGAAATTTTGCCCTGGCGTATTTCTTTTGCCAATTGCTCTTCAAAGCTAACAGTATTTAATGAAATTTAAGTGCTTTAGCATGCTTGTTTAGATCTTTATTTATGATTGTATGGGAAAATGTCTCATGGAAATGGAGGCTTCAAAGGCCCAAAAAAAGGGGGGCTTCATTTCTGTTTTATGAAGATGTCATTCTAACGAAAAAAGAAAATAGATATCATTAGAACTTCAATATCAGGTCCCTTCTAGAGGGGAAAAAGAGAAGAAAAAAAAAAAAAGAGAGAGAGAGAATAAAAGCAACAGGATGGACAAATGGAGGTATGGATCCTCTCGTGAGTTTCTTATGTCACAAAAAGAATCTGTGGAATAATAAACGAGAATGGCATTTATCATAAGGTTTTATAGCTTATCTTTTTGGAAAAAATGTCGGCGATAATATCATGATTTGATGATCTAGTCTGCTCAAAGAGTTGATATAGAAATCCCATTGGATAAGTAGTAAACTTCTCTGCTAACTAAATATTGCACTTTAAGGAATTCTTTCTCTTATCTTGCGTCCAGCCTTTCATAGTCTGTGCTCTTGCTTACTTGGAGACTTATATCACATGTTGCTAAAATGACTCGGGATCAAGAACTATTGTGGCTAGCTTTTATGGATTCATGTTTTAGAGCTTTGTAGTTGATTTTGACTGGCATCAGGTAGTCATCACATGCTACCAATGTTTCATCTGTAACAAAACCAGTACACAAATGTGCAGGACTTCTGAAGAACTGAAATCACAAGACAAAGAGGAAACATCCTCGGGGCAATCAAAATGCATTCCTCGATCAATTAAGGCTTCATTGACCAAGCAGCCACGAAGTGAATCCATGAGATCCCCGGTTTCTGATGGACCAAGCAACTCCATGGATGGAATTGATGGCTCAGGCATATCCCCAGTAGCATCTAACGGTAGCAGCAAAAGAATAGCTGAACCTTCATCAGGGAAAAAGCAATCCAAGAGGATAGATTCATTTAGAGAAGAGAAGGTTATCAAAATTGAAGAAAGTTAAGTGTTGACTTTATATAGTTTCTATTCATGTTATAAACATTGTCATGGTATGTCCGTACAGTTTTTCAGCCGTAGTAATTGATAAGTTTGATTTTAACTCAACAGGCTTGCTTCAGGAGCTCGGGTTATAATCCAATCTAAACCATCTTGGGACACAGCATCTAGCAGCTCCTAAAAATGTATGTTTCAGAAGTTAGGCAAAGCAACGAGCAGAACTGCTGGTTTTCAGCTTTAGTTTGAATTCAACATGATGGTATATATCTTTGTAGGTCCACGTGGCATTTTCTGTAAATCTTCAAAGTGAAAATACTACGAAAGATGACTCTCTGCAAAAGGGACCAGTAGTGCAGGTGTGGTCCCAGTGGTCCATTTGCTGTAAGTTTTTTGTGCTGGTTATAGGGACTGCTATCTGAAATGAAGTGATTGCACATTTATTTTTTAACTACAGATGCAATATCCTTTTGCGCCCTTGCTTTTGTTTGCTTCAAATTTGTGCTAGCTAATTTGTTTGCACCTCCAAGGCTAAAAAGGTGCGAAAGAAAAACAGAAGTGCTGGGTCGTTTTCAGACCCATCTTCTCTTTGCACTGGTGCTGGTGTTGCCAAGCATGTGAGATTGACATTGGATGCGATTGGGTAACGCAAATTGGCATAACTTGGATGACCAGATGTAATTTTCAAAGTTAAAAGGTCGCCAAAAGCTAATTTCATTGACCATTTTAAGCCTACAAAAGGGTCCTCGAGTCGAGGCTGAAAAAGGTCGTATTTACTCTTTTTTGAGGTCAAAATGGCTCTTGACAAACTGGCATTTTGCTACTCGTAACCCAGTGGCCCCACTGACTCATGGATTATGTTGTTGGTTCTAAATTAGCAGTAAAATTGGGATTTCTATGTAAGGAGAGAAGGTCCTTTCGAAGGAAGGCATTAACCCAAAAAATAATAAGAATCTTGCTGTTGGTTTTTTAATATAAATATTGTAAATTTTTTTATTTTATCATTGTGCATTATTTTAAGATTATTTATTAAAATATACACAAATTTAAGAAGGTTAATAATTACTCTAATTCAAGTTAACTTTTAATCTTGTGGTGACTTTTTAATTAATTTTTTTTTAAAATTAACTATCCAATTATGAAATCGTCTTAATTTACCAACTCTAATTAAAATATTTTTAAAATTAAATTATTTTTTAATTTTTTTGAAAAGTCACTGTAACTTAAGGTAATTTCTCAACTGTTATTAATTTTTTATTTCAAAATTAGGTGGCAAGTTACCTTAATTTATAGTAATTTCTTAATTAATTTTAAAAAAAATATTTCATATAAATAAGAAATTGTCTTGAATTAAAGTAATTTTTTATCTTTACAAATTTAGATGTATCTTAATAAATAGTTTTAAAATGACGCATAATGAGAAATGAAAAAAATATACAATATGTATATAAAACAGCCTGTTGCCTAGACAATTTTATTCCAACATTGTATGGGCTTCTTAAATAGATTCACGTGTATGAACTTTATTCCGAGGCTTCAGGCAGAGAGAGACAGGGACTCTCTCACCATGACTGGTTCTTCTCCTTCTATGCGCTCCCCTTCCTCTGTCTTTTGCCGCAGCCCGAGAGAGAGAGAGAGAGAGGACCATAAAGGCAGTGTCAGAATGTTTTTTGTCGGCAAAGTTGTATGTGTCCTTTCGTGCTTTTGTCAGGCCATTGTGTCAGGACCGAGAAAATTATTCGTTATTGAATTAACAAATATTTTTTTTTTACGTGGAATTAACAAATCTTGGGTTTCACATTTACTTTTATTATTATTTTTTCTTTACCATATGTTTCTCCTTTTAAGGTAAGCTGTGGATTTTTCTTTTATGAGAGAGGGAGTATGCAATGTTACGATGAAGCATTGGCCTCCAAACCTAAACAAAGATTTATCTAATTAAGTTTGTTCAAACAAAAATAATCCATGGTCAATAGTTCACTGAATTTTAAAATGGCAATACTTTCACGTAAAGACTGCTTTGATCAATCAATTGTATCAAAGACAATGGCTTGCAAATATGAAAAATACAAGCATGTTTTTTGGCGGAGAAAGCCTAGCTACGCAATGTTTAGAGGGTAGATCGGCTTACCCTTAATTTATAATTATTAAAGTGCATATCCTTTAATAAATATAAAAAAGATGTAACAAATTCAATAATGTATAAATATATATGATGACATGTGTAAATAAATATAAGTACATTGCCATGACATTCTTCTCATTACTCTTTAACAATTGAGCCTACTAGCTATTTAAGTTTGAGACTTACACATGATATATTATACTTATAAGAGGGTGATTTATTGATAAATAAATTAGAGTTCTAATAAAATAAATTTTATTTGTAATATTAAAGATTTATATTTCAAGTAAAAATTAATCTCATATTAAAAATGTATAGAGATATTTTATAAGAAAAAATATATACCGTACTCTGACTTTGACAACGCATTTTTCTATCAGGTTGGATTTTTCTTTCTCCAATATGTATATTGAGATTTTATGCGCCGCTTCCCTCTTGACTTTTTTTTTTTTTCTATACAACCCTTTAACTTAAGAATAATTTTATAAAAAGGTAAAAGCTTTTAAAAAAATGTTTTTAACAAGAAATGTACTTTAAAAATTATGCAAGTGTATAAATAAATTAATTTAATATTTTTTAGTTATAAACAAATAATTTAACCCATCAAAATTCAAATTGGTTGAAGTTCTACTTCTTCGTATAACAACTTTTAATAAATCGTATAACGGCATGTATTAATTCAAATGAAAATCACTAAATCACTTAGGTCTCTTAAGTATTATATCAGATATTTAATTCTTGATAAATGTGAATGAAATATACACTCTTAGTAGACCTAGTGAGGAGATACTATGTGTACAAAAAAAAAAGAAACACTTAATAAAGCTATCTAGTTGGCTAGCTTTAACTACCGGCTAATACATTAAGGGGTCATTTGCTTCAAGGATTGTAATTTTATTTTTGGGGATCATATTCCCAAGAATAATATATTTAAGAATGACATTCCCTAGTATTTTAGAAAATATGTTTGATTAGCATTTAAATTCTTAGGATATTTTTTGAAAATTTTGGGAATAATTTTAAAAACTGTTTGGTTAACTATGCTTATTTCTAGAAATTTATTTTACAATTCCTAAAATACCCCTAATGTATATCAAACAACCCATATTATAATATATTACACTTGCATATTACACCTGTTATAAGATCGTATTTATTTCAATCACAAATTATCAAAGAAATGGTAGGTGCTTTCACAATTCTAACGGTGAAGAATATAAAATAAAGATTCATATTAATACCACCAGTAAAGCATTTTCCAATGTCACCATCGAAACAAAAAAAGATAACATTTTATTTTTCTTTTGGGTAGTAGAGGTAATTTTTTTTATGGCAATGTTTTTCAATCAAAAAAAAAAACACTTCAAGAAAAATTAATAAAACAAGATGTTATAAAAAAAAAATTCTAACTTACACAATAATATTTGAAAAGAAAGGAAAATTGATGGAGAAAGAATGGAGAAGAAAGATTCCCATAAATTATGCTCAAAGTGAGATAAAAATGAAAAAAAGTTAGATAAAGATAAATGAATTATCGGATAGAAAAAAATGAGCTAAAAATTGATTAGTTATAAGGGTGGACATTTTAGACTTTTTTATTTATTTTTATTCCCAAGTTATGAGAAAATAATTTACCTAACCTCTCTCATGAAAATAAAATGTGAGCAAAGAGTAAAAATGTAACTCTCCTAGAAATTTAAAATATCCAAAAATATTATTTTAAAATTTATAACAAACATAACAATATTTTAAGATGCATAAAAATCTTTAAAATATTTTTAAAACTTTTAAAATTTACCTTGAAACAAACACACTCTAAAGAAAACTGCCCAAGTTGGGTCTAACTTCTTCAAAAAGGATCTAAACATAAACGTGGGTCCTATGATTATAAAAGTTAAGGAATTTAAATATCATTAAAAAGAATGTAACCAAAAAAGATATCTAGGTAACAAAAAAAAGAATCTAAAGAAGTATATGCATTTTTCCAGGCCAATCTAACGAAATAAATTACAATACTCAACACATATTTTTATTTACTTCTTACTTTTACCTTTTTATATTAATAAAATTCATATTTTATGTTAAGGGTTTTCCCAATTAAAATTTCAACTCCATGTCTGCAAGATCAACTAGCAACGGTCCTGTCGCTTTAACCTTGAATGCAATTTTCAAATAACAGGGCTGATAGCAATTGAAAAAAGAAAAAATTTCTTATGCTTTTATCATATGGAACCAGTATGCAGGAATGATGTTTGGTTAGAACTCTGCCATCTTTGGCAGCTGATGAAGCAAAAGACAGAAGAAAGAATATTTAAGGAGCAGCATTGCAGAAAAAAAAAAATTCTCCGAACAAAATGTATATCTTGACTACTTTCTTGAGCAAGCTTTCTACCCTCCTCCAACATCATGAAAATCATCAAAACGAGAATTGAGAAACTGTCGAGGTAAGGGTGCTCGACAAGAGCTGTTTCCACCCCAGAGGAAAGGCAAGGTTTACAGTTAGAGAATAGAGATCTCCTCGCATTTCAATGCTCATCTTACCATACCAGCCACTCCAGACGAGCATGAGGTAGCAGGGCCTCCTTGTATCTGTCGAGTGTTGTATGAGTTGCAACTTAAGCACTTATGCGCCACAATGTGGAATTGCACTTGAGAGTTTACACCACATTCATTGCAGAGTATCCATACCTGATTCCAAACAGGACCTCAGTTAAAGACGTATGGCAAGTTACTATTAAATATTAATTAATACTAATAGTTCAACAGTCAAAAGCTATCTTGATTGTTACTTACCATCTTATTGTTGTACGTTTCAGGCATTGGGGTTGAGGCAATCTGACCAAAAATTTCAATACAAGAACGTCATCATTCTATGAAGACCAAATCCACTGCGGTAATGATTTCATGTGAACTAAAAAAGAAAAAGAAAAAGAGGAAAAAAAAAAAACGTTATCCACATACCACTTGGTCAAGCTGCTTCCACAAACTTGACATGTCACAGATGGATTTGGAGCAAACAGGACACGAGTACCTGGATTTTCAAGGAATGAATTAACAACTAAATTTGAAGATTGACTTAAGGTATACAACAACAACAGTGACCTCAGGGCAGCAGAAGATGGATTTTGCATGATTTGAATCCATAAAGGTATTTCAGAATTATAGCATCTCAATCATTCATTCGAAGACATATAAATGTCTTTACCTATAATGTTGTTCCATCTCTTTAACACACTCGAAATGTATAGTATGCCCGCAAGGTAAGACAGTAATATCTCTCAATGTATCAAATAGATACTGCAAATAAAAAGATAAAAAATGAGATAATCTCACTGAGAATCAGACACCTTTCTTCTAAACTTCAGACTAGAATAGTACTAGTGGCTTGAGTTACCTCAAAACAAACAGAGCAATTGTGATGCATTGCTCTTTCAACACAACGATGCCCTTCTTTCATTGCCATGGAGTAGCAACATCCTAAAACAAACATTGAAACACTTAGTTATTTACAATAAACAGCTAATGGAGAAAAGGTATGGAAGCAACTATGGAGGGAAGAGAAGAGGATTATTTTTTTTGGGGGGGGAGGGTGGTTTGGGGCTCGGGGTAGTGACTTTAAATAATGCATTTCGAACAGTGAACTCACCGCATCTCTACAGTGGAAAAAGTTATCCTTTCCTCCAGTTCTGTAAAAGCAATTAAATAGAGGAGATGATTGATCAAATTATCCTAGCCATTATGGAATATCTAATATAACAATTGGCAGAACTGATTGAAGAATTTTACCTGCAGATGCCACATTCTTCACAGTGGTATTGGTTCTTCGAAATCTGAAAGATTGAATAGACTTTTAATACAGTATGCAGAACTAACACTCACACAACAAGAAAAGAAGAAAACTAGTACACGTTATCTGACTCTATTTCGATTTCAATAGAGTACTTACATCATCATCAAAGAATTTGCACGGAGCACAAAAATACTTGCCCATGCATACTCCACAGTTTATGCAGTACTGTTGAACCTGATAGAGCAAGAGAGATAATCAACAGATCAATAATTACAGTCATAGTTGTTTATATATCTTTCTATTATTGTGATTCAAATTTGGATAACTCACATCTTGCTCAGTTTCACATAAGGAGCAGATGACCTGCAAATCAACGAGACAGGATGCAGTAAGAGAATCAGTGAACCGCCTCAAACATGGCATAAAATTGAAAGAAAACTATGAAATGAACCAGAAAACTACTAAGATTTTTTTATTTTGTTCTCTAATGACTATCTAAAAGAAGTAGTCTAACCGACAATTCTCTAGCTATTTACAGCAAATTGAGCTGAGTATTAAGACTTGAAGGGAATCCTTTATGACGGGAAGTTCTTTATATGGCCAGGGCTTTCTCGTCCTTTGATTTCTGATTTGTTTTTGTGGTAAACAGAGATATCCTAAACACAGAAATTGATCTTTTATCGCTACCCACGAAAGAAGATTACGGACAGATATCTTTCTTTCAATCTGATGATCATCGTTTAGTGGTCAAAGATATTATTGAGATTATTATTATGATGCGGAGCACATGAAGTACTAGAAGGGGTAAGATAACAGTTACCTGAAGATACAACATCCAATTGAAATTCAACAAACCGAGTGATAACAAGTGAACAAATGCGAACCTTCTTAATTCCATGTGACGATCCATAGGATTAATTTCTTCAGAGTTCTGTTCAAATAAAAATAAAAAGGTTTCTGCTTGCTAACGCAACTCAACTCTGAAACATTCGCAAACCCAAACAAGCCCAGAAAAGAAAGAACATAAACTTATACCTTAGCTTCATTATGGCAATGCCTACAGTCAAAAACCTCATCACAACATGGTGCTCTGATCTTGCATCTCTTTCTGTAATGCGTGCAGCTGAATCAAACAAAAATAAAAAAGGAAGACCCAACCCAAGTTTCTGAATAAAGATGAAATGTGAAAATGACGAACGTAAGAAGACAAAAAATAAAATAATAACATACCCGAAATTCATAATTCCAAGCTCCATAGAAGAAACGCGAGAAAGGAATGAAAGCCACTGAATGGATTATGGAGTACTTAAATGGAGAAAGACAGAGAGGCAGCGAAAGAGAGGGATGGCCCTTTAAATACTACTTATTATAGATATAGCCATTCCTCGCAATCTCAGTTTTTCTTCACTCTGTCTTTCTCTCCGAAAATTTTCTCTGTCTAGACGTTCTGACTCAAGCAACACGTAGGAGCTAATGTGTGGCTGTTTAAAGGAATCGCTGGGTCTGACTCGGACAAAATATCTTAGGACTGAGCAGGACTGAAATCAATGCAACGACGAATAATAACAGAACGGTGAGAAATTGAGAATATCTTGCGACATGTGTCACTGTTTTGTGAGAAGATAGAAGATTTTTTTTTTTTTTTGGGTAGAAAGAAGATGGAGGATTTCAGGAATACGAAATATTTGCTCAATGAAATTTTTAAATAGATAAATTTCATATAATTTTTTTTTTGGTTTACAAGTTCATATAACATTTTAGATTAATATAATTTTTTTGGCTAAGCAAAAATTCTCATGTAACTTTAAAATATTATATTAAATTAATAAAAGTCTGATACATGTTATAGTAAAAAATTATAGGTCATCTAATTATATTTTTAATATTCAAATAAAAAAATATATTTATGATATTATATAATCAAATTTAAATGAAATATGAGTTTTTAAATATAGTATTACGAGGGTATTTAAAAATTTCTCTTCTTTTACTTAATTCTTCGACCTTGGCAGCTTTACAAGTTTTTTTTTTGTTTTACAATGAAAATGTAGTCTAATTATTATTCATATTTGTCATTTATATTTAGTTTAATCAATGTTTTCTGATCTCTTTACTAATATTTTTCTAATAAAAATAAAATTATTCTCTTTTTAAAAAATTCGTAGCATCTTTAAACCCACCTTATATTTTTATAAATTAATTTTATAATAAAATAATTATTTTATTATAAAATAAAAATCATAATTGAAGCAAATAGGTAGCCCTATGTGCTGCTTTGCTGAATCAGCGTTATTTAATAGTTGTGGTAGGGGTGATGACTGATGACAGGCATTGAACCTGTCCTATTTTCACACCTCTATTTATCAAATTTGGTTTTTGTTACAGCAATTTATGGTTTTGTTACAAAAACGTTCATCTCAGCCAAGTTCTCCAGGACAGGGCCTAGTGCCTACACACTGGGTTACCTTATTTTTCACCGAGTGGCCAACCTAGCTGGTATTTCAGACAGAAAAATAGTTCAAGGCTGATTCAATTTAGGTCGACGAGAATGGAATGGGTCATGTCTCATGCTGCACCCAACGTCACATCAAATTTAAAAACTTCGTTTATGTACAGAATATACCTGCTGCCTTATGTTAATTTTTTTTAAGAAAAAAATGATATTTTTTAAAAAAAAATTAAAAAAATATTAATTATAAACTATTGTTGATTATAAAATAAATTAATTTAAAATTATAAGTAGAGTTATTTCAACTCTGATTATGAAGCTTATGGTATGCCCGTGGGAGGATGACATTGTTGGATTTGTTGGCTGTGATTTGAGGAAATAAAATTGAGACCATGGGCTAAAGCACGTGTAAGTCTCAGCTCAAATTGCTCTCTCCCACACCCCTTAACGTGTCATCCATATTCGAATTAGTTTAAGTATTGTACACAAATAGTGAAGTCGATGAAAATTGCATTCACCACTGCATGTTTCTCCTTCATCTGTTTGCTAGACCTTGGTTAATTGGGAGAAAAAAAAGAGGGCCAAATAATTTGTGAAAAGAAAATATTGGCTGCTTATCTAAGTTTATTTAGCTTCTCCCAAAAAGTCAAAGAGAATCTTAGAGCTTCAATAATTTGATTAACGTCAATGAATGCAGCACAGGATTGTTTGTTTTCAGGTAGCGTTACAAACGTCCGGTAAGTAAAAATAACAATTTATTACTTTTACAAACAAAAAAAAAAGTAAATCAAAAAACGTATATTGCGATTTTTTCTAACCCAAATCACAAACGAAATGGCTATTAGCAGTTTTGGAGTTTATATACGTATATAATATCACCAGTTCACCACATTAAAATTACATCTTTCAGTAGAAGGAATTAAAAATAAAGCAAAAGCAAATCACTAGTTAATTAAGCTAGCTTGCTTGAACATATAATGCCCATGAATTTCCTTCACACACAGACTTTTTAAAATTTGAGGAACAGGGGGCATTTATTGATGGGCTGGTTAAACTAATTATAATTAATAATTTTGGTGGTCAACTTTGTAAATTGAATTGCTATCCTAACTTCCCTTCACAGTACTTCACAATTATTTTATTTTAGACAAAAATTAAAAATATGTTGCGAGGAACAACGTCATTATGTTTCCATTTGATTCCGTTCACACAACAATAGTATAGAGAGACCACGTTTGCCATTTATTCCAGAACAAAAAGTAGCTGTGCCCATCATCAGAAAGTGACCCTGTTCTAATCAATTAATAATGCAAGTCGCAAAACTGAAAATGTTCATGCACAGGCTTGACTCTGCAAAACTAAATAACATTTTGATCATATATATCTAAGCCTCGAATCAAATTGCCTTCCAACAGAATCAGCCTCTTCTAAAACTGCATGAAATATGACAACATTAATGCTAACCAGCATGAACTAGACTTTCTACCCGGATTTAAACAAGGGTCATTCAAAATCGCTTCAAACATTTCTTCAACATATTTTTCTAATAATATGATTGCATTACTCTATATTGATGATTGCAACAAATTGTTATCATTGCAATGCAAAAGTTGAAGGTTCAGGTCGGCTGCAACTAGGCCGATTTCTTTTGAAATATGCTTCAAATAAAAAACTTAGAATGCACAAGGGTAATTTCCTGAATTCAAATTAATTGTACACACCAAATGGAACTCTTATACTAAATATTATATCTTAGAAACCAGCTTCAAGAAGATCTTATAATGTAAGAATTTATTCACAAATTTTTTTTCTTGTTTAAACTACGAATATTTTCATAAAATTCTATCTACTTGAACTGCCTCATATATGCCTAATCTCCTTCAAAGGTCGGAAGTGATAATGGATATAATTTTTTTTATAAAATACGAACTTTTAAGAATTAAACCACAGTTCTTATACATGGGAGATTTATTCACAAGTTTTGTCACGCCTTTAGGTATTTAAATGTATACCAAACCTTGGACACGTATTAACCAAATATCAATCATTGTCACTCTATAGTTAACTACCAGACTTAAAAATAGAAATAACACATCTATAGTTAATTAACTACCGGAATCAAAATAATAGACTTGGTGTAAGGGAACTCCATCTTATTCCATTCACACCAAAATTATTATATTAATAATCATGAATTATTATATTAATAATCATGTCATCCTTCTATATATTACAATTTTTAGACCTCTCACCATCCACGTTGCAACCATGGACGCGATGAATGTTCACCGAGAGGTCCAAGACACTCTGGTGAACATTAATGACTTTGAGGTGCATGACTTCATCGACGATCCCAACTTTGATCAGTTTATCAATTTGATTCGTGGGGAGAATGATGATGCCATCTGTAACTTCGATTCTGACCTTATCAACGGCTGCTTCGTTGATAACCAGTTCCTTTCATGCCCTGGAAACCCATTTGATCAGTCCAATAATAATGTTGTGAATGTTTACGATCCAAGCTCTACATTTAGCTCCTTCTCTTGTTTTGATGGGGTAGTCAAGGGGCAAGGAGAAGAAGAAAATGATGGGGAGGAGGAGGAGGATTCTTCTGCAACAACCACCACGGCAACTAGGAATGCTAAAGCCAAACAGAGGTTAAAACCTGACAGGTCCAAGACTCTGATTTCTGAGAGGAGGAGGAGGAGCCGAATGAAGGAGAAGCTTTACGCATTGCGTTCTTTGGTTCCCAACATAACCAAGGTACGTGTCCAATGTTCATAGTGCAAATTTTAAGACCACGTAAAAGGGAAGCAATTAGAATGTTAATTAAGCTAGTAAAACACTGTTATTAAAGTCATAATCTTTTCGCTTAATGATGTAAAAAGATTGCTCGCGCGTACTAAAATGTCCAGGCCAACTTTTTCTCTGTAACACTAACAACAAGTTGTTTGAAACTACAAAGATCTCATTTCAGTTTTAGAAACCTCTCTACACCATGTTAGTTGCAAAGATAATTCTGGCATTTGGTACTGCAGTACATTTATAGTTTCTCAAGCTAAAGGTTACTCTTGTGAGTTTCATATAAAACAAACTTAATGGGTGGCTTATTAAGAAGTTAATTAAATTTGACATTTTTTTATATTTGAGAGTTAAATATAACTGATATAATTGTATGCACAGATGGATAAGGCCTCTATCATTGGAGATGCAGTATCATATGTGCATGAACTTCAAGCACAAGCTAAAAATCTGAAGGCTGAGGTTGCAGGACTTGAAGCATCCTTATTAGTCTCCGAAACTTATCAAGGATCAATCGAAAACCCCATAAAGGTTCAAGTGACCCACAAAAGCCATCCAATCTGCAAGAAGATCATGCAGGTTTGTTTGATAAAAATCCTGTCAACAGCTCCACAAGTAGTTTAGTTAGTCTCTGCACGTTATTGTAACATTTGAGCATGCGGCTCTGTAGATGGACATGTTTCAAGTGGAGGAAAGAGGGTTTTATGTGAAAATAGTGTGCAATAAAGGAGAAGGGGTGGCTGCCTCACTGTACAGGGCTCTTGAGTCTCTTGCAGGTTTCAGTGTTCAGAATTCAAACTTGGCTACAGTATGTGACACTTTTCTGCTTACATTTACATTGAACGTAAGCTATCGTCCCCCTGCAATTAACGTATCTTCCTATTTTATTTAAATGAGTCATGCTTTTTTCTTACGGATTTAGTCATTGATGTGTTGAAAACAGGTAAAAGGTTCTGAGCCAGAAATTCACCTGCCAAATTTGAAGCTATGGGTTACTGGCGCTCTTCTGAACCAAGGGTTTGAATTCGTAGCATCTTTTCATGCTTGACTCTGAAGCCTTGACTATAAAATTATATGATGTAAAAGTTGCATTAGAACGATTCCGAAGCCTGAAACGCTATATAATATACATGCCTCTCGTTGATGGTTAACTCTGAGCATTGACATATAACCGTCAAGTTCGAGACCTCATCATTATCAGTATAAATGTATAATAGCAGTATCAATTATCAATATTATAACCACACCACAAATTGCTACTTTCGTTCTGCATAATTCTCTTTTCTTTTAAACAAATAATAGTACTACAAAGATTTGTCAAAATCCCCCACGAAGACATCCAACTGTTCACACTGGTGCACCTGCTTATCTAATAGCGGCCCTTAAAATTTTCGTACTGAGCAGAAAATATTTCTTCGAGTGTGACATGAAACTAGAATAATAGGAAACCAACAAAACAGGGATTTTTCTATTACAAGAATAACCATAAAAAAGAAATCACCAGTAAAACAAAAAGAAATCCCAATTTGAGTTGTGTCCCTCATTTTCTTGTGAAAATATACGTCAAAAGTCGTGATAATGATTCCTATTGTATCAAAAATAATTTATGCAAAACTAATGAATTATTAGGGAGACAAATTATCAAGGAATGACCCAATGAGCGAGACTAATTAGATGTACACAGCCTTACCTCTATAAGCAGAAAGACTATTTCCACCACTACCACTATCCGTAATTATTACATCACAAAGCAACAAATCTTAATGTGGCGCCAACGCTTCCCCTTTGTACGAACAAATTATCATATTAAATTTAAGAGTAATTACATTGATCTTTTTTAAAATTAACATTTATTACTCCTAACACCTCTCTGGTTAAAGAATTATATCTACCTCCCTTACTGTGTTATTTACAAGAAAAAATGATGTAAGAATAATTTATAAAGTAGGAAAAATAGATCTGATTGATCAAACAAAAAATTATCAGATATAAGAATAATACATAAAATAAAATATACAAATATAATTCCCCTAACAAAAAGAGTATCAGATATAATAATAATAAGTGTTTAGCTCAAGGAGAACTAGTGTAATTATCCCTGTATCACATCATCGGGAAAACTTAAGTTCTCTAGTTTAGAGATTTTGAAGTAATTCACGTAACAGATGACGCAGAAAACAAGATAGTTTGCTTGTCCCCCCAAATGTTCATTGGGTGAGAACGGAGGGCGCAAACCAGCAGACTTTCAACATCATCTAAAGGATTCATCAATAGATGTCTTTCGAGAAGGACATCCACACTCCACAGCCACAAGTCAAACGATTTTGTAGCACCTTGATGAGCAGCAAGCTTACACTAAACCAAGAACTAAACACTGCGATAAATTTGATGCCATAAAACATTCATCTTATTGCCACGCACAAAATTATGGCACAAAATGCCCTACTCCAGCGCCCCCCATAATCCCCAAGGAAATCAAGAAACAGCAATGCACATTGTTTTCCTTGCTATTTGAGTATTTTCGAACTCCGCGCTTCTCCCTTCCCCCTTTAGTACAGTTTTGAAATGCACGGGATCAATATCTTTGCTATTTGTGATTCACGTTGAAGAACAAGATCACTACAAAAAAGACAATAATCAGTGTCCTGGTTACAAGATCTTCTATGTTGATAACGCCATCCACCCTTCTATCAACTACAACTTTAAGGGGCTTCTCCAGTACTCCTGCAAGAAAACTTCACCTTCGTAATAAGTTTATGGCAGTTGAATTGCAATAATAGAAAGGTTTAGTGGCAGTCACATGAACACAAACAAGTAGCATAGCAAAAAACATATACGACGTTAGGTTGAAGCATCCTAATTGTTGTTGGCATAATAATTCTTAAGGAGGTTCGAGAATAATTATTCCAGCAGCATTTTCTTTCACTATTTTGCAACTTATGAGTTATTGACCAACAACATAATTTAGGGTTATAAAGTCATACTAATGCCTTCAGTCAGCAATTATTGTTTAAAGCATCCATCTCTCGATAATGGTAGTGTCATAATTTAGTCCAAAGCTTCTATCTTTCAATAATTCTAAGATCATAATTCAGTTCAAAGCTTCTATCTTTTAATTATTTGACCAAACCAATTGGTTATGAAATTTTCCAGAAAAGGAATATTCAGTTAGCCAATATTCTCAATGCATGTTTTATGTCAAATATTATCTTACATTAAGGATAATGATATTATATGAATTATCGTAGCAGATAACTCCAGTAGGAAATCAATTAATGGGCTCCACTCTAAATTCAAGAGTTGCTTATCCATACCCGTAACAGATGCAATTAATATGCCATCAATAAATATTTCCCCCAGCCTTGCATGATCCAACAAACTGCATTTTTTTTTATTTGTTTATTTATTTTTTTTGTTACAACAAACTGCACAATGTCGATAGAGAACATGTTAAGTAGTCAAATTAACAATGAGCTACAGCCTACAAGGGTAGATCCAACCAAAGCACACAACAAATTCACTGTCAGGAAGGCTAAAGAGTAAATCTTATTATAACAAATAAAACCCTGTTGTGAAAGTGGGCCATTAAGAAAACAGATAACATAAAATATAAGGACTGCATTTAACAACACGTACCACTACTAGGACCACTCTAATTACCCTGTTATTGATGCACGTATCTCAGGGTCCCCCCACTGGTAGAATACTTTCATTTGTAAACGGCAGTATCTTCCAAACCAATCCAGACAGCAATACTTGAAATATGCATTTGCATTGATTCACATGAGATTATACAAGAGCAGATGAACTAGATAGCCACTTATAAGCGGTCAGGTCCATAACTGCACCTAATTAAAAGACTAGTTAGTAAGTATAAACAATTCAAATTAACAGACCTTACTATCATTAAGCAGAACCATGTTACCAGTTCACGCCTGAATGATGATGTACTCCCTGTGTTTCCATTACACATCAGAAATTCCATGATGGACCATACTCATCATCCACAGTTCCTTGTCCTGCCCCCACATCTCCAATCATAAGTTTATATATATGACAAGTTTATATATATGACCTATAGTAAAAACTATAATTGAAATAATATGACAAAGTGCATCCAATTATAAACAATAGCCAGCAAAGTCACAAACAAAAATATTTCATGTGAGAGAGCTATTAAAAGTTTCAAGTTTCAACTCAATCTGCTTTAATGACCCACTGATTGACCTGAGACATTTACCACTTAGTTTTAAACCTTCAAATTCATACATATAATTTCTAAAAACACAAATTGTCCTGCAATTAGCTAAAAAGAAGAATGCAGCAAACTTCACACATCATTTTAGAAGGAAAAACCTAAAAATTTAATCACAACTTGTATAAATTCCATCAGGTAAAGACCTCCAATAACAAATGAAGCTGAAAGAAACCAGGCACTTATGACAAGGCTTTTGCTAGTCCTTCATGATAGATATATGGGAGCCAGTTTATCTAGAAACTCTTGCACAACCCTTTCACTGGCTGCAACCCAACCACAATATCCTCTAGCAAGTTGCTTCCTATCTAGCTTTCTCATCTTGAACCTATCATTTTTTCATTTCCTTTTATAACAAGGATTCCAGACGAAAGAACCAAGGGTGCCTTTACAACCAACTTTAACTTGATCACCACTTTGTAGAACCTTTTTGTCTAAATTTGAGAATCTTTGTACATTGTAGAATTGTAAAATCGGTATTTCTTTCCCAGAAGGCCAATCAATGCTTTAGTTACACAAGTTATGATCATGCACTAAAGCATTTAATCAAATTGTGAATATTCATAAATGCAACAAAGAAGATAATGACTAGCATTTTGTAGCTGTCTTCTACAGTCTCTTTGCTACGAGGGAAGAGGACAGCATATAATCTGGACTGAAATTAGCAGGAACTTAAGTAAGCTTTTTGTCACAAAAAATTCAGATTGTATTAAAACAAAGGATGCAGGTTTCAAGGATCATATCTAGTCATCTCAAGGGGAAAGAAGAATACAAAACCATTTGGCACATAACATAATTTCGTTTTCTTTATTATGTAGAGATCAAAGTCTATTACAGGCTTACAGCCTCTAGTTTCTATAATCAGGTCAATATTACAACAAAAGCAAACAAAGTAGCAAGGTCCATGCTTTTGCCCATTATTTTGCAGCATCTAGTTTCTATAATCAGGTCAATAGTCAAAAGAGGTGTTTTCTCTCTTCCACGGAAGTTGAACAATTTTCTGACAGTTTACCAAAGACTTAATTGACATTTCAAGTAGCAACTAATGCATTTAGAAGGCTATATATAGTATATACACAGTAACTTTGGCCATTATGACAAACTGACAGACTACCATGCCAGGCACGTCATAAGCTGCAACAGAACTTCACCTGAGTTTTGGGGAAGCTATTGACATCCTTCCCTTTCATTCTAGCAGTGCCACTCAAAAATTTAATAAGCTTTTAATGTGTTAGATATCCCTCATCATCATTGCTCTCCTTGGACAAGATTTGCAGTACTGTGCCCTTGGTAATCCATGCAGTCATTTCAGGCTGTTGTTCAAAGGGGTTAAGAGGATGCTTGTTTCCATCCTCCAACTGCACGCCATATACAAATGGTAATTTAAGGGTAAGGAAACTCTCTGGTGGCAAGATCACTTGACATCCAAGGCTAAACTGCAATTTTCGTTCACGATCTGGAACTGATGGAGGCAGGCATGATGTCTACAAGGATAAAATTGCTAGAATATTATAAAATTGAGCAGAATAACAATATGTACAAAATATTAACATAATTTTATTAGTCCAAACAACAATGCATGAAAAAGAGCATGTAAGCATGAAAAAACTGGATTTATTAATCAAACATCCCAGCCACTTAAATTTAACCCCAAAATAAAATCCATGAAGGGATAGCAGCTAATAAATCACAGGCCACTCTAAAGGCTTTCCTCTTCTCTGCTGATTTTATAAAGTTTTGCTTAGAGTAATCCCAACAATTACAAAGAATGAAACAATGGTGTTAGAAAAATACTTCATATATCAACAACACTTGGGCCGACAGACTACACAACAGAATGTTGTTCCCTCGCATCTTAAACACCCATTTCTAGGGAAGGGGCACTCTTATCTACCTAAAGCCCTAGCATTTAAAACATGTGAAACGTTGTCACTTTACATTCAAATTTTCAAGAAATGCACACTGAAAGGAGAAATACATACCTCAAATTGTACGACAGGGCATGTTGCTAATATCACAGGAAATGCAGGTGTCACCTACAGCAATATCTATAGATCAGGTTGCTGAATTGATAACTAATTATAAAAAAAAAAAACAAATGATGAAACTTAACATGAAAAGAAATTTAATATCAATATCACGTCATATCCAATACAAACCCCACCGGAAACAAACAGATGAAGAATAATACAAAGCAAGCATGAATCAGATGTATATGAAAGTTTTCAATAGGGGGTAGAGATAACAAAATCACCACAGATGATTAATGCGCAACAACCAATCAATAATGATAAACTTCTCATTACTCATAAAATAATTCAACCTCAGAGATGCCAAATGGTAAAACATAAGTCCTTCACAAGTTTTGGGTGGTTTGCAAGATTTTGTTTAAAAAAGAAAGCCTTACATCACATGATTTGAAAATATTTCATAATCCATATGGTGCCTATTCCTTAAAAGTATCACAAGCATTAATTTTGTTACAGAAACTGGCAGCCCATCAATCAATGTTCCTCACCTTGAAGTACATCCAAGGAAAAAAGATTAGTTTATCTTAAGCAATAAAAAAGAAAAGGAAATAAGTTAATGGATATGAAAGCAATAATGTTTATCCTCCTAGAAAGTGATATCCCAATTTTCTTTTGCATAAAGCAAATGGGCAAAAAGTTAAGTTTAGGGACAAAGTGTAAAACACTATATGAAAGGAAATTTATGCAACCCCCATAGGTTTATAATAACAAATAAACTGAGCAAGTGATAAACACACTCCAAAATTTTCAGTTTTAATATGCATTATACTAACAGGAAAAACTCAATGATGCCAATTGAAACTTAATAAAATGCTTATATGAGCAGCAACTCATACCAGAAAAATCCTTTTAAGCTGTGAGATAGTGCTGGCAAACTTAACTTTTGGTGTATCCTTCCTACTCCTGGAAACCTTGCAGTGAGGACAGATCA
The DNA here is from genome assembly GCA_019955255.1 of Castanospermum australe. NCBI lineage: Eukaryota > Viridiplantae > Streptophyta > Magnoliopsida > Fabales > Fabaceae > Castanospermum > Castanospermum australe. The sequence continues at coordinate 47,026 of NSJW01000323.1, read as the reverse complement.
TGTAGATAGGCAAATTTCGATGCAACATGGAGAATGCAAGATCATCACCATCCATGCTAATAGCTTGAAGATCCCCTCCAAAACCTTTCACATGATTGTGGGCTTTTGTCAATACAGTCACAGATGTCAAATTTTGTTCCTTCAGTGGAATGGAAGTATACACTAGTCCATCTGAACTCAAATCACCATTAGCAATCATTTCGTTCGATTTGTCCACATCTCTTTCCTTATTTATGGATGTTGCAAGAATTTCCTCTGAGCTTTGATGAACTTTGCCCCAGGGAGCATTCTTGCTTACCTTAGTATGATATGCCTGATTTCTGCCAGCAGGCTCCATAGAAGAAGATATATGAGATTCTTCAGATAATGAGTATGAAGACCCAAGTTCTGTGAGATGTTCTGCATTTAACAGGAAACGGTGGCCATGGGGGCACTCATGCTCGAATCCAACATATACTATTACATGCTTTAAAGAAGAATGTGATTTGATCATTTCAGTTTCACCACCATTCAAGTATACAGGCACTACATTGCTACCTATCCGTAAAAAAGGGTCACCATCCTTGCAGCTGTTAGTGCCATTACCATCAAGAGGTCCCCGAGCAAATGATATATCTTGAGATTTCTGAGATACCTGATGATCGATGGTTGCATTAACATGTTCTGCACTCTGATTACTTGACCTGCTTTGCCTCATACCCTTTTCTGAACCTGATGTGGGCAATTTCCGCTGCTGAAGAGGAGGGAATCCTGAATCAGCAGTCACTGATCCAGCAACAACCTCAGAAAAAGGTTTTCTCATTTTGAAATTAGGAAGACCTCTACCAAAACTTATCTTTTTATCATCAGCCTTGATAATATCTAAAGAAGTTCTTTGGTCTTCCACTCCATTCTGCACAGCAGGGTGGGATTGTCTAACACCAGTTTTCTTTGCATCTGCAATATATTCAATCTTGGGTCGCCTGATTACAGAACCTTGCTTTACTGTACTCTCTGTTGAACCATTTGGTCTTTTCTGTTTCTCCAGATATATTATCCATTTCAAAAGAAATTTCTGAGTGGCACAAAATCCACTTTGAAGTAAGCCTTTAGAAGGTTCATAGTATCTTGCACCCCCAATACGAAGCAAACTCCAAGCAGAAGATTGAATAGGTCCTGCAACTTTTATTTCTGGTAGTTTGACTTCAGGTAGTAGCTTATCACAGTCAGAGAAGCAACTAGCAGCAGCTGATTCAAAATCAAAGGGATCAGGACGTAACTGTCGTGAACGACCACAAGCACAGGCATGAAGGAAAAAATATCCACTGGAATGTAACTTGGGTGAAGCTCCTAAATCTGAATTACTGATCTCCACATCATGTCTTTGGTGCATGCAAGGTTTGCCCGTCAAACTAACAGCATCACATAATTGCCTCCCTGATTTCCAAATGGAAGTGCATTCCTCTTCCAACCTTTTTGCAAAAAGTTGCACAGCAGGTCCTTTGACCATCGAGTGAAATGCATGCAAAGCCTTATCTAAATGGGCTTCATGTTGTGAAGTAGGATAACAAGCAGGCAAATCTTTCAAATAAATCTCCTTGGCAGCTGGAATGGCTCTTTGGCACCACAAAGTCGAAAACTTAGTGTTCAACCCTCTACCACTTTGCAACCAAGATACTGCAACATCTAAAGGATTTGTACCCTTCAGAGATCCTTCCACTGCTGGAGAAACAGTGTTCCTTGGACGAGGTTTTCTTTTTATAATTTCAAATTCATCCAAGCAACACCCTTTTGCACAGAGAACTCTACTCAAGATATGCTGACTGGAAGTTAACCAAACTTCCAAATTTGGAAGATCGGGAGTAGTTAATGTTTTCCCTGATGCAGCTGAGGCAGCAGCTGCAGCTGCTGCAACAGCAACCATACCAACACCAGCAGCAGAGCCACTGTTGGTATTAACTAGACCCCCTCTACCTCTCAAAATATCAGATTGCCTGTAAATGAACTCCTTAACAGATATTAAATCCTCTTTGCTTGCACTTTGACCATGGCTTTCCAGCAGAAGGGAATCTGAGGTTGCTTTCCCATTTAAGACATCTTCAACAAGTTCAGTGGCGAACTCAAGAGATTCACCCCTTTGATTTGAAAACTGATCTAACAAGACAACTGCCCTTGATGCATCAAGTGAAAACAAAGGTGCAGACGTTGAGGTACCCCCAGTTCTCACACCAGAATGACTTATTTCAGAACCAGTTAATGTACGACATTTCTTAATCAGAAAGCGAATTTGAGCTTCGAGAGATGACTGTAGTTTCTTCCTAAATCCACCTTCAGATCGACTTGCAGGGCGCGCCAGCACAACTACTGAACCAGAGCTTTTAGCAGGCAAGTTCGCCTTGGCTACACTACTCAAACTAGAAGACTGATTGAGTGAGGAGGTATCTGAAGAGTCCTCCGCATTTGTTCTTGAATTTGGTAAATTGGAGAAGTCATCGACAAAAACAAACAGTGTGACAGGTATGCACTGTCCTGGAAATAAAGAAGTATAAGAACATAAACCTGACATGAGAGATATGGCTGAAGCATTGCGACTCAAGATACCACCGCCTCTACCTGGAGAAGAATTGTTTGCTGAAGAGGTAGGTCGTGAGGATGATGAAGAATGAGATCTAGAGGGTAAGGAGTGGCATAGTTTGGGATCTTACAAATGGAGCCATAGCATGCTTAGCTGCTTGTAGCACGCGAAAGTTTCTTAAAATCCTAGTACCAAAGTGTGATCCCTCCTGAATATATATGATAACATGGCAAACCTGCATTTCTATGTCGTCAATTACACCAACTAAGCACAATTAATAATTGAAAGTATACATAACATGAAGCATGCTATATTGAAGAACCAAAAACAGTAGAATTGGAGTTCCTAACCCATTTAAGGTTATGGCATCATTTAATGTTCTTCCTTTAACTGATTTTTTGTTATTAAAATGTCATACTTTCAGGTAACAAATAAACTGCCAATATAAGGTGTACTCAAGATACCTCTATTACATAAGTTCAGACACTCTATTATCCATAAAAAACCACAAGAGTCAATCCCTTCTAATTGCAGCCAAGTCCATGAGTTCTCCTCCATTTCTGGCTAGCTATTGAATCCACCAGCATCTTGCTAGTCCAAATTTAACCTAAAACCCCCTTAATTTTAGAACTTCCCTCCGTATTTTCCACTTACATCCCACTCCTCCTCAGAACATCCTAATGACTAGGTACTCGAGAAATAAAATCATCAGTTCTTTATGTATGAGCTTGTTCGCACAACCTACATTGTTGGATCAGCTTTAAACATTATTGAAATCTTATCCATGTCAATTTCTTAAGTTGAAAACTTCAAACAAGAACAATATAAATGATACTCCAGTTGTCCAAAATTGTCCACAACAACCAAAAATAATGAATAAAACCTTAAGTAGCTTGTCTGAAATTTAGACGATAAAGACTTGCAATATTTCCGTAAGATTTTCAAACTAATTAAGCATTGACTTACAGAGAACATGAAAAGCATTCCCTGAAGGTCACCGAACTCGTGCTCTTCCACAACGGAATCAAAGCCCGGTAGGGGCTCCGGAAGCCCCTGAATCGCAGGACAGCGAGCGGAACAAAACTGCAAGAACAAAATGCCCTTATCGTCATCGTGGAAATAGGTGATTCTCCTGCTTTTGAACCAGTCTCTGGCTTCGTCATCGTCGACGCATAACGGCTTGTCGAGATTGCCAGAGCCGAAGACATTGGAATCGCTGACTCGGTTAATGAGGTGAGTGGAATCGTCGGGCCTTCGAGCAATGAAACCGACAACCACCACGCCCTGGGAGGAGCGAGGGAGTGAGGGCGAAGCTGAGGGTGGTGCCGGCGAAGGATGATCTGAGGATTGGAGAGGGGCCTGGGACTGGGACTGTGACTGTGACTGGGAGAAGGTAGAAGAAGAAGACGAAGACGAAGACGAGACGAAGACGAAGACGAAGAAGAAGGAGGAGGAGGGCGTATGAGGACTCGAACAGGGGAGGGGTTTTGGTTTTGGTACCTCCATTAACGGAATGGAAGCGACAGCCAAGTGCCTTACTTGCTTTCCGAGATTTCGATTCGGAGCTTCATCTCATCTATAGTGCTTTTCATTTTGTTCTTCTTCGATTTTAACAATTTGCTTCCCACAAACTCCCTCCCCCCCGTTTGTAATGTGGAGCGGACTTTCTTTCAAGTTCGTGTCGGGTCTAAGCGATTCAACTAAAAATTAAAAAAAAAAATTTTAAAAAAAGTGAAGAAAGAAGTAAAAGGAAGCAAAGCATTTCAATGTATTGCACGGATAATGGGTAATATTATACTTACACTATTTAAATTATATGTTTTTGACAATTTTTTTAATAATACATTAATACTCTACTTAGATTGATTTCAATTCTTTTGTATTACTGTCAGTACAACGTCTACACTAAACAAATAGCAATTTGGAAAATTTTATGCTAAGGAAATTGTAATGTGTATACAAGGGTAATTTAAAAACATAAAAAATGCTATAAAAAATAAGGAGAAAAATGCAAACAGATTACAAATAGCCACATTCAACTATAAATTTTTTTTATTAAATTCCTAAATTTAATAATTTGTTAAAATATATCCTCCATTTTAATTTCTGTCAAAATTCTAACAACAAATTAGTAATTTTAAAATTATTTTTATTTCTTAATTTTTATTTTATCAAAATTTAATGAAACTAAAGAAAAAAAATTCCAGAAACATTCAAATCTGGTTTGTTGATGGGGTTGGGACTTAAAGTTCTGATCTATTTATGAAAGTGAGTTTTTTTTCTTTAATTTTATTAAAATTTGTTAAAATAAAAATAAAGAAATAAAAAATAATTATAAATTTATTAATTTGGGTTTGTCATTATCGATTTTTCTTTTTGGTCTCTAATTTTTACTTTCTTAAAAAATTATTAATAATTAATTGAATACAAATAAAAAAAATAAAATTGTACATAGAAAATATTTGTTATAAATATATTTGACAATTACAATTACTTTTAAATATATAAAGTTATCTTTTTTTATATAGACTATTATAATTTACTTTAAATATATTTTACATTTTTATAAAGTTATTTTTATTTAACTAATTTTAATTATACTAAAATTATAATTAATTAATTTATAAAATAATTATATAAGCCAAATTTAAAAAAAAAAGTGAATTGAGAGGCACAATAGTGCTTATTAAGATGCTAATAATTTTAATAGATATTGAATAAGAGGATCTATTTTAATAAATTATTAAGTTTAGAGAACTAATAAAAATATTTCATAATTGATAGTGACTATTTATAAATTACTCAAAATTTGAGGAGATCATGTATACATTTTTTCTAAAAATAAAGTGTTAAACTTTTAGTGCAATGTGTTTATAAAAAAAAAAAAAGAAAATACTTCTAGTGAAATATACATGTCAAAAATTAGCACTACTAATAAGAGCATATATTTAGACATACAAGATCTCGTAGACCCATACTAACATAGAAATCCTATTGACACAAATAATGAAGCATTGGACAAAATCTAAAACCCCTAATTATAATTACTTTTTTCTTTTATTTTTCTTGTTTATTTAATTGTTTTTTTATTCAAAGTCAAGGGCTCAAAAGCTAAAACCATTTTAAAAAGTAAAAATATGCAAAAAGTTGTCTAATATATGGTGTTTAAATGGCACTAAATTCATTTGATTTTTTTTGTTGCAAATGATGATAAAGACGTGATATGAGGAGGAAAAGAATAAATCAAAATACAAGGTAAAGCAGTTTAATAAGCTTTGATTCAATTATCAAGTATTCCGAAAGATATGTTTGTATGGAAGTAAAGGATAAATTTTTTATTTTAAAGTAAACATTCCTTTTATTTAAAATTTTTAAAATAAGAAGAATAAATAAATAATTATTATGTAATTTTATTATTTTCCCTTATTTATTTTTATAAAACATTTTATAATTCTAACTAAAAAATCACCCCTTAACTCTTCTCTTTTTCATATTCTCTCATTTAAACACAGCAAATGACTTACAAGTTAGTGCCACCTAAACTGAAATTTCTAAAAAATTCGTGTGTAAACTTTTTTCTTTTGGGGTACATTGGAAATAAGGAAAGAAAACTACCGCAAATGAAACACTCCTAGTCTATCAGCTAGCAGAACAGCATCCAAACCAGAGGGTGGTTGTTGAAGAACTTGAAGACCTTGATCCCCAGAGGCTCCCAGTTTAGCTAGGCCATCAGCAACGAAATTAGCCTCCCGCAGAATGTGGGTAACTCCAACATCCCACTGTCTATTCTTGAGAAAACGAATATCAGCCACCACAGCACCATAGACATGGAAAGCCAAAGGGGGTTCAACCGTGACCAGCCTTAAAGCCTCCTTGGAATCTGTTTCACAAATCACATTTCTATTACCCATATTCCAAGCCAGAGTAAGCCCATATCGTATGCCCATAAGTGTAAACTTTGTTCATATAAATTGTGTAAACTAGAAAAATAAAATAAATTCTCATCTAAGACACTAAGGCTGTATCACACCATTAAGAGTCTGTTTGAATATTTTTTTCTAAAAGCACTTTTTTTTAAAAATAGAAAATGTTTCAACACATTTTCAAATGTGTTTGAATATAACTTTTTAAAAAAATAAAAATTAAAAAAAGTTAATTGATCTATTTTTTTTAAAAAGTCAATGATCTCTAAGCTTCTGAAAAAATTAGAATGAGAAAGTGATTTTTAAATATAATTTTATGATAAAAATATCCTTTATCTTTATTAAAAATTACATTTTATATCATCTATTTTTCCTTCTTATAAACGTTATTTACATAAATATTTTTAAATAATTCTATGAATTACATTTTAAACAACGTAACTTTAAGTCATTGTGCCTTAATATCTTAAATTAAATTCTGATTTCAATGACTATACTACTTAGATAAAGTAAAATAGAACAACATTAGTAATATGTTGTTAAGCCTTTGGGTACACAATTAGATATGTTGTTATTACCTTATGTTTCATTTTCTATAACGCTGTTATCATGACATATTTAAAAATCTTACTGTCCCTATTATACTAGCTCATTTAATCATATCTTACATATCATAACTCATCATATCTTGCATATGGATATTTTTTTTGTAATTTTTAATATAAATTAAGTACTTATATTCTTTTTTATTTAAATAAACTTAAATTTTTTATTATTATTTAAAAGTACTTCTTAAATATTGTATCTAAATATAAAATTATTTTTTTAAAAAAATATATTAAAATAAGATATATAAAAAAATATTTTTTTAAAAAGCTTATCAAAATGAGTACTAAGTGTCCTCTTCTAACATATTTTGAATTATTAATATTGTATGTAAAATTTATTCTATTGATGTTCCAGTTTAATTCTCATTGAACTAGGTTCTTATGAATTCTAATTGACATTTAAAATTATGATATATAGTATTCTATTAATTTAATGTACTTAATTTGTCTAGATTAAATTTATACAAAATTCTCTTTCAAGGCTTTCTCCCCCTCTCTTTATAATTGGACCGCTTTTATAATTAAAAAGGAAAAGAAGATACAAAAGTTGGGATTTAACTCATAAGTGAGGAGTATAATTTTAAAATAAAGTGTAGGTATATAATTAACGATAAAAAAAAAGTTTACTCCCTTTGTTATTTAAAAATATTAATAAAATATTAATTAACATTTTTAATTTTATCTTTATTATTTAATGAATAGTAAATTATTGGATTAAATAAAATTAATAAAATATTAATAAAATAAACAAATAATTTAGTTATATTATTATATTTTTTATAATTAAGATTATTTAATAATTTTTTAAATTTTTATATAATTATCTTAAATAATATATAAAAGCAGAAAGATAAAATAATAATTTAAAATTTAATAAAAATACAAGTTATTAACGCACCCCTTACTTTCAAAGATTTTAGAAGAAAAGAAAAGGGAATGCATTGCTTAACTACAATTGACTCACATTTAAGGGTTACAATTAAATTTATTAATAAATAATTTATTTATATATAAATTTAATTTAAATTATCTACTTATAATAATAAATTTAATAAATTAAATTATTTTTAATTAATAAATAATTTAATCAATTAAAATATTTCTTAGATTTAAATAAATATTTATATAATTTTAAGAATTAAATGTATTTATATATAAAATAAGTCTAAATATATTTAATTAAAAATAAATAGATTAGATATTTATTTTTTAAAATAAATTAATAAATAAATTAAATATTTATTAATTAAAATAAATAATAAATATATTGAATAATTTTAACAAAATTTTAAATAAATTATTGATTTTTTTATATATTCATTATCTAATTTAAAATACATAAAATCCATCCACTCCACGGGTGCTGCATTGTCACAACTCCCTGCTTTGCGGATTTATTCTCAGCCACCCGGTAGCCCAATGCAAGCCGCATTGGCAGCCATGGCTGCCCACACTGTTCTCTCAGCCTCGCCATTTCAACCTCTCCTTTCTCCCTTTCATGCTCTTCCTCTCAAGCTCCCTCCCCAATCCCTAACCCTCGCCGCCACTCCCTCTAAGCCCCTCACCGTCGTCGCTGCTACTAGCAAAGCCGTCGCCGTCCTCAAGGGCAATTCCGCTGTGGAAGGCGTTGTGACGCTAACCCAACAAGACGACGGTTCGTTTTCTTGCATTCTTTTCGTTTTTTTTTTCGGTGCTTTTGGTTATTTCGTTTGGCAGGGAAGCAATCCGTTTAAAATCTTCAGTTGAATCGTTAGAGACTTAGCAAGTGATATAATAACGAAAATTCGATCAAAGGTTTGAACTTTGAAACATTCCTGTCTTCGGATATAGAAAATGCTGGAAGTGCGTTTGCTATTGAAAACTATCCGATGAAATGAAAATGAAAACGAATACAACGATGGAGAGAAAAAAAAAAGTATAGGAGAATAGTAATACTATCTTAAGCTCATCATAGCTTCTTAAATTCTACATTCTGAAACTTCCGGTTCGGATAAACAACTGTATTCTTCAAACAAACTGCTAAGTCAAGTAGTTCTTTATCAATTGGGTTGAGGTTTTTTTTTTGGTGCTGTCTAAATCTGTAATATATCAATAATTCCATTATTTCCTTCTGTAGCTGAGAGCTCCTCTTTGTGGCACTAGTTCTTAGCGTGATAACTACCTCTGTGTGGTGTGTAGGCCCAACAACAGTTAACGTTCGTGTTACTGGCCTTACTCCGGGGCCTCATGGTTTTCACCTAGTGAGTGTTTGCTGCTTTTGCTCGGTCATCCCTTCTTCGAAAATCGAAATAATTTCTGACACTGCTATATTCTCTTGCAGCATGAGTATGGTGATACCACAAATGGGTGTATATCAACTGGTAAGGCCTGATCTCAGTTTTCTTTTCTTTCTATTGTCCTATTGATGAAGTCAGATTTGTTTGCTTCTTGAATGACATATATAGGAGCACATTTTAATCCTAATAAGCTGACACATGGTGCTCCGGAGGATGAAATCCGTCATGCGGGTGACCTGGGAAACATAGTTGCTAATGCCGATGGTAATGCATGTTTCCCTTCTCTTTTGTCTCCCTCTGCTATGAAATGCTTTCTGAACCTGTTTATGTCTCATTTTTTAAACACAGGGGTTGCAGAGGCAACAATTGTGGATAATCAGGTACTCCTTGTGTTTTGAAATAATTGTTTTTCAATACGTATTGTAACATTTGGTCCTTATGTCTGTCTGTTGGTTTGAATTCCAAATCATTTTTTAGGATCTGAAGTTTCTTTTTTAAGGTGGCTATTTATGTGGTTTTGGCCTAAAACATGCAGATACCACTCATTGGCCCCAATTCAGTAGTTGGAAGAGCCTTAGTGGTTCATGAGCTTGAGGATGACCTTGGAAAAGGTTAGCCATTCCTTGTTATACATTTATTTATATTTGCCTATCAATTCTGTGCTGTAGAGGAAATTACTGTTGTAAGCTTCAGCATTTTTGTCTTAGCCTAGTAAACAGTAGTTGAATGTGCAGTGGATGTGTACTCACCACGGGGGAGGAAAGTCCTGAAATGAGATTGGCTTTTCATCTTCATGCTTACATTTTATATCTCATATCGTTATTGTAGACTTGTTTGTTAAGTTTAATGCTTAATCATAACTGGAGCATTTTTACTTCAGTCTCATTTGTGTTTGCTTATACTTTTGTAGGTGGGCATGAACTTAGTTTGAGCACTGGAAATGCTGGTGGAAGATTGGCATGTGGTATGAAGAAAAATATGAATTAAAACTGTTCTATCATTTTCAAATTCATTAATCCTTCTATTCGATACAATTATATGTTGATTGATTCACTTTTTTCTTTGATGTTCAAAGATGAATAATTTTCCTTAACTTTGTGATTAATTTTCTCTCTGATAAGACATCCAATGATTTTTCTCACAAACTGGTTTTTTCAAAAACAAAAATGCTAAGTGTTGATATGATTCAAAAGCTCAACTCTATATGTAATTTTTGAAAGTTAGTTGTGCATATAACTCTTCTTAATAGGGCTGGGTCCTGATCTATAACTGATGATTACCATCCACAGCTAGGTTGAACAGAAACATGCTTTACTGACATGATACATATTGCAAAATGTTAGTGCATGCTCATACAAAGATATAGGACCTGCAAGTGATGATGTAACTGTGGGATTGTCCAATAAAAGCAACGAGGAATATATATCTGATTCCCTTTTTCTTGCTCCTTGGATACAAAAATTGACTGAAAATTAAATTTGGCATGCTTACACTAAATAAATATAGACTATTAAATCTCAATTATACTTGCGATGGGTCTTCAAACATAAGATTTGGTGTGAAAAAGCTTTACAAGCACTTACCATCAATTATCTTCTCCAAGGCTTGGATAACCTCATTACATATTTTAATTCTGAAAAGCTGCTGCCTTTTATTTCTGTAATTGTTTGTGATCTTTAAACTTCAATAGCTCTGTATCATAAACTTTATGTTTCTCCTTTATAATAACATGTCTGTTGTGCTTGCTTGTTTGCAGGTGTGGTTGGTTTGACTCCAGTGTAAATGCAACTACTGTTTTTGTAGCAGTATGTTATGTTGTCTGTTGTTTGCTTTCTTCAGCTATCCATGTAAACTATGAAGCGTGATCTCCTGAAGATGAAAGCGAAATGGAATCATTATGACATGAGGGTCCATTACCAGAGATTCATCATGCTGTTGGGTGTTTACTCAATAAAATTTAATTTCTGATGTAGTCCTTGTTACCTGCTTGCGAATGAACCTACCGTTGATAGTTCAGTATTCTAATCATGTGTTTTTATAAAACATGTTTAATACTGTTGACAATACTCTATTGCATTATGGACTGGTTTATGCCATTTTGCTTGTGTGCCAGCTTAGCTATAATGGTGTAACAGTGAATTTAAACCATGCAGGGATGTTCCTAAACTCTGACAGACTGTTATTTATTCGCCACTGGTTACTTGTGTCTAAATTTTCTTTTGTTCAGTGTTTTTTGTTGCTTAAACAGCTGGAGTATGAGGGTGGTTGAGGTGGCAGGCTAAGCCTATTCGAGCAAGCCCGCTACAGGACAGGATAATTTCAGGCCGAGCCGGGCCAAATTTAGTTCGGGCAGCACATACCTATGTGGGCTGGGGCTGGCCCTGTGCCTACTAGTCAATTTCTCTTCAACTAGCATAACGTGGAACCATGAAAACAGAGCAAGTTCATCAACTATCTGGAAATTACACGGCCATGATTCCACTGTTGTGGGATGGCCAACATGCTGTGGCAGTCTATAGAAGATTGCTATAAAATGTTGCAAGAAGTTATTTGAAAAGGCATTAAGGGAAAAATGAATCCATGCAGTTGTCTATCACTTTTTTTTTTTTGACATGATTGTCTTTCACTTCATAATTAAAGCAGCTCCCAATAAGCAGTTGCATTTGCGAAAAAAGCATAACAGTTTTCTAAACAAGAAACAATAAAATAGCATTCCTTAACTTCACCCAAAAAAAAAAAAAATAGCATGCCTTAAAGCTGTGCTGAAGAAGGCTCGAAATCATGCCGCCATATGTGAATGAATACCAGAATATACGGCCAGCATCTCGTTGGGCCATTGGCTACATCCAGTTCATTTAGGCGTTAGGAGTCCACCTCCAATGTTCTGGCTGCCAGGCTGGCCCGGCCCAATTCTTCAAGTGGATCGAGTAATCCATTCTCCTCCTAGGTGGCATGTGTATATTCTAGGAGAATGGATTGCCAATTATGTTACACAGGTATAGATACAAGTATTGGATATGATACGTAAATATAATAATCTTTTAAAAAATTAAGATATAGGTTTAATAATATATATTAAATAAAATATATATATATATATGTATCCTAACCTGAGTTTCATGTATGCTCTATATTTCTTGTTCAATTTTCTTTTTTACACTCTTTTCTTCTCTTTATTGACAATGAAAGTTTACAGTTATGTACAATAATTTTGAAGAGAGTAAAATTACAAGAATGAAAATATACTTTGAAGGATATAATTGAAAAAAAAAAGATTTAAATTTATATTTCAGATATTTTAAATAACAGCACTTTAAAAGTAATGGGTATCTAAAAAAAGATATAACAAAAATAAGAATATAGACATATCATACTAATATCAATATTGGATACGAATACGTCATCAATTTTAGAGTATCCATGCATATCATAGATTACACACCAAACTTGGCATGTCCCTATTGTGTACAGTGGCATGTATACAGGTACGATTATTTCTTTATATATTCTACTTATGCTAAAGAACTATCGATTTTGTGGCTCAAGAATGCTTCTGTTAGCAAAATAAAATAATGTGGCTTTGAAAGGTTCAGCTAACTCCCTTCTTCCCTATTAATTATGAGTCATCACTACTTTCGCGAGCGACAACTTTTTCCAGTTAGCAGTTGGGCTTACAATCGAAGCAACTTGGAATTAGGTATCCAGCAGGCTACGCTCTACTGGTGAATTCCTTTCTGTAATGTATGAGCTGTTGGAATTTAGTTAAAGAATAATGATACTTCCACAATTTTACTTTCACAAGTTGTCTAAGGACTTTAATTCCTCCAAGTTTTGAAAGAACAAGTTCATGTGAGGCCACCTAAACTCAAAATGGACTTTAGTTAGTGTAAAGACTTTGCAACCATCATTACTATTGACTCACTAGATGGTTAGACTAGACATTTAGGATAGAATGAAAGATGTCCTAACTGCTGTTTAAGTGAAAACTCTCCCTCTTAACTTTGTGAACTCGCAATCCATCTTGTTACCTAAATTTAGCTTCATTTGCTCATGACGTTAATTAATCTAATGGACTTAATAAGGAACCATGCATGTTCTCTCTAGGAAGTAAGAACATGCATCTATGGCCTCTGAATATACCCTATAACTAACGTGGTATTATATCTTGTTTTTTTTTTTTTATATCTAATTAAGACCATGTTCTTAGTTACTGTTATGGGCAAGGCTATTGGCTTGCACTTTGCAGTAGTTAGGAGATGGATGGTGGAATTTTGATGGAAAAGTTTTCTCACGAGGTAGGCGTGAGAAATTAAAGTAAAAGGGTATATGCTAGCAAGGAAACTAGTGAAATAGTTCTGTGTAAGCAATAAACCTAACATAAGGTAGAGTAGGCACCGAGTCATTTTCGTTCAGAGAAAGGATTTGCTGACCCGTGACCGCCTTGTCTCCACTCTTCTTTTTTGCAGCTTCCTCTCAATCAAGTTAAGTGGCTCTCCAACGTAACATCACTAAAGCTAGCTACCATAAGTTTAATTACTGATCTTCTAACCTGTATCATTCAATAGTGGGTTTACCAGAGTGATCGAAGCCCTTCTTTTTTTGTTTTCATTTTTTCTTTGTAGTTGAGCATATACTGCTCCATGCTTTTTAGTTTGAACTTTTGCTGGATAAGCTCGCTAATTTAGTTAGGTTTTATATTATCTAGAGCCTGACTGCCTTAAGTGGCTGTGTGAGAGTGAGACTGTGTCTTTTTCTGGTCTTTTCTGTGCTCTCTGTGCCTGTGTGTGAAATATGTGATGAAGTCGTTAACTCTGTAGATAGCTATATATAATCTTCCGTCACTCGCTCAGGTTTGTGTTTAGCAAGAAAAAGGAAAAAAAAAATGCTAATTTTAAGAAAATTAGAATTCTAATAGAGGGTCGTAATTTAATAAAATAATGTTAGAGAAATACTTTTTACAGGGATAAAAAATCATAACTACTTTATAGAACTATTGAATTATATATATGGGAATTTGTATAGAAAACCATTGATGTAAATTGTGACCTTACACAAATTTATGAAAAAGAACGTCTTTTTTTTTCGGTACACCAGAGTTTCACCTAGAATCAAACCCTAAACATAATGTTTAAAAAATTTAAATTACTTTCACTTAAATCAATGCATGTTAATAAAAAAGAACATCTTTATATAAATTAGAAGAGCACTCATGATATGGATATAAAGAAAAAAAAGTTAATTTTTTAAGGTGCGGTGATTTTTATTTTTGCAATTTAAAAAATATAAATTGATTTTTTGTTGTAACATAAAAGAAAGTTAGAGAGAAAAAATGTAATTAATTGTTGGAAAAGAAACTCAATTAAAATTTAAAACTGCACTTCATTAATAGGAGAAGCGGTTGGTGACAGTCGAAATTGCTGTGTGTCATGAGTTAATTAGCTTTACAAAATTACTCAAAATAAATCTCAACGAAATTGCGCTAGAAATAATTAATGACGGTTGAAACTTGAAATTGACATTGTAATGTCATAAGTTTTAACTTTATAAAATTACTCAACTATTTTATTGCTGGTAAATCTTGAGTTGCGATTTCTTTACAAGTATAGAGATAATCTGTATGATTTTTTATTTGTTTTATAATTGTTTTGGCAGATGATTGAACAATATTCTATGCATATGCGTATATATATAAACATAATCTCTTAAATTGAAATC
This sequence comes from Castanospermum australe, assembly GCA_019955255.1. Lineage (NCBI taxonomy): Eukaryota > Viridiplantae > Streptophyta > Magnoliopsida > Fabales > Fabaceae > Castanospermum > Castanospermum australe. Next base: position 31,950 of record NSJW01000323.1, on the reverse strand, counting down.
TTGTTGTCAAAGCTGGTCGCTTCACACTAACAACCGAGAATATTGAATGAGAACAAAGTGAAAGAGTGCACAGTCTTTGTTTGTTATTATGTAAATGGGAGGTGGTGCATGCTTAGTTACAACAAACCACTTTGTCCCTTTACCGTCATGAGGTGGAGTGAGTATTAGGTTTACTAGTTCTCTTTTTGGCATTCTACGTGACTTTGGATTTAAGCAATGCCAGCCTAATTGCGCTTGTATTGCACCTGTACTACTAGTGCTTAAACGCCCTAATTAGCTTTATATATAATTATTTTGTTTTTAATTATATATACTATTTAGTGTTGACAATCTTCGTTAAAAAAAAAGAAGAAGAAAGAGTTGACCTTCATTATTCAAGTTTCCACTGTCATAATAATAAGAAAGACCTGATCTAATGCACCTTTTTGTAGTTTTTCTTATTTTTGATTATTTTCATCCAAATAAATGAAAAAAAAAAAGTGTGTTCTGAGAGACAATAGTAGCATGTTCTACAAATATTTGACCCTGAGGTTAAAGTCTTTTTCTAGTTACCAGACTTCAAATATCTTTTTTAATCGTAAAAAATATAATATATATATATATATATGAGCAATTTTTTTTTATAAATAAAAATTTAGAGAGAGAAAAGACTACTTCATTTTAAGATCAAAACATGTTAAAAATCTTAAGTCTTAACGAAGACTTTTAGTGGTACGTAAATTTTTTTAAAGTTATTCAATCCTATCAGTTGAATCAGCTTTCATTGATTATATGATCTAATTTTTATTACTTTGTTTTAGCTAAATTCTTGTATTTTCTTAGCCACTAGAAAAGGAATTAGGTTAGGCTAACTATTTTTCCCTTTTTTACAAGCATTAATACGTTTCTTCATCCTACGTGCTTTTTCTTTTTCCTCTTATTTTCTCTGTAGCATACTCTTAACAATTATCTCTGAGAGTCCACTCACCTATCTGAAGAACTACATGTGCACATGCACAACCTAACAATTTATTAGTACAAGAAAATTTCTGCAGTGGAAAATTAAGGGGAAAAAAAACACATACGCGAAGCATCTTCCATGAGAGAGCATATAAAATGCGCCGAATTACTTCAAGACCATTCTGCAACTAGCAACAAAAGCATCTTTCGTGTTATCCCAGAGGAAAAAGAAAAATAAAAAGAAAAACCATGCTAGTGAAGTGGGAATTTCTCCATTAAAAAAAAAAAAAGTGGCTTCTTTGGGGCTGTCACTGTCTTCGATCGCATGCGTTTATTAATAATATTGTATGGATAATATGAAAATTTTCGTTTTCAAGGGCAGTTCGTTCACTGCTGACCAAAGAAAAATAACGAAAAACAAATGCGTTTGTTTGTGTTGTGAATTGTGATGGATATACAAACAATAAAAGCAATATACATAAATGAGGTGCTTTAGCTGCAACCAACTTGTTTGTTCTCATGAGTGGCTCACAAGCTTCTCTCCCTCAGTGACGTGTGAACTGTTAAAGTGGAGTTGGAGCATTAAGTACACCAATTTCAGTGTCTTTGTGCTAATTGTGCTAGTGTGTGTCTAGTGTCGAGTGTGTCTAACTAGCATATCACTTAAATATATGTAAGAATATATGAGCTCCACACACTTCATCGTAGTCCCACTCCCTTCTCAAGAGCGTGTTCACCAGTGCCCCCAACTGTGTTGTCTACTTTCAATCTTTTATTACAAATAAAGCAAATTAATAAAATATACACCTGATTTTATTCATGACCACATATATATAAATAAATATTGAATATATGGTCCAAGTGCAGCATGAGGTGTCCCTTTTTCTTTAATTTCCCATCTCTTTCTCTTCCCCTGGAATTGAAAACTCACTCTTTGACAATGGAGCAGTCCTTATCATCTCATTAGGTAACTAGGACGACGCGTACCATGGTATAATGCATACCATTGAATTTTGACCCTTTTTTTTTATAATTTTGTCTCAACTGGCAAGTTTCTTGCATTTGCATTTGGTGGGTTCTACATTATTTTTTCCTACGCTGAAGGAAGAATATGTCGTAATCCTACCATTTGATCATATATTGTAATTAACTGGCACACTCAATTTACACTGAAAAGATGGGCTTGGCTTACCTTCTATTTATTTTCTTTTGGTGACACATAAAATGTGCATTTAGTTTTTCATCGGAAGAATAAATGTTCACACAACCAATTTTTTCAAGTTACGCACTTGAGAAGTTCAAAAAGTTAAATATTGCAGCATGGCCTTCGTTGCAAAAGGCTGCATGTTGTCACAGTTCTCATCTCAAATTGGGTACAGAAGGGATAGGGAAGAATGGTGTACTTTTTGATCCACCATCCACACCCATTCCCCTTCAAATCTCTTTCTCTCTTTCTTTCGCTTTTTATTTTTGACGTAATTAATATTTTCTTTTTCTTTCTCAAAAGGAAATGGGATACGAAAATGGAAGGGGCACAGCAGAGCAGAGCAATTATATACCAATATGTCACTAGCAGGTTATGGCAGCATCCAATCCTCACATTACGTGCCTCACACAACACAACTTACCACATTTAATTTGCTACGCCAAGAATCTGCCCTCCTTTTTGCCTCCTTTCCATTCGTTCCATTCAGCAGACTTCAATGTACGTACATTGATTCCACTAGCTGCTGGAGATGCATGTTACTTATCTATATATATATCACTCTATTAAGGGGCTGAATCTCCGTTGGCACATGAACTTCAATCCAATTGGCATTAGAATAGTGAAAAAAATGAAAAAAAAATATTTTCAATGTCTTTTGGACTTAATTTTCATATAAACTAAATACCAGAGTTTATATATATTTCTCCATAGTCAAAGCTTTAGTTAGATATCAATCGGTTATGCATAATGGAGTGGATAACTTACAATTATGAACTGCCACATTAGGGGCTTTCAATTTAAACAATTATTTATGTTGGCATAATGATTAAAGATGTGTGTTTTCTGTCTTAATTATTTATATTTGAATCTTAAATCAGTATTTAAAAGAATTAATTTTCTTAAATGCACCTAATCCATGTAGAGGATGCATCCTTGAAATCGTTTGGAGAAAGACTTAATCTCAATTGATTTAAAAATATTTTTAGTGTATAACAAAAAATACGAGAAAATAATTAGGTACTTATAGAATAAATATAGATGATCACGTCTTTGTTTGTATTGTACATATATAATCCGTTGCATAGCTACGGAAGAAATATCTAAGTAGCTTAACAGATGATCTGTCAAAAGATTCTAAAACAAAAACGTGACAAAGATTTAGTTTTAATAGTAACTTGGTTTCTAATAAGCTCATGAATTTCACCTATATATATCTCTATTAGTCTTTAATTCTTTATTATCTTCTCCCCAACGATTTGTTAATTGATCTGCAAATTACATGAGCCTGAATAATCAATCAAACGCATTTAGACGATCATATATGTAGAAGACATACAGAACTTGAGACTACTAGTTATATGAATGAATGTATTTGGACCAACTAACTGACTTGATCTTTGGGCAACTGCAAATTAATTATAGTAGAGATCGATATATAGCATCATAAGTGGGTCAAGGTACATGAACCAGATAATGGACTAATTTAGATCTAAGCCAGCAGACAAAATCTTCAGATGCACCAAAAGAAATATGGTAGCTGGTATATTAGTAATAATATCAAGGGTGAAATGGGTCTTCTCGATACGATACCACTAGTATTAGTGCCATATGGTACATGTAATGTAACTATTGACTTATAGTAGATACACCAAATCGAACCGTTCCCATCTAAATGCAGTACGTGATTTGAAGATTTCGTTTCAGTGAAGTCGAACCTTATATACATCTACCAACGAAGACTTTTTTTTTTCCTTTCACTGTTGGTGGTGTAAATTGATATTCCTGTGAATGGTATTGCAGAGATTAATTGGTGATATATATGCCTCGCCTACTAGTGGACCATGTCTTAGTAGAGACGATTAAGTCAATGATTTGATCTACTTAATCAGCAACCAACCTTTCATTAATCAAATTTAGGACCACTCCATGAGAATTAAATACTTCAATCTCTCTTTCTCTCACGGGTTCTCTAACCTATACTAATAACATCAAAACAAAATACATGCTCAATTGCCCTCTTAACTACCGTTGCTTCCAAATGGCGTAGCCTTTTGCGTTTCCTCATTTAGATTTATGCTCGCCTTTCATCGATCTAATTAACACATACAATAATCCAAAGTTAGTGTGTGATCAGTTCCAATAATCCGTGTGTTAGCTCAATTGGTATTCTGATATGCAAAGGTTCAAGTAGTCCCACTCGATGGTTATTCCTCCCCAGGAAAATTCTCTAATGCTCAAATTCTTAAAAGTAATTCTTTAAGTGGGCGATTCTTCAGATCCCAGGTATGTCACCAACGTAATATATCCTTAGTGTAGTTTGGTCCATTTTATTAACTAATATAGCTAGTTGTAATTTGGTTGTTTAAGATTTCCATGCATACACAGTGACATATATATATATATATATATATATATATATAAAATAATATGTGGTTGATTTATTGTCTAATTAACAGCCAAGTGCGAGGAGGTTGATAATGAAACAAAAACTCTTTTACAAGCCAAACTAAACCGATGATGATGTTTTTAATGAACGTGCAAAACTCCCATTCGGAAATATATGAAATGATTAACGTAGTTTAGCAATAATTGATTATTATGACAGATGAGCTGCAACCTGAACGTACCTTTAAGCAGAAGATTAAGTCTAACTAATTAAGGAATTAAAAGGAAGCACTCTTCAAAGTAGGAACCTTCCTAAAGTGCTTATGTCATATACTTGTAGGCTAGATATACCCTGCTTGCTCCTTGGTCCTTAACCGAATCCTATACTTGACATGCCACTTATATCCCTTTCTTTTCTTGTTGGACTGGTCACTTACTGCCCTATATACTGTACGCAACCCTATTCACACAACACCAACACCAGATATATAAAATAATAATAATGATAACTGCTTAAAAAAATATTTTAAAAAAAAGCAAGAATATATGTAGCTTTCTTTTTTTCTTTTGTACCAATAAAAAAAGGGGTTTGCTTGAAAGCCACCCGAATCTCTTAATAGCTCCAATTGGATTAGTACTTTGCTTTGAAACTGAACGAGGGGTGGCATGCTTTTAACGTGCAATCCTCCTTTGCTTTAATGGGTTTGTGTAAATTGTTAGCCCTCCCTTTGGTTGGCCTAATAGTCTAACCAAAAGAGAGAGAGTGAAACCGAAACCGAATCAGAACGTAAAAACACACCAACCTTTCTTGAACGCTTAAACTCTCGTAGATTTTCCACTTTATCAGTTACCTACAATCAAATTCAACTGTCACTAATCTCCGCCTCTTTGTTTTAATGCAACTACTTAACTAATCTTGTTCACTGGCAACTTATATTAACATATTCCTACTCATTGAATTCAACATTAATTGCAAGATACAAGCATGTTTAATCATTGATAAATCATAGACATGCAATCCAAGCACTCCGTCAATCTGCTTGGCATACACAATATTTATAAACTTGCAGAAAAAAAAATATATTCGTTCATAAAAGTAACACCTGATGAGCAATATAAAGGAAAAAAAAAAAAATAGTAGTAGTAGTAATAATGATAAAGAGCAAAAAGTGCGGTTACGATTGAAGCGTACAATGACGTGCAATGAAGGCGCGTGGAAAACGAAAGCACTTTTCTTGTTAGGAACACTTCGAAGGTTGGAAAAGCAAGGAAGATTTTGGGTGGCAGACTATTTCAGAGTAGCTGTAACAAAACCTTTTGTCGTTGCCATTCATTACCAATATATATATATATATAACTTGGTTCACACATGCTCCTCCCCTCCATATATGTGCGTGTGTGGTGTCTCTTTCTCTCTACTAGCTTTCCTTTATTGTTAAATCGCTTTGGTATTCATATAAATTCAGTGTTTGCCTCAGTTTTGAGATTATATATATATCCTTTTACAGAGAGTAATAATTTTGTGGGTGTCGCCTGAAATGGACATGGAAGGCTTAGCCTGCACGGAGGAATTTGGGGGATCGTGTAACAACGATGCCACCCAGGTCGCCAAGGGCAAGCGCACCAAGCGGCTGAGGCCTTTGTCCCCTTGTGCTGTTGCTGCCACCGCCATGACTTCTAGCTGCTCAAGTGCGTCTGGGGATCACCACAGTGGCGGCGCTGATTATGGGTCGTTTTCGTTTTCCTCGACCACAATCACTTTTGCGGGCGGCACTGATCAGGAAGAGGAAGACATGGCTAACTGCTTGATTCTCCTGGCTCAAGGAGGAGGAGGAGGAGGAGGAGGGGATGCTCATCATCACCATCAGAAGCAGCAAGCTGAGGATTGTGGCGGCGGCGGAGGCGGCGGTAATAATAATAAGACGACAGAGAGGAGTAGCACTAGCAGCCGAAGATTCGCTGAGACGGCCACCGCTACCGCCAGCAAAATTGGTTTCTACCCTTATGAGTGCAAAACGTGCAACCGAACATTCCCTTCGTTTCAAGCGCTGGGTGGGCACAGGGCCAGCCACAAAAAGTCTAAGGTCACGGCGGAGGAAAAGAAACCGTCACCAGCATTGGTGCCGCCGTCGCCATCTCCATCGCCGCATCCAATCACCAATTATGAGTTTGAAGAAGCAGGGCAACCCCATATCAAAAGTGCTGGCCCTTCAATTTCCCTTCAATTAGGCTGCAGTAATAGAGTTTTCCACGGCAACAAGTCCAAGATTCACGAGTGTTCCATATGTGGGTCAGAATTCGCATCTGGCCAAGCATTGGGTGGCCACATGAGGAGGCATAGGGCATCTACAAACGCTAGTCCTCAGGTGGCGGGCATGACGGGCGGCATTGAGACAAGCTGTGACGCCGCCACCGCCGACGCCGACGCAGTGGAAGCGAAGCCCCGGAATGTTCTACAATTGGATCTTAACCTTCCGGCGCCGGAGGAGGATCTCCGGGATTCCAAGTTTCAGTTTGCGGCAACCCAAAAATCTCTGGTGCTGTCTGCTTCTCCGGCTCTGGTGGGTTGCCATTATTAGGCCAGGGTGGGAATTGGAGGAAAGAAGAGGGAGGGAAAAAAAAAGAATTATTATTTGATTAATGATCAATGTGAATTATTAGCGTTATTTTAATTTACAATTATTCGTAATTATCGATTCTTTGGTTTATTAATAATTTCCATTTCGATAGATGATCTACTTCTTCAAGCTTGGAATACTTTGAGTAAGTAAGTGGTTAGTGTTCACGGTGAGTCATAGGGCATCTTTATTTCTTTTATTTTTTTTTCCTTCCTTTTAATTTTAATGTTCTGGGTCTACGTCGAGTTCTAGTTTTGTTGTTTCTTTATAGCGGGAGAGCGATGTGTAAGACTCAAGAGCTAGGAGAGAGAGAGAGAGAGAGAGTAGTGGCAAGGGACGGGCATAGCTAGGGTTTGGCTGCACCACCACGGCACCACCACAACCAGAAGTCATGGACTTTCTGTGTGTGCTTTAAAGATATGTTTCTCTCAGTCTCTGTCTTTCTCACTCACACTAGACTGCCACACTATCAGACTCTGTTTCATTTGTTGACAAGAATAAAAGACCAACAAAGACTGGGAACGATAAATGCCACTGTGCCATATGCACACCCACTAGCTGCATGTATCTTTCAATTTCTATGGCTGGCTATCTATGTCTAACTATTATTTAAAATACACCAATAAGCCAAGTATTACTCTATATATTTCGTGGTCCACCCCAGCTCTTACATGGACACTAGTCCTTTATCTGTCATTTATTTTAGCTTTACGCTTAACAGTTTCACCTAATTAACCAACTGTTTTGTTCTTTGCAAGTCAATAAATTAAACATATCGATAAACCTGATTAAATTCGATTTGATTATATTTTGTATTTATTTTACTATGTATATATAAAATAAATAATTAACTTTGGGATTATCTCATTGGAGTTCCAGCCCATGAAAAGTTAGATGCTCCCAAGAAAGATGCTGCTAACTCTGAGGCCACAAACGTTTGATTAGGAGTTATACTATGGTCCACTGTTTGGACCCATCACCCATGTTATTTATCTCTCTTTCTAGTTTCAGTTATGATGTTCAACCTTATTTATGTAGTTCACAGAATGAAGGTGAGAAAAAGACAGGATGAATATCAACATATATATTGTCCACTTTCTTCTCTTCCATGGAAAAAATAACAGACAGAAAATGAGACACGGGATACATAAAGCTTATTAATTTGTCTCAGCCTGAGACGAGGGCATATATGTCATCATGCATTATAGAGTGAGAGATCAAACTTAATTAAGCAACGAAGAGAGAGAAAGCGAGAGGGGAAAGAGATGGAAGACTTTTAAGTCACTTACACTAGCCACTTATCTAAAGTTAGTTATGTGCACGTTTTGGTGAATGCTGGTAAGCGAAGCATGTGGACACATACATTGCGTGAGGTGTCCGAATCCGTAAGAAATGAGAGAGAAGCGATCGCTCATTGACATTATTAGCACATGTAGTTGGGGAGGTTCCCCCCATGTCATGCAACCTCCCCCATTACATATTCTCCTTTATAAACTATTATATACTACTATTCTTTCTACGCTCAAAAAGCAACTCAAGAGGCCCTAATACTATAATCGTGAATCATTGCTTTGCTTGTTTTGTAAAAGGCCTATCCTAATTTCTGGTCACTCAACTCTCTGCAATCTGTATGCACTTGAACATTTCTTTAATTATCTCAGCAATAATGGCATGAACTTCGCCTTAATATGAGGACACACCCAATATCATGAATTTGTGTAAGAGAACCCAGATTTTTTTTTTCTTGCCCGATAGGTAAGATGAACCCAAACAAGAGTCCTGGTTGTGTACAACTTAAGCTTCTTGTTTTCTTCGTGCCTCGGACGGTCACAGTCTGCTCGACAAGAACTTGAGTGATTTTGAACCCTAATCTTTTTTAATTAATATCCACCAATGAGAGTCAGAGTACTGCAACGTAATCATGTAGAAATTTGACTTGGACCACATTTTGATATTTTAAAAGTTAAATTCTGATATATATTTAATGTATTGGGTCTAATAATTTTTTTTTAAAATATTTTTATTATACATTATTTTTTTATATTTTTTTTGAGAAAAACTAGAAAAAGTATATGAAAATATATGTTTTTTCTTATTTTATTATAAAAATAATGTAAGAATGATATAATTAATAAAATTAGTATGTAAATAACATTATTAGAATTTAAATTTTATTCAAAGATACTCTTATAATTTGCATTTGATTGTTCTACCACATATCTAATTAATTAAGAATTTTCCTACCTTGAAGTGGCTTGGCGTGCATTCCGCAAACTTCACAGCTGGATGGATGTGATTGAATGGCTAATCAAGGGGGGCATATCCAATTGTGCAGGGAACTCAACTAAACTGGAGCATGCATTGTGTAGTTGCTATCCTTTTTGCTTCCACGAGGTGAGTCGCGGTAGCACCGGTTCACGGTTTGGTGATAGACACAAATGCCTCAAATGCATGTGTTGGTTTACTATGTGGTCTGTTGTCCCTACTGGACTGGTAACCCCTTGACCAAAAAAGTAGGCATTGGCCGGCCTTCATTCTCTATTTGCGTTACTAGTGTCCAACAAATTTCCATTCAGCCAACGAATTGTTGGGAATTAGAGATACAGAAAAAGCATTACACAGTTAAAATAGAATTGAAAAAATTAAAATCGATATGCAATATTTAACGTGAAAAGTTTTTTACTAAATGAAAGAAATTATAATTTTTCTCTAACTATAAAGAGAGAATAATAATATTTTCTTATAATAAAAATATATATATCTTTCTCTATATAAAATAGAAAAAAAATTTAAAAAATATTATATATATATATATTTCTAAATAAAATGATAAAATTGATGAAAACGGTATGTATTTATAGAAGAAAACCTCCTTCTCTCTTGCTCCACCGAAAAAAGAGGCGGAGCTTTCCTCCTCTGTTCATTTATTGTATCGAAAGTTTGCTGCTTTCTTTATTTGTGACATGCACCATCTCCCTTCATTTATTTTCCTTAACTTTCTTTTTTTTTAACCAAAGTCAAAAGTTTCAACATGAATTGCTTCACTTGCTCTATCCTCAATTCTGTATTGACCATCAACGGAAGAAAAATATATATTTTGAAACTACTTCACTCAAACATTTTACATCTTATTTAAATTTTATTATATTTCATTTTTTTTAACTGATTTAATGTAGTATTTTGAGAATACTTAAAAATTACTTTATTAACAAGAGCTTGACTCGAAAGGATCGTAACTAAACCCTTCATTAAGGAACTATTAATTGGGTTTGGTATGCGGCGACGGAACAATAAATGAGGATCTAATTCACTCATTATTCTAGTGGTAGTTCTTACCGTGGAATATGGCTACCTAATATCTACTTCACCGGTATACGTTTGGTTGGCTTTTCCCTGCCAATAAAGTAGTTACACGGTGAAAAGAACTGCTGAGTAGATTTGAACAGTAAACTAAAAATTGTGGATGTAATAATTTATACATGGTAGTATTGTTTACAGAGTAGCCCTTGTAACGAATTTGATGGTGCTCTTTACAAACCATAATCAGGAATAAGTTTGAATTAGTTAGAAGGAAGCAATGATCGTTAACGTTTGAGCTCAGCCAAGGATAATTCAAACCGTTGGTACACATAGTCACAAGTTAGTTGGCCCAGATTTGTCTAAAATCCAATCAATTATTATATCCCTGGGGCAATGGTAACACTAACAGTCATTTTTACTCAGCTCAGCTGGTACAAATGCTAAGACATGCTTTTTTTGTATGCTGCTATGGCTCCGTTTATTTTTATGAAAAATAACCTAATGAAAAAAAAGTTCAGTAAAAAATAAAGAAAAAGAGAGAATAAGTTAAATTGAAATTTCTAGGCAGACTTGGTGTCATTTAAATTAAGGCTCTTTGGGAGACAATTTTTTTAAAAAACATTTCATAGAAAATTATGTTTTTTTTAATATTTATTATTATGTTAATTAAAAACCAAAATTTCCTTGTTAAAAGGGAATTCATTTTTCACTTGCTCCTTTAATGGATTATAATAATTGATTAAGAAAATGTTTATTTATAATTGTTACGCAAGTAGTTACAAGAAAACGCTTTCTGAAAGATACTTTTCACACCAAATACTATAAGCTACTAAAAAAGAAAAAAGTCTTTTAAAAGATATTTTAATAAATAAAAAAAGGCACTAATGCCCTCCCCTTTACAGTTTCTTGTACAACTTTATATATATCCTCTTGTTACCCACTAATTTAATGTAAAATAAATAAGATTCAATAATAAAACGTTGAACACTAAATGCGTAAATTAGTTACTCTCATACTATTATTATTATTATTATTGATGAGTAAATTAATTTTCTGTACGTCGAAGAGTCTTAACCGTGTCAGTTTTTTATACATCTTTTTCAGGAACCAACAGACAACTAGGTTGCTGTGGTGTAGTGGTTATCACGTCAGTCTTACACACTAAAGGTCCCCCGTTCGATCCTGGGCAGCAACATTTTCCTGTTTCATGTTTGCACATGATGATTCATGTTTCCCCCACTCGTTAACCATTAGTCGCCATTTCCTCGTGTAATTTTCTTTTTTGTTTTCTGGGAAGATTTCTCCTCTAGTTTTGTTAAGATCGAGCGACATCAAGAGAGTTGGAGGGGTCAAGGGTAAGTAGAATTCCTCTTTCGCGTGAATTTTTGGACTATGTTTCCATATATTTGCACTCCAGAGTGTTCACAATTTCCTTAAATGCGTGCCTTTTGCTTCCATAAGTAGTATAACTACGTTGTCAATGTCGCACGCTCGAGATAGCAGAAATATCATAAATTAAAAATGCAGTACAAAAATTTGACAACGTTGCTGATGCTGAAGGCAGGAGGAAAAAGGCCCAATTCAGAGAGCCCACCAAAAAAATTTAGAGGATGAACAGAGGAAGCAGACAATCGATGCTTTGAGCGGTCAGGGTTATGGTAAACTTGATAAGCATGCTGCCTTGATTTCGGATGAAGACTGTTTCCAATCTCTTCCTCCACCCTTCAGATCAAAAAAACAAAAAAAAAAAACACAATCGATGTTTAGAAGAGTACCCATTTTTTTTTGTCATAACTACAAGAATACTTGAAAGATTCATCATTATAAGAAGGTTATGTACCTTAAACTGGTATAAGTTAGAGAAATTTTTATATATATTTTTTAAAAAATATTTTTTTATTTCTTATAAATAGATATAAAATAAAAAAATATATGATGTAAAGTTTAATATAATATTTTATACATTTACTTTATATCTAGTTGCACAAAATCATACAAAGATTTCTCTACAAGTTGCTTGCTCCAAATCCGATATGCGCGACAAAACTGACGTATGACCAGTGAATCACATAAAACCTAATAGTATAGCCATCAAATCAGGCAGTGGCCCATATATTAGGGCCTGAGCTGGCTTAGCAGCCTATTTAGAAAAAGGCTGGCCTAGAAGGGAAGCGAGCCAACTGGTTTGGCCCTTCAAATATATATATATATATTGAAGTATGTATACTTTATCATGCCATTTCGAACTTTTAAACTTGATGCATAGGCAATCCCCTCCTCTGTGTAGGAGCTCTCTCTGTGTAGGAGTCATCTCCCACATCCGATCTTGCTGATCATAGGGTGGTTCCTTTGGTCTTCCTTATACATCTACTTACTTTTCATTCTTTTTATTTCTCTTTTCTCTCCCTGCCCCTTTCCACCATTCGCCAGTCCAGAGAAAGGAAGCTGTTAAGGAAAAATGGAAGGTGTTCAAGCTGCAACTAGCGGTTTGTCAAATAGTCCAGAAGGGGATACTCTCAAGCTATAAACGGTTGAGGAAGATGTTGTGCAGAGAGCAACGAAAAGGTTCTAAACACGAACTTAATCAAGTCTGTGATCTTTTAACAGCTAGGGAGAGTTAAAGGAGATGACAATATCAGATTTGGGGCTTAATCTCTTTGTATTCAACTTTAAGGAAGAGCAAATCCCAAAGAGGATTCTTGAGGAAGCACCATGGAACGTATTGGGTCACTTGTTGAGCGTGCAGTACTGGAAGCCACAGATTAGGATTCTGGTAGATGTTACTGAGCCCCTCCCAACAGGTTTCTGGGTTCTAAGGAAAAATCTCCCAAATGCGTGGGTTATGCTACGGTATGAGAAGCTGCAAGATTTTTGTTATCACTGCTGCAGGCTGGGTCATGAGCAAAAAGGTTGCTCTGAAGAGAGTGCTATGTCATTGCTTGATCCAAATAAGCCAAGATATGGCCTTCACGTTGGAGTCCCTATGGCTATAACACTAGCATCCCTCACATCAGAGCATATCCACCATGAGAAGAAGATGGAGGACTCCAAAGCTCCAAGGAAGGCGCTTGGGATTGAAGACATTCAAATGGAGCGTGAAGTGCAAGGGACTCGGATAGGACTCCCCAAGCAGCTAAGTATTGGAATGACCATGGGCAAAAACTGTCACTTCGAGGAAGTTGGGCAGCAAGGGGATCAGGAAGCTCTAAAAAGTGTGCCGCAGGGGGTAAAAAAGAGGAGAGAAAAATGTCGATAGGAAGCAATGTCAGAGTGGCAGTGAAAAGAAGAACTTGAGTCAAGAAAAAGCTAGCCATAGCGACCTAGAGAAAAGAGTGAGCCTAAGGCTGTCGGTGGCTTTGCCTTCCTCAAGCTGAATACATTGAATCCATTCGAGCTTACCTATGTTTAGTGTTGACATCCCTTGTGTAATGCTGTATCGATTGGATTTGGGCCTATGCCTAAGTATTGTATTATGGTGTTTTAAGCTTTTTCCCCTTTTGAATGAAACTCTGGAGACCAAAAAAAAAAGAAAAGAACTTGATGCATTGGCTTAAATATGTGAGCTTTTTCATTATTCGTGATAGTTTTATATATTTTTATTCCTTAAATTTTTTTATTCTTTTAAATTTTAAAAAAAAAATAGTAATGAAAGGGAAGGCCTGGCCCAACCCTTGTAATAAAAGGGCTTGGACTTGGTTGACAAAATCCTCGCCCTCACAATAAAGGGAAGAAGCAGCTCTATTTATTGGGCTGTTTATTTGTTCCCACTTCTCCACGTATCCGTTATTGAGTTATTTTATACTAAATTTTCGCAAATTGGTTCAAATTTCATAACATACATTGTATCAAATACTCAATTCAAAACAATAATGCATTATTTTGATAAAAATTAAATCTTTTTAACCTTTCTACTAAGTAGGATAGCTCCAAAGTCAGAAGGAAAATATATATAATCATTTACATTAAACATATAGCTACTTGGGAACAAAATTTATGTTGAATTGGAAGTCTGAGGACCAAATTGAAACAATAACTATATAAAGACTAAATTGAAATTTGTCCCAAACTTTGGAAACTAAAAGTGTATTTTAGCCACATAAAAGAAAAAGCTTAAACTGAAACATTGTAGGATGGTACTCATTCAAATAAGTGAAAGAACTGTTATAGTGCTGACAAGGGAAAATTGCTGTCCATCAGGAGATGGCACCTTTGATATTATGATATCATTATTTCTTTCTAAATCTCGTTTATGATATTATGCATCAAACATTTAATACCATCTTACAATATTGTATTAAATATCAAAATCTACTCCAAGAGTTATAGTCTGACTCTTTTAGTACACATGTAATTTGTTCCTTAAGATTTAATTGTAATTTATCGTTAATATATAAAATTATTTATACTATTATTATCAATGAAGTTTGACTATAATAATTATATACAAATCTAAACTCTTTTAATGATAGCATAATAAAGTGAATCAAAAGTAAACATTCGTGCTAGCCTGAGAGCTACAACAGCCACGCCATTTCAAAATTAAAATATAAAGTGGTCCAAAACCAAACAAACACCTTAATGCATGAAACGTGAATATACATGAACATAGAGAGCTAGTTAGTTTTCCCCACTTCAATGTATAGTCATATTGGTCAAGAGGTTAATTATATAATAATATCGCAGTGACAGGCATAAATCATGCAAGAAGCAGATTCTTGAAATGCACATATATATGGATTGAACTGGAAATCATGAATGCGCATTGCGCACGCTGCACACAAAACCATTTGGGGTCGTAATTTCCCTCATTGATAATCTATTTTTCGAAGTTAGACTTATTAACTGAAGAAAAGTCAAATTAGATTGTGACGCAGGAATATGCTACTGCTAAAGAAGATTCTTTTCTTTTCTTTTTTCTTTTTTCCCTCAATTAAGCGCATTTATGTTGCTTAAGAAACGAGGTTAGCCTGCATTATTAATTCATTAAACTTCTCATCATCATTGTCGTCAATTGGATTGAACCGTTGAAGCATGAAAAGTTCAAAATTAAATTAAACTCAACGCCTTTTGTCAGTGAATTTGAGAATATTCATACTTGTTTGCCTTGTAGACACTTTTTTTTTGGGAGAAACATTTGGCTAGACGATGGGCTAAATGGCAAGGCCGCATGAGTTTTAAGCTGTTTTGTTGTGGGCCTGGGTCAAGTTACGTCATGCCACCATGATGTTTGGTAGATTTTCTAAGCGAAAAAAACATGACGCATTCACGCTGGCTTCCGAGTAAGATTGTCCACCAGAATATTTCAAATCATGCGCATAGATTGACCGCATAAACAAAATAATAAGGACGATGAAATGTGCACAAGACATAAATAATTCTTTTGTCTTTTGTGAAGGAGATAAGAGTAGGACAGAAGGTTTTGAGCAATTTAAAAATTAAAGTAATCAACATGTAATAATAACATTAAAATAATCAACATGTAATAATATAATACTGGGCACTACAATGCAGTTATGCCCCAATCTGGTTTATCTCTCTCATTTGCAATTTATTTTCATTTTTCAACGAAGAATGTGGTCCCCATGTGAGATTGGGTACATATAAGGGAGGTCGTAAATGGGGATGAATTTCAAGTTATACCTCCCAGTTGACTTGCATCTTTCTCTATCTCTCACAGTATCATGATACCCATTACCCAGATAATTAAGTATCTCTTTGTCTGTTTTGCTTCTGCGATTTCATATAAAGGAAACTCGATATATGCCTCCCAATACGCAATATCTTTCTACGAACCAAGAAACTCAAAGCCTAACCAAAGCCACAGCCCATAGGTGTAGCGGTTACCACTGGAAGAAGATACCAACAATGATTTCAAGGGCCACATCTGGCTTCCCTAATGTCCCTCATGGCCTGCAGATGTTTCCTGTATCCGAGGATTTGGTTTCACCCTCTGTCGAAGTAAACTCTGGCTCAGGTTCACACAGAAGTTCCCTCCTCTTCAATCTATCTGTTCTCAAAGACAAGCTCAGTCAGGTGCAGACCCTGGTGGGTGTTCTTTTCTCCCCAGAACAGTGCCTGCCCGAGTCAACTTCCATGGCCATATCCAGCATGAACTCCACAATCCAGGAAATCATAGTGACTGCCACTTCCATGATGTTCACCTGCCAACAGATGGCTCTCGGTTCCACTCCAGGTACTACTACTTGCACTGATGAATTGCACCAGCAGCAATCTGATCATGATAGATTGCCACAATCAAATTTTAGCAATAATAGAGGTGTGCTTGGTAACGTCGGCCCAGATATCAGAGGGCAGAGTTTCTTTTCTAGTACTGAGGCAGAGACACTGGACTGGTTTGGTGAAAGCTATAATAATAACAATAATAATTGTAACCTTAAGGATGATGATCAAAGCGTTGCAATTAGTGAAGCCAATAATAGTGGGGAAGGATTATCTACAAGGGATGAAACTAATGATAGGCTTTCGCCAAAGAACTATGATATAATTGAATTGGATGCTGTATATTTGTTGGCCAAGTACACACATTATTGCCAAGTTTGTGGGAAAGGGTTTAAGCGCGATGCGAATTTGAGGATGCACATGAGAGCTCACGGGGATGAATACAAGACCAGTGCTGCCTTGAGCAACCCAATGAAGAATAGGGATGGGGGTAGAGACTGTGTGATAAGTACGAAGCCCAAGAAATATTCATGTCCTCAAGAAGGGTGTAGGTGGAACCAAAGACATGCCAAGTTCCAGCCATTGAAGTCTATGATTTGTGCGAAGAATCATTACAAGAGAAGCCATTGCCCAAAGATGTACGTGTGCAAGAGGTGCAACCAGAAGCAGTTCTCAGTGCTTTCTGATCTGAGGACCCATGAAAAGCACTGTGGGGATCTCAAGTGGCAGTGTTCGTGTGGCACCACGTTTTCCAGGAAAGACAAGCTTATGGGTCATGTTGCTTTGTTCATCGGGCACACACCAGCTATCAATGGCTCGTCATGCTCAGGAAAATTAGAGCAGCAGACATTGCCACTGCAGATCGATGGACGTTCAAGATGATGTGTATGATGATTGATCATGAAGAGGTGCTCTCCCGGCTTCACTAATACTATTTTCTCCTTCAGACTGCTTTTGTCTTTTGATGAATTAAACTACATATAATCAATAATAACCATTTCCAGACATTATTATTATTATTATTATTATTATTATTATTATATATCCACTTCAAATATTTCTCTTCTCTAGAGCTCTTGTAGTAATTCAGATTGTGCATGCCTTGTTGAATCCTGGTTTCGCAGGATACAGTTTGGCTCCAATAGTTTATGGCGCTGGCATGGCACTTGGCATCATGAGATGGGAGCGAAGAGCACTTTGTCTTGCACTTCCTGAGCGGTATTTCTTTAACCGATCTGCGGCTTAGGTCACTTAGTATTCTATTGTTATCTTCTCTTTTTTAGGTTGTGTTCACTATGAATTAGCCTGCAATGATATTGTAGAATGTTGGTTATTACACAATGTATCTATGGGACTTGTTAATAATGTTGTATGTATATGAAGCATGTGTATTAACAGATAGTTCATGGGGTGGGATTACTTCGAGCCTCGTGTTTGCTCATATTAATTGGACATGTCTTGTTACTCTTTGGATTAGCCAGTTGACGTATATCACTTGTCCTGGACACCCTTTCATTTGTTTTTTCTTTTTTCTGACCAGGTAAAAGTAGCAATTGGATTCATGAATTTATAATTCATTCAATTTATCTATATCTAAATCCAATCAAATCCAATCCATTTAACTATATAATAGTTTAATAAAATTAGATGGATTTGATTAATTTTAGTTAATGAATATATAGTTATTGGGCTAATCAAAATATTTACTAGATCTAATGTGTGTGCATATATATGATTTGAAAAATAAAATGTATTAAGATATATGATGGTTCAAATGCATTTAATTAAAAATGGATAAAAATTAATGAGTAGATTGAATATTATTCATTAAAATAAGTCATAGATGGATGAGATGATTTTAATAATTTTTTAATGAATCATAAATAAATTATTAGTTCATTTTTTATTCATATATTAACAATGGAATCCAAAATCCATTCATTGTCACCTCTACTGCTAGGTATTCTCATACTCTTTAGACATGAGACTAATATCGTTTGGGATATTGAGAGTGTCTCTCCCAGCAATGCATTTTGTGAATTTGAAGAGACTCTTTAATTGCTTAACTCAAACTTGCTTATTAGTAAGTCGTAATCTCTTAGTTGACGCTCCTTCATTTTATCATTTGAAAGTTATATTGTTACACACTTTTTATATTTTCTTACACACTGAATTATCAAAATAGAGATTATTATTATTACTAAATTCAATTTCATAATTAAAAATACAAGAAAATAATTATATTATTCTAAATTATTGAATGTATCAAATAATATAAAAAGAAAATGTGAAATAGAAACTTGGTTTTACGGGGGAATCTAGACTATTTGAACAATTTTAATTGGGACAAAGTTCTATTGAACAATTTTTTTTTTTTAGTGAATTGAACTATTGATTGTGAGAAACTGCACAACTAGATATAATTGACTTAATTTAACGGAAACGATATTTAAATTGGAGTTAGTTGAATTCAAATGTATCATTTGTCCTGTCCACTTGTCTTTTTCGCTTAAATATTTTTCCTAATTTCATCAAATGGAGCTGTTAGGATGGAAAACCGTTTCTCATGAAAGTTGACTCCTCTCTTATATATAATATGGTGCAGATGCCGATTGAAAACAATTCAACCCCAACTAATTAATATTGCGAGCCTTATGGATAGGATTTAAGGTTGGTTACCATATTGTGCACAATTACAGGGAAGCTAATACTTGTGCAGATTCTATTACCTATTCTAGGTCGGTTACTTTCTCAAGTCCTACCAACCAAAGCCTATTGTTGGCTGCATATTGCATTATAAATCTTAAAATAAATTTTTATAATCATGATAAATTATATATATTATTTGATTTAATCAATTTATTACTCACTCTCAATCGCTCCTAATAACTTGAATTATATACCAATAAATTTAGATCCTCCTATGTTATAAGACTATTTTATTGAAGAGATATAAATATAAATTTTATTATACAGAAATATATCATAATAAATTATTAAGTTTATTAGTTATATTCAAAATATTTTATATTTTTATCTCTTTAACATGATACTTTTATGTTATTTTAATAAAGAATTACATAGTTTGTTGGCGGACTGGTGTTATCCTCGTCCCATCCTTATAATTTTTTTTTCTTCTTCATTTCTTATGGTTTGTCTAGATTTGTCTTCCTTAGTTCTCAAGTCAAATGATATCTTAACACTATTAGATTAGAAATCAGTTTCATATTTGTGGTAAAATCACTATTGCAACATTACACTTTGATTTAAAAGCACGATTATATTGTTGCGTAATTAGTTTGAGATAATTTACTAATTTTGGCATTTTTGTACTCACAAAGTGAAGATTTTGTAGGTAATTAAGTTGTTTTTTTCTTTTAAATTTCACATAATTGAGTAATATTTAATTTTAATGAAATAATATTATAAATAGCCTATTGAGTGAGAGTACCTTGCATATCCATTCGAAAGGGAACGCTCATAGTAACTTAGTTATGACCCAGTAATAACCCTTTTCTCTTTAACAAACTTAAGTTAATGAGAAAAGTCCATTCAAAAATACAAATTTATTAGGTGAGAGTATCTTATAACTTATATAAAGTTCCTCAGTTACTTAATGTAGAACATAACATTACATATCCCTTCAAGATAATTAAAGACTTAAAATTTTTAATTATCTATACTGATATATAAGCTTTGGTATTTGATCTCTTATGTGTTTCTTTGGGTGAAAATTAATAAATAAAATTGACATAAAGAGTGAACATGCTATGATAAATGATGATAAATTTAAAGATACTAATTAAAATTCAAAATAAGATATAATTCTCATTTACCCACACTTTTTTTCAACGAAAGTATTAACATACAATGTAGAACATCTATTCATAGGCATAACAAGAAACATGTAACTTTCATTCTTAATAGTGATTTAGTATTTTTTTAATAATTAAAAATTTAGTGGTAAGAAAGGCTACTCCATTTTATAATTAGGGCATATCATAAATCTTAAGAAAATTAATAACTCGTTTGTTTTAGATTTTAGAAGCCTCAAACGTCCGTTTGCATTTCCTTTCATTGTTTTGCAATGTACCTGAACTTGTTGGCAAATAACAGAATCAATTTTGCATATTTTTCAACGTCACAAAACCAATTTTATTTGTAGTGCGTTGAGGTTAGCTTTTTCGGTAAAAAAAATTGATTCTACTCACACTCATTATTAATTTACCTTATTATCCTTAAGATACAACAATAGTTTCTACAATAAAGTTACTTTTATACTTTTTTAGTAATTTAACATCTAAAAGTAATTTTACTTTATACTATATAAACCAAAACAATTCTTTTAAATTGACTTATAAAATATGATTTCTAAACATAAATTAATTTTTTTAACATCAATTCTTTTAAAATTAATTTTTTTAATATCAATTTTTTAAAAATCAATACAAGTAAAATCTAACCAAACATACAATAAATAATTTTGTAACTCGTTGAATAATAATTACTTTAAGTATCTAAATAAAAATAAAATAGAAGGAGGATGAACATATATACACATTAACCCATGTAAAGATACTAATTATAATAATATGACACTTTCTCTGTGTATCATTTATTGATAATTGATAATATAGAAAATATTTACGCTAAATCAAAGTTGAGCTCAACAAAGTAACGTGACTGTGAATTGATCAAATAATATTTGAATTTTGCCTAAGCGCGCCTTCGTCCATACCCGCTGAAAATTCAATTCCGGAAAGCGTAGCCCGCTTATTTTTCAAACGAATCCTCTCCGTCCAATCAAGGAAACAAAGATCCAACGGTCCACGTCACCGATCCGCACCACATCCCATCAACCAATCAGATCTCCGAGCCATCACCTATATATTCACATCGAACCCCAGTCGCTTCATATCCTCAAAATAAAATCGCAATTTCTTTGATCGTTTCCTTGAATATTCTTTCAAGCTCTGAAAATGGGGAAGGCAGAGAAGAAGCCAGCGGAGAAGAAGCCGGCGGAGGAGAAGAAGGTGGCCGAGAAGGCTCCTGCCGAGAAGAAGCCCAGGGCGGAGAAGAAGATTGCGAAGGAAGGCTCTTCTCACAAGAAGAAGAAGAAGGCGAAGAAGAACGTGGAGACATACAAGATATACATATTCAAGGTTCTGAAGCAGGTCCACCCTGACATTGGGATCTCCAGCAAGGCCATGGGGATCATGAACAGCTTTATCAACGACATCTTCGAGAAGCTGGCTCAGGAAGCCTCGCGGCTCGCTCGCTACAACAAGAAGCCGACGATTACCTCGAGGGAGATCCAGACGGCCGTGAGGTTGGTGCTACCCGGTGAACTCGCCAAGCACGCTGTTTCTGAGGGGACCAAGGCTGTTACCAAGTTTACTAGTTCTTAGGGTTTCTGACTCTGTTTTTAACGGTGTTTCCAAGTCTACTTGTAAAGGCTGACCGTAGTTATTTGTTTTGGATCCTGGGTCGAAGTGAAATAATGATTTAGACTGTTAATTTAAAACGCTTGTTCTTCCATTATAAACTGTTATGTTACTAACGATTTCTCAATGGGCTTGGATTAATTGTTCGTCTGTTTCTCGCGTTTTTTTGTTTCCCTGAACGTTTCTGTGTTGGGTAAAGGCGCGTTTTTCATAATTGAAAGTATTCCTCTCAATTTTTGTTATTTTATGATTTATTGATTATCGTGGATATGTTCATGCTTTTCCTTCCCCCAGTACTAGAGTTTATGGGTGGTTTCTATGTATTTGATTTAGAATGTCTGTGATGTTACATTCTTGTATCATAGCATGCAGATTAATTTTAACTCTTGCTACCTTACTAGTTCTTTGATTATTACTGTTCTATCGTCAACGATTGCAAAAGGGAAAATTTAGTGCACCATACGCACAACTATAGTTTGTGCAGCTGATAATCTGGTTAGCAATTAAGAACTATCACTATTGAACTTCATGTGTGCTAATAGGCACTCTTTGTATATACACACATGTACTCATTAGCATTTGTGCGTTTAAAACTTACCTCTATTTACAACTCCTAACCATGCTTCCTGCTTGTGATATCAGTTTAATCAATTTGGGCATGCACGTAATCAACAAATACAAAATTCTCTTGGAGTTTATTTATGGCAAAAGCTAAGCCTGCACTAAAAAGAGCTAGTCCAGCCAAAACTATACGCAACCGGGTGTCAGACGGGATCCCCGATGTTGCACATAAAACAACTGTTGCACCAATCAAAATCTTCTGCCATGTTTGAAATGCCGTATAAGCTCCTTTACACGATGAACATTTGAGAGTGTGCTGTTCAAATCTATCCAACATCTACAAAACAAAATGAATGCTTTACTCAGGAGGGGGAGGATCGGAATATAAATTGGATTAACAAGATTACACAAGAACATCTATTTGTGTATTTATAACTAGCAGAGTCTAGATGAATAAAAAGTTCAAAATGTTGCAATAATTAGCCTGCCCCATGTCAACATGTACTTGATGTGTCTCAAGTACCATGCTCTGTTTTACACCTTTCCAATATGGATTTTATTCTTCATTTGTGGAAAAGTGGGAGTAGAGTTCAAACAAAAAACATGATCTTGTTTCCATACCTGACGTTTTGATAGAACTGTTGATGGCAACTGCTGCTGGTTGCTCATGCCAAACCATTCTGGTTGGCTGTTGCCATGTTGCCTCAGCCAATTACGAAACGCCAAGACAAAGCGATCTGCCTGTGTTGGTGTGAAGGTGATCTTTGTGTACTGCTTATTAATATCACCGGAGCCCTCCTTGGCTTCTGAAAGAAAGATTTTCTCTTGACCTTGAAGAACAATCATGTCTCCATCATAAACCTTGTTTGAAGTCCAATGTTCATACCATCTAGGAACGACCTGAGACATTTATAAGCCAAAAGTGAGGACCCAAGTTACATGTAAGCATGCAAAAAATTGAAGGCAAGTGTTCAGATTACTCAGAGGTTAAATGAGAATATTGATAATTAACCTGAAGAGATCAACAGAGTAGTCCAAAAGCAATGGTAAGAAAAGCCAAAGTAAATGATTCAGCAATTCCCTTTGCATCATTTGTAGGTACTAAATTCAGCTGATTTTGTTAAAGAAATGAAACAGTTGAAGTTCAACCTGAAGTACATGTTCTTAATACTTTCCAAGAATAGAAACAAGTTATGAAATTAAGGATAGGGTCTTGATTAACCTTTGTCAGTTATACCATTTTCCATGTCCACAAAAAATCACACCTGTTGCCAATCCCTCACATTAGAATAAAATTATTCCAAAAGTTTTTTAACTCACTTCCTCCTCAGGTCATACCATCTAGATGAACTGTAATGTAAACATTCAAATCCACCGCTCATACAAATTCTCTCTCTAAACTGATGCACAACTGTGCTTTTGCAAAACAGTCTTGAACATAGAATTCTTACTTCGCCACCTCGCAGGTCCGGGCACTGTGAACTGGAAAAAGTTTCGAGCACTGCAAACAATGGAGCGAGTCTTACCAGGTGCCCATGGGGACATTGAAGGAACATATCCATATAACCCATTGCTGGTCACCAACTATTGGGAGTTTGTTATCAATCTCAATTCTGCAATAATAATGCGAGTGTATTGAGCTTCAGTGGCAAAAACATATGAAAAAGTAGAACAACAGCATCTTAGCATAAAGTAATGTGAAAAGCATTTTGAAATATAGCACATGAACATCCTACGGTGTAACTAATCCTTGACTTGACACAACTGATTTAAAAATACTTTCCAAGCACCTCACATGTACCACATACTGAAGGAGCAGCTAACTTACCAAGACAAGTATCATCTTAAACAGCAGATGGTATGTTAAGGTTCTGATAGGAAGGAAATCAAAAAGGGAAAAAAAACAAAAGGAAGAAAAGGAAATACTGACTTAAGTTTGGTGTAAGCTTCTCATATAGATTGTGAGGACAGAATTCATCCACACATTGAGCAAGCTTTGATGCTTTATGCTCAGAATTTCATTTTGAGAGTATGTGAGCCAAGACACTTATGACTTGATACATGATACTAGAAAGCTACCCAAACACGTTGCTCTTAAAGATTAACATTTTTTTGCCATAAAACATGAACAGAATTCATACAAAATTCCTTCATTATTGAACTCATGCAGGCATTAAATAATACACATGGAAAAAAAAAAAACCAAGATACATGTGACATATATTTCCAATGCAAAAGCCATTCACGTACTTGCTCATAAAATAACATGGTGCAAAAAATTTGGTACTGATCTGTGGGTTCCCACCATTAGCTCCTCCAAAGCCCCATGGACCACTAGACTCCAACTTGAATGGCAAAGGTATGGCTTTCTCTCTCCTTCCTGTAACCTTTTGAGTGTGGATGATTTTAATGTTAGTGGTTTGGGAATTATTGAACCTAAATAATACCAAATAATTTCAACTTACGCAAATTGCAACTGCTTATCTAGGTACTATCTAAATTAACAATTCATATTAGCTAATTAAACTGCTAATATTTCGTAAGCAAAATGATAAAAAGAAACATGACAGGGACCATAAACAGACAAAGCTCATCTATGAGCTTGAGTGACACATAAAGCATGGTTACCATAGACACATACTGAAAACAACATCTGGCAGTATAATGATCCTATGAGCTTATTTGCAAACTGCCTACCAAAATTCAGCCAAAACATAAATTTCACAAGAGACTAGATGGACCGTTAGAGAACTAACACACTGTGAGAATCAAGGTTCATCATATCCTGTTCAAGCAAAACGATACCCATGGAGAAGACTTCTTCATTACACTAACCTCAAATTTTTTTGAATATGCTAATCAAGCGGCAGATTCAAGGAATGAAGATATACAATGGATGGAACTAATCAAAAGTTTCTCCCTGACAACAATTTTTTTTACCGCATCAGCATCACTTACTACATTTTGACAAGTTCCACTTACAATGTGATCAAGAATAAAATATTATCAACTACTAGCAACCTGATTGAAAACAAAATATCCTACACCTAGAAGTCATGTTGAAAGGTATTATTTGTACCTTGTGATGAGCAAAATCAATGTGAGAAGGGTCAGAGACATTCTCCATGAGAGTATCATAGCCATAGAACAGATCACGCTGAATGTTCACCGTGGCAAACTCTGGTTTTTCGAAGTCATCAGGCAACCTAAACAAACACAATATTAACCCATACAGGCGAATAAAATGCACTTTAATTAACATTAAAAAACATTCGACAACATTTTAAGTGGTCCAATTAGTCTTATTTTAATGAGCATTAAAAAGTTTAATGAGTATATAATTTATTTAATAAAGAATAAAGAAAATATTCAATCAATTACAATGGTGGCTTGGTGGCATTTGCTTTCTCCCAGCCATTCTCATCGGGCCAAACAAAGAGCAAGCCCTGAGACACCATGGTAGGGAACCTTGTGGCACATGCTCTAGGAGATCCAACAGCGCGAGCTTCGGGACCTTCGGGCGAAGCCTGAGGGATCCTAACACAGGATCCGCACCGATCGAAAGACCAGCCATGATAAGAGCACTGCAAGTTGCCGTCTTCGTCAATCCTTCCTTCCTGCAGAGACCAAATAGCCAATTTTTGATCTTGTCCTCTTTCTTGCGTGTTCTTTTGAATTTGATGGAAGCTAATTTCAATCTTCAGATTAAGGGAAATTGGGCAAAAACAAGAAGCAATAGAGATTATTACAGATAAGGGGGCAAGACGGTGGGGGCATTTATCGTCAAAAGCAACCCATTCGGAGTTCGACTTTTCGTACCAGAGCACGATTTCGCGACCCAGAAGCTGAAATGGGGTGGGCAAGCGAGGGTCCAGATCTTCGATTAAAGAAACTGGGTACCAGTGATCCTTCCAAGAAAACTTGGAATACGAGCTCTCATCCTCAATTTCTGTTTCTGGAATCGATTGCTCGAGTCCATTGTTGGGTGCCGCGGCAAGGCGTGGAAGGGATAGGGCAAGGTTTCTGGGTCTATTTGGCATCGCTTGTTTTGCCAAGAATGGAGCCTTGGAGGAGGAGAAAACAGGAAGGGCTCTCAGAATTTCGTTTCTAGGTGTTGAAAGTGTGACTACGGTTGCCAAGCCAGAGCTAGAGTGTAGGAGTGCCATCAATGGTGGATTTTTTTTTCCTACTTTTTTTTTTTTGAGAATTTTCTAAGGATGTTCAACTTTAGAAGAGTTCTGCTAATTGTAGTGAGAGATTCAGATGAGATGTAACAAGATAATAAACACGAGTGTGGAGCGTGGACACTCAGAGTCACAACTTTGCGTGCAAGTTTGAAATGTTTCTCCTCCTCTTGCTTTTTGTCTCGACCTCGAGCTCTTTCCTTTCCAGGTTCCAGACAAAAATGCTGTTCAACGCTCAACAGCGTCATTCTCCGATCAATTTTTTCTCGGCTTATTTCCTCGGTTCAACGAACTACTACAGTGCTCAAGGGTGATTTTCGGAGGGAAAAAAATGTAATTATAGAAAATTCTTCGCCTAGTATTTGTGTCAAAACGTTGTTGGTCAATGTTTTGCTACAATGTTTCTCTGTAGCGATGGTGACAAATTTCCAGTGTGTGAGAGATGAAAACTCAGTTCGGCCCAACGATGGACGCCCACAATTTTGAAGGAGAAATTTGTAAGAAGTGACTTTCTTACGCACTTCATCAAATTCAATTTTCTAAGGTTGATGCTGCTGCTGCCCGGTAGCAAAAATACGTTTAGTACTTGTCGGCCAATTTGGAGAAAAACAATGTGTACAACGAAACTATGGATCGTTATTCGTCTCATCTAAGATTTTCTGAGGGCTTCCTTCTATCCCTGTTTTTGAGTTATATTTTAAATGAATAAACTTAATTTTAGTTACAAATATATTTGAGTAAATTGAATTGTATTTGAAAACTTTTATTTAAAATATAATTTTATCAAAATAAATGTTATTTAAATGATATTAATAAAAATTAATTTTAAATATATAATTATTAAAAAAAAATTTTACTTTTAAATAAAAATAATAATATAATATTTAAATTATAAGAATATTTTCATCAATACACATGCAAATAATTTTTTTTTACTGCATGCAGTTAAATGTCAAAATCACGCTTAAGTTCAAAATTAATTTTGCCTAAAATTTATCAAACATGATAAAATTAATTATTAGACACGTTTTGCACCTCCAACGTGCTAAACTATCCTATAAGGCCATAACAGAAGAACATTGTAGCAACAAGCGTAAAAAGATATGGACCAGCGAAAGGGATACACCAACCCAATTTGCATTTTTTTAAGCAAAGGCCAGTTGACGAGTTTCACTCTCCCTCCTAACCAACGCGCAGGCAGATTCTTCAAGTTACAAATATTTGCCCCAAATATAGGACGACCAAGAGTGGAGTATAGAATACAGGAGAAGAGATTCCAATTATTTAGTCGTATTCTACACTTGAGGATGGCTTATACTTTGCCCTTTCGTTGGAACAAAAATAAAATGTAAGCAAATAATGTATTCTGCAAAATTAATTCAATCTTTGCCAAAAAGACACTTCATTGTATTTTAGGATAAGTTAAACCAAGAAACCTCCCTGCAAATAATATATAAAAAATGAAAAGCAAACTCCGAAATCAGTACAGGTAAGTGCTTGTTTGATTTGTCACTAAAAATATGGGGACGGTAAAAAGAATTAATTCTTAAAATAATTGATGTTTTTAGCTATTTTTAAAAAATCAATTCTTAAAATTTTTTAAATTATAGAATTAATTTTTAAGAGAAGTGACATTTTTTTGCTTCTCCAATAAATATAATTGATTTTAGGTGTAGAACTCATAAAATTTTAAACAATATACATATAATTATATTTCAAAAGTAATTCTATTTCATTATTCAAACAAAATAATTTCTTGTAATATATATTTAGTATAAGAGCAAAAATAGAAATAAATTTTTACAGAATGGGTTTCTTATATAATTTTATATAAAAAACTCATCTAATGAAAATTTATCCCCATTTTTACGTCTATACCAAACTAATCCTTAAACTAACTTTTAAAATATCATTTCCAAACATAACAGATCACAAGCAGAATGTCACTGAAAAGCCAGTGACTACTATAATTTCCCAAGCATACGAGTACACGAGGTACACCAACATATATCTAAGAAAGATGACGACTGAAACCATATCAAAATTCTCCACGAAGGAGAATTCCACAACAGTTAAAGTCTCACAACATCCATGTTCCAACAGCCTATAGAACCTACATAATTTTTAATATCACTTTTCAGATTTTCAACGGAAAATAATCACTTGGCAAGCATGTTTTGCTGGGCTTGGTTTTCCTGCTGCTGCTGATAGTTCAAAGGCCTCCTGAAAAGCATTATGTGTGGCTCAGGGCGATGAATTGCATAATGAACCCAACCACGGCTCTGCTGAACCCCAATTGCACGCCACTCATTCTGTATCATAAAACCAATAAAAAGAAACAAGTTTCAGACAGTGTACAATAGCACTTAGATGGCCTCTAAGTAAAAATAGAAGCACCACTCATAATATAAAATAGAATTCTAGGCAAAAAGATACGATAGAAAACCCAAAATCATGCAAACCATGTAATTTCCAGTAGATAAAAGAATACAGAATAAAGATCACGCCTTATACATGAGAAGCAAAAATCCTCAACATTCTCCATGATATCACTGATACCAAAATAAAAAGAATGATTAAAAAAAAAAAGAATCTTCGGAACCCAGCCTTCAGTGCTTGACAAAATTTGAACAAAAATTATAGACATCCCTTGTTTCAAATATGATCAATTTTCCAAACAGACTTTTTTTTATTTGCAAGAATAAATGAGGTGCCTCTTCATCCACTCTAAAAAGTTAGTCTACTTCCTCTTCTTTGGAGGGAAAACATGACAACCAATTATTTGTTTTTAGTTAAGTTTGGGTACGGGGTCATGGGCAATACTGAGTGCGTATATTTTATCACTCCTCCCCAACCCCCTTAATCAAATTTCCCATGACTTATCCTTCAAGTTCAGTTTTGGTGCGGAACTCAGATGATATCACGATAGGCCTCTATCTAAAATTGAAGGAAAGTAAATAACTGTCTTCAAAATTTCTAGCCATTTAGTCTTTCCAGTATTACCAAGTACTGATCATCAATTAAAAGGGAATTACACAATTAAACATATAAGAAGTAAATCAATCAGAATACTAAATTAAAAAAAAAAGAACAAAATCACATACTTCAGAGAGAAGGCGATTCTTGGGAAGCAGTTTGGCGACTTCAGGAGGCAGAACCACATGCCTGAACAATAAAACATCGCAGGAAATTACGGCAGTGCTTCCAAAAAAAACGATAAGTTAATATAAAAGTAGATTGTGCATCCGGTACTTTAGAATAGAAAGCCCTCTTTTTTTTTATTTGTGGAAATATTATCCTTGTCTTTGTTTATGTCTTGGATTGGAACAAATTACTATAATTCGCCCCCGCCTACGGATCAATCGACATTTTTCACAAATTTTACGAACGGAGGCCCTTATTTTCATATTTGTCATTCCTTAACTTAATCTCGAATCTATTTATTGGAAGAAAATATGGTTTCCTTAAATTTTGAACTTCTAATTGTACCCCCCCAAACAAAAAAAAAAGAATGTTGAAGTTGAAAAACAGTCTAATTAAATGACTTATACTTCCATTTTTACTTTCCCGGTCGTATACATATAAATAAAATAAGAGTACGTTGAATCCTTTCGGAAACATAGCCTAGAAGAAGATTTTCATTATATAAAAGAACCTGGAACATATCCCCGGGAAGTGATTCAGTAATTAAACCCCCATGAATCTATTTTCTTTTTTTCTTTTATTCCTATTCCAGTTAAACCCCTTCACGCATTCACTAATGTATGAGGAGTGATATTAGAAACCTGTGTTTTTCTCTCTTTTTTCCCCAAAATGTATAGAAGTTTCTCATATAATTCGGATACCAGAAAGATTACCATATATAACATAAAACTTCTCCGCCGATTCTTTCTAATCGAGCCTCTCGATCTGTCATTATACCTCTAGAAGTAGAAAGAATTACAATCCCCATCCCTCCTAACATTCTAGGAATTCGTTGATAATTAGAATAGATTCGTAGACCAGGTCTACTGATCCTTTTTAAATATAAAATAGTTTTATATGATCCTTTCCTATTTCTTCTATACCGTAGAGTTAAAACTAAAAAATATTTGTTGCTTTCCCTATGTTTTCTCACGTTTTCAATAAAACCCTCTCGTAAAAGTATTTTAACAAAGTTTTCGGTGATGTTAGTAGATGGTATTCGACCCCTTCCTTTTCTATTCATGTCAGCATTTCGTATAGAGGTTATTATGTAAGCGATGGTGTCCTTACCCATGATAAACGAAAATGATTCTTGCCCCGGACTTTCGATATAATCAACATGCTCTTTTTTATATTTTTTATTCAATAAAATAAAATATCGAATATTGAATATATTGAATATAATAATAATATTGAATATAAGAATAATATAATAATATATTCAATATTCTAAAATTCAATATTCTAAAAAGAAAATTTTAGAATATTGAATTCTATTTTATAGAAATTGGATCGAAATAGAATAATTTTTTTATTTTTATTCATAGAATTCAGAATTCTCATTTTGAATATTCATTTTGAATATCTTTATTTTAGTATATATTTTTTTTTAATAATTAATTAAATTCATTCTCATTTTAAATATATATTTCTATTATTATTTTCTATTTCTATTATTTTTATTTATTATAAATATTTATTATTTCTTTATAAATATTTATTATTTCTTTTTTTTTTTGTTATGAAATAATAAATATTTATATATATAATAATTTATATATATATCCTAATTATAATATATAATAATTACTACAAAAGGTATATGCGTGAGACACAATCTATTAATTAATCTTCTTTCATTCACAAATAATATATCTATATCATGGTCTCGTCTTATAATACCTCGGGTGCTAATGAAACTATTTTAGTGAAATTTAACTGTCTCAATTCCCGGGCGATTGCGCCAAAAATTCGAGTTCCTTTTGGATTTCCTTCTTGATCAATGACAACCGCAGCATTATCATCATAATGTATTATCATACCGTTGTTACGTTTGAGTTCTTGACAAGTACGTACAATTACAGCTCTGATCACTTCTGATCTTTCTAAAGGCGTATTTGGTACTGCTTCCTTGATTACAGCAACAACAATGTCACCAATATAAGCAT